>CM038216.1:35168765-35768765 GCA_021442155.1 Cymbidium sinense | reverse complement strand
AAAAACCTAAATGAAAATAAACAAATAAACTAAATAAAAATAAAAAATAAACATAAATAAAAATAAAAAATAAAATAAACTAAATAAAACTAAACTTACTAACTTATCTAATTTTTAAAAAAAAACTCCTAAACCCTAAACCCTAAAACTAACCCTAAGCCGTACCTAAACCTACAAGTGTAAACCCTAAACCCTAAACTAAAACATGAACCCTAAACCTAAACCTCATCCCTACACCCTAAACCCTAAACCTTAATCCTAAAACCTAAACCCTAAACCTTAAACCCTAAACCCCAACCCCTAACCCCTAAACCCAAAACCCTATACCCCAAACCCTATACCCCAAACCCTAAACCCTTAACCCTAAACCCTAAACCCTAAAATCCTAAAAACTTAAACATAAACTAAATAAAACCTAAAAATAAAATAAATAAAAAAACTTAAACCTGAATATAAAAATAAAATAAAAACCTAAACAAAAACAAAAACCTAAACTTAAAAATAAAATAAAAACTAAACTAAAAATAAATAAATAAAAACCTAAACTAAACTAAAAATATATAATAAACTTAAAAATAAAAAACCTTAATAAAAAATAAACTGAACGTAAAATAAAAATTAAATCAACCTAAACTAAAATAAAATTAAAACTAAATAAAAACCTAAACCTAAAAAAAACCTATAATTTAAGAAAAATAAAAACTAAGTACTACACTAAAAAGAAACCAAAACTTAAAAAAATAGCATAAAATAAACATATACTAAACAAAAATAAACTAAACTTAAATAAATAAAATCTAAACCTAAAACTAAAATAAACTAAACCTAGACCCTAAACTAAATAAGATAAAATAAACAAAAAATAATCCTAAACCTAAACTAAAAAATAAAATCTAAAATAAAAACCTAAAACCTAAACCTAAAAATAAAAAATAAAACCTAAACCTAAAAAATTAAAATAAAAATAAAACTAAACTAAAAAAATAAATATATACCAAAACATAAACCTAAAAAAATAAACTAAAATAAAAACCTAAACTAAAAAAAAATAAACCTAAACAAATAAACCAAACTCACTAAAATAAAAAATAAACCTAAATAAAATTAATAAAATAAAATAAACTAAAATAAATAAAAAATTTACAAAATAAACTAAATAAACCTAAACCTACTGGTTTACTTAATTTTAAAAAAAAATTCTAAATCCTAAACCCTAAATCCTAAACCCTAAACCCTAAACTCTAAACCCTAAAACTAAACATAAACCTACAACCCTAAAAAACCCTAAACCCTAAACCCTAAAACTCTAAGCCCTAAACTAACTTTAAACCATAAACCCTAAAGCCTAAAAACCCTAAACCCTAAACGCTAAACTCTAAGATAACCTTAAACCCTAAACCCTAAACTCTAGAACCTAAACCTAAAACCCTAAATCATAAAGCCTAAACACTAAATCCAAAACCCTAAACCTAAGCCCTAAGAATGGCGATTTTGATTGAGATCTAGTGGAGGGAAGGCAGGTTATGATTATCATGGTAGGGGTGGAGACCATGGATATAAAGATGGTGGTTGGATAAGTGGTGGATGTCGAGCCCGGAGGAGCGATAGAGGTTATCGTTGTGGTGGTGGCAGAGTGAGAGTTTGAGGATATGATGGTGGATCCCACTACTCGAGAAGCCAGGGTGGCTCCGATGGAAACTGGAGAAACAAAAGAATGTCCCATTCGACCTATTCCTTATGGAATTGTGACTTTACAATAGAGATGATTCTAGTAATCTAGGGTTTTGATTTACTCTATGTGTGCTCATTTTTTATCTATGTTGTCACTTACGTCTTAGAAAACATGGTGTGTTGCTTGGTTGATGAAATCGAAAAGAAGAAATATTGAATCTGAATTTGATCTCTATTAAAAAAAACAAAAAACCCTAAACCCTAAACTAAAACCTGAACACTAAACCTAAAACCAAAACCCTAAACCCTAAACCCTAAACTCTAAAAAACCTAAACCCTAAACCCTAAACCCTAAACCTTAAAACCCTCAACCCTAAACCCTAAATCGTTAACCCTAAACCCTAAGCCCTAAAAAATAAAACCCTAAACCCAAAATCTTAAAACCCTAAACCTTAAACCCTGAACCCTAAACCTTAAAACCTAAACCCTAAAAAAACTAAAACCCTAAACCCTAAAACCTAAATTATAAACCCTGAACCCTAAACCCTAAACCCTAAACCCTAAATTCTAAACCCTAAACCCTCAGCCCTAAACCCATAAACCTAAACACTGATCCCTAAACCCTAAACTATAAACTAACCCTACACCGTACATGGAGTTTCCTAAAACTAACTACACCTAGACACTAAACCATAAAAACTTGAAACCTTAAACTCTAAACTAACCCTAAACCATAAACCCTAAACCCTAAATCCTAAATCCTAAACCTTAAACCCTAAATATTAAACCCTAAACCCTCAAAACCCTAAACCCTAAAGCCTAAACACTAAACCCTAAACCCTAAACCCTAAACCCTAACCCTAAACTCTAAACTCTAATACCTTAAACCCTAATACCTTAAACCCTAAACCTTTAACCCTAAAAACTTAAACTTAAACTAATTAAAACCAAGGGAAAAACTAAGCTAACCTAACTTAGCCTAACCTAGATAAAAACTCTCTCCCTCAGTGCTCACATTTTCATTTCCCTTCGCTAAGTACATTCTGCCTTTACATTTTTGTTGGATCCTTCATCATTCTCGATAAATTTTTGTAGTTTCTTTTAATTTCTGGCTGCTTGGGTGATGTGTCTCTTCTAAATATGGCTGCGGTGATCTCATACCCACGGCTTACATCTCCCATTTCAGATGATCCGGCTAGGGCATTCAATTTTGTGGGGAATAATGAACCCAATGCCATTCCTGCTATTAAATCCTTTAAGGATGCACTTTATGGTAAGATCTCTACCTCTTCTAACTCGATGAATCTAATTTTGACTTCTTTCTGAGTTATGTCTGAGATCATGTGTTCAGATCTTGATGTCAAAAAGCTTGCAAAACCTTTCCAATTTACTTTAATTGACAAAATTACTCTGTGATGGTTAAATTTGGATAAGAACTGAGCTTTTTTTTCATAACCTTAAACATTTGGGTGCTTTCTCTATTGGCTTGATCAATCCAAGACATATTTTGATTCAACTTACAAACAATTTGGATTATTTATGAGTTTTCTCATGTCAATCTTATTTTGTCTTTAATTATCAAATGCGTTTATTGAGGTGGTCTCCCCTTTTTAATATAAAAGAGGAATCACCTATTGTTCCTGTGTGGTTTGCTCTTCCAAATATGAGAATCCATTATGTTACCCACCATGTTTTATTTACTATCAGGGCTCTTTTTGATCGGCCACTCCAAATCGATCAGGCGACCGCAGTGAGATCCCGTCCCTCTATTGCTCGTATATTGGTTGAACTTGATATATCTAAATAACATCTTAAGGATGTCTGGATTAGATCTAAAAAGTTTGGCTATTTACAAAAGGTCAAATTTGAAAATTTTCTGGTTTTCTATTCCCATTGCAAAATAAATGGTCATGATAATTTAGAGTGTTTTGTTCTTCACTCGCATCTTAAAAAGAAAATTTGGAATGATCCTAACTCTAAAGTTGCTTCTGATAAAGTAAATACAACTATTTTTGTGCTTAAAAATAACTTAAATGTTAATATTATATCAGATTCTTTGGAATATTTAGATGTTCCTAATATTGATGATTTTGCTTCTCATTTCGATCATAATAAAGGTACTAAAATGTTGAAATAGATGGTTTGCCCAACAACCTTTCTTTACATGAGAACATGCCTATTTTGGCTAATTCCAAATTTGAAGAGGCTAAAAAAATGATAATTCACTCTCTAATGAGTCAATTCCTACTTCTCTACTGACATTAATTAATGAGAATGAGGATTTAAATGATAACTTGAATGATAACTTGAATGTGGCTGGAATTCTTAAGCAAAACACTAATTTTAACATTGGTAATTGTGCTTTGAATGGTATAATTTCTTCTCCTTCCCCTAATTCCAAGATTTATCTTCATTCTAATCCCACTTTTCATTAAAATACTGATTTGGAATAGGGGGAAGTTGTGATTAGAGATGTTCTTGCTAATCAATATCCTATTAATACTATTCCTAATTAATCTCTATCCAAAGGTGACACTTTGGATAAAAATAGAAATTTACAAACTATCTTTAAAAGGAAATCTAAAAACTCTAAGATGCAACCTCCTAATCTTGCCAGATCTACTAGATCTGGATCCTCTTAACATAAATAATGTATTATTTCAATTTTTGGCTTAGGAGAGGATTTGTTATTCTCTCTCTCTCTCTCTCTCTTTATTATTAAACTTTAATTTCTTTTTACAAATTTTTTATGTTTATTTCTCTTATTTAGAATGTTAGAGGGATTGATACCCTCACTGTTCATAATCTTATTAGAAATCTTTGTAGAATTGATAATATCTCTTTACTTATTATTATTGAACCACTTATTCATGCTGATAAAATCAATCATGTTGCTAGAATGCTTAGTTTCAATAATTTTTTCTCTAACATCAATAATAAAATTTGGTGCTTTTGGAATAACTTCTTAAATGCTTTAATTTTAGATGATCTACAACAAGTTATTAATGATCACTTTTCTTTTGGTTATTCTTGTGTGTTGTGGCTCTTTTGTATATGCTTCTTGCAATAGAGCTGGTCAGAATGTTCCTTAGGAGAATTTGAGAAGTTTAGCTCTTTCTGTTAATAAACCTTGGCTAGCTGGGGGTGATTTCAACACTATTTTGTATTCTATAAAAAGAAGGGGTGGTTGCTCTACTAATATTCAATCTATGGAAGAATTTTCTAATATAATTCTTTATTGCTATCTTATTGACACTGATTTTGAAGTCTTTAATTATACTTGGTAAAACTCTAAGCTCTAGCAACATCTTCATAGAATTCTTTTCAACTCTCATTAGATTAATCAATGGCCTCTTACCTCTATTGAACATTTGAGTAGAACTTTATTTGATTATGCCCCTCTTTTGATTTTTGTTAAAGATAACTCTAAAATATTAAATACCTCATCACCTTTTAGATTTCAAAATATGTGGCTTCAGCATCTAGATTTTCTTCAAATCATGGCCATTAATTGGATTGCCCCTTTACACCCTGATAATTTGATTAGGGGTATGCATAGATTATGGGTTAAGTTTAAAAAGGCTCAAACAAAATCTAGTTTGGTGGAACAAACATTATTTTAAAAATCTTTTTGCTAACATAAAAAACATGGAACTTTTGGTTTGTGATCTTAAAAAATTCTATTTTGACTGATTCTTCTAAGCTTAAGGATTTGAATGAAGCAAAAGTTAATCTTGTTAGTTATCAGAATATGGAAGATACCTATTGGTAGCAAAAAGCTGCTAGTAAACATATTGCTGATGGGGACATGAATACCAGGTATTTTCATGCTTTATGTTATAAAAAGAGAGCTATAAATTCTATCCAAAAAATTAAAAGTGATAATGGAGATTGGATCATTGATACTAATGTTATTAAATATTATGTTATTAACCACTTTAGAAATATTCTTAACAAAAGCCACTCTTTTGAAGCTATTTCTAATTCGCATTTGATTCCCTCTATTATTACCAATGATGATAACCATTGGCTTACTAGGTTGCCTACTGAAGATGAGATTGGTAAAGCTCTTAATAGCAAGAACATTGATTCTATTGCTGGTCCGAAGGGTTACACAACTCAATTTTTTTTAAAATTATTGGCCTATTATTAAGCATGACTTCATTGATGTTACTATTGATTTCTTTATTGGTAATCCTCTCCCTAAATATTTTTCAAGCACTTGCATTATTCTAATATCTAGAAAGGATAATCCAAATTCTTGGAGTGATTTTAGACCTATTGGTCTTTGTACTTTCTTTAATAAATTAATTTCTATAATTTTTACTAATAGACTTAGTCCTTTGCTTAAAACATTATCTCCCTCAACCAAACTAGTTTTGTTAGAGTGAGATCTATATCTGATAAAATTCTTCTTGCTTAAGAGCTTATCCATGATTTGGATATTCCTACTAGAGGTGGTAACATAATTTTTAAATTAAATATTTCTAAAGCCTTTGATAATATCTCTTAGTATTTCCTTTTAAATATCTTGCATTTATTTGGTTTCTCTGATAATTTCATTAACCTTATTAAAAATTGTATTAATAATGTCTGGTTTTCTATTCTTCTTAATGGTGAAGCTTCAGACTTTTTTCCTTCTTCTCATGGTTTGAGACAATGAGATCCTTTATCCCTTTCTTTATTTATTGTTACTGTGGAATACCTTTCTATGAGTTTAGATGATTTATTCAATAATAATCCTAGCATGTACTTTAGAACTCTTGGTGGTATCTCTATTTCTCATCTTAGCTTTACTGATGATTTCATTATCTTTTGTAATGCTCCCTTCATTATATCAAAAGACTTAAGAAATTTTTAAATATATTTGGTAGAGAAAGTGGTCTTTCTATTAATGAAAGGAAGAGTTGCTTCATTACCTCCTGAAAAATTTCTAATAACAAAATCAATCAGATCTTGAGAATCACTAACTTTAAACACCAAAAACTCCCTATTAAATATCTAGGTGCTCTTCTTTTTAAAAGCCAAAAATGATCGCATCTTTTTGATGAGCTTATCCAAAAAATTTCTAATAAAATTTCAGTGTGGGAATTTCCCTTACATTCTTTTGGTGCAGCCTTACTTTGCCTAAGAGTACTCTTAATTCGATGCATTTATATCTTATTCATACCATTATCCTTACTAATTCTATCTTAAATAGAATTTATTGTCTCCTTAATAAATTTTTTTGGGGCTCTAATAATTAAGTTAAAAAGATGCATTGGACTTCTTGGCATAAATGTTGTGGTCCCCTGGTTGAAGGTGGGCTTGGATGCAAATCTATTCGTAAAGCTATTACTGCCTTCTAACATAAACTCTTGTGGAATTTTAGAAAAAAAGATTACCTCTGGGCTAATTTTATGATTGCTAAATACTACCAGGGTAAGCACCCTCTTATTTGTTCTTATAAAGAGAGTGACTCCCCGATTTGGAAAAGGCTTTGCTCCATTAAATGGGAGGTTAAATCCTTGATCTCATGGGGTATAAATTTGGGATCTTCTTTCTTTTGACAAGAAAACTAGATTGGTGGTGGTTCTATTGATGCTTTTTTATCTACCCATTCTACTACTTGTATAAAAGTTAACTCATTTTGGCTTAATAACAAGTGGAATGATAGGAGCTTACCAAATTTATTCCTATCTCTCTTTGGAAAAATTTAGTGATATTTCTATCCTTCCCAACAAGCTGGATCAAATTCTTTTTGAGCCATCTTACAATGAAGATTTTATTCTTTAAGATGCTTGTAATTATATTAAAGATGATCATACTTCTTTTATTGTATTTATTAAACTTTAGAATAATATCATCCCTATCCCTTATTCTGTCCTTACTTGGAGAATTCTAAAAAACTTCATTCTTATTGATTCCTTGCTCTAAGATAAAGGTTTTCATTAACCTTCCAAATGTTATTATTGTTTTCATATCAAAAATGTTAATAATGTTTTTGTCAATGGTGTTATTGCCTCCAAATTATGGTTTTGGTATGATGATCTTTTTAATAGTAACCATTTCAATGGCTTTCTTTCATTATGTCAACTTCTTGAAGCATGTTTCTAAAAACTTGTGAAAGGTTATATCAAAGTTTTAATTGCCATTACCCTTATTTGGTTCATATGGATGGATAGAAATGATGCTAAATATCATGGTATTCCTATGAATCATAAAAAGATTATTGCTAGAACCAAAGAAAAAATTGATGCATTATTTAATGCTAATTTAATTAGTAACACACATTTTAGAGGTTGGAAATTTATGGCCAAAAAATTGGGTCTTTAGTTGCCGGAGATCTCCTTCTATAAAGAAGATAGGATTATATATTGGATAAAACCTCATAACAATATTATTAAAATTAATACAGATGGCTCTATCTCTCAGAAAACATTTGGCTGTGGTGGTATTTTTAAGGATTTTAAAGGTAATGTCATTTGTTCTTTTGCTTATCCTCTTAAAGCGTTCTATTTATGCTGAATTAATGGTTGTAAACAAAGCTATTGACATTTGTTTGCAAAAATTTTTCTTCAATATTTGGATTGAAGTTGATGCTCTCTTACTCATTGAAACTTCCACTAAGATGGGGAATGCAGATTTATTCTATCTTCTTAATAATACTAGAGCTCTCCTCCCTAAAGTATGCTTTAAAATTTATCACTTTTTGCATGAAAGAAATGCCTGTGTAGATTACCTAGCTACTCTAGGTGCTAAGTTAAATTATCTAACTCTTTATGATCATCTTAATTTACCTAGACAATTGAGAGGCTCGGTTAATCTAGATAACACGAGATTACCTTATCTCAAAAATTAATCTTGCTTTGTATTTTTTAGGTTTTCCATGCTTTTCTCTGTATGCATTTTCATTTTTTTGCATTCCTTTGGTTGGTTCATTCTCTTGTCTGGTTTGTGCTATTATACTTGGGAGATCTCTTTGAGGTGGTGGCTGGTTGTTCAGCCTCTTTTGTTGGAGAGGTGTTCTCTTTGGTTGACTATTTTATGTAAGGATCTCATTGTCAACAGTTTTTTTCTGTGTTGCCTTGAATTTGTGGTGGCCTCCTTTTTGATTATGCCTCTACATGCTTTTGGTTTTCCCCTTTTCTTAGTTGGTCCTAGTTTTGTCTCTGGCTTTTGCTGATTAATTCCTTACTTAGAAAAGTTTTCTGGCTGCTATTTTTGGGCATAGTGGGTTCTTTTGTTTGCTACTACACTCTACCTAGATGTCTTGGGTGGCTATTATCTGATGGCTGATGTTGATTTTTCCACTCTTGAGTTTGTGTTGGGCCTTTTTGTGGTTTTTGTGTCTGGTTGGGGCCTTGGTTTATTTTTCCTACCCCTCTTGTTAGTTATTGGTGGTTGGGTGGCCTTCCCTGATTGTGGATTTTTGTTAGATTGGGTGATTACCATTTGTTTCTTGGTTATTTTTGGTGGCTTCCTATTAGTTGTCACTATGTATGTCTTTCTCTATGTAGGGATTGCCTCCCTTTTGGACTGGCTATTTCCTTATTGGAGTTTCCTCATCTACTACTTTGTTAATTGGCTGGGTGGACTTATGGGTTGGCTGGTTTGGATGGTTGTGTTGGCTGGTTTGGTTGGTTTTATTTTGGTTTTCTTTTTGAACCGTTAGGCTGGTTTCTTTTGGTGGTTTTTTCTTTGTTTTGGTTTTGGCCTTATGGTGGTACGTTTTCTGTTATCAGTCTTTGATGGAGTTTGGTGACTACCTTTATTTCTTTTCGCTTTTGGACCTGGGTTACTATTAGTGTTGGCATTATGCTCTGATCTAGTTTGGAATTGTTGGTTTCTTAGTGCTAGTTGTAGGTTAGTATTTTGGTTTTGGGATGTTACTTGTGGTTGTCTGGTGACTCTAGTGGGTTTGTTTCCTATCCAAGGTGGCTTTGCTTTATGAGTGAATACTTGGCAGCTGCTCTTTTATTTCTTCTATGGTGGTTTTATTGAAGATAATTCCTTTCAAGCTTGGTGGCCTTTAGTCTGCTAGGTGATTTGTGGGATAGGTTTTTCTGTTGCTTGGGCTGTATGTACTAGAGAACTGTTGATTACCACTCTTTGGTGGATTGCCTTCGTCTAGATAACTGGCCTATGATGGCTGGGATGATTTCCTACTATCTTTTGGTAGCGATATGTGACTGTAACCCTTCTTCTGAAGTCTGGATGCTCACATTTGTGGTTGCCCCTAAAGATGGAGGTGACTAAGCCTGAGCCTTATTAGAAATTTTCTCTTATATTGCTATTTATTATGTGCTAAAGCTTGATTTTCTCTAGCTGTACTAATTGCAATTTCTAGTTGCTTGCAGGTTTCTTTTACAGGTTCCTTGTAGGTTTCAAATTCTGGATGTGGATTGTGCAACTCTCTGAAGACCTCTGACTCTAGTACTGGGCTTTGGCTGTTCTCCATGTTTCCTGTGCTATTTCTTATTTATTTTGTTTGGTCATTTACTTCTTTTATTTAGTTTCCTTTCTTTTGTTGTATTAGATAGGGGATTTTTCTCTCTAGGCTGAATGTAGCTCTTTGAGCAATAGTTAAGAAAATTAACCCCTCTTAAGGACCTTGTACTCCTTTCATTATGGCAATAAAATTCTCCCTTCTTGGTTTCCTTAAAAAAAATAAAACTAAATAAAACCTAGAAATAAAATAAATAAAAAAAATCTAAACCTAAATAAACTAAAAAAATAAAATAAAATAAAAACCTAAACCTAAACCTAAAAATAAAATAAAATAAACTAATCAAAATAAACTAAAAAAATAAATAAAAACCTAAACTAAACTAAAAAATAAATTAAACCTAAGAATAAATAACCTAAATAAAATAAAAATAAATTAAACACATAATAAAACAAAATAAAAACTAAATAAAAACCTAAAAACTAAAAAATAAAACTAAAAATAAAACCTAAAAACAAATAAAAAATAAAATCTAAACCCTAAACTAAAAAAAACCTAAACCTAAAATAAATATAAAATAAATAATATAAAATAAACTAAATAAAAAAAACCTAAACCTATGCTACATTAAATGAAACAAAAATAAATAAAACCTAAACCTAAACTAAACTAAACCTAAACCCTAAACTAAATAAAATAAAATAAACCAAAAAATAAACCTAAACCTAAGCAAAAACATAAAACCTAATAATAAACCTACAATAAAAACCTAAAACATAAACCTACAAAAATAAAAATAAAAAACCTAAAAAAAAAACCTAAACCTAAAAAATAAAATAAAAATAAAACTAAACTAAAAATAAACCTAAACCCTAAATGTAGAAAGTAGACTAAAATAAAAACCTAAAGCTAAAACCTAAACCCTAAATAAAAAACCTTAAACCCTAAACTAAAACTTGAACCCTATACCTAAAACCTAAACCATAAACCCTAAACACTAAACCATTAAAACCCTAAACCCTAAAACCCTAAACCCTAAAATCCTAAACCCGAAAACCTAAACCTTAAATCCAAAAAAAAAACCCTAAACCCTAAACCCTAAACTCTAAACCCTTAACCCTAAACTAACTCTAAACCCTAAACCCTAAAAAGCTAAAAACCTAAACGTAAACTAAATAAAACCTAAAAATAAAATAAATAAAAAAATCTTAACAAAAAAAATAAAATTAAAATATAAATGAATACCTAAACATAAACCTAAACCTAAACCAAAACCTAAAAAGAAAATAAAATAAAAAATATAAAAACTAAACTAAAATAAAATAAATAAAAACCTAAACAAAAAAAAAACTTAAATTAAATAAAAACTAAACATAAAATAAAAATAAAATAAACCTAAAATAAAATAAAATAAAAGCAAAATAAAAACCTAAAGCTAAACAATAAACCTAAAAATAAAACGTAAAAATAAATAAAAAATAAAAACTAAAACCTAAACTAAAAAAACCTAAACCTAAAATATAAATAAAATAAACCTAAGCCTACACTATAATTAAAATAAACCTAAACCTACACTAAAATAAACTAAACTAAAGTAAATAAAACTTAAACCTAAACCTAAAATAAACTAAACCTAAGCCTAAACAAAAACTAAATAAAATAAAATGATCTGAAAAAAACCTAAACCAAAATTAAAAAATAAAAAATAAAAATAAACCAAAAATAAAAAATAATACCTAAACCTAAAAAATAAACTAAAAATAAAACTAAACTAAAAAATAATCCTAAACCTAGACATAAACCTAAAAAATAAATTAAAATAAATAGACCTAGAATAAATAAACTATACTAAATAAAAATAAAAGTAAACTTAAGTCAAAATAGAAAATAAAATAAAATAAAATAAATATAAATAAACTAAATAAACCCAAACCTGGCAGTTTAGTTAATTTAAAAAAAATTATTAAAAAATCCTAACCCTAAACCCTAAACTCTAAGCCATAAACCTACTACCCTAAACTATAAACCCTAAACCCAAAAACCCTAAGCCCTAAGCCCTAAACTAACCCTAAACCCTAAACCTTAAACCCTAAACCTTAAACCCTAAACCTTAAACACTAAAACTAACCCTAAACCTACTACCTTAAACCCTAAAACCTAAACCATAAAACCCTAAACCCCAAACCTTAAACTCAAAACCCTAAACCCTAAACCCTAAAACCCTAAACCCCAAACCCTAAACCCAAAACCCTAAACCCTAAACCCTAAAACCCTAAACCTTAAACCCAATACCCTAAACCCCAAAATCCTTAAACCCTATACCGTAAACCCTAAATCCTAAATAAATCATAAAATCAAAACCCTAAATCCTAAACCCTAAACCCTAAACACTAAGCCCTAAACCCTGAAACCTAAACCCTAACCCTAAACCCAAAACCCTAAAATCCTAAACCATAAAGCCTAAACCCTAAACCCTAAAGCTTAAAAACCTAAAAACCTAAAACTAAACTAAATAAAACCTAAAATA
Organism: Cymbidium sinense; assembly: GCA_021442155.1. NCBI lineage: Eukaryota > Viridiplantae > Streptophyta > Magnoliopsida > Asparagales > Orchidaceae > Cymbidium > Cymbidium sinense. Next base: position 35,756,139 of record CM038216.1, on the reverse strand, counting down.
AAATAAATAAAAAATCTAAACCTAAATAAAATAAAATAAAAATTGAAACTAAACCATAAACTGAAACCTAAAAATAAAATAAAATTATTTAATAAAAATAAACTAAAATAACATAAATAAAAACCAAAACTAAACTAAAATAAATAAAATACTAAATAAATTAAACTCTAAACTAAAAATAAAACCTAAAATAAGCTAAAATAAACATAAAACTTACTAAGATAAAATAAAACCTAAAATAAATAAAATAAAATAAAACCTAAAGCTAAAAAATAAAATAAAATAAAACAAACTAAAAATAAACTAAACTTAAAAAACTAGGATAAAAAACTAAAATAAATAAACCTAAAATAAATAAATGAAACTAAATAAAATTAAAGAAACTAATCAGATAAAGAAATAGATAAAGATATTAAATAAATTAAACCTACCTTGAGGGTTTGCTTAATTTCATTAAAAGACCCACTGATCACCCAGGCTAAACCCAACCCTTTAAACTCTGCCTACCTGACCCCTACCCCAGACCTGCCACTTACTGCGCAAGACCCAGGCCACTGACCCTGGGCATTAGGCTGGGCCCAAGACCACACAAGATCCTACAGGCCTACCACAGGCCTAAACCTGGGCTCTAGGCCCATGCAGGCCTGGGCCCTAAAGGCCCTGGGCCTGATCCCAGACACTAAAGGCCTGATCCCTGACCCCAAACCCTAAACCCTAAACCTTAAAAACCTAAAAACCTAAACCTAAACTAAATAAAACCTAAAAATAAAATTACTAAAAAAATATAGAAATAAAATAAAAAAATAAAAACCTAAACTAAAACTTAAGCCTAAACCTAAACCTAAGACTAAACTTTAAAATAAAAAAAAATTTAAAAAAATAAAATAGAAACTAAAATAAGAAAAATAAAAACCTAAACTAAAGTAAAAAAAACAAAATAAACCTAAAAATAAAAAACCTAAATAAAATAAAATATAAATGTAAAATTAAAATAAAAAATATTTAAATAAAATAAAATAAAAACTAAATAAAAAGCTAAACCTAAAAAATAAACCTAAAAATAAAACCTAAAGATATATAAAAAATAAACTACAATAACACCTAAATCAAAAAAATAAAATAAAAGGAAAACTAAAAAAATGAAAAACATAAGCCTAAACCATAACCAAAAAATAAATTAAAATAAAAAACTTAAACTAAAATAAATAAACCCAAAATAAATAAACAAAACTAAATAAAACTAAAAAAATAAAATAAACTAAAATAATCAAAAAATAAAATAAATAAACCTAAACCTACTGGTTGACCTAATTTAAAAAAAATTTAAACCCTAAACCCTAAATCCCTGGAAGCTCGTGCTGGGCTCTAGGCCACAAGATTGACCCACTAGGCTGCGACCCTAAGGCTGCGTCCACAGGCTGTTGCTAAAGGGCCAGGCCACTGGGCTGTGGAGTCTTTGGGCGGCAGTGACCTTTGAGCCACTCTAAACCCTAAGCAACTTTGAACCCTAATCCTTAAATCCTAAAACCCTACACCTTAAACCCTAAACCCTAAACCCTAAGCTAACCCTAAACCATAAACCCTAAAAACCTAAAACCTAAACCTAAAAAAAATAAAACCTAAAAATAAAATAAATAAAAAGCATAAAACTAAATAAATAATAAAATAATAAAATAAAAACCTAAACTAAATCCTAAACCTAAACCTAAAAATAAAAAGAATAAACTAATAAAAATAAATTAAAATAAAATAAATAATAACATAAGCTAAACTATAAAAATAAAATAAACCTAAGAATAAAAAGATAATATAAAAATACTAAACATAAAATAAAAATAAAATAAACATTAAATAAATGAAATTCTACACTTAAACCTAAAAATAAATAAAAAATAAAACTTAAACTCTAAACTAAAAAAAACCTAAACCTAAATTAAAATAAACTAAGCTAAAATAAATAAAACCTAAACCTAAACAAAATAAAATAAAATAAACTAAAAAATAAAACCTAAAAATAAACCTAAAATAAAAACCTAAAACCTAAACCTAAACCTAAACTTAAACTTAAAAATAAAAAATAAGAGCTAAACCTAGAAAATAAAATAAAAATAAAACTCAACTAAAAAATAAACCTAAACCTAAACCCAAACCTCAAAACTAAACTAAAATAAAAAACCTAAACAAAATTAAATAACACTAAAATAAATAAATGGAACTAAATAAAAAATCATGAATAACAATAAAAAATATTATAAATTAAAATAAATAAAAAGCTAACTAAATTAACTAAATAAACCTAAACCAACTGATTTACTTAATTTTTTAAAAAAAATTAAACCCTAAACCCTAAGCTAACCCTAAGCCCTAAAAGCCCTAAACCCTAAAGCCTAAACACTAAACCTTAAACCCTAAACCCTAAACCCTAGACCATAAATCCTAAACCCTAAACCCTAAAACCATAAACCCCCTAAACCCTAAAAACCTAAAAACCTAAACCTAAACTAAATAAAACCTAAAAACAAAAAATATAAATAAACTGAAACCTAAATAAAATAATAAAATAAAATAAAAGAAAAACCTAAGTTAAAACCTAAACCTTAACCTAAAAATAAAATAAAATAAACTAAAATAAAATATGTAAAAACCTATATTAAACTAAAAAATAAAATAAACCTAAAAATAAACCCTAAACCCTAAACCTTGAATCCTAAACCATGAACCATAATCCTAAACCCTAAACCCTAAAGCCCTATACCCTAAACCCTAAACCCTAATCCCTAAACCCTAAACCCTAAATCCTAACCCTAAACCCTTAAACCAAACCCTAAAACTAAACCTAAAGTGACTAAATAAATTTAAAAATAAACCTAAACTTAAACCTAAACTATAAGAATGGGCAGAACCTTGATGGCAAGAACATCACCATCAACTAGGTTCAGTCTAGATCTGATGGTGGAGGCGAAGGAGGAAGCGGTTGTTATCGCAGTGGTCGTGGGGGATTTGGAGGTGTTGGTGGATATGGAGGTGATGGTCAGAGCAATGGTGGTTATGGAGGCAGGAGGAGCAACGGAGGTTACAGCCGTGGAAGTTGTGGAGGGAGAGATCGGGGATATGATGGTAGATCCCGCTACTCAAGAGTCCGGAGGGGTTCTAAAGGGACTAGAGAAATTGAAGAATGACTGATCCGATCTGTTGCTTATGGAACTATGTCTTTATAGTAGAGACGATTCTAGCTATCTAGGGTTTTTGATTTGCCCTATGCGTGCTCATTTTTGATCTATGTCGTCGCTTGTGTCTTAGAAAACTTAGTGTGTTACTTGGTTTAGAAATCGAAAAAAAGAAATGTTGAATATGGACATATTTTCTATTAAAAAAAACTAATCTGAAATAAATAAAATCTAAAACTAATCCAAAAATAAATTAAACCTAAACCCTAAACTAAATAAAATAAAATAAACTTAAAATAAACCTAAACCTAAACTAAAAAATAAAACCTAAAAATAAACCTAAAATATAAACCTAAAACCTAAACATAAAAAAGTAAAATAAAAACCAAAACATAAATAGAAAAATAAAAAATAAAACATAAGCCTAAAATATAAAATAAAAATAAAACAAAACTAAAATATAAGCATAAACCTAAACCTAAACCAAAAAAAATAAACTAAAATAAATAAAGCTAAAATAAATAAGCTAAACTAAATAAAATAAAAAAATAAAATAAAGTAAAATAAATTAATAATAAACTAAATAAACCTAAACCTACAAATTACCTTAATTTAAAAAAAAAACCCTAAACCTAAACCTAAAACTAAACCCAACCCTAAACCTAAACTAAACCCTAAACCTAAACCCTAAACCCTAAACTAAAACCCTAAATCAAAATCAAAACAAAAAAATAAACAAATAAATTAATAGAAATTAAAACCTAAAATAAAATAAATAAAACCTAAACTAAGTTAAAAAATAAATAAAATAAAAAATGAAAAAATGAAAACCTAAATAAAATAAAACTAACGTAAAATAAAAATAAAATAAACCTAAATAAAAAATAAAATAAAACTAATTAAAACCAATATTTAAAAATAAAACCTAAAAATAAATAAAAAATAAAACCTAAACTCTAAACTAAAAAATAAACCTAAAACAAAAATAAAAATAAATTAAATATAATAAAAATAAAACCTAAACCTAAACTAAAATAAATAGAACCTAAACCTAAAATAAATTAAACCTAAACCTAAACATAAAAAATAAAATAAAATAAAATAAAAATAAACATAAACCAAAACTAAAACATAAAATCTCAAATAAAATCTAAAATAAAAACCTAAAACCTAAACCTAAAAAAATAAAATAAAAACATCAACCTAAACTTAAAAATAAAAAATAAAACCTAAACCAAAAAAAGAAAATAAAAATATAACTAAATTAAAAAATAAACTTGAACTTAAACCTAAAAAATAAACTAAAATAAAAAACATAAACTAAAATAAATAAACCTAAAATTCATAAACTAAACTAAATAAAAAAAATAAACCTAAATCAAAATAAAAAATAAAATAAACTAAAATAAATAAAAAATAAAATAAATAAAAAAACCCGAACCTTAAACCCTAAATCCTAAAACCTAAAACTAATCATAAACGTTAAACTCTAAACCTTAAAACTACTACCCAAAACCATAAACCCTAAACCCTAAAACCCTAAGCCCTAAACCCTAAACCCTAAAACCCTAAACCCTAAACCATGAACCCTAAACCTAAACCCTAAAAAAACATAAACTAAAGCTAAACTAAACCTAAAAAAACCTAAACCCTAAACCCTAAAGAAACTTAAACCCTAAACCAACCTAAACTCTAAACCTAAACTCTAAAACCCTAAACCCTAAACCTTAAAACCCTAAACTCTAAAACTAACCTAAACCTAAATCAAAACCTAAAAAATACTAAACCCTAAACTCTAAATTAAACTAAACTAACCCTAAACTTAAGATAACTCTAAACTAATAAACCCTAAACTAAACATAAACCTAAACTAATCCTAACCTTAAATGCTAAACCTAAACCTAAAACTAAATCATAAACCTAAACTAACCTAAACCATAAAATCCTTAAATAAAAATCTAAACCCTAAACATTAAACCTAAATCTAAACTAAGAAAACCCTAAATAACCCAAATAAAATCTTAAACCCCATAAACCTTAAACCCTAAGCTAACCCTAAACCCTAAATTCTAAAGCCTAAACATTAAACCCTAAAAATCTAAAAGCTAAACCTAAACTAAATAAAACCTAAAATAAAATAAATAAAAAACCTAATTAAAAATAAAATAAAAAATAAAATAAAATAAAACCTAAACTAAAACTTAAACATAAAAATAAAATAAAATAAACTAATAAAAATAAATTAAAATAAAATAAATAAAAACCTAAATTAAACTAAAAAATAAAATAAACCTAAAAATAAAAAATCTAAACAATTTGAAAACTAAACGTAAAAAAAACCTAAAATAAAATAAAATAAAATAAAATAAAAACTAAATAGATAAAACCTAAACCAAAACCTAAAATAAACTAAAAATAAACCTAAACCTAAACCTAAAGAAACAAAATAAAATATCAAATCTACAACAAAAAATAAATAATAAAACCTAAACCGAAAAAATAAAATAAAAATAAAAGTAAACTAAAAAGTAAACCTAAACCTAAACCTAAACCTAAAAAATAAACTAAAATAAAAAACCTAAGCTAAAATAAATAAGCCTAAACTAAAATAAAATATAAAAATAAACCAAAATCCAAATAAAAAATAAAATAAACTAAAATAAATAAGAAATAAACTAAACAAACCTAAACCTAAACTAAAATTTTTTCAAAACCCTAAAACCCTAAACTAACATAAAAAACTAAACCTAAACCAACCCAAAAGCTACAACCCTAAACCTAAAATCTTAAGCCATAAATAAATCTAAACCCTAAACTAACCCTAAACTAAATCCTAAACCCTAAACCTAAACCCTAAACCTAAACCCAAAAAACCCAAAAACCAAATAAAATAAACCCTAAACTCTAAACCCTAAACCCTAAAAAGCTAAAAACCTAAACTTAAATTGAATAAAACCTAAAAATAAAATAAAATAAAATAAATAAAAGAAAAGAAAAACCTAAACTAAAACCTAAACCTAAACCTAAATTAAAAAATAAAAAAAATAAAAACTAAACTAAAATAAAATAAATAAAAAATAAAACTAAACAAAAAACTAAAATAACCCTAAAAATAATAAACCTAAATAAAATAAAAACTAAAGGTAAAATAAAAATAAATAAAACCTAAAATAAAATAAAATAAAAAATATATAAAAACTTAAACCTAAAAAATAAACCTAAAAGTAAAACTTAAAAATAAATTAAAAATAAAACCTAAACCCTTAACTAAAAAAAACCTAAAATTAAAATAAATCTTAACCTAAAAAAATAAACAATATAAAAATAAAAAAACCTAAACCTAAAATAAACTAAACCTAAACTCTAAACTAAATAAAATAAAATAAACTAAAAATAAACCTAAACCTAAACTAAAAAATAATACCTAAAAATAAACCTAAAATAAAAACCTAAAACTTAAACCTAACAAAATAAAATAAAATCCTATACTTAATCCTAAAAATAATAAATAAAACCTAATCCTAACAAATAAAGTAAAATGCAACTATACTAAAAAATAAACATAAACCTAAACTTAAAAAAAACTAAAATAAAAAACATAAAATAAAATAAATAAACTAAAGTAAATACAATAAAAAAACTAAAACAAAAAAAACTAAAGTAAATAAACCTAAACCTATCGGTTTACTTAATTTAAAAAAAACACTAAACCCTAAACCCTGAAAAACCATAAACCCTAAATGCCAAACCCTAAATCCTAAACTAACCCTAAAGCTTAAACCCTAAACCCTAAACCTAAACCCAAGTCTAAAACCTAAAACCCTAATAACCCTATACCCTAAACCTAAACCCTAAACCATAAAACCCTAAACCTTAAACCTAAAAACCCTAAACTAAACCATAAACCCTAAAATTAAACCCTAAAAGCTAAACTAACCTAAACATAAAATAAATAAAACTAAACTTAAACTAAATAAACCTAAATAAAATAAATAAACCTAAAAAAATAAAATAAAAGAATAAAATAAAATAAAAACCTTAATTAAAACATAAACCTAAACCTAAACATAAAAATAAAATAAAAATAAAAAGTAAAAAATAAACTAAATTATAATAAATAAAAACCTAAACTAAACCAAAAAAAATAATATGAACCAAAAAATAAAAAACATAAATAAAATAAAAAAAAATGTAAAATAAAGCTTAAACCCAAAACCTTAAACCCAAAATCCTAAAATCTTAAAAACCTAAACCTAAACTAAATAAAACCTAAAAAAAATAAATAAAAAAAACCTAAACCAAAATAAAATAAAATAAAACCTAAACTAAAACCTAAACCTAAACCTAAAGATAAAATAATATAAACTAATAAAAATAAACTAAACTAAAATAAATAATAGCCTATACTAAACTAAAGCTAAAATAAACCTAAGAATAAAAACCTATATAAAATAAAAACAAAACCTAAAATAAAAAAAAATAAACCTAAAATAAACCTAAAATAAAAAAATAAAAACTAAATAAAAACATAAACTTAAATAAACCTAAAAATAAATAAAAATAAAACCTAAACCTTAAAATAAAAAAAACTTAAACCTAAAATAGAAATAGTATAATCAAAATAAAATAAACTAAACCTAAACTAAAATAAACTAAACTAAAATAAATAAAACCTAAACCTAAACTAAATAAAATAAAACAAACTGATAATTAACCTAAACTTAAACTACAAAAATAAAACCTAAAAGTAAACTTAAAATAAAAACCTAAAACCTAAACCTAAGAAAATAAAATAAAATCCTAAACCTAAACCTAAAAATGAAAATTAAAACCTAAACCTAAAATATAAAATAAAAATAAAACTTTACTAATAAATAAACTTAAATTTAAAAATTAAATTAAAATAAAAACCTAAACTAAAATAAATAAAAATAAAAAATAAACATTAATAAAATGAAAAAATAAAATAAACTAAATAAAGCTAAAACAAATAGTTTAAAATTTCAAAAAATCCTAAACCCAAAAAAATTGTAAATAAATTTAACATTAAACCTAAACCCTATAAAACTAACCATAAAACCCTAAACCCTAAAACCCTAAACCTAAAACCATAAACCTAAATAAACTAAAAAAAAACCTAAACCTAAACTAAATAAAACCTAAAAAATAAAATAAATAAATAATTAAAATAAAAACTAAACGTAAAATAAAAATAAAATAAACCTAAAATAAAAGAAAATAAAAACTAAATTAAAACTTAAACATAAAAAATAAACTTAAAATAAATAATAAATAAAACCTAAACCTTAAAATAAAAAAATCCTAAACCTAAAATAAAAATAAAATAATTAAAATAAAATAAATTAACCTCAACTAAAATAAACTAAACTAAAATAAATAAAACCTATACCTAAACTACATATAATAAAATAAACTAAAAATAAACCTAAACCTAAACTAGAAAAATTAAACCTAAAAGTAAACCTAAAAAAACCCTAAACCTAAACCTAAGAAAATAAAATAAATACCTAAATCTAAACCTTAATATGAAAAATTAAACCAAAACTTAAAAAATAAAGTAAAAATAAAACTCAACTAAAAAATAAACCTAAACTTTAAAAATAAACTAACATAAAAATGCTAAACTAAAGTAAATAAACCTAAAATAAATAAACTAAACTAAATAAACATAAAAAATAAACATAAATAAAAAGAGAAATTAAAATAAATAAAATAAACCTACACCTACTAGTTTACTTAATTTTAAAAAAAAACTAAACCCTAAGTTAACCCTAAACTAAACCCTAAACTCTAAACTGTATACCCTAACATAAATAAAAAATAAGACGGAAACCTTAAACTAAAAAAAAACCTAAACCTAAAATAAAAATAAAATAATTAAAATAAAATAAATTAAACCTGAACAAAAATAAACTAAACTAAACTAAATAAAATCTAAACATATACCTAAACCTAAACTAAATAAAATAAAATAAACTAAAAAGAAAACCTAAAGATAAATTAAAAAAACAAAAACCTAAAAGTAAACCTAAAATAAAAACCTAAAACCTAAACCTAAGAAAATAAAATATTAACCTAAACCTAAACATAAAAATAAAAAATAAAACCTTAATCTAAAAAATAAAATAAAAATAAAACTCAACTAAAAATAAATCTAAACCTCAAAAATTAACTAAAATAATAATACCTAAACTAAAATAAATAAACTAAATGAAAATAAAAAATAAACATAAATAAAAAAAAAATTAACTAAAATAAATTAAAAATAAAGTAAATAAACCTAAACCTGCTAGTTTACTTAATTAAATAAAAACCTAAACCCTAAGCTAACCCTAAACCTTAAAAACCATAAACCCTAAACCCAAAACCCTATACGCTAACCCTAAACCCTAAACCCTAAAACCTTAAACCCTAAACCCTAAACCCTAAAAACCTAAAAACCTAAATCTAAGCCAAATAAAAGCTAAAAAAAAACTAAACCTAAATAAAATAAAATAAAATAAAATAAAATTAAAGCCTAAGCTAAAACATAAACCTAAACCTCAAAATAAAGTAAACTAATAAAAATAAACTAAAATAAAATAAATAAAAATGTAAATTAAACTAACCCTAAAACCCTAACCCCTAAACCTTAAACCCTAAACCCTAAATCCCTAAACCCTAAATCCTAAACCCTAACCCTAAACCCCAAACCCCAAACCCCAAACCCTAAACCCTAAACCCTAAACCCTAACCCTAAACCCTAAATAATAAAAGAATAACCCTAAAACCCTAACCCCTAACCCTAAACCCTAAACCCTAAACCTTAACTTTAAACCTTAAACCCTAAAGCCCAAACTCTAAATGTAAACCTAAAGTAACTAAATAAATTGAAAAATAAACCTAAACCGTAAAACCTAATAAACATAAACCTAAACATAAACCTTAAGAATGGGCAGAACCTTGACCATAGGAACATCACCATCAACTAAGCTCAGTCTAGATCTGGTGGTGGAGATGAAGGTGGAGGTGGTGGTTATCATAGTGGTGGTGGGGGATCTGGAGGTGCTGGTGGATAAGGAGGTGGAGGTCGGAGCTGTTGTGGTTATGGAGGCGGGAGGAGCGGTGGAGATTACAACTGTGGTGGTGGTGGAGGGAGAGATCAGGGTTATGATGGTGGATCTCACTACTCGAGAGGCCAAAGGTGGTTCTAATGGGAACTAAAGAAACTAATGAACGGTCGATCCGATCTACTATTTATGGAACTCTATCTTTACTTTAGAGACAGTTATAACTATCTAGGGTTTTTTATTTGCTCTATTCATGCTCATTTTTTATCTTTATCGTCACTTGTGTCTTAGAAAACTTGGTGGGTGACTTCGTTGATAAAATCAAAAAGAAGAAATGTTGAATATGAATTTATTATCTATTAAAAAAAACCAAAAGCTCAAAACCCTAAACTAAAACTGGAACCCTAAACCTAAAATGTAAGCCCTAAACCCTAAATAATAAACCTTAAACCCTAAAAAGAAAAAATTAAACTAAATAAAAATTAAAAAACCCTAACCCTAAACAATAAACCCTAAAACTAACCCTAAACCCTAAACCTACAACCCTAAAACCTAAACCCTAAACCCTATGACCCTAATCCCTAAACCCTAAACCATAAACTATAAACCTTAAACCCAAAATAAATAAAAACAAAACCTAAACCCTAAACTAAAAAAAAACCTAAACCTAAAATAAATAAAAGAAAATAAAATTAAACCTAAACTAAAATAAAATAAATTTAAATAAATATATGTTAAACCTAAACTCTAAACTAAATATAATAAAATAAACTAAAAATAAACCTAAACCTATACTAAAAATAAACTTAAAATAAAAACCTAAAACCTAAACCTAAAAAAATAAAATAAAACCTAAACCTAAACCTAAATATAATAAAATAAAATAAAATAAAATAAAAATAAAAATAAAATTAAACTAAAAATAATCATAAACTTAAACCTAAACATAGAAAATAAACTAAAATAAAAAACCTAAACTAAAACAAAAAAAAACCTAAAATAAATAAACTAAACTAAATAAAAATAAAATATAAACCTAAATAGAAAGAAAAATAAAATAAATTAAAATAAATAAAAAAATAAACTAATTAAATCTAAACCTACTAATTTACCTAATTTTTTTTAAAAAACACCTTAAACCCTAAACCTTAAACTAACCCTAAACCCTATCCCTAACCCTCCTAATCCCTAAATCCTAAAACCCTAAACCCTAAACTAACATTAAACCCTAAACCTAAACTTTAAAAACCTTATACCTTAAAGCCTAAACCCTAAACCCTAAACTAACCCTAAACTGTAAAACCATAAACCCTACACTAACCCTAAATTGTAAAAGCCTAAACCCTAAATTCTAAAACCTAAAACCCTATACCCTAAATCCCAAGCCCTAAACCCTAAACTAACCCTAATCCCTAAGAATGGGCATAACCTTAATGGCAGGAACATCACCATCAACTAGGCTCAGTCTAGATTTGGCGGAGGAGGCGAAGGTGGAGGCAGCAGTTATCATAGTGGTGGTGGAGGCTCTGGAGGTGTTGGTCGATACGGAGGTGGTGGTCAGAGCAATGGTGATTATGGAGGTGGGAGGAGCGATGAAGGTTACAGCCTTGATGGTGGCGGAGGAAGAGATTGGGGATATGATGGCAGATCCTACAACTCAAGAGGCAGTGGTGGTTTGAATGGGAACTAGAGAAATTGAAGTACAGCCAATCCGATCTATTGCTTATGGAACTATGTCTTTACAATTGAGATGGTTCTACTTATCTAGGGTTTGTGATTTTCTCTATGTGTGCTTATTTTTGACCTATGTCATCATTTGTGTCTCAAAAAACTTAGGGTGCTACTTAGTTGATGAAATTAAAAAGAAGAAATGTTGAATCTAAATTTCTTCTCAGTTAAAAAAACCTTAAACCCTAAACCCTAAAGTAAAACTTAAACCCTAAACCTAAAAACTAAACCCTAAACCCTAAACCATAAACCTTAAAAAACCTAAACCCTAAACACTTAACCCTAAACCCTAAACCCTAAACCCTAAACCCTAAACCCTAAACCTTAAACCCTGAAACCTAAGCTCTAAACCCTAAACCCTAAACCCTAAAACCCTAAACACTAAACCCTAAAACCTACAATCCTAAACCAAAACCCTAAACCCTAAACCTTAAGCCTTAAACCCTAAACCCTAAACTAACCCTAAACACTAAACCCTAAACTAACCCTAATCCATAAACCCTAAACTAACCCTAAACCCTAAACCCTAAACTAACCCTAAACCATAAACCCTAAACTAACCATAAACCATAACCTTAAACCTTGAATAAAGATGTCATTAGGAGTAGATCTAAAGAATGACCTAATCCTAAGATAGTTATGGTAGCTAAGAAAAATGTCTTCAAGAGACTTTCCCTTGACTTTTAGAGATTTGAACACCCTAAATCATATTATATTACCATAAATTATAATATAATGTAGCATCATATATTTGAGCATGTAGTGATGTGTTTTTGGATGTTATAAGATGTTTTGAAATGTTTTAGTATATTATGGTATTATGTCATATAATCTATATTAATATAAATCATAAAAATATTTATTTAATAAATTAGATGATGAAATTTGTTAAATTTGAATTGGGAATTAGGTTGTAGTACCAAAGGTGTGTTATGCCACTTGTAGTCTAAAAAGTAAGATTTTATGTTCAAAATAAGTATTATATGCTATAGCATAGTATAACATCATATATCATAATATATTGTCGCATTTTAAATTCTTTTAGTATTTTACATGATCGAAATGAGCCACTAGCATTATTTATAAAAATGTTGATTTAGACTTTAAAATGGTGGAATTTGGCCAAATTCATAATAGGTAGCATTGCATCATAATATATTATTTTAATTTAAAATTTGTAAGTGATAATGACTAAAATATATAGTTTATTATTTTATACTAATTTTATAATTTTTTATCTTAAGTAATCCCTTGTGATGTGATATGCAATATAATATAATATAATATGTTATAGTGTGTTATAATATAGGATGCCATAACATTGTGTAGCATCATGCATTTAGCATACTATTGTGTATTACTACTTGTTGTTTAGCATATTTTAGTTTGTTATAGTATGATGTAGTAGAGTTTGTACTAGTATAATTCATAAAAAATACTGATTTATAGGCTAAGATGATGGGATTTGGCCAAATTTAAGGTAAGCTTTACGGAACATCATTGAGGGTGTGCTATGGTGTGTCATTTAATCAAAATAATGGAATTTTGCATCCAAAATAAATGTTCATTTTTCATCCAAATTTTATAATTTTTTTTCTTAAAGTGATTCATTTTAAGGTGTAATGTAAGATAATATATTATATGAAAGCATATTAAAATATAATGTACATAACATAATAACTTCACATATATTTGAATGTGGTGGTGTGTTACTAAATGTTATTGTACATTTTAGTATGTTTTACTTTTGTTATAATACATTAGGTCAAAACTCACAAAAATGTTAATTTGAAGGTTGAGATGGAAGAATTTGGCCAAATTCATGGCACACCCCAAGAAGCAACACCAAATTTATACAATTTTGTACCATTTATAAAAGAAAAATAATAATTTTACATCCAAAATGAACATTATCCATATTTTGACAAAAAAATTTTATTTGTTCCTTATAAGTGATTCTAATGAGGTGTAATGTTAGACAATATATTATATTATAAAAATTATAATATAACATCATATATTATAATATAATATAGTGTGTTTTGAATGTATACATTGTTAGGCTTGAGGAATTAAAGGTGTGCATAAGAGAAGAAATAAGATTTGATGAGAATTCAATGTCAAATACATGGAGGGAGATCCGCTAGGAGATCACACATGCATTGGATATGACATGTGAGCGGTCTATGTCAAGGGCATAAAAGAAGAAAATCTACTCAAGATAAGGTTTGAATTTAATTTGATTATAAGATTTGTGGAAAGAAGATCCGTTGGGGATAAGAATCTATAATCCACCATAGATTAAGATTGAATTGACTTTAATTTGTTTTGTTTTAATTGATGTGGAGGTGCATCTGTTAGAGATATGGGCTCGAGTCTGTTGGGGATCGGGTATATGAACCTTCCACTAGGGAAGCAGGTTCAAGCTTTCTGCTGGGGATTGGGATTTAAGTTTGATTTCATAGATTTTTTTATGGATGTATTTACTAGAAATAAGAGTTTGGTTTGATTTCTATGATTTAGACTCCACTAGGGGAATTGGTTTAATTTGGCTCCACTTGGGAGGCTAGTTTTGAATTTGATTTATTTGCTTGACTTGTTTATATATGATTTGGAGCTCCACTAGGCAGAAGGGTGTCATTTAACTCCACTGGGGAAAATTAGATCAGGTTTAATTTAGTCTGAGTTAATGTATAAACCCTATCAGTGTGCGATGGACCCACTAAGAAGGGGTTATATCAGCCTTGACCTACCTCAGGTTTACAAATCCAAAGGGATAGTCTACCAGCTGTGGGGTAAAGCTAGCCAACCTAAGGGTTTGCCTTTCTGTGTGTAACTGTTGTGCTAGGAAGAAGGCATAGCAGAATTACATCTTCCAAAGCAAGGAACAACTGCTCGGGTGACCTGTTGGATGCACAATAAATCGAACTTGACCTAGGGTGTTTGCTGAGTGAATAATGTTGGGGACTTATGTCAACTCAAAAGTAGTCAGGATTAATTTTATCTTAATTTCATGTTATTTGATATGGTTTATTTGGGTTACTTTGATTTCAAATTGTGTGCATATCTGTTGGGGATGTGAGCTCAATTAAATTTAATAGATTTAATTTATGGACCATGTCGGTGTGCAATGAACCCACTAAGAAGGGGCTATATGGACCATCTCATATTTACAAACCCAAAGGGATAGTCTACTGGTCATGGGGTAGAGCTAGCCAACCTAAGGGGTTACCTTTCAGTGTGCAACGACTATGCTAGGAAAAGAGCATAGCAAACTAACATCTTCTAAAGCAGGGAGCAACCGTTGTAGTGACATGTTGGTAGCTAAATAAATAGAACCTGACTTAGGGGCGACTAATGAGTGAATGTTGCTCGATATTTATATCAACTCAAGAGTAGTCAGGTGATTTCTATAGGGAGGTTTGCTGCACTACCCTAAAGATAGGATGCCTGCTTGGGAAAAGGTACCACTAGGGGTGTCCTCCTAATCCACAAGTGAATATATATATTTTATTTATATGTTTGTGTATACCCTATTGGTGTGTGAGGGACTACACTAAGAAGGGGCTATGTCTGCCTTGATCTATCTCATATTTATTGGACCAAGGGAGAATCTGCATATCCACAAGATGGAATCTCCAGCCATAGGGGTGGTTTCTAGGAAAGGAAAATTGTCTAATCTGATAGTAACTCAGGTAGTGTCTAAATGGGGTCGCATAGGACGTGATCCAAATAATGTTCCCTCAGCGGAGGTGCTGCTAGGGGTGTTATCCAGAGCCATGGAAAAGAAATCCTATAGGTGTATGGTGTCCAACTCAAGGAAAAGCATAGTAGATTTACATCACGCATGAGTGGTGAATCCCAAGGTACGAGAACCAACCAACCTAAGGTGTATCCATCAAATCCTAAACCTCAAATACACTCGACCCAGTCAGTGCACGAAGCCTAATCCAACAAGAAAGCGTAGCATACTCACATCCTCTTAAACAAAGCCAACATGAGGTAGCTTATAGGCCACACAATAAGGCCTACCAAACTAACAAGGTGCTCGTCAGTGTGCAGTGGCCAAGTAAGGAAGAAAGCATAGCAGACTTACATCTTCCAAAATAAGACCATTGGGGTGACACACTAGCAGGGTAGCACGTTAGCTAGACCTAGAGCAACTACTGAGTGAGTGTCATTGGGGGAGTTATCTCAACTCAGAGTAGCTTGAGACAAAAGATATGTGTATGTTTTATATGTTTGTGTGTAGTTTATGTTTATGTTATGTTGATGAAGGATATGACACAACTCGAGTTTCTTACACCTACCCTAAACACATCATGGAGGATTCACAAATAAGAATACTTTCAACATGGAAGAGATTGAATTCAAAATGGAATTTTCATTGATGATAATTATTTTCAAACTTGATTTATAATATTTCTTTAAGTAGAGCCCATTGATTGGAAGCATTGGGAGCTCTCCCTTATGATTAATAAGCTGATAAGATCTTCCTTAGCAGGCTTTCTCTATGGAAAATTAGCCTTTCCAAGTGGGTTCAAACTTTCCTCCCATCTTACGATGGGCAATAATCAGTCTCTTTAGAACTAAATTAAGCTCTCCTACTTGAAAAGCTCTAGGATGGACCAACTTGTTGTGAGCTTAAATAATTTTAGCTTTGTACAACTTAAGGTTTTGGCATACCGCAGGCATCTCTCCTCCAAGCCATCGTGCTCTTCTAACGTAACTTGGCATTCTTCTCTATTATGATCTTGCTACCCACAGCTATCCTTAGTGATGGGAGTTGGACTTCTAATGGTAGACTGGCTTCAGACCCATACACAAAGGATAAAGGAGTAGACTGAGTTGGAGTTCTATATATGGTGCGGTATGCCCACAAGGATTTAACTAACTACATATGCCACTATTTCTTGTTATTGTTGAGTGTCTTCTTTAGTATTTGGATGAGAGCTTTATTGAAGGCTTCTACTAAGCCATTTTCCCTCAAGTAATTAGTGGTAGAATATCTCTAATTTATGATGTGTCTGTAAGCAAAGTTGTTGATCTTGGTGCTCTTGAATGTAGTACCATTATTAGATATAATTCATCAAGGCACTCTAAACCTATATACAATATGGTTCCTGAAAAACTGGAGAACATGCTAAGTTGTGACTTCTCTGAGCAGAATTGCCTTCACCCATTTAGAAAAGTTATCAGTAACAGCTAAGATGAATCAATGACCCTTGGAAGAAGGAGGATCAATCTGACCCAATATGTTGGTACCCCAACACTCAAATGACCATGAGGCCAATGTCGGATGTAGATGTTGGGCGGTTGGTGTAGGACCACACCGTGTATTTGAGATTGGTGGCATAACCTAGACGTATCCATACAATATTTGATCATCGACAACCAGTAGTATCCTAGTCTTTTGATCTTAGCTTTCATCTTGAGACCGAATGTTGGGTGTACCATGATCACTATCTTATGGGCTTCATGATTATATTAACAACGTAACCAAATATGATCGAAAGATCACTAGTACAAGACACCATCCACAGGAGCATAGGAAAGTGCTATCTGCTTCATCTGATGGGCTTAAGAGTTCTCCTGAGGTAGTTTTCCTTTATTTAGGTAATTCATGAATGGGTGCCTCTAATCTAAATACTCATCTTTCTTGGTAATGGAAACCTCCCTTTCAATAAAGTACCTTTTGATGAGTTCAATATCAATAAGGGATAAGACTTGCCTATTTTGGACCTTTATTGATATGGACTCATCCTACGGACATGCCAACTCCTTGGTAAGCTTGGCTAAAGCATATGCTATGGTGTTATCTACTCGAGGAATCTTATAAATGGTAACCTTTGGGATTTGGGCAAATAAATCCATTGTGTTTTTATGGAAGTGGTGGAGCTTGGGCTTTATAACCTTATAGGATCCAGCGATTTGGTTGATAACTAGCTGAGAATCCCCGATGATGTTATTGTTATGGATGCTTAGTGTAACGACCAACTCTAAACCGACAATCAGAGCCTCATATTCGAATTTATTGTTGGTGTAAGGATTAGATAGCTGATATGAGAATCTAATGACATCACAGTTTGGAGTTAAGGAACTTTTCCTACCCTTGCCTTTCCTGGAATAGTTGATTGTGGTTCTTCTCCTCTTTGAGAGGATGCCACACCATCAAAGTACATCTCCTAACAGTGAATGCTAGCATCCCCTATATTCATGATTTATTCATCAGGGATATTATCACTAAGCAGAGAGTCAGAAGGAAATGGGTGTGCTGCTAAGAAATCTGCTAGCGCTTGTCCTTTCACCGCACGAAGGGGTGCGAAGGTAATATCAAATAGAGAGAGGATCATAGACTATCGTGTCAACCATCCAGATAGCGTCGGTCATGTCATGAGATATTGTAGTGGATTGATCCTAGAGATTAAGTTTATCTTATGAAGAAGCATGTAGTGTTGTATCTTTTGGGATGTAAAGATTAAAGTTAGGCAATGCTTCTCTATGGGTGGATAATTAGGCTTAACAGGGATTAGATGATGGCTGCGAGAGTAGAGTCTATTTTCCATCCCTTCATCATTGGCTTGGGCCAATAAAGAACCAATGGAGTCGTCTGATGCAGCAGTGTAAAGTATGAGTAGCTTGCCCAAGATAGGGGCTGCTAGAACCACCTGTGTCATCAGCTAATGTTTGATGTCTTGAAAAGCATGCTCACACTTGTCATCCCACTAGAACTTAGTATCCTTTTTGAAAAATACTGAGAATGGCTAACATATTCCTAATAGGTTAGATATAAAGCATCTTAGATATGCCAATGACCCTTGGAATGATCTGATTTAAGTTAAACTTTTACGGGGAGGAATTTCTAATATCGCCTTGATCTTTTCTAGATTAATTTTGATTCCTTGGTCGAACAACCCAAGGAATTTCTTGAAGCTGCACACTTGGGTTCAATTTGAGGTTAAATTATCTTAATTATTTGAAAACTACTATCAAGTCAAAGAGATGGTCTACCTTTCCTCTACTTTTGACCACGAGATCATCGATATAACACTTGACTTGATGATGAATGAGTTCATCGAAGATTGAAGTCATAGCCCACTGGTATGTATTAAAGGCATTTTTTAGGATGGAAGGCATGACCTTAAAGCAATAGATTCTGATTAGAGTTCTAAAAGTAGTGTTTCTTTCATCTTTAGGAACCATCTTTATTTGGTTCTATCCATATGAGCCATCCATGAAAGAGAAGACTGCATGAGATGAGGCAATATCCACCATCAACTCTAAGATTGGTAGTGGAATTTTGTTTTTTAGACATGCCTTATTTAAATCCCTAAAATCACTGTATATGTGAATTTGTCCATTCTTTTTCTTAATTGGGACACACTAGCTAACTAGGTTGGGTATTTTATCTTCCTCGATGAAGTAAACATTGATCAATTTCATGACTTCATAAATGAACTGTTGTTCTATATCTATACGCATTCGTCTAGGAGCTTGCTTGATAGGGTTAGTAGTAGGCTCTATTATTAGTTAATGGACCACTACATCAGAAGCCAATCCAGGCATCTCTTCATAACTCCATGCAAAGCAATCCTTAAACTCAGTCAATAGTCTAAGTCATTGGTTTCAATTTCATTCAACAAAGAATTGATGTATGTCAGGCGTGGATCTTCTCATATCCTAAGTTGATTTCCTTGAGCTCATCGATGGTTGACTTGATTCTCTTCAAACTCGGTGGTGCATCCGACTTCAAAATCATCATCATCCAAGTTTCTAAGCACATCTCCACATATGAGTTAATGTTATTTGAAAAGAACCTATCAGAAAGAACCTCAGAGTCTTCACACCTGTCAATGACTTAAGGGCTTCCTTAACTACCAAACCCTCAGCATTTTAAGAACAAATTGGGGTTAGAGCTAAGGTTCTCAATTGATGTCTAACTGTTTCACATATAGACTTAGATACACTTATTCTTAGCTTTGGAGCCCGGTCTTCATCGCTATCTAGCTCAAGTGTCACCTCCTAGAGAATCTACTGCTGAGAAGAGTTGGTTGGCATGCTAACCATATAAGACTTATCATATGAACTAGATTCTAAGTCTGTATGGATAGCAGGTGTACTCCTCATAGCTAGGACATATCTTCTATTGGGTTCCCAATAAGTAGGTGTTCCACCCTTGGGACTGCCTCTAAACTGGTCGCTTCCTCTGCCAGGTGGAGGACAGGTCATCCTCCCCATATGTTCAAATGCAGTAATGAACTATGGGTGGAACCTAATGTCGGGCTCCACTTCCTCCTCCAGGTCAATTTTTGCTCCCTTTTATTTTATTTTTCTTTTTCTCTTTTCTTTTCTTTTTCTTTTTCTCTTTCTTTTTCTCTTTCTTTTTGTCTTTCTTTTTATTTTTCTTTTTCTTTTATTTTAAAAATTTGGCCAAGTTCGCAAGAATAGACTTATCAATTTTGAGGGAGGTAGTAAGCTGCATCCTCACATATGCCGACCTCGTGAACTATAAATGGCTTGAGATCTCCTTTGACAAAGTAGACGATCCCACCTCTCACAAACTTCATACATTGATGTAGAGAGGATGGAACTATGTTGTTCTCATGTATCCATGTTCTCCCAAGCAAAGCATTGAAAGATGTATCTGTGTCTATAATGTGAAACTTGGCTTTGGTCATCCAATCATCTATCTTCAAGGGCAACACTATGGAGCATAAGGCCTGTTGACCTCACTTTTGGAGTGTGGATTCAATCTTCCCATCTTAGACTTAGGAGTCTTTTAGATACTAAGACTTCCTTAGTCATAAGCCACTTTTAACAATTAGGTAAACACTTAACCTAAGCCTAAAGACATAGAAGGGTTATCCTAGGATTAGGTTATGCCTTAAGGATTAGGATAATCCACCAACCCTACAACCCAAATCCAATCCATGTTCACATTCTCAAACCAAACCTAAAGTTCAATTCAAACATCAAATTCAAATCCAAATCTGAACCCAAATTCCAAAACCAAATGACTAAAGCCCATTATCAAATCCAAACTTGAAATCCTTCCTAAGCCATATGACCTATCCCATGGACTTAGTCAAATCTTAATCCAAATCAATCCAAAATGAATTGAATTTCTAATACTAAACTTATATCTTCAATCATCTTCCTAAATATAAATCAAATCTATATTCAAATGATCAAAACTAAATCAAATTAAATCAAAACCCTTCCCATATGACGTCTCATAGACTTAGCCAAATCTTAATCCAAATCAAGTCAAACCTTATTTTTTCTCATAAATCAATCATATTTTCAATCATCTTCATAAATTTAAATGAAATATATATTTAAATATTTAAAACTAAATCAAACCAAATCAAAATCCAAACCTAAGCCACATGACCCAACTCGATGGACTTAGCTAAATTATTTCATTCCAAAACCCAAATTCAGTTTATTTTCTCATGAATCAATAATACCTTCAATCATATTCACAAATATAAAGGAAATCTAAAATAATCAAGCCAATCCAAATTCAACCCAAGTCAAACCCAACTTAACACTTTTGATTTGAAATGTTCAAATGAACCAAAACACATTTGAACTCAAGCCAATTGCAATTGAATTTATATATCAATCCAAAATCCATATATAAACTCAACTAAATCAAATTCAACTCAAAATCAAGCCAACTAAACCTAATTGGTTCACTTGACCCAAAGTGGCCAATTTGACCTATTTGAGCCAAGTTCGAATCCTACCCAAATTGGATTGAACCAAGCCTATCAAAACCTCCCATCATGATTGTTGATCACCCTAGGTAGATCAATTGTCACAAATTGGGTCAAACCAAGTCAACTTGGTCATTTGACCAAGACAACCCCTTAACCCATATGAACCCAAACTAGCCAAATTACAACCTAAGCCAAATCCATTGAAACCAATGATTAATACCAAATCAAAATCAATATTTGAATATGACTTGACCTTCAATTGAGTCAAACCAAACCCAATTGGCCATCTTGACCTAAGTTGACCCAAATTCACCTAAAAGACTAAATTTGGTCAAATCAAAATATAAACCAAATTGATTGCAACCAATGGATCAAGTTCATTTCAAATTGATTGTTGAACTTGACCAAAGCCATGATTGGACCCAATTGACCCATTGACTTACTTAGTCCAATTTGACCTAAAGGTTCAAGTTGGCCTAAATCAAAACCAAATCCAAATTAATTGAAACCAAAGCCTACAATCATCTTCAATTGGTCAACTAAACCCAATCCAACACCCAACCCAAGCCAATTTGGCCAATTTGGTGAAATTGGTCAACTTAACCCATTTGACCAAAATGAATTCAAATGAGCCAAAATCAAATCTTAGCCAAACTAAACCAAGCCAATTGAACCAAAACATCCCAAATGATCATATGAACTTGACCCAACCCTTGGTTTGACTAAATTTGACAAATTGGTCAACTTGACCCAACCAAACCTAATCTGACCTAAATGAGTTAAATTGAGTCAAACCTAACCAAATCAACTCCAATTGACTTGAAATTTTGGTTAACCCGCTTATGGCTCATTTAAAATATGCCCAAATCAAATCCAATGCCAAATGATCATTCTACCCTTGGTTCAAGGGCATCACATGAGACAAATTACCCATGTAAGTGGTTATTTCTATTCCTTGGCCACTTGGTAATCTCCCAATGGTAGACTTAGGCAACTAGGATACTACCCAACTTGACCCAATGGGTGGTTGGGTCGGCCATGACTCATGGGAGGTGAAATCAACTCACCCTACCCATTAGAGGATTTGAAACCCATAGGACACCCATGATTCCTCCTTGGCAGCCACCTCCACACCTTCAACCAACCAAGCTGAGCCAACTTGCCTCCTCCCTTCCACCCACAACTCCCTGGGATGGTCGGACTGCCACTAGAAGCCTAGCCCGATCCCATCATCCGATCAAGATGAAGGGGGTACGCACCCCCTCATTTCCACTCAAACACGAACAAAAAATCATTCCTTAGAGCCCTAGCTACCCAAGTAGTGATGTTATAGCTAATTCTTAAGCTCTCTAGGTCATTCTTCGATCGAAAAATTCCATTCCCATCTGTCCTGAAATAGGACACATCCATTTTTGACCTAGCTTCCTCATTTCTCCATCAAACTCAAATTAACTTTGCACGGACCTTCCCTAGGCCTCATAGAGCAAGAACAAATCATCTCCCAAGCTTCCCGAGCATCGGGGGTGGGACTTCAATCAAACCTGAGCTCCAAAACATCGGTTCGTGGCCTTCCAAGTAAACATCGAGGAATTGATCCAATTGCTACTCAATAGGGCTTTATCTCTACTAGATGAAGCTTCCTCAATCGTTCGAGCCACCTCTCTTGAGCTTCAGCGAGGTATGCTTCCAAAACTAATCCTTAGCCAAAAATCGGTTGGAGATTTTCAAAGAGAAGTTGCATTTCATGTGATCTTGATCGTTGGTCCCCTTCGATTGATGTAGTGATGGTGTCGGATCCTTTTGGAGTTGATCTAAACTCGGGTAAGATCGGATCAACTGAACAATGATGGATGGACTCCATTCTCCCTCACTCGCATGACGTTTGATCATGCACTATCTATTTCGCATGATCTGAACGGACAGTCATGATTAGATCCACTAGATCGATTTGATTTAATCCTTTTAAGCTGTGGGATTAATCGTAGCCATCTGATCTTAGATGAGAAAGTGTGTCCACCACCGCCACATAGGCATTGAGTCGAATAACTTTTAAGTAGCCAATCCCGTGGTGTCACGTGGAAAGCACGCTGCTTCAGTGTGCTACATGGCGCCAATAAGATTACGCTTTTATTGGGCTTAATTAATCATTTTTTAATGGCTAAAACTTTTGAAAATCATAAAAAATCAGAAAGAAATAAAAAAATGCAAATAAATACTCATTTTAAAGGTATTTTAGAGGAGCATTAATTAAAAATGATCTTAACTATTTTTAAATAGTAATTAAGGTTTAATTAAGGTTTAATTGCAAAATTAATAAGCTTAATTACTTTTTAATTACTTGAGCAACTAATCCCAAATTTTGTGGGTAAATTTAATAGGATGACCTTTGCCTCCCATGATGTTTTTGGGATTTATTGCTCACTAAGTTAAGAAAATTAACAAATTAAACCTTAACTACTATTTAAAGTTAAGTAATGATTAATTAATCCATGAACAATAACAAATTGATTAATTAAGTTTATTAATTAGTGTTCAATAGTAAGTGAACTAAGGAATAAGGTTGGGCCCTTTTCCCTAAGTTCATTTCACCTTTTTTTTAAAATGAAATTAATTAAGATTTAACTAATTAATTAAATCACTTAATCAAATTGAAATCATAATCACATCAGACCTAAATTAAATCATGGGGTAGATCTTTAGGTGTTTAATAACCTAAAAGAATTTTATGAAATTATGGTTAGTCTACATGTGTGGGAAAATCATAAGAGTAATTAATTAAGTCCCTTAATTTAATTAACTATTAATCATGAGCCAATTGCATTAGGCCCCTTTTATTTCTTAGGATCATTGCAAGTTTATTTTCCATGCATATCATGTTTGCTCATAATTATTTACTTAATTACCTTCAGGTGACATAGGTAAGGGTAATTAATTCATCTAATTAAGGGTTCAACTTAATTAACCCATAAAATCAACTTAATCACATTTCCTTAAAATAAATCAAATCACAATGTAGGAATGGGTTTAAAACAATAAGTGATGATTCTATTCTAATATTTAAATCAAATGAAATCAAAAACTTAATTAAAAAAGAAGCTTTAGTTTGCTTTAAATAATCTTATTTGATTTTATTATCTTTAAGAACTAGTTTGGTTGAATGAATCACATGCTTATATTTCATTGCCCTCTTTCAAATCAGGTTAAATTTGGTATGTTATTTGAATTCATGCATCCATATTTTCAAAATCAAGTAAAATAAAATCGATTTCCTTTATGTAAGCTTGCATGTGTTGATTTTATTTAATATATGCGCGCCTATTGTCACTATTAAATCCAAATGTATTTTTCAAAAGCTTATAAATGAATAATAATATGTGTTATGATGCTAGTTATATATAAAAAAGAAATGCATGTGCTTATAGCTTAAGTGTATGAATGTTGAGTTCTCTTTCCTCTATTCATGTGCTGATTTATATAACATTGAATGGTAATGGGTAAATAGTCTGGACATCCCTCGAAAACAAGGCTTTAGCTAGCCCCAAGGAGGTCATTTGATAACCCCACTTCATTAGTATGTACTTGGTTGATGGAATTGAAAAGAAGAAATGTTGAATCTGAATTTATCCTTTGTTTAAAAAAATAAAAACCACAAACCCTAAACCCTAAACTAAAACCTGAACCCTAAACCCTAAACCCTGAACCCTAAACTCTAAACCCTAAAACATGCAACCCTAAACCCTAAACCCTAAACCCCAAACCATAAATCCTAAACCTTAAACCCTAAACCCTAAACCCTAAACCCAAAACCCTAAACCCTAAAAACCTAAAAACCTAAAAACCTAAACCTAAACTAAATAAAATTAAAATTAAAATAAATAAATGAACCTAAACCTAAATAAAATAAATAAATAAAATAAAATAAAAACCTAAACTAAAACCTAAACCTGAACCTAAAATAAAATAAAATAAAAAATAAAAATTAAACTACATTAAAATAAATAAAAACCTAAACTAAACTAAAAATAAAATAAACCTAAAATTAAAAAAACTTAAATAAAATAAAAACTAAACGTAAAATGAAAATAAAAAAACTAAATAAAAAGCTAAACCTAAAAAATAAATCTAAAAATAAATAAATAATAAAATCTAAACCTTAAATGAAAAATAAAAACTAAACCTAAACCTAAAAGAAGCTAAACCTAAACCCTAAACTAAATAAAATAAAATAATGAAAAAACTAACCTAAACCTAAACTAAAAAAAACATAAAAATAAACCTAAAATAAAAACCTAAAGCATAAACCTAGAAAAATAAAATAAAAATGTAAACCTAATCTAAAAATTAAAAATAAAACCTAAGCCTACAAAATAAAATAAAAATAAAACTAAACCAAAAAATAAACATAAACTTAAATGTAAACCTAAAAAATAAACTAAAATAAAAAACCTAAACAAAAATAAATAAACCTAAAATAAATAAACTAAACTAAATAAAAATAAATAATAAACCTAAATAAAAAAAATAAAATAAACTAAAATAAAAAAAATTAACTAAATAAACTTAAATTTATCGGTTTACCTAATTTTTTTTTTTTAAAAAAAACCCTATAACCTAAACCCAAAGCTCTAAAACTAAACCTAAACCCTAAACCCTAAACCAACAATCCTAAACCCTAAAACCTAAATCTAAAAATCCCTAAAACTTAAACCTAAACCTTGAAAAACCCTAAAGCTTAAACCCTAAACCCTAAACCCTAAACACTACACCCTAACCCATAGGCCTAAACCATAAACCATAAACCCTAAACACTAAACCCTAACCCTAAACCCTAAACCTTAAACCGTAAACCCTAAACCTTAAAACCCTAAACCTTAAAACCTAATCCATGAACTCAAAAAATCATAAACCCTGAACCCTAAACTCTAAACCCTAAATTAACCTTAAACCCTAAGCTATCCCTAAACCCTAAACCCTAAACCCTAAAAACCTTAAAATCTAAAGCCTAAAAACTAAACCCTAAACTCTAAACCCTAAACCCTAACCCTAAACCCTAAACCCAAAAACCCTAAACCCTAAACCCTAAACCCAAAAATTAGAAAATCTAAACTTAAACTAAATAAAACCTAAAAATAAAATTAATAAAAAACCTAAGCCTAAAAAAATAAAATAAGATTAAAACCTAAACAAAAACCTAAACTTAAACTAAAAAATAAAATAAACTAATAAAAATTAAATTAAATAAAATAAATAAAAATCTAAACTAAATAAAAAATAAAATAAACCTAAGAATAAAAAACCTAAATAAAATAAAAATTAAATGTAAAATAAAAATAAAAACTAAATAAAAACCTAAACCTAAAAAATAAACCTAAAAATAAATAATAAATCAAATCTAAACCCTAAAATAAAAATAAAATAAACAAAGTAAAATATTTCTAAACCTTAACTTTAAAAAACTAAAATAAAATATATAAAACCTAAATCTAAACCTAAGTTAAATAAAATAAAATAAAACCAATACCTAAACTAAAAAATAAAACCAAAAAATAAACCTAAAATAAAAACATAAAATCGAAACCCAAAAAAAACTTATTCCTAAACCTAAAAAAAAAATAAAACCTAAACCTACGACATTTAATAAAAATAAAACTCAACTATAAAATAAACATAAACCTTAAAAATACACTAAAATAGGAAACCTAAACTAAAATAAATAAACCTAACATAAATAAACTAAACTAAATAAAAATAAAAAAATAAACCTAAATAAACCTAAACCTACTAGTTTACTTAATTTAAAAAACATCATAAACCCTAAATCTTAAACCAAAAAACCTAAACCCTAAACCTACAACCATAAACCCTAAACCCTAAAAACCTTAAACCCTAAACCTTAAACACTAACCGTAATCCCAAATCCCTGAGACGATAAACCCTAAAACAATAAATCCTAAACTCCAAACCCTAAACCCTAAACCCTAAACCCTAACCCTAAACCCTAAACCCCAAACCCTAAACCTAAACCTAAAGTAACTAAAAAAAATTTAAAAATAAACCTAAACCCTTAAACTTAATAAACCTAAACCTAAACCTAAACCCTAAGAATGGGAAGAACCTTGATGGCAGGAGCATCACCATCAACTAAGCTCATTCTAGATCTGGTTGTGGAGGCGAAGGTGGAGGCAATGATTATCGCAGTGACGGTGGGGGATCTGTAGGTGCTAGTGGATATGGAGGTGGTGGTCAATGCAGTGGTGGTTATGGAGGCGGTAGGGGCGATGGAGGTTACAACCATGGTGGTGGTGGAGGGAAAGGTAGGGGATATGATGGTGGATCCCACTACTCGAGAGGCCAGGGTGGTTCTGATGGGAACTAGAGAAACTGAAGAATGGCCTATCTGATCTACTTCTTATGGAACAATGTCTTTACATTAGACACGGTTCTAGTTATCTATGGCTTTTGATTTGCTCTATGCGTGCTCATTTTTTATCTATCGCATCACTTGTGTCCTAGAAAACTCGGTGTGTTACTTGGTTGATGAAATCTAAAAGAAGAAATGATGAACCTGAATTTATTCTCTATTAAACAAAAATGAAAATCCCTAAACCCCTAACTAAAACCTGAATAATAAACCTAAAATCTAAACCTTAAAACCTAAATACTAAACCCTAAAAACTCTAAAGCCTAAAGCCTAAAACCCTAAACCCTAAACCCTAAACCCTAAAACCTAAACCCTAAACCGTAAACCCTAAACTCTAAACCCTAAACCCGCAAAAACCCTAAACCCTAAACCCGTAAAAAACCCTAAACCCTAAACCCTAAAAAGCTAAAACCTAAACATAAACTAAAGAAAACCTAAAACAAAATAAATAAAAATACCTAAACAAAAAAATAAAATAAAAACATTAACTAAAACTTAAACCAAAACCTAAACCTAAACATTAAAAGAAAATAATATAAAAAAATAAAAATTAAACTAATTGAAAATAAATAAAAACCTAAGCTAAACTAAAAAAATAAAATGCATAAATAAAATAAAAGATAAACCTAACTTAAAAATAAAATAAACCAAAAATAAAATAAAATGAAATAAAAACTAAAAAAAACCTAAACCCTAAACTAAAAATAAAATAAACCTAAACCTAAACTAAAATAAACTAAATTAAAATAAATAAAACCTAAACTTAAACCTAAACAAAATAAAATAAAATAAACTTAAAATAAACCTAAACTAAACTAAAAAATAAATCTTAAAAATAAACCTAAAATAAAAACCTTAAACTTAAGCCTAAAAAAATTAAATAAAAACCTAAACCTAAAACTAAAAATAAAAATAAAATCTAAACCTAAAATATAAAATAAAAATAAAACAAAACTTAAAAATAAACCTAAACCTAAACCTCAAATAATAAGCTAAAATAAAAAAAACATAAACTCAAATAAATAAACATAAAATAAATAAACTAAACTAAATAAAAATAAAAATAAACCTATATAAAAATAAAAAATAAAATAAAATAAAATAAAATAATTAACTAAATAAACTAAATAAACCTAAACCTAGCAATTTACTTAAATTAAAAAACGTAAAAAAGTAAAAAAATAAAAAAACTAAGCCCGAAACCCTAAACCCTAAACCCTAAACTGTAAACCCTAAAATCGAAAAACCCTAAACCCTAGACCTTAATCCCTGAACATTAAACCATAAACCATAAACCCTAAAAACATAAAAACCTAAACCTAAACCTAAACTAAATAAAACCTAAAAATGAAATAAATAAAAAAATCAAAAACAAAATAAAATAATAAAATAAAATAAAATGTAAACCTAAACTAAAACCTAAACCTAAAGCTAAAAAAAATAAAAATAATAAAAATAAAATAAAATAAAATAAATAAAAATATAAACTAAACTAAAAAATAAAATAAACATAAGAATAAAAAACATAAATACAATGGGAATTAAAAGTAAAATAAAAATATAATCAACCTAAAATAAAATCAAATAAAAACTAAATAAAACCTAAACCTAAAAGAATAAACTTAAAATAAATAAAAAATAAAACCTAACCCCTAAACTAAAAAAAAAATCATAAACCTAAAATAAAAAAATAAACAAGATAAAATTAACCTAAACCTAACTAAAATAAACTAAACTAAAATAAATAAAACTTAAACCTAAACCTTAAAAAAAAAACTAAACCTAAACCTAAACCAAAACTAAATAAAATAAAATAAACTAAAAATAAACCAAAATCAAAACTAAAAAATAAAACCTAAAAAGATACTTAAAATAAAAATCTAATACCTAAACATAAAAAAATAAAATAACCCCTAAAACTAAAAATATAAAATAAAAAAGAAACCTAAAAAATAAAACAAAAATAATACTCAACTAAAAAATAAATCTAAACCTAAAAAAAAAGCTAAAATAAAAAACCTAAACTAAAATAAATAGACCTAAAATAAATAAACTAAATTAAATAAAAATGAAAAATAAACCTAAATAAAAATATAAAATAAATCAAACTAAAATAAATAAAAATTAAACTAAAGATACTAAATAAACCTAAACATATATGTTTACTTAATTTAAAAAAGTTAAAAAAATAAAAAAACCTTAAACCCTAAATTCTAAACCTTCAACCCTAAACCCTAAACCCTAAACCTATAACCCTAAACCCAAAATCATAAACCCTAAACACTAAACACTAACCCTAAACCTTAAACCCTAAAACCATAATCGCTAAAATCATAAACCCTAAACCTTAAAGTGTAACCCTAAACCCTAAACCTTAAACCCCAAACCCTGAACCTAAACCTGAAGTAACTAAATAAATTAAAAAATAAACCTAAACCCTAAAACTTAATTAACCTAAACTTATACCCTAAGAATTGGAAGAACCTTGATGGCAAGAACATTATCATCAACCAAGCTCTGTCTAGATCTGGCTTGTGGATATGGAGGTGGTGGTCAGAGCAATGGTTCTTATAGAGGCGGGACAATGGAGGTTACATCCATGGTGGTGGCGGAGGGAGAGATTGTGGATATGATGGTGGATTTCGCTACTCAAGAGGCTGGGGTGGTTATGATGAGAACCGGAGAAACTGAAGAACGATCGATCTGATCTGGTTCTTATGGAATTGTGTCTTTCCAGTAGAGAGGGTTCTAGTTATCTAGGGAATTCATTTGCTTTATGCGTGCTCATTTTTTATCTATGTCGCCACTTGTGTCTTAGAAAACTTGTTGTGTTACTTGGTTGATGAAATCTAAAATAAGAAATGTTGAATTCGAATTTGTTCTTTATTATAAAAAAAATCCAAAAACCCTAAACCCTAAACTAAAACTTGAACCCTGAACCCTAAACCATAAACCCTAAAAACCCTAGACCCTAAACCCTAAATTCTAAACCCTAAAACCCTAAAACCCTAAACCCTAAACCCTAAACCCTAAACCCTAAAGCCTAAAGCCTAAATACTAAACCCTAAACCCTAAACCTCAAACCCTAAACTTGATACCCTAAACCTTAAAAAGTTGAAAACATAAACCTAAACTAAATAAAACCTAAAAATAAAATAAATAACAAAACCTAAATAAAAATAAAATAAAAACATAAACTGAAACCTAAGCCTAAACCTTAACATAAAAGGAAAATAAAATAAAAAATAAAAACTAAACTAAAATAAAATAAATAAAAACCTAAACTAAACTAAAAAATAAATAACCTAAATAAAATAAAAACTAAACCTAAAGCTTAATAAAATAAAATAAAATAAAAACTAAATAAAAATCTAAACCCTAAATTGAAAAAAAACTAAACCTTAAACTAAAAATAAAATAAACCTAAACCTAAACTAAAAAAAAACTAAACTAAAATAAAGAAAACCTAAACCTAAACTAAATAAAATAAAATAAATTAAAAATAAACCTAAACCTAAACGTAAAAAATAAAACGTAAAAATAAACCTAAAATAAAAACCTAAAACCTAAACTTTATAAAATAAAATAAAACCTATGCCTAAAAATAAAAATAAAACTTAAACCTAAAAAATAAAATAAAAATATAACTCAACTAAAAAATAAACCTAAAACTAAACTTACAATTAAAAAATAAACTAAAATGAAAAACCTAAACTAAAATAAATAAACATAAAATAAATAAACTAAACTAAATAAAAATAAAAATAAACCTAAATAAAAATATAAAATAAAATAAACTAAAATAAAAAAAGAAACTAAATAAACCTAAACCTACAAGTTTACTTAATTTTTAAAAAATAAAAGTAAACTCTCACCCTAAATCATAAATGCTAAAACTAACCCTAAACCCTAAAACCCTAAACCCTAAGCCCTAATCCCTAATCCCTAAAACCTTACACCCTAATCTTAAACCCTAACCCCTAAACTCTAAACCCTAAAACCTATAACCCTAAACCCTAAACCTTAAAAACCTAAAAACCTAAACCTAAACTAAATAAAACCTAACAATAAAATAAATAAATAAACCTAAAGCTAAATAAAAAATAATAATAAAATAAAAACCCAAACTAAAACCTAAACCTAAACCTAAAAGTAAAATAAAATAAAAATTAAAAACTAGACTAAAATAAAATAAATAAAAACCAAAACTAAACTAACAAATTAAATAAAACTAAAAATTAAAAACCTAAATAAAATAAAACCCAAATATAAAATAAAAATGAAACAAACCTAAAATAAAAAAAATAAAAACTAAATAAAAACCTAAAAATAAATAAATAAAATCCCAAACCCTAAACTAAAAAATAAACCTAAACCTAAAATAAACAAAATAAAATAAAACTAAACTTAAACTAAAATAAATAAAACCTAAAAACTTAAAACCCTAAAAATAAAACCTAAACCCTAACAACAATAACAACAAGCCTTAATCCCACTAGGGTCGGCTACATGAATCCTTCTCCATTGTGTCCTATTATGTGTCAAATTTTCATTTAAATCAAGTATACTAAGTTCATTTTTTATACATCTTATCCAAGTCCTTTTAGGTCTTCCTCTACCTTTCTTAACATAAGGCAAATCTAATGCATCTACTCTCCTAATCGGATCATCATACAACCGATGCTTTATGTGGCCAAACCATCTAAGGCAACTCTCCCAAATCTTATCTACCACTGGAGCTACTTCAACTTTTTCTGGAATATACTCATTTTTCATTCTATCTCTAAGAGTAAAGCCACTCATCCACCTAAGCATCCTCATCTCAGTAACACTTAACTTAGTCTTATGCTTCTCTTTTATTGGCCAACATTCTGCACCATTAGTCATTGCAAGTCCTACCACCATCTTGTAAAATTTTCCCTTAAATTTAAGTGGAGCTTTTCTATCACATAATAGGCCAGATGCATTCCTCCACTTCAACCATCCGACTTGAATTCTACTAATAACATCTCTAACTATTTCACCATCATTTTGAACAATAGAGCCTAAATATCTGAAACGCTTCACTCTTATTAATGACTTGTTCACCTAATGTCACAACACTACCACTAGAACTTCTACAACTAAAATTACACTCCATATATTCAATTTTAGATCTACTTAAATGAAAACCTTTAGAATCTTGAGTTGAACTCCATAATTCAAGTTTTGACTCTCTAGTCTTATCAACAAGAAGAATGTCATCAACAAAAAGCATACACCAAGGTACATCTTCTTGTAAATGCCAAGTAAGAACATCCATAACTAAAGTAAAAAAGATAAGGGCTTAAAGCTGATCCTTAATGCAATCCAACTGAAATAGGAAAATATTTTGTCAATCATCCTTGTGTTTGGACACAAGTAATAGATCTAGTATACATATCCTTAATGACTTGAATATAACCAATATTAACTCCTCTTCTATTCTAGAACTCTCCAAAGAACATCACTTGAAACTTTATCATAAGCTTTCTCTAAATCAATAAATATCATATGCAGATTCTACTTACTTTCTCTATGCTTCTCCATCAAACCCCTTAACAAAGGTATATCATCCATAATAGATCTACCTGGCATGAAACCAAATTGATTGTGAGAAACTTTTGTAACACATCGTAACCTATGCTCAATTACTCTCTCCCATAATTTTAATGTATGCCACATTAACTTAATTCCTCTATAATCTGCACATTCTTGTGCATCAAATTTATTCTTAAATATAGGAACCAATAAACTCTTTCTCCACTCATCTGGCATCTTTTTAGTTTTTAAAATGACATTAAAAAGTTTTGTAAGCCAAGAAATTCTTTGATCTCCTAAATATTTCCACACTTCTATTGGAATATTATCCGGTCCTACTATTTTTCCACATTTCATTTTCTTTAAAGCTTCACTAACTTCATACTAATACTAATGATAAAATGAAATTCTCTATTTTGTTTAGGTATAAAGGTTGCTAAAATCAATCATACTTTCAGATCCTTCATTGAAAAGTTTATCAAAATACCTCATCCACCTATTTTCAATATCCTTTTCTAAAAAAAGTATTTTATTATTTTCATCCTTAATACACCTCACTTGAACTATGTCTTTACTTCTCCTATCTCTTTGGTTGGCTAACTTATACATCCATCTTTCACCTTCTTTGGTATCTAATCTATTGTATAAATCACTAAAAGCTAAATTTTTTGCATCATATATTGCTTTCTTAGAATCTCTACAGGCCACTTTATATCTTTCCCAATTCTCCAAGTTTTTTACATCTAAACTAAGTTTTATAACAATATTTCTTATTTTTTATCTTTTCTTCCACACTCTGACTCCACCACCAACTATTCTTATTAAAAAAAGCTTTCCTTTTTTATTCTCCAAGCACATCTTTAGAAACTTGCTTAATTTCACTTGTTATTTTTTTCCCACATAATATTTACTCCCTCATGAACATCCAAAATTATAATCTCTTGTAGTTTGCTCTTAAAAATATTTTTATTTGTGTTCTTTAAGTGTCCCCATCCAATTCTAGGACAATAATTTGGTTTATTTTATCTCTTACAACCATTCATCTTAAAATCTAAAACTAACAATCGATGTTGGGTACTTAGATTTTCACTTGGAATGACCTTATAATCTTTACAATATAAGCGATTTATTTTTCTTATCAGAAAATAATCAATTTGTGTTTTACTAGATCCATTTTTATAATAAATAATATGTTCATCTCTTTTCTTAAATAAAGTGTTAGCAACTACAAAATCATAAGCTAAAGCAAAATCTAATATAGTCCTACCTTCTTCATTAGTCACTCCAAATCCATAACCACCATGAATACTTTTAAAATCTTCTACCACTCTACCAACATGTCCATTTAAATCTCCTCAAATAAATACTTTTCTTCAAGAGGTATCTTTTGTATTAATCCCTCTAATTCATTCCAAAATTTTTCTTTTGCCCTTACCTCCAAACCTACTTGAGGAATGTAAACACTTATAACATTGATAATCTTAGTATCAACAATAATCTTTAAAGCTATAATTCCATCTCCACATCTATTAATATTTATAGCATTATCCTTCAAACTTTTATCTATAATCACACCTACACCATTTATAGTTCGACTTTACCAATACCAAAGTTTAAAACCTAAACTATCAATCTCCTTGGCCTTCTCCCCAACCCATTTAGTTTCTTGAACACATAAAATATTTATCTTTCTATGAACCATAATATCTATTAATTCCATTAATTTACCTATAAGAGTACCTATATTCCAAGATCCTAACCTAATTCTAGTTTCATGGACTAACATCTTTGCCCGCATCCATCCATAATGTGGGAACCCTTGCTTATTTAACACTGCACCCGGGAGCTGATGCAGCGACACTATCACATTTTTCATTGTATTCAAGCCATACATCGCGTCGCTTCCTGGGGACGCCCTAGCATTAACACAATGATTTAATGGATTCATGTCATGATTTTTTCGACAAGTTTTACTGTCGACTACCTAAAGCAACACCTCCACTTTTCACATCCACTTGGGACCAAATGGTAGTGTTATAAAAAAACCTAAACCTAAACTATAAAAAACTTAAACCAAAAAAAAATAAAAATAAAATAATCCTAAAATAAACTAAAATAAATTAAACCAAAATAAAAACCCAAAAAAAAAAACTAAACCTAAACCTAAAAAAAACTAAATAAAAATAAAATAAAATAAACTAAACCTAAATAAAAAAATAAACCTAAAAAATAAACCTAAAATAAAATAAAACAACCTAAAAAAAATAAATAAACCTAAACCTAAACTTAAAAAATAAAAAAATAAACCTAAACTAAAATAAATGAAAAATAAATAAATAAACAAAATAATAAATAAATAAATAAAATAAATCAAAATAAAAAATAAACTAAAATAAATAAAATAAGCTAAATAAAGCAAAACTAAAATAATTTAACAAAGCTAAATAAACATAACAAATAAACCTAAATAAAAATAAAAAATAAACTAAATATACTAAATAAACCTAAACCTACTAGTTTACTTAATTTTAAAAAAAAAACCTTAAACCTTAAATCATAAACCCTAAACCCTAAACCCTATACCTTAAACCATAAACCTAAAACCCTAAACCTTAAACCATAAACCAAAACCCTAAACCCTATACCCTAAACCCTAAACCATAAACCCTAAACCTAAACTTAAGGTAAATAAATAAATTAAAAAATAAACCTAAACCCTAAAACCTAATAAACCTAAACCTTAAGAATGGGCAGAACCTTGATGGCAAGAACATCATCAACAACTAGGCTTAGTCTAGCTCTGGTGCTGGAGGCGAAGGCAGAGGCGGTGGTTAACATAGTGGTGGTGAGGGATTTAGAGGTGCTGGTGGATATAGTGGTGGTGGTTAGAGCAGTGGTGGTTTTGGAAGCGGGAGGAGCGACGGAGGTTACAACTGTGGTAGGGGAGAAGGGAGAGATTAGGGATATGATGGTGGATCCCCCAACTTGAGAGGTTGGGGTGTTTCTGATTGGAACTGGAGAAACTAAAGAATGACCGATCCTATCTACTGCTTACGAAACTATGTCTTTATAGTAGAGAGGGTTCTAGTTACCTAGGGTTTTTGATTTGCACTATGTGTGCTCATTTTTTATCCATGTCATTGCTTATGTCTTAGAAAACTTATTGTGTTACTTGGTTGATGAAATCAAAAAGAAGAAATGTTGAATATGAATTTGTTCTTTGTTAAAAAAACCCTAAACCCTAAACTAAAACTTGAACCTTAGACCTAAAACCTAAACCTTAAATCCTAAACCATAAAAACCCTAAACCCAAAACCCTAAAACATAAACCCTAAACCCTAAACCTTAACCTAAACCCTAAACCCTAAACCTTCAACTAACCCTAAACCCTAAAAAGCTAAAAACATAAACCTAAACTAAATAAAACCTAAAAATAAAATAAATATAAAAACCTAAATCAAAATAAAATAAAAAATATAATAAAATAAAACCTAAACTTAAACTTAAAAAATAAAATAAAAAATAAAAATAAAACTAACATAAAATAAATTAAAACTTAAACTAAACTAAAAAAATTATAAAACTTACGTAAAATAAAAACTAAACCTAAAATAAAAATGAAATAAACCTAAAGTAAAATAAAATAAAAACTAAATAAAAACCTAAACCTAAAAAATAAACCTAAAAATAAGACTTAAAACTAAATAAATAATAAAATTTAAACCCTAAATGAAAGAAAAAAACTAAACCTAAACTAAAATTAACTAAACTAAAATAAATAAAACTAAACCTAAACCTAAAATAAACTAAACCTAAACCTAAACAAAAACCCTAAATAAAATAAAATAAACTAAAAATAGACCTACACCTTAATAAAAAATAAAACCTAAAAATAATCATAAAATAAAAACCTAAAACCTAAACCTAAAAAGATAAAATTAAAACCTAAACCTAAATCTAAAAATAAAGCCTAAACCCTAAAATAAATTAAAATAAATAAAAGACAAACTAAAAATACTAAAACCTACTAGTTTACTTAATTTTAAAAATAATTAAAAAATAAAAAATAAAAAATAAAAAAACCCTAGCCCTAAACCCTAAACCTAAAATAACTACCCCTACCACAACCTGTCTAAACCTACAACCTAAACCACAACCCCAAACCTTAAAACCCTAAACCCTACCCTAAACCCTAAAACTCTAAACCCAAAATAATAAACCCTAAACCTAAAAGACTTAAACCCTAAAACTTAAATTAGAAACCTAAACCTAAAACCTAAAACCTAAACCTAAACTAAATAAACCTCAAAAATAAATAAATACCTAAAAACTAAATTAAAATTATAATAAAAACCCAAATTAAACCTAAACCTAAACCTAAAATAAAATAAAATTAAATATAAAAACTGAACTAAAATAAAATAAATAAAAACCCAAACTAAACTAACAAATTAAACAAAACTAAAAATTAAAAACCTAAATAAAATAAAACCCAAATGTAAAATAAAAATAAAACAAACCTAAAATTAAAAAATAAAAGCTAAATATACACCTAAACCTAAAAAATAAACCTAAAAATAAATAAATAAAATCCCAAACCCTAAACTAAAAATTAAACCTAAAGCTAAAATAAACAAAATAAAATAAAACTAAACCTAAACTAAAATAAATAAAACCTAAACTTAAACTTAAACCCTAAACCCTAAAAAATAAAACCTAAACCCTAACAATAATAAGAACAACAACAAGCCTTAATCCCACTAAGTGGGGTCAGCTACATGAATCCTTCATCTCCATTATGTCCTATTATGTGTCAAATTCTCATTTAAATCAAGTATACTAAGATCGTTTTTTATACATCTTAACCAAGTCTTTTTAGGTCTACATCTACCTTTCTTAACATAAGGTAAATCTAATGCATCTACTCACCTAATCATCATCGGACGCTTTATGTGGCCAAACCATCTAAGGCGACTCTCCCTAATCTTATCTACCACCTGAGCTACTCCAACTTTTCCCAATATACTCAATTTGCATTCTATCTCTAAGAGTAAAGCAACTCATCCACCTAAGCATCCTCATCTCTGTAACACTTAACTTAGTCTTATGCTTCTCTTTTATTGGCCAACATTTTGCGCCATAAGTCATTGCAGGTCTTACCACCATCTTATAAAATTTTCCCTTAAGTTTAAGTTGAGCTTTTCTTTCACATAATAGGCCAAATGCATTCCTTCACTTCAACCATCCAACATGAATTCTACTAATAACATCTCCATCTATTTCAACATCATTTTCAACAATAGAGCCTAAATATCTGAAACGTTCACTCTTATTAATGACTTGTTCACCTAATTTCACAACACCACCACTAGAACTTCTACAACTAAAATTACACACCATATATTCAGTTTTAGATCTACTTAAACGAAAACCTTTAGACTCTTAATTTGACCTCCATAATTCAAGTTTCTGTTGGACTCCCTCTCTAGTCTTATCAACAAGAAAAATGTCATTAGCAAAAAGCATACACCGAGGTGCATCTTCTTATAAATTCCTAGTAAGAACATCCACAAATAAAGTAAAAAGATGAGGGCTTAAAGCTGATCCTTGAAGTAATCCAACTGAAATAGGAAAATATTTTGTCAATCCTCCTTGTGTTTGGACACAAGTAATAGCTCTAGTACACATATCCTTAATGACTTGAATATAACCAATATTAGCTCCTTTCTGTTCTAGAACTCTCCAAAGAACATCTCTTGAAACTTTATCATAAGGTTTCTCTAAATCAATAAATATCTTATGTAGATCCTCCTTACTTTCTCTATGCTTCTCCATCAAACTCCTTAACAAATGTATAGCATCCATAGTAGATCTACCTGGCATGAAACCAAATTGATTATGAGAAACTTTTGTATCACATCATAACCAATGCTCAATTACTCTCTCCCATAATTTTAATGTATGGCACATTAACTTAATTCCTCTATAATTTGCACACTCTTGTGCATCACCTTTATTCTTAAATATAGGAACAAACAAACTCTTTCTCCACTCATCTGGCATCTTTTTAGTCTTTAAAATGACATTAAAAAGTTTTGTAAGCCAAGAAATTCTTTGATCTCCTAAACATTTCCACACTTCTATTGGAATATTATCTCGTCCTACTATTTTTCCACATTTCATTTTCTTTAAAGCTTCACTAACTTCAGATTTACTAATACGATGATAAAAATGAAATTCTCTATTTATATTTAGGGTATTAAGCTTGCTAAAATCAATCGTACTTTCAGATCCTTCATTGAAAAGTTTATCAAAATACCTCATCCACCTATTTTCAATATCCTTTTCTAAAAAAAGCATTTTATTATCTTCATCTTTAATACACCTCACTTGAACTATGTCTTTACTTCTCCTATCACTTTGGTTGGCTAACTTATACATACATCTTTCACCTTCTTTGGTATCTAATCTATTGTATAAATCACTAAAAGCTAAATTTTTTGCATCATATACTGCTTTCTTAGAATCTCTACAGCCACTTTATATCTTTCCCAATTCTCCAAGTTTTTACATCTAAACCAAGTTTTATAACAATACTTCTTATTTTTTATCTTTTCTTGCACACTTTGACTCCACCACCAACTATTGTTATTAAAAGAAGCATTCCCTTTTGATTCTCCAAGCACATCTTTAGCAACTTGCTTAATTTCACTTGTTATTTTTTCCCACATAATATTAGCTTCCTCATGAACATCCCAAATTCTAATCTCTTGTACCTTGCTCTTAAAAATATTTTTATTTGTGTTCTTTAAGTGTCCCCATTTAATTCTAGGACAATAATTTGGTTTATTTTTTTCTCTTACAATCATTCATCTTAAAATCTAAAACTAACAATCAATGTTGGGTACTTAGATTTTCACTTGGAATGACCTTACAATCTTTACAATCTAAACAATTTATTTTTCTTTTCAGAAAATAATCAATTTGTGTTTTATTAGATCCTTTTTTATAAGAAATAATATGTTCATCTTTTTTCTTAAATAAAGTGTTAGCAACTACAAAATCATAAGCAAAAACAAAATCTAATATATTCCTACCTTCTTCATTAGTCACTCCAAATCCATAACCACCATGAATACTTTTAAAATCTTCTACCACTCTACCAGCATGTCCATTTAAATCTCCTCCAATAAATACTTTTTATTCAAGAGGTATCTTTTGTATTAATCCCTCTAATTCATTCCAAAAATTTTCTTTTGCGCTTACCTCCAAACCTACTTCAGGAGCATAAACACTTATAACATTGATAATCTTTGTATCAATAATAATTTTTAAAGTTATAATTCTATCTCCACATCTATTAATATTTATAACATTATCCATCAAACTTTTATCTATAATCACACCTACACCATTTCTAGTTCGACTTTTACTTGAATACCAAAGTTTAAAACCTAAACTATCAATCTCCTTTGCCTTCTCCCCAACCCATTTAGTTTCTTGAACACATAAAATATTTATCTTTCTATGAACCATAATATCTATTAAGTCCATTAATTTACTTGTAGGAGTACCTATATTCCAAGATCCTAACCTAATTCTAGTTTCATGGACTAACTTCTTTGCCTGCATCCGTCCATAATCTGGGAACCCTTGCTTATTTGACACTACGCAATCTGAGCTCTAGCACATTTTTCAAGATTCAAGCCATACACGTCGCTTCCAGGGGCCTAGATAACACAATGATTTAAAGGATTCATGTCATGATTATTTCGACAAGTTTTACGCTGGCTGTCGACTACCTAAGGCAACCCTCCACTTTTCACATCCGGACTTGGGACCGACAATAGTAGTGTTATAAAAAAAATGAAACCCTAAACTATAAAAAAAACCTAAACCAAAAAAAAATAAAAAAATAAAATAATCCTAAAACTAAACTAAAATAAAGTAAACCAAAATATAAAACCCAAACCAAAAATAACTTAAACCTGACCCTAAACCTAAACTAAACAAAATAAAATAAACTAAACATAAACCTAAACCTAAACTAAAAAATAAAACTTAAAAAATAAACCTAAAATAAAAACTTAAAACCTAAACCAAAAAAATAAAATAAAAGCCTAAACCTAAACCTAAAAATAAAAAATAAAACCTAAACCTAAAAAAATAAATAAAATTAGAACTCAACTAAAAAATAAACCTAAACCTAAACCTAAACCTAAAAATAAACTAAAATAAAAAACCTAAACTAAAATAATTAAACAAAGCTAAATAAACATAACAAATAAACCTAAATAAAAATAAAAAATAAACTAAACTAAAGTAAATAAAAAATAAACTAACTATACTAAATAAACATAAACCTACTAGTTTACTTAATTTTAAAAAAAAACTTGACCCCTAAGTCCTAAACCCTAAACCCTAAACCCTAAACCCTAAACCTTAAACCCTAAACCTACAACCCTAAATTTACAACCCTAAACCCTAAACCCTAAACCCTAAACCCTAAACCCTAAACCATAAATCCTAAACCCTAAACCCTAAACCCTAAACCCTAAACCCAAAACCCTAAACCCTAAACCACAAACCCTAAACCTAAACTTAAGGTAAATAAATAAATTAAAAAATAAACCTAAAACCTAAAACCTAATAAACTTAAACTTTAAGAATGGGCAGAACCTTGATGGCAAGAACATCACCGAAAACTAGGCTCAGTATAGATCTGATGGTGGAGGCGAAGGCAAAGGCGGTGGTTAACGTAGTGGTGGTGAGGGATTTAGAGGTGCTGGTGGATATGGAGGTGGTGGTCAGAGCAGTGGTGGTTTCAGAAGCGGGAGGAGTGACGGAGGTTACAACTATGGTAGGGGAGAAAGGAGAGATTGGGGAAATGATGGTGGATCCCACAACTTGAGAGGTTGGGGTGTTTCTGATTGGAACTAGAGGAACTGAAGAATGATCAATCCTATCTACTGCTTACAGAACTATGTCTTTATAGTAGAGAGGGTTCTAGTTATCTAGGGTTTTTGATTTGCACTATGTGTGCTCATTTTTTATCCATGTCATTGCTTATGTCTTAGAAAACTTATTGTGTTACTTGGTTGATGAAATCGAAAAGA
The DNA here is from genome assembly GCA_021442155.1 of Cymbidium sinense. NCBI lineage: Eukaryota > Viridiplantae > Streptophyta > Magnoliopsida > Asparagales > Orchidaceae > Cymbidium > Cymbidium sinense. Next base: position 35,713,353 of record CM038216.1, on the reverse strand, counting down.
AGAAATGTTGAATATGAATTTGTTCTTTGTTAAAGAAAAACCCTAAATCCTAAACTAAAACCTGAACCCTAGACCTAAACCCTAAACCCTAAACCCTAAAAACCCTAAACCCTAAACCCTAAAACATAAACCCTAAATCTTAACCCTAACCTAAACCCTAAACCCTAAACCTTCAACTAACCCTAAACCCTAAACTCTAAACATTAAAAAGCTAAAAACCTAAACCTAAACTAAATAAAACCTAAAAATAAAACAAATATAAAAACCTAATCCAAAATAAAAAACCTAAACTAAACTTTAAAAAAATAATAAAACTAGGCTAAGATAAAATAAATAAAAACTTAAACTAAAATTATAAAAAGAGGTAAAATAAAGCTAAAAAAGTATAAATAAAATAAAATAGTAAAAAATAAAATAAAACTAAATAAAACCTAATCCTAAAAAATAAAACCTAAAAATAAACTTAAAATAAAATAAATAATAAATTTATACTATGAAAAAAAAACTAAACCTAAACTAAAATAAACTACTAAAATAAATAAAACTAAAGGCTGGGCCTAAAACTTAAACTTTAAATCGGGGAGCCTAAACCATGCCTAAAGGCGTGACCCTGTGCTCGATGAGTACCTAAACCCTAAATCTTAATCCATAAACCCTAAACCCTTAAATTTACACCCCTCTAAACCCTTAAACTCTAAAATCTTAGAATCTAAACCCTAAAACCCCCAAACTACAACCCCTAACCTAAACCCTAACCCCTAACCCTAAACCCTAAACTTTAAAGCTTGAATAAAGATGTCATTAGGAGTAGATCTGAAAAATGACCTAATCCAAACATAGTTATGCTACCTAAATAAAATGTCTTCAAGTGACTTTCTCTTGACTTTTATAGATTTGAATACCCTAAACCCTAACCCTAAATCATATTATAATACCATATATTATGGTATAATGTAATAGAGAGAACATCATTGGGGTGTCTTATATAGTGTCATTTAATCAAAAGAATGGAATTTTACATCCAAAATAAATGATCACTTTTCAACCAAATTTTATAATTTTTTTTGCTTAAAGTGATTCATTTTAAGGTGTAATGTAAGATAATATGTTATATGAAAGCATACTGAAATATAATGTACATAACAACATAACTTCACATATATATTAATGTGGTGGTGTGTTACTAAATGTTATTGTACATTTTAGTATGTTTTACTTTTGTTATAATACATTGGGTCAAAACTCACAAAAATGTTAATTAGAAGGTTGAGATGGATGAATTTGGCCAAATTCATGGCACACACCAAGAAGCAACACCAAAATTATGCTATTTTGTACCATTTTTAATAGAAAAATAATAATTTTACATTCAAAATGAACATTGTTCATATTTTGAGAAAAATTTATTATTTGTTCCTTTTAAGTGATTCTAATGAGGTGTAATGTTAGACAATATATTATATTATAGCAAATTATAATATAACATCATATATTATAATATAATATAATGTGTTAATAAATACTATAATATGTTTAACATTATATTGTATAGTTAGTTTGAAGTTTCACCATCATAAATCATAAAATGTTGATTACAATGATAAGATGATGTAATTTGAATAAATACATTATTAAGCTTTTGGATGAAGTATTAAATGTGTGCATAAGAAAAGAAATAATATTTGATAAGAATTCCATGCTTTGGACATGGAGGGAGATCCGCTAGGGGATCACACAATCATTGGACATGACATGTTAGTGGTCTATGTTGAGGGCATAAAAGAAGAAAATCTGTTGGGGATAAGGTTTGAATTTGAATTGATTATATGATTTATGGAAAGAAGATCCGTTGGGGATAAGAATCTATAATCCACCAAGGATTAAGATCGAATCGACTTTAATTTGTTTTATTTTTAATTGATGTTTGAGGCATATCTGCTAGAGATATGGGATTAAGTCCATTGGAAATCGGGTATATGAACCTTCCACTAGGGAAGCAGGTTCAGGCTATCCACAGGGGATTAGGATTTTAGTTTGATTTCATAGATATTTTTGGGGATGTATCCATTGGGATTAAGATTTTAGTTGGATTTCTTTGATTTAGACTCTACTAGGGGAGTTGGTTTAATTTGGCTCCACTAGGGAGGTTAGTTTTGAATTTGATTTATTTTCATGACTTGTTTATATATGATTTGGGGCTACACTGGGAGAAGTGTGTGTTTTAACTCCACTGGGAAAAACCATATTGGGTTTAATTTAATCTGAGTTAATATATGAACCTTGTTAGTGTGCGATGAACCCACTAAGAAGGGACTATATCAGCCTTGACCTACCTCAGGCTTACAAATCCAAAGAGATTGTATACTGACTGCAGGGTTGAGTTAGCCAATCTAAGGGGTTGCCTTTTGGTGTGCAATGATTGTGCTAGAAAGAAGATGTAGCTAACTTACATTCCAAAATAAGGAATAATCATTGGGGTGACATGTTGGATGCACAACAAATTGAACCTAACCTAAGATGACTACTAAGTGAATGCTGCTGGGGACTTATTTTAACTCAAAAGTAGTCAAGATTAATTTTTATCTTAATTCCATGTGATTTAATATGGTTTGTTTGGTTTAGTTTGATTTTGAATTGAGGAAATATTCACTCTGGATGTGAGCTTGGTCAAATTTGATAGATTTACTTTATGGACCATGTAGGTGTGTGATGGACTCACTGAGAAGGGGCTATATCAAACTTGGCCTAACTCAGATTTACAAATCCAAAAGGATAGTCTACTTGTCATGGGGTAGAGCTAGCCAACCTAAGGGGTTTCTTTTTAGTGTGCTACAGCTGTGCTTGGAAGAAGGCATAGTAGACTTACATCTTCTAAAGCATGGAACAACTGTTGGGGTGACCTGTTGGTAGCACAATAAATTAAACCTGACTTAGGGGCGACTACTAAGTGAACGCCACTAGGGACTTATATCAACTCAAGAGTAGTGAGGCGATTCCTATAAAGAGTTTTGCTAGGATGCCTGCTTTGGAAAAGGTACCGCAAAGGGTGTCCTCCTAATCCATAAGTGAATATATATTTTGTTTATATGTTTGCACGGACCCTGTTGGTGTGTGAGGGACCGTACTGAGAAGGGGCTATGTTGGCCATATTAGGTTTTATTTTTTATTTCTAGGTTTAAATTTAGGTTTATGTTTCTATTTTATTTTTTTAGGTTTATTTTTAGGTTTTACTTTTTAGTTTATGTTTAGGTTTAGGTTTAGGTTAAGGTTTTATTTATTTTAGTTTAGTTTATTTTAGTGTAAGTTTAGGTTAATTTAATTTTTATTTTAGGTTTAGGTTTTTTTTTCTAGTTTAGGGTTTAAGTTTATTTTTTTTTATTTTTGGGTTTTAATTTTAGGTTTATTATTTAGGTTTAGGTTTTTATTTAGTTACATTCAACGATGAAGACTTGATCTTAGGGATGATCGAGCACAACCGTCTCTTTACATTACTGTGGATGTTGGAAGATACAGGCTATCCAAAGTTCTGGTTGACCCAGGTCTATCAGTCAACATTATGAGTCTAAGAACCCTTGCCTACTTGAGGATCGACATCTCCAAACTCCAAAAAGAAAGGATTATGTTGAGATGATTCAATGAACAAGGAGAGAGGGCCTTGAGATGTTTATTTTTTGATGTAAGTGGGGGGGGGGGTACTTTTTGAGGTGATTGGATAGAACATTGACGTATGATATACTATCTCGAAAGATAGAGGCATCACCCTACAATGGACCTAATCATGTAATAAGGACTCCTAAGTCATGATAGGTCTTAGAATGTACTAGAGATTTTACCCGTAATTTATATGGATGAATAAAGTGCAGTTTATATTAAACCAGGTTCTTAAGTTCCCTATGGACGTAAGCCTCCAAAGTTAATTACATTTTAGGAAATGAAATTTCCTAAGAATACTCTCGATTAAATTAGACAATTATCATCTCCAAAATTTTCAAGGTTAGACTATCAAAGGGAAGGTTTAAGGAGAAGACTTATTTTTGGAATCCAAATGAAATAAGTAGGAAATCCTAATGATGTTGGGAAGCTTAGTGAGCATTCCAATCTATCCTATGATTAGGCTTTATAATTTTGAAGTTCAAGAGATTTATATGTTTTAAGTTAAAATTTAGTTTGATTACTAGGGTTTATAATCCACCAACACAATGTGGGATTGGGTTTGACCTCTAGTGGGTTAACCCAAATTCGGCATTGGATTTGATTTGAAAAAAATTGAAATGAGCCAAAAGTGGGTTAGCCCAAATTTCAAGTCGGAGTTGATTTGGTTAGGTTTGGCTCAATTTGACTCATTTAGGTTAAATTGGGTTAGGTTGGGTCAAGTTGAGAAATTGGTCAAATTGGGTCAAACCAAAGGTTGGGTCAAGTTCATATGATCATTTGGGATATTTTGGTTCAATTGGTTTGGTTTAGTTTGGCTTAGATTTTATTTTGGCTCATTTGAATTGATTTAGGTCAAATGGGTTAAGTTGACCAATTTGACCAAATTGGCCAAATTAGCTAAGGTTGGGTGTTGGTTTGGGTTTAGCTAACCAATTGAAGATGATTGTAGGCTTTAGTTTCAATTAATTTGGATTTAGTTATGATTTAGGCCAACTTGAACCTTCAAGTCAATTTGGGCTAAGTAGGTCAATTGCATTCAATTGGGTCCAATCATGCCTTTGGTCAACTTTAATAATCAATTTGGAATGAATTTGAGCCATTGGTTGCAATCAATTTGGTATATATTTTTATTTGACCCAATTTGGTCTTTTAGATCAATTTGGGTCAACTTGGGTCAAGAGGGCCAATTGGGTTTGGTTTGACTCAGTTGAAGGTCAAGTCATATTCAAATAATGATTTTGATTTGGTATGAATCATTGGTTTCAAAGGATTTGGCTTAGATTGCAACTTGGCTAGTTTGGGTTAATATGGGTTAAGTAGTTGATTTGGCTTGACCCAATTTGTGACAATTGCTCAACCTAGTGTGATCAACAATCATGACAGGAGATTTTGATGGGCTTGGTTCAATCCAATTTGGGTAGGATTAGAACCTAGCTCAAATAGGTCAAATTGGCCACTTTGGGTCAAGCAGACCAATTAGATTTAGTTGGCTTGATTTTGGCTTGAGTTTGATTTAATTGAGTTTATATATGGATTTGGGATTGATATATAAATTCAATTGCAATTGGCTTGAGTTTAAATGGGTTTTTGGTTCATTTGAACATTTCAAGTCAAAAGGGTTTAGTTGGGTTTGACTTGGGTTTATTCTGGTTTAGCTTAATGATTGTAGATTTCATTTATATTTGTGAATATGATTGAAGGTATGATTGATTCATGAAAAAAACAATTGAATTTGGGTTTTGGAATGAAGGAATTTATAAGTCCATGGAGTTAGGTCATATGGCTTAGTTTGATTTTGATTTGGTTTGATTTAATTTTGATGATTTAAATGTATATTTCATTTAAATTTGTGAAGATGATTGAAAATATGATTGAATTGTGAGAAAATCAATTATGTTTGACTTGATTTGGATTAAGATTTAGCTAAGTCCATGGGATAGGTCATATGGCTTAGGAAGGGTTAGAATTAATTTGATTTAGTTTGATTTAGTTTTGATCATTTGAATGTAGACTTTATTTATATTTAAGAAGATGATTAAATATATAAATTGATTATGGGATAATCAATTGATGTCAGATTAATTTAGATTAATATTTGGCTAAGTGCATGGGATAGGTCATATGTCTTAGGAAGGGTTTGAAGTTTGGATTTGATCACGGGCATCAATCATTTGGTTTTAGAATTTGGGTTTGGATTTGAATTTTATGTTTGAATTAAAATTGATGTTTCATTTGAGAGGGTGAACATGGATTGGATTTGGGTTGTAGGGTAGGTGGATTATTTTAATCCCTAACTCATAACTTAATCCTCTGATTAACCCTTTTAAGTCTTTAGTCTTAGGTTAAGGTTTTACCAAATTGTTAGAAGTGTCTCATGACTAAGGAAGTCTTAGTGTCTTAAAGACTCCTAAGTCTAAGATGGAAAGATTGCATCCGCACCCCAAAAGTAAGGTCAACAGGCCTTAGGCTCCATAGTGTTACCCTTGAAGATAGATGATTGGAAGATCGAAGCCAGGTTTCACATTATAGACTTAGATACATCTTTCAACAGTTTGCTTGGGATACCATGGATACATGAGAATAACATAGTTCCATCCTCTCTACATCAATGCATGAAGTTCATGAGAGGTACAATCGTATATTGTGTCTAAGGAAATTTGAAGCCATTTACAATTCATGTGGTCGACATATATGAGGATGCGGCTTACTACCTCCCTCAAAATCAACAAGTCTATTCTCGTGAACTTGGCCCAAGTTTAAAAATAAAAGGAAAATAAATGGAAAGGCAAAAAAAAAGAAAAGAGAAAATGAAAAAGAAAATTAGGGTTTAGGGTTTAGGGTTGTAAGTTTATGGTTTAGGGTTTAGGTTTAATTTTAAAGTTAAGGGTTTAGGGTATAAAGTTTAGGATTTTGGGTTAAGGGTATAAAGTTTAGGGTTTATTTCAAATGATTATGATTCTTACATAAAAGTTTTAGCTGTTAAAAATGATTAATTAAAGCGGAGATCAATCTTATGATTAATTTTGAATCATTTTATGATTTTTTATTATTTTTAGAAGTTAAAAATGATCATTTTTGGAAGTTTCAGCCTAATTAAAGCCTAATCTTGTTGGTGCCACATTGAGTGTCGATGCGGCGTGCTTTGCACGTGGCACCATGGGATTCGCTAATTAAAACTTATCTGATTCAGCGCCTACGTAGCGACGGCGGATGTGCTTTCTCGTTCATAATTTGATCTAAGATTAGACAATTATGATTAATCCCACAACTTAATAGGATTAAATAAGATCAATCTAGTGGATCTAATCACGACAGTCCATTTCAATCACGTGGACTGGACAGTGCGTGATCTAACATCATGTGAGTGAGGGAGAATGGAGTCCATCTGCCATTGCTCACTTGATCCGAGCTTACCCGAGCTCGAATCAACTCTAAAAAGATCCCACACCTTCACGACATCGATCAAAAGGGATTCAATGGTCAAGATCACAAGAGATGCAAGTTTTCTTCAAAAAGCTCCAACCCATTTTTTCCTAAGGATCAATTTTGGAAGCATACCTCACCGGAGCTCAAGACCAATGGCTCGAACAATTGAGGAAGCTTCATCTAGTCGAGATGAAGCCCTGTTGTGCAGCAATTGGATCAATTCCTTGATGTTCACTTGAATGGCCATGAACTGATGATTTGGAGCTTAGCTTTGATTTAAGTCCCATCTCCAGTGCGTGGGAAGCTTGGGAGATGATTTATTCTTGCTCGACGTGGCCTAGGGAAGGTGCGTGCAAAGTTAATTTGAGTTTGATAGAGAAATGGGTAAGTTAGGTCAAAAATTGGAGTGTCCTTTTTCAGGATGGAAGAGAATGGCATAATTCGATTGAGGGATGAGCTTGGGAGCTTAGGAAATGGCTCTAACAGCTCATCTTGGGTAGCTAAGGCTCTGAGGAATGATTTTTATGTGTGTTTGAGTGGAAACGAGGGGGTGTATACCCCCCTCCCTTCATGTTGATCAGACGGTAGTTTAGGGTTTAGTGGGTTTGTCTTTTAGTGGTCGTCCGACCATTTCAGGGAGTCGTGGGTGGCTGGGAGTAGGTGAGTTGGTTAGGCTTGGTTTGTTGAAGGTGTGGAGGTGGCTTCCAAAGAGGCATCATGGGTGTCCTATGGGTTTTAAATGCTTCAATGGGGAGGGTGAGGTGATTTCACCTCCCATGGGTCATGGCCGACCCAACCACCCTTTGGGTGAGGTTGGGTAGTGTCCTAGGTTCCTAGGTGGACCATTGGGAGAGTACCAAGTGGCTAAGAACAAAAATGACCACTTACATGAGTGATTTGTCTCATGTGATGCCCTTGACCCAAGGGAAGAATGATCATTTGGCATTGGATTTGATTTGAGTAGATTTAAAATGAGCCAAAAGTGGGTTAGCCCAAATTTCAAGTCAATTGGAGTTGATTTGGTTAGATTTGGCTCAATTTAACTCATTTAGGTCAACTTAGGTTAGGTTGGGTCAAGTTGACCAATTGGTCAAATTGGGTCAAACCAAGGGTTGGGTCAAGTTCATATGATCATTTGGGATGTTTTTGTTCAATTGGTTTGGTTTAGTTTGGCTTAGATTTGATTTTGGCTCATTTTAATTCATTTGGGTCAAATGGGTTAAGTTGACCAATTAGACCAAATTGGCCAAATTAGCTTGGGTTGGGTGTTGTTTTGGGTTTTCTTGACCAATTAAAGATGATTGTAGGCTTTGGTTTCAATTAATTTGGATTTGGTTTTGATTTAGGCCAAGTTGAACCTTTAGGTCAATTTGGGATAAGTAGGTCGATTGGATTCAATTAGGTCTAATCAAGGCTTTGGTCAAGTTCAATAATCAATTTGGAATGAACTTGAGCCATTGGTTGCAATCAATTTGGTTTATATTTTTTATTTGACCCAATTTGGCCTTTTAGGTCAATTTTGGTCAACTTGGGTCAACAGGGCCAATTGGGTTTGGTTTGACTAGATTGAAGGTCAAGTCATATTCAAATATTGATTTTGATTGGGTAAGAATCATTTGTTTCAAGGGATTTAGCTTAGGTTGAAATTTGGCCAGTTTTGGGTCATATGGGTTAAGGGGTTGACTTGGTCAAATGAGCAAGTTGACTTGATTTAAGCCAATTTGTGATAATTGATCAAGCTAGGGTGATCAACAATCATGATGGGAGGTTTTGATGGGCTTAGTTCAATCCAATTTGGCTAGGATTAGAGCTTGGCTTAAATAGGTCAAATTGGCCACTTTGGGTCAACTGGACCAATTAAGTTTAGTTGGCTTGATTTTGGGTTGAGTTTGATTTAGTTGAGTTATATATGGATTTAGGATTGATATATAAATTCAATTTCCATTGGCTTGGGTTTAAAAGGGTTTTGGTTCATTTGAACATTTCAAGTCAAAAGAGTTAAGTTAGGTTTGACTTGGGTTTATTTTTGTTTGGCTTGATGATTGTAGATTTTATTTATATTTGTGTATATGATTGAAGGTATGATTTATTCATGAGAAAACCAAGGAGTTGGGTTATGTGGCTTAGGTTTGGATTTTGATTTAGTTTGATTTAGTTTTGATGATTTGAATCTATATTTCATTTAAATTTGTGAAGATGATTGAACATATGATTGATTTGTGAGAAAATTAATTGAGTTTGACTTGATTTGGATTAAGATTTGGCTAAGTCCATGGAATAGGTCATATGTCTTAAAAAGGGTTTTGATTTAATTGGATGTAGTTTGATTTAGTTTTGATCATTTGAATGTAGATTTGATTTATATTTAGGAAGATGATTGAAGATATAAATTTATTATGAGAAAATCAATTTATTTTGGATTGATTTGAGTTAAGATTTGGCTAAGTCCATGGGATAGGTCATATGGCTTAGGAAGGGTTTCAAGTTCAGATTTGATCATGGGCTTCACTCATTTAATTTTAGAATTTGGGTTTGGATTTGAATTTGAATTTATTGTTTGAATTGAACTTGAGGATTGGTTTGAGAAGGTGAACATGGATTGGATTTGGGTTGTCGGCTAAGTGGATTATCCTAATCTGTAAGGCATAACCTAATCTTATGGTTAACCCTTCTAAGTCTTTAGGCTTAGGTTAAGTGTTTACCTAATCGTTAGAAGTGTCTTATGACTAGCGAAGTCTTAGTGTCTAGAAGACTCCTAAGTCTAAGATGGGAAGATAAAATCTGCACTCCAAACGTGAGGTCAATAGGCCTTAGGCTCCATAGTGTTACCCTTGGAGATAGATGATTGGAAGACCAAAGCCAAGTTTCATATTATTGACTCGGATACATCTTTCAATGTTTTGGTTAAAGATCATGGGTACTTGAGAACAATATAGTTTCATTCTCTCTACATCAGTGTATGAAGTTTGTGAGAGGTGGGATCATCTACTGTGTCAAAGGAGATCTCAATCCATTTATATTTCATGAGGTCGGCATATATGATGATGCGGCTTACTACCCTCCTCAAAATTAACAAATCTATTCTCACAAACTTGGCTAAAGTTTAAAAATAAAATAAAATAAAAAGAAAAAAGAAAGAGAAAAAGAAGAAAAGAAAGGAGAAAATGAAAAAGAAAATAAAGGGAGCAAAAAAAACTTGGAGGAGGAAGTGGAGCCTAACATTAGATTCCACCCACAGTTCATTACTCCATTCAAACGTATGGGTAGGATGACCTGACCTCTAACAGGTAGAGGAAGAGGCTAGTTCGGAGGCAATCCCAGGGGTGAAAAACCTCCTTATTGGCCACCCAATAGAAGATATGGCCCACCTACCAGGAGTACACCTGCTATCCAAATAGACTTAGAATCTAGTTCATAGGATGAGTCTTATATGTTTAGCACACTAACTAGCTCTTCTCAACAGTAGATTCCCTTGGAGGTGACACTTGAGCCAAATAGTGATGAAGATCAGGCTCCAAAGCAAAGCATAAGTGTATCCAAGTCTATATATGAAATGGTTAAGCATTAGTTGGGAATTTTAGCTTTAACACCACTTTCCTATCAAAAAGCTAAGGGTTTGTTAGTTAAAGAAGCCCTTAAGTCATCCATAGGTGTAAAGACTCTGAGGTTCTTTCTGAGAGCATCATCCTCAAGTCAAGAAGTTGAGGTAGAACTTGAGGATGATTTATATAAAGATTTACATAGAATTACCTTTTGATTAGTACTTGCCTTGTGTTCATAATTTAGCAAAGAAAGGGTTAATCCCACATACTTGGTCAAAGCACAGGCTAGACTACTTTGAAAGAATTTGGAATAACAAATGTAAAAGCTCTCAATCAAGACTAGGACTAGGATTCGGTATAGTGGGTCTATTCGATGATGATGATTACTGCTTAGTCATCACCAATCATTTGGAATCTGATAGGTTCTTTTCAAATCACATTAACGTATATGAGGAGCTGTGCATAGAAACTTTAAATGATCCAGATGATTTTGAAGTCAAAGATGCACCACCATAGTTCGAAGAAGAGATCAAGTCAGCCATCGATGAGCTCAAGGAAATCAACTTAACAATATATGTTCTTTGTTGAAAGAAATTGAAGCCAATGACTTAGTTAGGCTACTGACTGAGTTTAAGGACTGCTTTGCATGGAGCTATGAAGAGATGCCTAGATTATCTCCTGACATAGCAGTCCATAAACTAGTAATAGAGCCTACTGCTAACCCTATGAAGTAAGCTCGTAAAGGCATGTGATTAGACATAGAGAAACATGTCATTTCTAAAGTCAAGAAACTAATCGATGCTTGCTTCATACGGGAAGAAAAATACCCTACCTGGTTAGCTAGCATCATCCCAGTTAAGAAAATGAATGGCCAAATTCACATATGCATCAATTTTGAGGATTTAAATAAGCCATGTCGAAAAGAAGAATTTCCACTACCAATCCCGGAGTTGATGGTGGACATTGCCTCATCTTATGCAATCTTCTATTTCATGAATGGCTCATCTTCATATAACCAAATAAATTTGACCCCTAAAGATGAAAGAAACACTGCTTTTAGAACCCCGATCAGAATTTATATCTAAAAGGTCATGTCGTTCAGCCTTCAAAATGCCGGTGCTACATACCAGCGGGCTATGACTCAAATCTTCGACAAACTCATTCATCATCAAGTAGATTGCTATGTTAATGATCTCAAGGTCAAAATTAGAGAAAAAGAATACCATCTCTTTAACTTGAGAGTAGTTTTCGAACAGTTTAGATAATTTAACCTCAAAATTAACCCCATAAAGTGTGCATTCAGAGTATCTTTAGGAAAATTCCTTGGGTTTGTTGTCCGACACTAGAATCAAAATTGATCTAGGAAAGATCAATTCAATATTGGAAATGCCACCCCCAAAAATTTTAACTCAACTCATATCATTCCAAGGGTAGTTGGCATATCTAAGATGCTTTATATACATCCTATCAGGAAGATGTCAGTCATTCTCACCACTTGTCAAAAAGGATGCTAAGTTCAAGTGGCATGATAAGTGTGAGCATGCCATCAAAGACATCAAGCATTACTTGATGAAGCTGGTGATTCTAGCAGCCCCTATACAGGGCAAGCTGCTCATACTTTATGCTATTATGTTAAATGAATCCCTTGGTGCTTTATTGGGCCAAGCCAATGACGAAGGGAAGGAAAATGCACTCTACTACCTCAACCATTGTCTAATCCCTACAAAGGCTAATTATCCACCCATTGAAAAGCATTGTCTATCTTTAATCTTTACATCCCAAAAGCTATATCACTACATGCTTCCTTATAAGGTGAACTGAATCTCTATGATAAATCCACTACATTATCTCATGACATGATTGATGCTATATAAATGATTGGCATGACAGTCCATGATCCTCTCGTAGTTTGACATTACCTTCATACCCCTCCGTGCGGCAAAAAGACAAGCACTAGAAAATTTCTTAGCAGCACACCCACTTCATGCTGACCTTTTCCTTAGTGATGATCTCCCTGATGAATAAATCATGAACTTAGAGGATACTAGCATTCACCGTTGGGAGATATACTTTGATGGTGCAGCTTTCTCTCAAAGTAGAGAAGAAGCACAATCTACTATTCCAGGATAGGTCGGGGTAAAAATAGTTCTCTTAACTCCGGACTATGATGTGATGTGATTCTCATTTCATCTGTCTATTCATTTCACTAATAACGAAGTCAAATATGAGGCTCTAATTTTTGGTTTGGAGTTAGTCGTTACTCTAAGCATCCAGAACATCAACATCTTTAGGGATTCTCAGCTAGTTATTAACCAAATCGTTGAGTCCTATAAGGTTATAAAGCCCAAGCTCCATCACTACGATAAGTACACCATGGAGTTATTGGCCCAAATCCCAGAGGTTATCATTTATAAGATTATTCAAGGAGATAATGTCATAGCGTATGATTTATCCAAGCTTGCCAAGGAGTTGGCATGTCCGGAAGATGAGTCTATATAAATAAAGGTCCAAAATAGACAAGTCTTATCCCTTATTGATATTGAACTCATCAAAAAGTGCTCTCTTGAAGCGGAGGTTGCCATTGCCATGAAGGATGAGGAGTTAGATTGGAGGCAACCATTCATGGATTACCTAAATAAAGGAAAACTATATCAAGAGAAGTCCCAAGCCCATCAGATGAAGCAGAGAGAATTTTCCTACGCTCTTATGAATGGTGTCTTATACCAGCGGTCTTTCAATTATATATGGTTATGATGTTTAGACAAGAACGAAGCTCGTAAGATAATGACCGAGGTATATTTAAGATTATATGGAGCCAACCAATCCAGTCCAAAGATAAAAGCCAAGATCAAGAGACTAGAATACAACTGGCCATCGATGATCAAATATTGCATGGATATGGCTAGGTGATGCCACCAATGTCAAATACACAGTGTGGTACTAGAGTAACCACCCAACATTTTACATCCTACATTAGCCTCATGGCCATTCGAGTGTTGGAGTAATGGGATAGTGGGTCCGATTGATCCTCTTTCTTCCAAGGGTTATCGATTCATTAGTTAGTACTGACTACTTTTCCAAGAGGGCGATGGCGATTTGGCTCAGAGAGATCATAGCTTAGCATGTGCTCCAGTTTTTGAGAAACCATATCATAGATAGGTTAAGAGTGCTTCCATAAATTATATCTGATAATGGTACTACATTCAAGAGCACCGGGATCAACAACTTTGACTAGAGACATAGTATAGATTAGAGATTTTCTACCACCAACTACTCGAGGGAAAATGGCTTAGCAGAAGCCTTCAACAAAACTCTCATTCAGAAACTAAAGAAGATGCTCGACAACAATAAGCGATAGTGGCATGAGCAGTTATTGAAGCCTTGTGGGCCTACCACACCATATATAGAACTCCAACTCAGTCTACTCCTTTCTCCTTAGTTTATGGGTTCGAAACTATCTTACCATTGGAAGTCCAACTCCAATCACTAATGATAGCTATGGGTAGCAAGACCATAATAGAGCAGAATGCCAAGTTGTAGTTAGAAGAGCTCGAAGGTATGGAGAAAAGATGCCTGCGGGCATGCCAAAACCTCAAGTTGTACAAAGCTAAAATGATTCAAGCTCTTAAAAAGTTAGTCTATCCTAGAGCTTTTCAAGTAGGAAATCTTATTTAAGTTCTAAGGAGACCGATTGTTGCCTATCATAAGATGGGAGGCTAGTTTGAACCCACTTGGGAAGGCCCTTTTGCCATAGAGAAAGCCTACTAAGGAGGATCTTATCAGCTTATTAATCATAAGGGAGAGTACCCAATACTTCCAATCAATGGGATCTACTTAAAGAAATATTATAAATCATATTTGAAAATAATTATCATCAATGAAAATTCCATTTTGATTTCAATCTCTTCCATGTTGAAAGTATTCTTATTTATGAATCTGCCATAATGTATTTAAGGTAGGTGTAAGGAACCCAAGCGGTGTCCTATTTTTCATCAACACAACACAAACATATAAAACAAACACATATATTTTTTCATGGGCTACTCTAAGTTGAGATAACACCGCCAGTGGCACTCACTCGATGTTCTAGGTCAAACTAGTGCTACTCGCTATTGTGTGGTCTTCTTATTTTGGAAGATATAAGTCTGCTACACTTTACTTTCTTACTTGGCCACTGTACACCAATGAGAGCCTAGTTAGTTTAGTATGCCTTACTGCGTGGCCGGTAAGTTACCTTATGTTGGTTTCATTTAAGAGGGTGCAAGTATGCCACGCTTTCTTCTTAGATTAGCCTTCGTGCACTAATTGGGTCAAGTATATTTGAGGTTTAGAATAAGTCCCCTAATAGCTCCTTCTCTCCTGACTGCTTCAAGTCTGGGTCCAGTCCTTCCTTAGGGCTCCCCACTTAGTAGTCTCTCTAAGATAGATAGCATATGTCTCATTGATGATAGACTACCACGATGATCAGTTCTACTTAGAATGTTGTAAGCCTACATTCTTTCTCTCCAGATTGATCATTACACACCGATGGGCACCTTAGGTTGGGTAGTTCTCACTATGCAAATGGATACACCACTCATGTTGATGGATACACCTTAGGTTGGTTGGTTCTCGCACCTTAGGATACACCACTCATGGCAGATGTAAGTCTGCTACATTTTCTCCTTGTGTTGGCCACCATACACCTATAAGCTTTCTTTTCCAGGGATTAAGATAACGCCCCTAGCACCACCTCCCATGTGGGCACTATATTTGGATCACATCCTTTGTGACCCCTACGTTACTATCATATTAGACTGTTCCCCTTTCCTAGTAACCTTCCCTACGATTGGAGAATCCATCCTGTGGATGTGCAAGTTCTCCCTTGGCCCAGTAAATCTGAGATAAGTCAAGGCTGACATAGCCCCATCTCAGTGTGGTCCCTTGCACACCAATAGGGTCAATGTAAATATATAAACAAAATATATATTCACTTGTGGATTAGGAGGACACCCCTAACAGTACCTTTTCCCGAGAAGGTATCCTAAATTTAAGGCAGTGTCAGCAAAACTCCCTACAGAAATCACTTGACTACTCTTGAGTTGATATAAGTCCCTAGCTCCATTCACTCAATAGTTGCCCCTAAGTCAAGTTTGATTTTTTTGTACTGCCAATAGGTCACCCTAGTAGTTGTTCCCTGCTTTAGAAGATGTAAGTCTACTATGCATTCTTCTTAGCATTGTTGTTGCACACCGAAAGGAAACCCCTTAGGTTGGCTAACTCTACACTATGGCGAATAGACTATCACATTAGATGTGTAAATTTGAGATAGGACAAGTCTAATAGAGCCCCTACTCAGTGGGACCATTGCACATCGATATGGTCCATAAATTAAATCTACCAAATTTGATGGAGCTCACATCCCCAGTGAATATGCCCTCAATTTAAAATCAATCTAAACCAAACAAACTATATCAAATCACATGAAATTAGGATAAAATTAATCTTGACTACTTTTGAGTTGGCATAAGTCCCCATTGACATTCACTTAGTAGTCGGCCTAGGTCAGGTTCAATTTGTTGTGTATCCAACAGGTCACCCCAGCGGTTATTCCTTGCTTTGGGAGATGTAAGTATGCTATGCCTTCTTCCTAGCATAGCCGTTGCACACCGAAAGGCAACCCCTAAGGTTGGCTAGCTCTACCCCATAGCTAGTAGACTATTCCTTTGGATTTGTAAACCTGAGGTAGGTCAAGGTTTGTATAGCCCATTCTAAGTGGGTCCACCGACATGGTCCATACATTAACTCAGATTAAATTAAACCCAATTTGATTTTCCCTAGTAGAGCCCCAAATCATATATAAACAACTCAATCAAAGAAATCAAACTCAAAACCAACCTCCGCAGTGGAACCAAATTAAACCAACTGCCTTAGTAGAGTCTAAATCAAAGAAATCCAATTTAACTCTTATCCCTAGCGGATACATCCCCAAACAAATCTATGAAATAAAATATAAATCCCAATCCCAGTGGATAGCTCGAACCTGCTTATCTTGTGGAAGGTTCATATACTCGATCCCCAATAAACTCAAGCCCATATCTCTAGTAGATATGCCTCTACATTAATTAAAAAAACAAATTAAAGTTGATTCAATCTTAATCCCTGGTGGATTATAGATTTTTATCCCCAGCAGATCTTCTTTCCACAAATCATATAATCAAATTAAATTCAAACATTATCCCTAGTAGATTTTCTTCTTCTATGCCTTCGACATAGACCCCTCACATGTCATGTCCAATGCATGTAGCTATCTCCTCTTTTTTGACATGGAATTCTCATCAAATCTTATTTCTTCTCTTATGCACACCTTTAATACTTCAACCAAAATCCTAACAATGTATTTGTTCAAATTACATCATCTTAACATTGTAATCAACATTTTATGATTTGTGAGGTGCAACTCAAACTAACTATACAATATCATGCTAAACATATTATAGTGTGAATTAACACACTATATTATTTTATAATATATAATGTTATATTATAATTTGCTATAATATAATATATTGTCTAACATTACACCTCATTAGAATCGCTTAAAAGAAACTAATAACAAAATTTCTCAAAATATGAATAATGTTTATTTTTGATGTAAATATGTTATTTTTATGTTATAAATGGTACAAAATAGCATAATTTTGGTGCTGCTTTTTGGTGTGTGTGCCATGAATTTGGCCAAATTCTTCCATCTCAACCTTCAAATTAACATTTTTGTGAGTTTTGACCCAATGTATTATAACAAAAGTAAAATATACTAAAATGTATTATAATATTTACTAACACACCACCACATAATATATATGTGAAGTTATATTGTTATGTACATTATATTTTAATATGCTTTCATATGATATATTATCTTACATTACACCTTAAAATGAATCACTTTAAGCAAATAAATTATAAAATTTGGTTGAAAAATGAACATTTATTTTGGATGCATAGTTCCATTCTTTTGATTAAATGACACACCATACCACACCCGAATGATGTTCCCTAAAGCTTACCTTAAATTTGGCCAAATCCCATCATCTCAGTCTATAAATAAGTATTTTTATGAATTATATGAGTACAAACTCCACTACATCATACTATAACAACTAAAATATGCTAAACAACAAGTAGTAATACATAATAGCATGCTATAATGCATGATGCAACACTAAGTTAAGGCATCCTATATTATAATACACTATAATATATTATATTATATTTTATTGCATATCACATTGTAAGGGATTGCTTAAGATAAAAAATCATAAAATTAGTCTAAATAATAAAAAACTATATATTTTAGTCGTATCACTTACATATTTTAAATTGAAATAATATATTATGATGCCATGCTCTACCTATTATGAATTTGGCCAAATTCCACCATTTTAAAGTCTAAATTAACATTTGCAAAAATAATCCTGGTGTAGGCTCGACTGCATGATTGTAAACTACTAAATGAATTTAAAATGTGCAGAACAATATATTATGATATATGATGCTATACTATGCTACAACATATAATATTTATTTTGAACATAAAATCTTACTTTTTAGACTACAAGTGGCATAACACACCTTTGCCACATCATTTGATTTATGAAATCAAAATTTTTATAATTTATATTAATATAGACTATAGGGCACAATACCTTAATATACTAAAACATTTCAAAGCATCTTATAACATCCAAAAATACATCACTACATGCTAAAATATATGATGCTACATTATACTATATTAAATGGTATTATAATATGATTTAGGGTTAGGGTTTAGGGTATTCAAATCTCTAACAGTTAAGGGAAAGTCTCTTGAAGACATTTTCTTTAGCTACCATAACTATGTTAGTAGTAGATCATTCTATAAATCTACTCTTAATGACATCTTTATTCAAGGTTTAGAATCTAGGGTTAGTTTAGGGTTATAATTTAGGGTTTGGGGTTTAAGGTATAAGGTTTAAGGTTTAGTGTTTAGGGTTTAGGTTTTTTAAGGTTTAGGGTTTAGGACATAGGGTTTAGGGTTTAGGGTTTAGGGTATAGGTTTTAGGTTTTGGGTTTATGTTTTAGTTTAGGGTTTAAGGTTTTCTTTTAATAGAGAATAAATTCAGATTCAACATTTTTTTTTTGATTTCTTCAACCAAGTAATAGCCCAAGTTTTCTATGACATAAGCCACAACATAGATAAAAATGAGCACCCATAGAGCAAATCAAAAACCCTAGATAACTAGAACCATCTCTACTATAAAGACATAGTTCCATAAGCAATAAATTGGACTGGCCATTCTTCTGTTTCCCTAGTTCCAATCAGAACCACCCCTGCCTCTTGAGTACCAAGATCTGCCATCATATCCACGATCTCTCACTCCGCCACCACCACGGCTGTAACCTCTGTTGCTCCTCCCACCTCTATAACCACCACTACTCTGACCACCACCTCCATATCAACCATCACCTCCAGATATAGTAGCACCTCCAGTCCCCCACCACCACTATGATGATTATCGGCTTCATCTTTGCCTCCACTGTGATGATCGTCGCCTCTGTCTTTTTTTCCACTATGATGACCGTCTCCTCCATCATTGCCTCCACAGTCAGATCTAAAGTGAGCCTAGTTGACGGTGATGTTTCTAATGCCAAGGTTCTAGCCATTCTTAGGGTTTATGGTTAGTTTAGGGTTTAAGGTTTCGGGGTAGTTTAGGGTTTAGGGTTAGTTTAGGGTTTATGGTTTAGGGTTTAGGGTTTGGGTTTAGGGTTATCTTAGAGTTTTAGGGCTTTTGGTTTTGGGTTTTGGGTTTTGGGTTTAGGGTTTTAGGGTTTAGGGTTTATGGTTTAGGGTTTAGGGTTTGGGGTTTTAGGGTTTAGGGTTGTAGGTTTAGGGTTGTATGCTTAGGGTTGAGGGTTTAGGGTTAGTTTCAGGGTTTAGAGTTTAGGGTTTAGGGTTGAGGATTTAGGGTTTAAGATTTTTTTTAAATTAAGTAAACCAATAGGTTTAGGCTTATTTAGTTTATTTTATTTTTTATTTTTATTTTGGTTTATTTATTTTTAGTTTAGTTTATTTATTTTTGTTTAGGTTTTTTGTTTTAGTTTATTCTTTAGGTTTTAGTTTATTTTTTAGTTGAGTTTTATTTTTATTTTATTTTTTAGGTTTATGTTTTATTTTTATTTTTTGGTTTAGGTTTAGGTTTTCTTTTTAGGTTTAGATTTTAGATTTTTATTTTAGGTTTATTTTTAGGTTTTATTTTTTAGTTTTGGTTTAGGTTTATTTTTATTTTATTTTATTTTATTTAGTTTAGGTTTAAGTTTAGGTTTAGTTTATTTCAGGTTTAGGTTTAGTTTATTTTAGTTTAGGTTTAGGTTTATTTTATTTTGTTTATTTTTGTTTTTTTTATATGTTTTGGTTTTTATTTAGTTTAGGGTTTAGGTTTTATTTTTTATTTATTTTTAAGTTTTAATTTTAGGTTTATTTATTAGGTTTTGGTTTTTATTTAGTTTTTATTTTATTTCATTTTAGGATTATTTTATTTTTATTTTAGGTTTAGTTTTTATTTTATTTTGGTTTTCTATTTTATAGTTTAGCTTAGGTTTTTATTTATTTTATTTTATTTTGGTTTTAATTTTTTATTTTATTTTCTTTTTAGGTTTAGGTTTATGTTTAGGTATGTTTTTATTTTATTTTATTTTTTAATTTTATTTTGTTTATTTATTTTATTTTTATGTTTTATTTAGTTTTTGTTGAGGTTTTTAGCTTTGGTTTTCTTTATTTATTTTATTTTTAGGGTTTCAGGTTTAGGGTTTAGGGTTTGTGGTTTAGGGTTTAGGGTTTAGGGTTTCGGTTTAGGGTTTAGTATTTAGGTTTTAGGTTTAGGGTTTAAGTTTTAATTTAGGGTTTAAGGTTTTTTTTAATAGAGAACAAATTCAAATTCAACATTTCTTCTTTTTGATTTCATCAACTAAGTAGCACCCCAAGTTTTCTAAGACACATGCGATGACATAGATCAAAAATGAGCACCCATTGAGAAAATCAAAATCTTTAGATAAGTCGAACCATCTCTACTATAAAGGCACAATTTCATAAGAAGTAGATCAGATCAATCGTTCTTCAATTTCTCTAATTCCCATTAGAACCACCCCCGCCTTTCGCGTAGTGGGATCTACCATCATATCCCCGATCTCACCCTCTGCCATAACCATGGTTGAAACCTCTATCACTCTTGCTGCCTCCATAGCCACCACTACTCTAACCACCTCCTCCATGTCAACCAGCACCTCCAGATCCCCCATAACCACTATGATAACCACCTTTTCTTCTAACCTCTAGATGTAGCTGGTGTGGTGATGTTCTTGCCGTCAAAGTTTTACCCATTCTTAGGATTTAGGGTTAGTTTATGGTTTACGGTTTAGGGTTTAGGGTTTGGAGTTTAGGGTTTAGGCTTGTAGGTTTTAGTATTTGGGGTTTATGGTTTATGGTTTAGGGTTTATGGTTTAGGGTTTTAGGGTTTTGGGTTTAGGGTTCAGGGCTTAGGGTTTTAGGGTTTAGGGCTACGGGATTAGGGTTTAGGGTTCAAGGTTTAGGGTTTAGGGATTTAAGGTTTAGGGTTTAGGGTTGAAGGTTTAGGGCTGTAAGTTTAGGGTTAGTTTTACGGTTTAGGGTGTAGGGTTTCGAAATTAGTGTTTAAGGTTTTTTTTATATTAAGTAAACCAATATGTTTAGGTTTTTTAAGTTTATTAGTTTATTCTTTATTTATTTAAGTTTATTTTAATTTTTTATTTTTATTTTGGTTTATTTTTAAATTTTTATTTAGTTTAGTATATTTATTTTAAGTTTATTTATTTTATTTTAAGTTTTTTATTTTAGTTTATTTTTTAAGTTTAGGTTTATTTTTTATTTATTTTATTTTTATTTTTATTATATTTTTAGGTTTAAGTTTTATTTTTTATTTTTTGGTTTAAGTTTAGGTTTTAATTTAAATTTTTAGGTTTAGGTTTTATGTTTTTATTCTAGGTTTATATTTAGGTTTTATTTTTTAGTTTAGGTTTAGGTCAATTTTTAATTTATTTTATTTTATTTAGTTTAGGTCTAAGTTTAGGTTTTATTTATTTTAGTTTAGTTTATTTTTGTTTAAGTTAGGGTTTATTTTATTTTGTTTATTATATTTTTATTTAAGGTTTAGGGTTTAGGTTTTATTTTTTATTTATTTTTAGGTTTATTTTTTAGGTTTAGGTTTTATTTAGTTTTTACTTTATTTTATTTTAGGTTTAATTTATTTTAATTTTACATTTAATTTTTATTTTATTTAGGTTTTATGTTCTTAAGTTTATTTCAATTTTTAATTTCGTTTAGGTTTTTATTTATTTTATTTTAGTTTATTTTTATTTTTCAATTTATTCTATTTTTAGGTTTAGGTTTAGGTTTTAGTTTAATTTTATATTTTACTTTTTTTTAATTTTATTTAGGTTTATGTTTTTTTATTTATTTTATTATTAAGTTTCATTTAATTTAGGTTTAGGTTTTTAGGTTTCTAGGGTTTAGGGTTTATGTTTTATAGTTTACCTTTAGGGTTTAGGGTTTACGATTTTAGAGTTAAGGGTTTTAGGGTTTAGAGTTAGGGTTTAGGGTTTAGTGTTTAGGCTTTAAGGTGTAGGGTTTTGAGGGTTTAAGGTTTAGGGTTTAGGGTTAGTTTAGGGTTTAGGGTTTTTAAGGGTTAGGGTTTAGGGTTAGTTTAGGTTTTAGGGTTTAGAGTTTTAGGGTTTAGGGTTTAGGATTTAAGGTTTAGGGTTTAGGGCTTAGGGTTTAGTGTTTAGTGTTTTTTTAGGGTTTAGGCTTTAGGGTTGTAAATTTAGGGTTTAGAGTTTAGGGTTTTTAAAATTAAGTAAACCTGTAGGTTTATGTTTAATTAGTTTATTTAGTTTATTTAGTTTATTTTAAGTTTTTTATTTATGTTTCTTTTTCATTTTTAGTTTGTTTAGTTTATTTTTTTGGTTTATTTATTTAAGTTTAGGTTTTTTATTGTTTTTTTTAGGTTTAGGGTAAGGTTTATGCTTATTTTTTCTATTAGTTTTGTTTTTATTTTATTTTTTTAGATTTAGGTTTTATTTTTAATTTTTAGGTTTAGGTTTAGGTTTGCATTTTATTTTCTTAAGTTTAGGTTTTAGGTTTACTTTTAGGTTTTATTTTTTAGTTTAGGTTTAGGTTTATGTTTAGTTTATTTTATTTTATTTAGTTTAGGATTTAGGTTTATTTTATTTTAGGTTTAAGTTTTATTTATTTTAGTTTATCTTATTTTAGTTTAATTTTAGGTTTATTTTAGGTTTAGGTTATTTTTTTTAGTTGAGGATTTAAGTTTTTTTTTTTTTTTAGGTTTATTTTTTAGGTTTAAGTTTTTTTAGTTTTTATTTTATTTTATTTTTATTTTACATTTAGTTTTTATTTTATTTGGGTTTTTTATTTTTAGGTTTTTTTTCTTTTAGTTTAATTAGGTTTTTATTTATTTTATTTTATTTTATTTTAATTTTAATTTTATTTTTATGTTTAGGTTTATGTTTAAGTTAATGGTTTAGGGTTATAGATTTTAGGGATTAGGGTTAAGGGTTTAGGGTTTAAGGTTTTATGGTTTAGGGTTTAGGGATTAGGGTTGTAGGTTTAGGGTTTCAAGTTTTTTCTATTTGTTTTTATTTTTCCATTTTTTAAAATTAAATAAACTAGTAGGTTTAGGTTTATTTAGCTTATTTAGTATATTTTTTATTTATTTTAGTTTATTTTGCTTTTTATTTTTATTTAGTTTAGTTTTTTTTAGTTTATTTTTGAGGTTTAGGTTTAGGTTTAGGTTTATGTTTTAAGTTTAGTTTTATTTTAATTTTATTTTTTAGGTTTATGTTTTATTTTTTATTTTTAGGTTTAGGTTTAGGTTTTAAGTTTTTATTTTAGGTTTATATTTTAGGTTTATTTTTAGTTATTATTTTTTTAGTTTAGGTTTATGTTTATTTTTAGTATATTTTATTTTATTTAGTTTAAGTTTAGGTTTAGGTTTAGTTTAACTTAGGCTTCATTTATTTTAGTTTAGTTTATCTTAATTTAGGTTTAGGTTTATTTAATTTTTATTTTAGGTTTAGTTTTTTTTTAGTTTAGGGTTTAGGTTTTATTTATTATTTATTTTTAGGTTTATTTTTTAGGTTTAGGTTTTTATTTAGTTCTTATTTTATTTAATTTTAGGTTTATTTTAATTTAATTTTTATTTTTTATTTAATTTTTATTTTAAGGTTAGGTTTAGGTTTAGGTTTAGGTTTTAGTTAATGTTTTTATTTTATTTTATTTTACTTTATTTTGGTTTAGGTTTTTTTATTTATTTTTTTTTGGGTTTTATTTTTTTTAGGTTTTTAGCTTTTTAGGTTTCAGGGTTTTTGGGTTTAGGTTTTAGGTTTTATTTTAGATTTTATTTTTTTTAGTTTAAGTATTGGTTTATTTTTAGTTTATTTTATTATATTTAGTTTATAGGTTAGGCTTAGTTTATTTTAGTTTTAGGTTTAGGTTATATTTATTTTAGTTTAGGTTTTGGTTTATTTTATCTTGTTTATTTTATTTTTATTTTAGGTTTAGTTTTTATTTTAGTTTGGGGTTTGGGTTTTATTTTTCAGTTTTTTTAAGTTTTATTTTTAGGTTTGTTTTTTTAGGTTTAGGTTTTTATTGAGTTTTTATTTTATTTTATGTTTAGTTTTTATTTTATTTATGTTTTTTATTCTTAGGTTTATTTTATTTTTAGTTTAGTTTAGGTTTTTTTTATTTTATTTTGGTTTATTTTAAAATTTTATTTTATTTTATTTTTAGGTTTAGGTTTAGGTTTTAGTAAAGGTTTTTTTTATTAAATTTAGGTTTAGGTTTTATTTATTTATTTTATTATTAGGTTTTATTTACTTTAGGTTTAGGTTTTTAGGTTGTTAGGGCTTAGGGTTCAAGGTTTAGGGATTAGGATTTAGGGTTTAGGGTTTAGGGTTTAGCTTTTAGGGTTAGGGTTTAGGGTTAAGGGTTTAGTGTTTAGGCTTTAGGATTTAGGCTTTTTAAGGTTTAGGGTTTAAGGTTAGCATAGGATTTAAGGATTATTTAGGGTTTAGGCTTTAGGCTTTATGGTTTATGGTTTATGGTTTAGGATTAGGATTAGGGTTAGGGTTTAGGGTTTAGTGCTTAAGGTTTAGGGTTTATGGTTTAGGGTTAGTTTAGGGTTTAGTGTTTTTTAGGGTTTAGGGTTTAAGGTTTAGGGTTTAGGGTTTAGAGTTTACGGTTTAGGGTTGTAGGTTTAGGGTTCACGGTTTAGGGTTAGTTTTTAGGTTTAGGGTTTAGAGTTTAGGATTTAGGATTTATGGTTTAGGAATTAAGGTTTACATTTTTTTTTGCTTTTTAGTTTTTATTATTTATTTTAGTTTATTTTATTTTTTATTTTTATTTAGTTTCATTTAAATATTTATTTAGTTTATTTTATTTATTTAAGGTTAATTTATTTTAGTTTAGGTTTTTTATTTTAGTTTATTTTTTTAGGTTTAGGTTTAGGTTTAGGTTTATTTAGGTTT
This sequence comes from Cymbidium sinense, assembly GCA_021442155.1. Classification (NCBI taxonomy): domain Eukaryota; kingdom Viridiplantae; phylum Streptophyta; class Magnoliopsida; order Asparagales; family Orchidaceae; genus Cymbidium; species Cymbidium sinense. The sequence goes on along the minus strand of CM038216.1, from coordinate 35,688,133 downwards.
AGGTTTTATTTTTATTTTTAGGTTTACATTTTGGTTTTTATTTTATTTTTTTAGGTTTCAATTTTAGGTTTTTATTTTAGATTTATTTTTAGGTTATATTTTTCAGTTTAGGCTTAGATTTATTTTTAGTGTACTTTATTTTATTTAGTTTTGGGTTTAGTTTTAGTTTATTTTAGGTTAACGTTTAGGCTTTATTTATTTTAGTTTAGGTTTAGGTAAATTTTATTTTGTTTATTTTAGGTTTCAGTTTTTTTAAAAGTTTAAGGTTAATGTTTTATATTTTATTTATTTTTAGGTTTTATTTTTATGTTTATATTTTAGGTTTAGGTTTTTATTTAGTTTTTTTATTTTATGTTTATTTTTCATTTAGTTTTTATTTTATTTACATTTTTATTTTTAGATTTATTATATTTTTTTAGTTTAGTTTAGGTTTTTATTTATCTTTATTTTGTTAATTTTTATTTTTTATTATATTTTATTATTAGGTTTAGGTTTAGCTTTGGGTTTAGCTTTAGGTTTAGTTTTAGTTTAGTTTTTTATTTTATTTTATTTTTTATTTTATTTTTGTTTTAGTTTTTTTATTTATTTTATTTTTAGGTATTATTTAGTTTAGGTTTTGGTTTTTAGATTTTTAGGGTTTAGGGATTAGGGTTTAGTGTTTAGGGTTTAGGGTTTAGGGGTGTAGGTTTTAAGGTTTAGGTTTAATGTTTTGAGTTTTAGGTTTTTGGGTTTAGGGTTTAGGGTTTATGATTTAGGGTTTAGGGTTTAGGGTTTTAGGGTTTAAGGTTTATGATTTATGGTTGTAAGTTTAGGGTTTAGGGTTTAGCATTTATGGTTAGTTTTAGGGTTCAGGGTTTATTGTTAGGGTTTTTTTTTGTTTTTTATTTTTAGGGTTTAGGGTTTAGGTTTCAGCTTTAGGGTTCAAGTTTTAGTTTAGGGTTTAGAGGTATTGGTTATTTTTTCTAACAAAGAACAAATTCATATTCAACATTTCTTCTTTTTGACTTCATCAACCAAGTAACACACCAAGTTTTCTAAGACACAAGCGATGACATAGATAAAAAATGAGCACGCATAGAGTAAATCAAAAACCCTAGATAACTAAAACCATCTCCACTATAAAGACACATTTCCATAAGCAGTAGATCTAATAAGTCGTTCTTCAATTTCCTAGTTCCCATCAGAACCATCGTGGCCTTTTGTGTAGCAGGATCCACCATCATATCCCCAATTTCTCCCTCTGCCACCCGCACGACTGTAACCTCTATCGCTTCTCCCACTTCTTTAACCACCACTGCTCTGACCACCACCTCCATATCCACCAGCACAACCTGATCCCCCACCACCACTATGATAACTAGCTCCCCCACCTTCGCCTCCACCGCCAGATCTAGATTGAGCCTGGTTAACGGTGATGTTCCTGCCATCAAGGTTCCGCCCATTCATAGGGTTTAAGTTTAGGTTTAAGTTTATTATGTTTTAGGGTTAGGTTTATTTTTTAATTTCTTTAGTTACTTTTGGTTTAGGTTTAGGGTTTGGGGTTTAGGGTTTAGGGTTTAGGGTTTAAAGTTTATGATTTAGGGTTCTAGGGTTTACACTTTTTGGTTTTTTGGGTTTAGGTTTAGGGTTTAGGGTTTAAGATTTTTTAGGATTTAGCGTTTAGGGTTTAGGGTATACGGTTGTAGGTTTAGTGTTCTAGGTTTAGAGTTTAGGGTTTTGGGTTTTGAATTTAATGTTATGGAGGTTTTTTTAATTAAGTAAATCAGTAAGTTTAGGTTTATTTAGTTTTCTTAGTTTATTTTTATTTATTTTGGTTTATTTTATTTTTAATTTTTATTCAGGTTTTTTTTAGTTTAGTTTATTTATTTTAGTTTAAGTTTTTTATTTTAGTTTATTTTTAGGTTTAGGTTTATTTTTTAGTTGAGTTTTACTTTTATATTATTATTTAGGTTTAGGTTCATAGATTTTTAGGGTTAGAGTTTAGGGTTTATGGTTTAGGGTTTAGGGTTTATGCTTTAGGTCTTAAGGGTTTTAGGGTTTAGGGTTTAGCTTTAGGGTTTAGTGTTTAAGCATTAGGTTTAGGTTTAGGTTTAGAATTTAGGGTTTAGGGTTTAGTTTATGGTTTTGGGTTTAGGTTTAGGTTTAGGTATAAGGTTTAGGTTATAGTTTAGTTTAGGTTTAAGGTTATAAGTTTAGGGTTTAGAGTTAGGGTTTAAGATTTAGGGTTTAGGTTTTAGGTTTTATTTTATTTTATGTTTTATTTAGTTTAGGTTTACATTTTTAGGTTTTTAGGGTTTAGGGATTAGGGGTTAGGGTTTAGGGTTTGGGGTTTAGGGTTTAGGGTTTAGGGTTGTATGTTTTAGGATTTAGGGTTTAGGGTTTAGGTTTTAAGGTTTTAGGATTTAAGGTTTAGGGTTTAGAGTTTAGGGTTTTAGTGTTTAAGGCTTATGGTTTAGGGTTGTAGGTTTAGGGCTAGTTTTAGGGTTTAAGGTTTATGGTGAGGGTTTTTATTTTTTATTTTTAGGGTTTAGGATTTTGGGTTTATGGTTTAGGTTTTTGCTTTAAGGTTCAAGTTTTAGCTTAGGGTTTAGGGTATTTGGTTATTTTTTAATAGAGAATAAATTCATATTCAATATTTCTTCTATTTGATTTCATCAACCAAGTAACACACCAAGTTTTTTAAGACATAAACGATGACATAGATAAAAAATGAAACATAAACAAATAAAAGACATCTTTATTCCATTATTCTTCAATCTTATTTTTTAGGTTATTCTCTCCCTCACCAACATGGTAACCTCAGTTCTCACCTCACCACCTCTCTACCCCTCCTCCATATCCAATTCCCCATGCGATGTCTCTCTACCTTCACCTCCACCACCAGATCTAGACTAAACCTAGTTGACGATGATGTTCCTACTGTCAAGTTCTACCCATTCTTAGGGTTTAGGTTTATTGGGATTTAAGTTTTAGGTTTATTTTTTAATTTATTTAGTTACTTTAGGTTTAGGTTTAGGGTTTTGGGTTTAGGATTTAGGGTTTAGGGTTTAGGGTTTAGGGTTTAGGGTATGTTAGGGTTTAGGGTTTAGGGTTTAGGGTTTATGGTTTAGGGTTTTAGGGTTTATACTTTTAGTTTTTTGGGGTTTAGGTTTAGGGTTTAGGGTTTGTGTTTAACCTTTAGGGTTTAGGGTTTAGGGCTTAGGGTTTTTTAGAGTTTAGGGTTTATAGTTGTAGGTTTAGTGTTGTAAGTTTGGGTTTAGAATTTAGGATTAAGGGTTTTTTTAATTAAGTAAATCAGTAAGTTTAAGTTTATTTAGTTTACTTAGTTTATTTTTTTATTTTAGTTTATTTTATTTTTTATTTTTATTTAGATTTATTTTTTTATTTTTATTTAGTTTAGTTTATTTATTTTAGTTTAAGTTTTTTATTTAGTTTATTTTTAGGTTTAGGTTTAGGTTTAGGTTTATTTTTTAGTTGAGTTTTACTTTTATTTTATTTTTTAGGTTTAGGTTTTTAAGTTTTTAGGGTTTAGAGTTTGGGGTTTAGGGTTTAGGATTTTTGGTTTAGGGTTTAGGGTTTTAAGATTTAGGGTTTAGGGTTAAGGTTTAGGCTTTAGGGTTTATGGTTTAGTGTTTAGGTTTTAGGGTTTAGGGTTATTATGGTTTAGGGTTTAGGGTTTAGGGTTTAGGGTTTAGGTTTTAGGGTTTAGGGTTTATGGTTTAGGGTTTTGGGTATGGGGTTTAGGGTTTTATGGTGTAGGGTTTAGGGTTTAGGGTTTATGGTTATAAGTTTAGGGTTTAGGGTAATAGGTTTAGGGTTTAGGGTTTGGGTTTAGGGTTTAGGTTTTATTTTATTTTAAGGTTTTATTTAGTTTAGGTTTACATATTTATGTTTTTAGGGTTTAGGGATTAGGGTTTAGGGTCTAGGGTTTGGGATTTAGGGTTTGGGGTTTAGGGTACTAGGTTTTAGGGTTTAAGGTTTAGGGTTTAAAGTTTTAGGGTTCAACATTTAGGGTTTACATATTTATGTTTTTAGGGTTTAGGGATTAGGGTTTGGGATTTAGGGTTTGGGGTTTAGGGTACTAGGTTTTAGGGTTTAAGGTTTATGGTTTAAAGTTTTAGGGTTCAAGGTTTAGGGTTTAGGGTTGTAGGCTTATGATTTAGGGTTTAGGATTAGCTTTAGGGTTTATGGTGTGGTTTTTTTTAAAAAAAAAAATTTAGGGTTTAGGGTTTAGGGTTTCAATTTTATCTTTAGGGTTCAAGTTTTAGTTTAGGGTTTAGGGTTTTTGGTTATTTTTTTAATAGAGAACAAATTCAGATTCATCATTTATTCATTTTCATTTCATCAACAAAGTAACACATCAAATTTTCTAAGACACAAACGATGACATATCTAAAAATGAGCATGCATAGAGCCAATCAAAAACCCTAGATAACGAGAACCATCTCTACTACTATAAAGACACAGTTCCATAAGCAGTAGATTGGATCGACCGTTCTTCAATTTCTCTAGTTCCCATCAAAACCACCATGGCCTTAAGAGTAGCCAGATCCACCATCATATCTCCGGTCACTCCTTCCACCACCACCACCATGGGCCCTGGTGGCTCCTCCCCCTCGTAACCACCACTACTCACCACCTACATATCCATGAACACAACCCGTCCCCGACCCTTTGTGATCACCTCCTGTCTTCACCTCCCCAGATCTGACGAAGCTTGGTTGATGGTGATATTCATATCGTCAAGGTTTTGCCCATTCTTAGGGTTTAGGTTTAGGTTTAGGTTTATTGTGTTTTAGAGTTTTAGTATATTTTCTTAATTTATTTAGTTACTTTAGGTTTAGGTTTAGGGTTTAGAGTTTAGGGTTTAGGGTTTAGGATTTAGTAGGGTTTAGGGTTTAGGGTTTTAGGGTTTATACATTTAGGTTTTTGGGGATTAAGTTTATGGTTTAGGGTTTAGGGTTTTTTAGGATTTATGGATTAGGGTTTAGGGTTTAGAATTTTGGGTTAAGGGTTCTTTATATTAAGTAAACCGGTAAGTTTAGGTTTATTTAGTTTGCTTAGTTTATTTTTTATTTATTTTAGTTTAATTTATTTTTTATTTTTATTTAGTTTAGTTTATTTATATTAGTTTAGGTTTTTTTTTATTTTATTTTTTAAGTTTAAGTTTAGGTTTAGGTTTATTTTTTAGTTGAGTTTTACTTTTATTTTAATTTTTAGGTTTAAATTTTTAGGTTTTTAGGGTTTAGAGTATAAGGATTAGGGTTTAGGGTTTAAAAATTAGGGTTTTAGGGTTTAGGGTTAGGGTTTAGGGTTTAGGGTTTAGGGTTTAGGGTTTAGTGTTTTAGCTTTATGGTTTAGGGTTTTTAGTGTTTGGGGTTTAGGATTTAGGGTTTAGGTTTTAGGTTGTAGGGTTTATGGTTTTGGGTTTTGGGTTAGGGGTTTAGGGTTTTAGGGTTTTAGAGAACCATGGTAGGGATTTAAGGTTTAGAGATTTTAAGGTTTAGGGTTTAGGGTTATAGGTTTAGAGTTTAGGATTTTGGGTTAGTTTTAGGGTCTAAGCTTTAAGGTTAGGGTTTTATTATTATTTTTTATTTTTTCATTTTTTTTATTTTTAGGGTTTAGGATTTAGGGTTTAGGTTTAGGTTTAGAGTTCAAGTTTTAGTTTTCTTTAATAAAGAAAAAATTCATATTCAACATTTCTTCTTGTTAATTTCATCAACAAAGTAACACACCAACTTTTCTAAGACACAAATAATGACATAGATCAAAAATGAGCATGCATAGAGCAAATCAAAAACCCCAGATATCTAGAACCGTCTCTACTATAAAGACAGAGTTCCATAAGCAGTAGATCAGATCGGGCGTTCTTCAATTTCTCGAGTTCCCATCAGAACCATCATATCCTCTCAAGTAGCGGGATCCACCATCATATCCCCAATATCTCCCTCCACAACCACCACAGTTGTAACCTCTGTCGCTCTTCCTGCCTCCATAACCAACTCTGCTCTGACAACCACCTCCATGTCCACCAACACCTCTAGATCCCAAACCACCACTACGACAACTGCCATCTCTGCCTTCTCCTCCACCGCCAGATCTAGACTGTGCCTAGTTGATGGTGATGTTCCTCCCATCGAGGTTCTACCCATTCTTAGTGTTTAGGATTAGGGTTTAGAGATTAGGTTTTATGGTTTAGGGTTTTATGGTTTATGCTTTTAGTGTTTAAGGTTTTGGGTTAGGGTTTAGGTTTTAGGATATAGGGTTTATGGTTTACTATTTTTTTAAAGTTTAGGGTTTAGGGTTTAGGCCTTAGGGTTGCAGGTTTTGTGTTGTACATTTAGTGTTTAGGGTTTATGGTCTAGGGTTTAAGGTTCAGGGTTTAGGGTTTATGGTTTAGGGTTTAGGGTTTAGGGTTTAGTGTTATAGGTTTAGTGTTGTAGGTTTAGGGTTTAGGGTTTAGGGTTTAGAATTTAAGGTTAAGTGTTTTTTTAAAATTATGTAAACCGGTAAGTTTAGGATTATATAGTTTACTTAGTTTATTTTTTATTTATTTTTAATTTTTATTTAGTTTTATTTTTTATTTGTGTATTTAGTTTAATTTATTTATATTAGTTAATATTTTTATTTTAATTTATTTTTTAGGTATTAGGAGTTTATTTAGTTAAATTTTACTTTAATTTTATTTTTTAGTTTAGGTTTTAGGTTTTAGGGTTTAGAGCTTAGGGTTTAGGGTGGGTGGGTGGTTTTTGGTTTAGGGTTTGGGGTTTGGGGAGGTGGGGGTTTAGAGGTTTAGGTCTGTTTTGGCTTTAGGGTTAGGGTTTTAGTGTAGGGTTTAGGTTTAGGGTTTAGGATTTATGGTTGGGTTTTAAATTTAGTGTGGGATGGTTTGGGGTTTTAGGGTTATAGGTTTACAATTTAGGGTTTAGGGTAGTTAGATTTAGGATTTAGATTTATGGTTTAGTATTTTTGGTTTTATTTTTATTTTAGGTTTTATTTAGTTTTAGGTTTATATTTTTTGGTTTTACTTTTAGGATTTTTAGGTTTAGGTGGGGTTTAGGTTTAGGGTTGAGGTTGTATGTTTGTGGGTTTAGCATTTAGGGTTTAGGGTTTTTTGTGGTTTAAGGTCTGGTTTAAGGTTTAGGGTTTTAGGGTTTAAGGTTTAGGGTTTAGGGTTTAGGGTTAGTTTTAGGGTCTAAGGTTTAGTGTTATTATTTTTATTATTTTCTATTTTTTTTATTTTTAGGGTTTATGATTTAGTGTTTAGATTTTAAGTTTAGGGTTTAGGTTTTTAGGACTTTTTTAACAAAGAAAAAAATTTTGATTCAACATTTCTTGTTTTTGATTTCATCAACCAAGTAGCATACCAAGTTTTCTAAGACACAAGCGATGACATAGATCAAAAATTAGCACGCATAGAGCATATCAAAAACCCTTGATATCTAGAGCCGTCTCTACTGTAAAGACAGTTTCATAAGCAGCAGATCGGATTAGCCATTTTTTAGTTTCTCCTGTTCCCATTAGAAACACCTTGGCCTCTCGAGTAGTGGGATCCACCATCATATCTCCAATCTCTCCCTCTGCCACCACCACATCTGTAACTTTTGTCGCTCCTCTAGCGTACATAATCTCCACTGTTCGAACCACCACCTCCATATCCGCCAACACCTCCAGGTCCCAAAACACCACTACGATAACTTCTGCCTTTGCCTTCTCCTCCATCGCCAGATTTAGACTGTGCTTAGTTGATGGTGATGTTCCTGCCATCAAAGTTCTGCCCATTCTTAGGGTTTTGGTTTCAGATTTAGGGTTTCAGGTTTATGGTTTTGTGTTTTAAGATTTATGGTTTTAGAGTTTAAGGTTTAGGGTTAGGGTTTAGGTTTTAGTGTTTAGAGTTTAGGGTTTACGGTTTATGGTTTAGAGTTTTTTAGGGTTTAAGGTTTAGGGTTTAGGTTTTAGGGTTGCAGGCTTAGTGTTGTAGGTTTAGGGTTTAAAGTTTAGGGTTAGTTTTAGGGTTTAGGGTCAAGGGTTTAGGGTTTAGGGTTCTTTAGGGTTTAGTGTTTAATGTTTAGGGTTGTAGGTTCAGTGTTGTAGGTTTAGGGTTTAGGTTTTAAGGGTTATTTTTTGGGTTTATGATTTTGAATTTAGGGTTAAGGGTTTTTTTTTAAATTAAGTAAACTGGTAAGTTTAGGTTTATTTAGTTTACTTAGTATATTTTTTATTTATTTTAGTTTAACTTATTTTTTATTTTTATTTAGGTTTATTTTTTATTTTTATTTAGTTTATTTTTTTTATAGTAGTTTAGGTTATTTATTTTATTTTATTTTTTAGGTTTAAGTTTATTTTTAGTTGAGTTTTACTTTTATCTTATTTTTTAGGTTTAGGTTTTGGGTAGAGTTTAGGGTTTAGGGCCCAGTGGGTAGGTGTGGTTTAGGATTTAGGGTTTAGGGTTTAGGGTTTAGGGTTTAGGAGTTTGGTAGTTTGGCTTTAGGGTTTAGGGTTTAGGCCCAGGGTTTAGGTTTTATGGTTTAGGATTTATGGGGTTTTGGGGTTTAGGTTTAGTGTTTTAAGGTGTAGGGTTTATGGTTTAAGGTTATAAGTTTAGGGTTTAAAGGTTTATGGTTTAGTGTTAGTGTTTAGGGTTTAAGGTATAGTGTTTGGGGTTTAGGGTTTAGGCTTTATTTTGTTTTTAGGTTTCATTTAGTTTAAGTTTACATTTTTTAGGTTTTTGTGGTTTAGGGATTAAGGTTTAGGGTTTCGGGTTTAGGGTTTAGAGTTTTGGGTTGTAGGTTTTAGGGTTTAGGGTTTAGGATTTAGGGTTTAAAGTTTTAGGGTTTAAGGTCTAGGGTTTAGGGTTTAGGGTTGGGTTTAAGGTTTAGGGTTTAGGGTTGCAGGTTTATGGTTTAGGGTTTTTTTATTTTTTTTATTTTTTATTTTTAGGTTTCGGGTTTAGGGTTTAGGTTTTAGGTTTTATGTTTAAGGTTCAATTTTTAGTTTAAGGTTTAGGATTTTATGTTTTTTTTAACAGAGAAAAATTCAGATTCAACATTTCTTCTTTTTGATTTGATCAACCAAGTAACACACCAAGTTTTGTAAGACACAAGTGACAACATAGATAAAAAGGAGCACACATTAAGCAAATCAAAAACCTTAGATATCTAGAATAGTCTCTACTGTAAAGACACAGTTCTGTAAGCAGCAGATTTGATCGGTCGTTCTTCATTTTCTCTAGTTCCCATCAGAACCACCTTGACCTCTCGAGTAGCGGGATCAACCATCATATCCCCGATCTCTTGCTCTACCACCACCATGGTTGTAACCTCCATCGCTCCTCCCACCTCCATAACCACCACTGCTCCGACCACCACCTCCATATCCACCAACACCTCCATATCCCAAACCACCAGCCTCCGCCTTCTCCTCCACTGCCAGATCTAGACTGTGCTTAGTAGATGGTGATGTTCCTGCAAATCAAGGTTCTGCCCATTCTTAGGGTTTAAGTTTATGGTTTAGAGTTTAGGGTTTATGGTTTAGGGTTTATGCTTTTAGAGTTTAAGGTTTAGGGTTAGGGTTAATTTTTTAGGGTTTAGGGATTAAGTTTTAGGGTTTAGGGTTTAGGGTTTAGGGTTTAAGGTTTAGATTTTAAGGTTGCAAGTTTAGTGTTGTAAGTTTAGGGTTAGTTTTAGGGTTAAGGGTCTAGGGTTTAGACTTTAGGGTTTAGGGTTTAAAGTTTTTTTGGGTTTAGGATTTAGGGTTTAGGGTTGTAAGTTTAGTGTTGTAGGTTTAGGGTTTAAGGTTTAGGATTTATTTTAGGGTTTAGGGTTTAGAGTTAGTATTAGGGTTAAGGGTTTAGAATTTTAGGTGAAGGGTAACCGATAAGTTTAGGTTTATTTAGTTTACTTAGTTTATTATTTATTTATTTTAGTTTATTTATTTTTAATTTTTATGTAGGTATATTTTTTATTTTTATTTAGTTTAACTTATTTATATTAGACTAGGTTTTTTATTTTAGTTTATTTTTTAGGTTTTGGTTTAGGTTTAGGTTTATTTTTTAGTTGAGTTTTACTTTTATTTTATTTTTTAGGTTTAGGTTTTTAGGTATTTATGGTTTAGAGTTTAGGGTTTAGGGTTTAGGGTGTAGGGTTTTAGGGTTTAAGGTTTTAGTATTTAGGGTTTAGGGTTTAGGTTTTAGTGTTTTAGCTTTAGGCTTTAGGGTTTTTAGGGTTTATGATTTATGGTTTAGGGTTATTGGTTTATGGTTTAGGATTGGGGTTTAGGGTTTATGGTATAGGGTTTTAGGTTTAGGATTTAGGTTTTATTTTATTTTTAGGTTTTATTTAGTTTAGGTTTACATTTTTAAGGTTTTTATAGTTTAAGGATTAGGGTTTAGGGTTTAGGGTTTGGGGTTTTGGGATTAGGATTTAGGGTTATAGGTTTTATGGTTTAGGGTTTAGGGTTTAGGATTTAAGGTTTTAGGGTTTAAGGTCTAGGGTTTAGGGTTTAGGGTTTAGGGTTTTAGGTTTAGGGTTTAGGGTTGTAGGCTTAGGGTTTAGGGTTAGTTTTAGGGTCTAAGGTTTAGAGTTAGGATTTTTTTATTTATTATTTTTTTATTTTTAGGGTTTAGGGTTTAGGTTTTGGGTTTAGGGTTCAAGTTTTTGTTTAGGGTTTAGGGTTTTTGAGTTTTTTTTAACAGAGAAAAAATTCAGATTCAGCATTTCTTCTTTTTGATTTCATCAACCAAGTAACACACCAAGTTTTCTAAGAAACAAGCGAAGACATAGATCAAAAATGAGCATGCATAACGCAAATCAAAAACCATAGATATCTAGAACCGTCTCTACTATAAAGACATAGTTCCATAAGCAATAGATCGGATTGGCCGTTCTTCAGTTTCTCCAGTTCCCATCAGAACCACCCTGGCCTCTTGAGTAGTGGGATCCACCATCATATCCCCGATCTCTCCCTCTACCACCACCATGGTTGTAACCTCGGTCACTCCTCCTGCCTCCATAACCACTACTACTTCTACCACCACCTCCATATCAACCAACACCTCCAGATCCCCAACCACCACTACGACAACTGTCGCCTCCGCCTTCTCCTCCACTACTAGATCTAGACTGCGCCTTGTTGATCATGATGTTCCTGCCATCAATGTTCTACCTATTCTTAGGGTTTATTTTTATGGTTTAGGGTTTATGGTTTAAGGTTTTAGGGTTTATGCTTTTAGAGTTTATGGTTTAGGGTCAGGGTTTATGTTCTAGGGATTAGAGTTTAGGTTATTTTAGGGTTTAGGGTTTAGGGTTTATGTTTTAGTGTTGTAGGTTTAGGGTTTAGGGTTAGTTTTAGGGTTTATGGTCTAGGGTTTAGGGTTTAGGATTTAGGGTTTAGGGTTTCTTTTTTTAAAAACAAAAATTAAGTAAACCAGTAGGTTTATGTTAATTTAGTTTACTCAGTTTATTTTTTAGTTATTTTAATTTATATTATTTTTTTCTTTTTATTTTGATTTATTTTTTATTTTTATTTATTGTCATTTATTTATATTTTTATCGTTTTAATTTAGGTTTTTTATTTTGTTTTATCTTTAGGTTTATGTTGGTTTGCTTACTTCTTTTAGCTTTGAGTTTTATTTTTTTATTTTTTTTAGGTTTCAGCCTTTTAGGTTTGTATCACTGATTGCAGTGGTTTTATAAGGGTTTTTTTTTGGGCTTAGGGTTTAGGGTTTTAGGTTTTTGGCTGCATTGCTCAGTGTTGTCAGAGTTTGTGTAATTAGGGTTTAGAGTTTGTGATTTAAAGTATTATTTATTTATTTTAATTTAAGTTTATTTTGATTTATTTAATTTAGTTTATTTATCTTTAGGTAATCATCTAGTTTAGTTTTATAATTTAGGCTCATGTAAGTTTAGTATTTTAGTTTATTTTAATTTTTCCAGCCAGTTTAGGATCTTAAGGTGGGGGTTTAGGGCTCAGGTTTGGGGAGGGTCTTAGAGGGTTCAGGTTTATAGCAGTTTAGGCCCAGTTTAGTTTTAGCCTGGGGTTTGTGTTTGGGAGGTTAAGGCCCAGTAGCCTAGTAAGCCCAGGGCCCAGGGCCCAGCCCAGAGTCATGGTTTAGAGCCCAGGGCCTGGTCAGGATTGTGGAGGCCCAGTGGTTTAAGCCTCAGTGCTTCAGGTCTTCTTTATCTGGTAGGGCCCAGAGTGGCCCAGTGTAGCCCAGGTAGGGCCAGTGAGTTAGGCCCAGGGTTTGGGGTTAGTGTTTGGGTCAGGATCAACGCCTTAGTTTTAGATGGTAGGCTAGGCCTGGTAGGGCAGGTCACCCAGGATTTAGGGCACAACATCCAGGTTTAGGTCTTAGGTTAAGTCAGGTTTTTTTAGGGGCCTAGGTTTAGGGTAGGGTCTTAGTTTTGGTGTTTAAGTCAGCTTGGGTAGTGTATTCCATTTTTATTTATTTAATTTAATTTATTTTATTTTATAGTTTAATTTAGTTTATTTGGTTTAATTTAGTTTAGGTCATTTATTTAGTTTAGTTTTATTTTAGTTTATTATTTAGGTTTAGGTTTTATTTATTGAGTTTTATTATATTTAGTAGCATTTACATTTTTAGGGTTTAGGTTTTAGATTTTTAGGGCTTAAGGTTTATGGTTTTAAAGTTTAGGGTTTTATGGTTTAATATTTAGGGTTTAGGGTTGAGGATTTTAGGATTTAGGGTTTATGGTTTAGGATTAGATTTACAGTTTAGGGTTCAGGGTTAGGGTTTTTTTATTTTTTTATATCTTTATATTTTTTAAATTAAGTAAATTGGTAAGTTTAGGTTTATTTAGTTTATTAGGGTTTAAGGTTTAGGGTTGTAGGTTTAGGATTTAGGGTTTATGGGTTTAGATCATTTATGATAGTTTTAAATTCAAACCAGTAGGTTTTGATTTATTAAATTTTTTAGTTTATTTTAGTTTATTTTATTTTATCTATCTTTTATTTTACTTTATTTAGTTTATTTATTTATTTCAGTTTTGTTTATTTTATTTTAGGTTTTTTATTTTTATTTATTTTTTGGTTTAAGTTTAGGTTTAGTTTTAGGTTTATTTTTATTTTATTTTTAGGTTTAAGTTTTATTTTTTAGTTTTAGGTTTAGGTTTAGGTTTTTATTTAATTTGTTTTTTGGGTTTTAGGTTTTTATTTTAGGTTTATTTTGAGATTTTATTTTCTAGTTTAGGTTTAGGTTTATTTTAAGTTTATTTTATTTTATTTAGTTTAGGTTTAGTTTATTTATTTTGTTTAGTTTAGGTTTTATTTATTTTGTTTAGGTTTAGTTTTTTTTATTTTTTATTTTAGGTTTATTTTAGTTTAGGGTTTGTTTATTTATTATTTATTGGTATTATTTTTAGGTTTAAATTTTATGTAGTTTTATTTATTATTTTATTTTATCGTTTAGTTTGTATTTTATTTCAGTTTTATTCTTTAGTTTATTTTATTTTATTTACATGTTCATTTTATTTTATTTTATTTTATTAGGTTTAGATTTTATTTTATTTTATTTAGGTTTAGTTTTTATTTATTATATTTTAGGTTTATTTAGTTTTAGGTTTTTAGGGTTTAGGGTTTAGGGTTTAGGGTTTAAGGTTTAAGGTTTAGGATTTAGGATTTAAGGTTGTAAATTTTAGGGATTGGGGTTATGGGTTTATGGTTTAGGGTTTTAGGGTTTAGGGTTTAGGGTTTAGAGTTTAGTGTTTTAGGATTTAGGGTTTAGGGTTTAGAGTTTTTTTATAAGAAAATTAGAGAAATTTTATTGCCACGAAGAAAAAGTATTAAGTCCTTAGAGGGGGTAAATCTCTAAGCTAATCCTCGAGCTATAATAAATCCTAAAGAGATAAACCCCCTAACTATTACAATAATGAAGGAACGAAAGCAATAGAAAAACCAAAAAATCAACAGCAAAAAATCCATGTGAGCAGCAGCAAACTTCATTTGGTCCATCAGAAACCATCAAGATCCACCTGCAAGACTCTCCCAACCTATAAAAAATCTGCAACATACTTTTGAAAGGATGGGTACAAGTAAGCAAGCATAAAAAGTAAGAACAAATAAAAAGAGTAAAGTAAAGAAAAGGCTCAGTCTTGATTGCAATCATCTCAAGGAGTAACACTATTTGTAATCATCCAAACTTCTGGAGAAGGGTTAGAATTACATATAGCCCTATGAGTCAAAAGAAGAAAGTGTGGGAAACACCAAGGCCATCATAGATAGCATGCCTCGTGTAGCCCATCATCTAAAGTCTATCATCTAGCAAGGCTGTAAAATCCTTTAAACAGCAAACATAATAGCCAACCACCAAGCCACCATAACAACCAAGCCTAATAATGCAAATAATCAACCAACCATCAGGGATAGCAGCAACAGAGTAAGAGCACTACCAAAGCCACCACCAAAAAGGAATAACAAAATTGAAAGGAGCAAGCATCATGATAGGGGCAACAACACAAACTAGAGACAAACAAAAAAACACAAGTGCTCATATCCTCCACCAACAAAGCAAAAAAAAAAGGGCCAGTAAAAACACCTAGCCTAACTACAAAAGGGGTGGGCAGTAAGGTTGCCACCCAAACAAGAAAAGAGGGGGTCAACTGCAGTAAAGAGAGAAAAAAGCAAAGCAGGAGGAAACTAGAAATACGTAACAAAGAACACCAAGTTCCTAATCACCACCAAAGGAGGGAAAAATTGGCCAAATAGCCACCCTCCAACCAACCCAGCAAGCCAATACAACCTACCAAACTAGCTAGCCAACATATCCTCCTACCCAACCACCACAATAGCAGAAGACCCAAGTCAGTGTAAAGACCAATAGCATTCATCAAGCCAAAATCACCCATGATAGCTAGGGAAAGGGTAGAAGCAGACATTAGTCACCATACCCAACCAAGGAAAAAGAAAATTTGATCCAAGTAAGTAGAATAGCTAGCCAAAGAAAAAAGGTACAAAGCCCAGTAAGATAGACTACAAGCCAACCAACAAGAACAACAACAATAAAGGCACCCAACCAAGCCACCAGCACCCGAGGCCAACTAATAGCCCCGAAATAGCCTTCAATAAGCCAATCTGGAATAATACCCAAACCCAAAGCCATTGTTGCCATGAGAGGAAGGCCAATACAGGAGGAGGTCAAAACCATAACCAAAAGAAACAAAACAAAATCAACAAAACCAACCACCAAGCCCCAGTCAATAAAATAGAGAAAATAATAACCAACCAACAACCTCCACCATGCCAAAATCAAGCCAGAGATAAACAACCAATAGCCCCCCAGACCAGTCACCAACAAAAAATGGAAAAATAACTAAAATAGCTAGCCATACAATCAACCCAACCAGCCAACAAAGCCACCCTGTTAACCACCACAGCAGTAGATCAAACTCACGTAAGTTAGCAAGCAGCCTAGAAAAGAGGAAAAACCCATGCAGAAAGAAAAACCTAGAACAGCCATAGCCACAAGCTAAAAGGATGATATAAAAAATAGCTAAGGGAAAATTGTGGTAAACACCCAGCTAGACAAATAGATGCCACCAAGCTGAAAAAACCAAAACAACCCAGGATACACTTACAATAACCACCAAGTAGCAAAAATTAGGCCAATATAAAAGTAAGAGATCAGAAACATAACCCAGCTCAGGCTGAAGATAGATAATAAGTAGATAACCACAACCCAAAGAGGGTTTAACAAGGGGCAACCAAAAGAAAAAGATCATCAAAAACCAATAGCAAAAACTAAGCCAAGAATTTATAATCTGAGATGAGGTAATCTAACATTGTCCAAATTAACCAAACCTCTTAATAGTTTAGGCAAAGTTTGTTTGTCAAATAAAGTGAACTCAGTTAAGTTGGCTCCAAAGTTAGCCAAGTAATCAGCACAAGCATTACCTTCGCAATGGATGTAGGAAATTTTAAAACAAACTTGAGAAAGAAGATTTTTAGTATGATTAAAAAGATAAAATAATTCATCTTTCCCATTTCTATTGGAATTAAGCACGTCAAGAAGCAAGAGAGCATCAACTTCAATCCAGTTGTTGAGGAAACCTCTATTCAAACAAATTTCAATAGCTTTATTAAGAACCATAAGCTCAACAAAAATAACCAAATAGGCTTTGACAGGATAGGCAAAAGCACAAATGATAGTACCTTTAGAATCCTTAAGAATACCACCACAGCTTTATTTATTGGAAGCAACAGAACCATTAGTATTAACTATAATCAAATTATCTTTAGGTTTGATCCAATGGATAATCCTAGCACTTTTATAAGAGTCAAACTCAGGCAAAATGATACCCAAATTTTTAGCCACAATTTTATAACCTCTAAAATAATACTAAGAAGATTGGCATTAAAAAGAGCATGAATTTTTTCTTTAGTTCTAGCCAGTATCATTTTTTGGTTCATAGGAATACCACGATATTTTTAGCATCATTTTTATTCATCTAGATGAACCAGATAAGGGTAATAGTAATTAAAAATTTGATATGACCTTTCATTGTATTTTTGAAATAGACTTCACGAAGTTGATATAAAGAAAGAGAACCTTGAAAATAGTTGTTATTAGATAAATCATCATACCAAAACCATAATTTTGAAGAAATAGCACCATTGACAAAACATGATTTAAATTTTCAATATGAAAGCAACAATAGCACTTTAAAGATAAGTAAACCCCTTTAGTCTACAGCAAAGACTCCACAGGAATAAAGTTATTCAAAATCCTCCAAGCTAAAATTGAATAGGAAATGGGAATGATATTGTTCCAAAGCTTAATAAAAACATTAGAGGGGTTTTGTTTATCTCTAATAAAATTCCAAACCTTTTTAAGAACAGAGTCTCCATTATAAGAAAGCTTAAAAAGAATTTGGTCAAGTTTATTAAAAGAAATGGCGATATTTCTAAAGTTGTAAAAAAGAGAAATTGAGATATAATTCTCAAGTTTGCTTTCATTCCAGTTGTTATTGAGCCAAAAATAATTAACTTTGAGAGCAGTAGTAGAGTGGGTAGATAAAAGGGTGTCAATAGAGCCATTGCCAATCCAATTGTCTTGCCAAAAGAAGGAAGAACCCAACTGAATACCCTAAGATTTTAATGATTTAGCAACAAATTTAATAGAGCAAAGCCTTTTCCAAACTGGAGAGTCACCAACTTTATAAGCACAGTTAAGGGGATGTTTACCTTCATAATATTTTTCCATCAAAAAATTAGCCCAACGGCTATCATTATTTCTAAAATCCCACCATAGCTTATGATAAAAGGTAGTGATAGCTTCAAGACTAGGCTTGTAACAAACATCACCTTCTCCTAAAGGACCACAACATTTATTCCAAGATGTCCAATGCATTCTTTTGGTAGAATTATTAGAACCCCAAAAAATTTGTTAAGCAAAATAATCAATTCTTATAAGTGTAGCATTAGTCGGGATAATATTTTGAATCAAATAAAGAGGCATTGAGTTAAGAGTGCTTTCAAGAATAGTGAGCCTAATACCAAAGGAAAGTAAATGGAATTCCTAAACAAAAATTTTATTTGAAATTTTTTGAATTAACTCATCAAAGAGATAGAAACATTTTGAGCCTTTAATAAGCAGAGCACCCTAAGTACTTAAGAGGTAAGTGTTGATGTTTAAAATTAGTGATATGCAGGATTTGATTGATTTTCTTATTGGAGATACTAGATGAAGTGATAAAATAGCTTTTGTTATCATTGATAGAAAGGCCACTTTCTCTACCAAATTTATTTAAAAAAGACTTAAGATGCTTGATGTGATGAATAAAAGCATTACAAAAAATAATGAAATCATCTGCAAAACTTAAATGGGAAATAAGAAGACCACCAAGAGTTATGTAGTACATACTATGATTGTTTAAGAAAAAATCATCAATGCTCCTAGATAAGTACTTAACAATAATAATAAATAAAGCAAGTGATAAATGATCCCCTTATCATAAGCCATGGGAAGAGGGAAAGAAACCCAAGGCTTCTCCATTAAGCAAAATTGAAAACTAGGACTTATTAATACAATTTTAATAAGAAAAATAAATTTCTCAAAAAACCTAAATAAATTCATAATATGGAAAAGGAAATCCTAAGAGATGTTATCAAAGGCTTTGTTAATATCTAATTTGAAAAGAATGTTTCCACCTCTAGTCTTGACATCAAGATCATGAATTAATTCTTGGGCAAGTAAAATATCATCAGAAATGGATCTACCTCCAATAAAAGGACTAAGTCTATTGGTAAGAATTTTAGAAATTAGCTTATTGAAGAAGGTGCAAAGACTAACAGATCTAAAATCACTTCAATATTCTGGATTATCTTTCTTAGGTATGAGAATAATAAAAGTACTAGAAAAATATCTATGAAAAGTATTACCATTAAAAAAATCAATAACAGCCTCAATCAAATCATTTTTATTGATAAACCAACATTTTTGAAAAAAATTGAGTAGTGAAACCGTTCAAACTAGCAATAGAGTCTAGGTTCATGCTTTTTAGAACTTTGAAAATTTCATCTTCATTAGGCACAATGGTAAGCAAATCATTATCATCATTAACAATAATATAAGGAATCAAGTGCGAATGAGAAATAGCTTCATAAGAGCAATTATTATTAGGCATATTTTTAAAGTAATTAATAACCAATTCCTTAACATCATTATTCTCCATAATCCAATCTCCATTGTAATTTTTAATTTTTTGAATATTATTTAAAGCTCTCTTTTTATTAACCAAAGCATGGAAATACCTAGTATTCTTGTCACCATCTATAATATGTTTACTAGAAGATTTTTGACGCCAATAAGTCTCTTTCTTATTTTGGAAGTTAACAAGTCTATCTTTCACCTCAATCAAGTCTATAATTTTATAAGGATTAGACATAATAGAGACTTCAAGATCGCAAACCAAATTTTCCATATCCTTAATATTAGCAAATAGGTTCTTAAAATAATGCTTGTTCCACCAGACCAAATTTTTTTAAAGTATTTTAAGTTTAAACCAAAGTCTATTCATTCCCATGATCAAATTATCAAGATGTAAAGGAGCTTCTCAATTATTAGGCACAACATTAAAAAATTCAATATGCTGAATCCACGTGTTTTGAAATCTAAAAGGAGTGGGATTTTTTAGTCTATTAGAATTATCTTTATTAGAAACTAGAAGAGGAGCATGATCTGACAAGGTTTTTCTTAAATGGTCAACAAAAGTACTAGTCCATTGAGTAATCCAATGAGTATAAAAATAATTTGATCCAACCTATGCAAAAGTCTAGAGTTTTGCCAAGTATTATTAGAGCCCTTAAAGCTAATATCAATCAAATTACAATCAAGGGTCATATTGGAGAAATCTTCCATAGAATGAAAGCAACCACCACTTGATTAAAAAAAGACTACAATGGCTTTGAAATCACCACCAACAAACCAAGGTTTGTTGACAGAGGTTGCAAAATTCCTTAAATTATCCCAAATAAGATTTCTACCAGATCTATAATAAGATGCATAAATAAAATAGCCCAAAACACAATAATCACCATAAGAGGTTTGAGCATTGACAACTTGATGAAAGTCATCATGAATAGAGACCTCAACAAAATTATTCCAAAAATACCAAATCTTATCACTAACAATAGAGAAAAATTTATTGAAATTGATCATTCTAGCAACATGGTTAATTTTATTAGCATGAATAAGAGGCTCCATAATAATAAGAAAAGAAATATTATAAATGCGATAAAGATTTTTGATACGATTGTGAATAGAGAGGGTACCAATCCCTCTAACATTCCAAACAAGAAAATTAAACATAAGGAGAATAAAAAAGGTGAGTTAAGCAAAGGTTAATTAAGAGAGGAGTGAGAGGCCAAAGCAGATCTAGTGTTTTTGGACAATTTGGGAGGGAAATTTTTAACATTTTTTCCTTTTTAGCATGATAAGTTTGGAAGCTTTTTATTTTCACCTAGAGTTGACATCCGAGTAAGATTTAGTAACATTCGTCATAGATTTAAGAGAAATCTCCAAGTGTTTGGAGGAGAGTTCACCTTCTTCCATATCCATATTTAGTTCAAAAGTAGGATTAACATGAATATTAATATTAAAAATGAGAGATCGTGATAATTTAGAACCATTTAAAGCATAAGTAGTAAAATCTGGATCAGAAATGTTTTCAGCATGCTCAACATCATTTAAATCCTCATTAAAAGCTTCATTTTCATCGATCAAAGTCAGCATAAATGCAGGAATAAATCATAGGAAATTGAATCATCTTCTAATAACTTAGAGAATTTATTATTCTCCGCATTAGAAATATTCAAATTCAAAGAAGGAATAAGAGGTAAATCATCCTTCCTAATTTGAATATCAGCCAAATCCCTACCAACTCTAGAAGCCAAAACATGTTCAATAGGATTAACCCTGATATCCAAAGAATCAACCTCAATAATAGCCTTCATACTATCCTTAAGATCCAAGGTAGATTTATGATCATAAGTAGGAATCGGCTTATGGGTAGAGACAACATTTTCTTTAGGAGGAATTCATTTTTTTAAGTGGGGATGAGAATAAAATATTCTGAATTATCATGATAATGTATTTTACAGTGGGAACAAAAAGTCGAAAGGTTCTTCAATTCAACCTTTTGCAAATACCCATATTTTTTAGAGCCAATCCAAACTTCCTTAAGGCATTTTTTTAGTTATGTCTAATTCCACGAGGATCCGAACCATAGAAGGGCGAGATCACTCAGCGGTCGCTTGGTCGAGTTGTAAAAGTCAACTAAATAAAGCCCCGATAGCAAAAATCACATGATGGGTAACCAAATGAATGTGAATATTATGAAGAGATAACCACACAGGGATAATAGGAGATTCCTCCTTAATGTCAAAAAGGGTAACCACTTCAGCAAACACATTTGATAATAATAGATGAAATAAGAATGATTTTGAAAAACATGTGAATAATTCAAATCATTAGAAAGTTGAATCAGGATATGCCGAGGGTTAATAAAACTAATCGAGAAGGAACCCGTAAGCTTGAGATTATGAAAAAAAGAGCAGATCTTATACAAATTTGGATGATGCAAAGAAATTTACCAACAAGAGAAAATTCAAAGGATTTTGCCAACTTTTCAATATCCACATCAGAGCACATTATGGCCGACAAACCTCTAAAAGATGTCAAAATGAGATTAACCAAATTAATAGATGGAGAAATCTTACCAAAGAGTGCTTCCTAAAAATATTTAGTAGAAGATGCAGGATTAGGGCTACTAATCCCCAAAATGTTAGATTCCCTAGTTGAAACATCCAAATTTTGATGTGGAACCCAAGGAATAAAACTCACCACAGTCATGGTCACTAACAAAAAATCATGTAAATGGCTAAATGCCATTCAAGCCTTTGAAATCTATCAAAATCGAAGCCAAAGCCACAAAAGCCCCAAGTCAGGGGAGTGCCACCAAGACAGATTCAAAAATCGCTAGAGAATGAGAGAGCGCTCAGAGGAGGTGGCTGGGTTGGGTTTAGAGTTTATTTGGTTTAGTTTATTTGGGTTTATTTTAGGTTTAGGTTTATGGTTTATTTTAGGTTTAGGTTTATTTGGGTTTAGGTTTTTAGGTTTTATTTGGGTATTTTATTTAGTTTATTTATTTGTTATTTATTATTTGGTCAGGTTTATTTAGTTTATTTTAGGTTTAGTTTATGGTTTTATTTGGGTTGTAGGTTTTTTAGTTTAGGTTTAGTTTAGGTTTTTTTTTGGTAGGTTTAGGTGTTTTAGGTTTATTTTATTTTGGGTATGTTTAGAGGCAAGGTTTTTGGTTTAGTTTAGATTTAGTTTAGAGAGGGTTTAGAGGGTTTAGCATTATATGGTGGCTGGTTTAGGGTTTAGGTTTAGTTTAGGTTTAGGGTTTATTTAGTGGTTTAGGTTAGGGTTTTATTATTTTTATTTAAATTAAAAGTGGAGGTATTTAGTTTATTTTAATTTATTATTATTTTTATTTTATTTTTATTTAGGTTTATATTTATTTTATTGAGTTTAGTTTATTTATTTTAGGTTTTAATTTTTTTATGTTTTATTTTAGTTTATTTTAGGTTTAGTTTATTTTATTTTATTTTAGTTTATGTTTATTTTTAGTTTAGTTATATTTATTTTATTTTAGGTTATGTTTTTTTAGGTTTAAGTTTAAGTTTTATCTTACTTTTTTAGGTTTAGGTTTTTTTTATTTAGGTATATTTTAGGTTTTATTTTCACTAGTTTAGGTTTTTTTTTTAGTTTATTTTAGTTTATTTAGTTTAGGTGTATTTTAGGTTTAATTTATTCTAGAGGTTTAAGATTTATTTTTTTTAGTTATTTTAAGTTTAATTTTTTTATTCCTTTAGGTTTATTTTATTTAGCTTTATTTTATTATATTTTAGTTTGTTTTATTTTTTATTTTAGGTTTATTTTATTTTTTTAGGTTTTTTATTTTTAGTTTATTTTGGTTTTATTTATATTATTTTAGTTTTGTTTTATTTTATTTTTTTTTAGTTTAATTTATTTTATTTTATGTTTTATTTTATTTTATTTTTTTATTTTATTTTTTTAGGTTTTTTATTTTTTTTATTTTTAAGTTTTATTTAGTTTAGGTTTAGGCTTTTAGCTTTTTTGGATTTCAGGTTTAGGATTTGTTTAGGATTTTTGGTTTTATTATAATAGTGAACAAAATTAGATTCAATATTTCTTCTTTTTGATTACATTAACGAAGTAACACAGCAAGTATTTTAAGACACAAGCGATGAGAGAGTTAAAAAATGATCACACATAGAGCAAATCAAAAGACCTAAATAACTAGAACCATCTCTGCAAAGACACAGTTCTATAAGCTGCAGATCGGATATGCCATTCTTCAGTTTATCTAGTTCCTATCAAAACCACTCTGGTTTCTCGAGTAGCAGGATCCACCATCATATCCCCGATCTCTCCCTCTGCCACCACCACGACTATAACCTCCATCGTTCCTCCAGCCTCCATAATCACCACTACTCTGACCACCATCCCCATATCACACCTAGATCATACCCACCATAACCTTCCTTCACCTTTGCTGCCTAGATCTGGGAGCCTAGTTGATAATGATCTTCCTACTGTCAAGGTTATGCCCATTCTTAGGGTTTAGAGTTATTTGGTTTTAGTGTTTTGGTTTATTTTTTAATTTAATTAGTTACTTTAGGTTTAGGTTTAGGGATTGGGGTTTATGGTTTAGGGTTTAGGGTTTATGCTTTTAGGGTTTAGGGTTTATGATTTTTTAGGGTTTAGGGTTATAAGTTTAGGGTTTAAGGTTGTAGGTTTAGGGTTTAGGACTTAGGGTTTATGGTTTTTTTTTTAAATAAACAGGTAGATTTACATTTATTTACTTTAATTAGTTTATATTTTTATTTATTTAAGCTTATTTTATTTTTTATTTTTTTAGGTTTATTTTTTATTTCTATTTAGTTTAGTTTATATTTCATAGGTTTATTTATTTTAGTTTAGGTTTTTTGTTCTAGTTGATTTTTTAGGTTTAGGTTTATTTTTTAATTGAGTTTTTTTTAGGTTCAAGTTTTATTTCTAATTTTAAGTTTTAGGTTTAGGTTTTTATTTTATTTTTTTAGGTTTAAGTTTTATTTTATTTTTTTAGGTTCAAGTTTTAGGGTTTTATCTTAAGTTTATTTTTTAGGTATTCTTTTTTAGTTTAGGTTTAGGTTTATTTTTAGTTTATTTTATTATATTTAGTTTAGGTTTAATTTTAGGTTTAGGTTTAGGTTATATTTATTTTACTTTAGTTTATCTTAGTTTAGATTTAGTTTTATTTTATTATTATTTTAGGTTTAGGTTTTTTTTAGTTTAGGGTTTAGATTTTATTTTTTATTTATTTTTAAGTTTATTTTTTAGGCTAAGGTTTTTATTTAGTTTTAATTTTATTTTATTTTAGGTCTATTTTATTATTATTTTATTTAGGTTTTTTTAGTTTAGTTTAGGTTTTAATTTATTTTATTTTAGTTTCATTTTTATTTTCATTTTTAATTTCTTTTGACATTTATGTTTAGGTTTTAGTTTATGTTATTATTTTATTTTTTTTCTCATTTTATTTTCGTCTAAGTTTTTTTATTTATTTTATTTTTAGGTTTTATTTAATTTAGGTTTAGGTTTTTAGCTTTTTAAGGTTTAGGGTTCAGTGTTTAGGTTTTAGGTTTTTATTTTAGGTTTATTTTTAGGTTTTATTTTTTAGGTTAGGTGTAGGTTTATTATTAGTTTTTTTATTTAGTTTAGGCTTTAGGTTTAGTTTATTTTAGGATTAGGTTTAGGTTTTATTTACTTTAGTTTAGTTTATTTTAGTTTATGTTTAGGTTTATTTTATTTTGTTAATTTTATTTTTATTTTAGGTTTAGTTTTTATTTATAGTTTATGGTCTGGGTTTTATTTTTTATTTATTTTTAGGTTTTTTAAAGATTTATTTTTTATGTTTTGGTTTTTATTTAGTTTTATTTTATTTTATTTTTTAAGGTTTATTTTATTTTTTTATTTTATGTTTAGTTTTATTTTATTTAGGTTTTTTATTCTTAGGTTTATTTTATTTTTTAGTTTAGTTCAGGTTTTTATTTATTTTATTTTAGTTTTTAATTTATTTTATTTTATTTTATTTTTAGGTTGAGGTTTAGGTTTTAGATTAGGTTTTTATTTTATTTTATATTTTAATTTTATTTAGGTTTAGGTATTTCTATTTATTTTATTTTTAGTTTTATCTACTTTAGGTTTATGTTTTTACATTTTTAGGGTTTAGTGTTTAGTGTTTTAGGGTTTAGTCTTTTAGGTTAGTGTTTAGGGTTTATGGTTTAGGGTTTAGTGTTTAGGCTTTAGGGTTTAGGGTTAGGTTTAGGGTTGGTTTAGTTTAGGTTTTTTAGGCTTTAGCTTTAGGTTTAAGTTTTAGGTTTTAGGTTTATATTTAGTTGGTTTAGGTTTAGGTTTAGGGTTTAGGTTTAGGGTTTTGTTTAGTTTAGGGTTTGATGGTTTAGGGTTTAGGGTTTAGGTTTTACAGTTTAACGTTTAGGGATTAGGGTTTAGGGTTAGTTTGGGGTTTAGGGTTTAGGGTTTTTTAGGGTTTAGGATTTAAGGTTTAGGGTTTATGTTTTAGCTTTCTATTTTATGTTTATTTTAAGGTTTTTTTTTAATTTAGGTTTAGGTTTATTTTTGGTTTAATTTATTTTATTTTGTTTTGGGTTAGGTTTATTTTATTTTAGGTTTAGGTTTAGGTTTTATTTACATTAGTTTAGTTTATTTTAGTTTATTTATTTATTTTATTTATTTATTTTATTTTTAGGTTTAGTTTTTATTTTTAGTTTAGGGTTTGGGTTTTATTTTTTATTTATTTTTAGGTTTATTTTTTTATGTTTAGGGCTTTATTTAGTTTTTATTTTATTTTATTTTTGGTTTTTTTATATTTATTGTGTGTTTAGTTTTTATTTTATTTAGGTTTTTTATTCTTATGTTTGTATTATTTTATTTAGTTTAGTTTATGTTTTTATTTATTTTATTTTAGTTTTATTTTATTTTTTTATTTTTATGTTTAGGTTTAGGTTTTAGTTCAAGTTTTTATTTTATTTTATATTTCATTTTATTTAGATTTAGGTTTTTTAATTTAGTTTATTTTTAGGATTTATCTACTTTAAGTTATTAGGTTTTTAGGGTTTAAGGTTTAGGGTTTAGGGTTTAGGGATTAGGGTTTACGGTTGGCTTAGGGTTTTTGTTTTAGAGTTTAGACTTTAGGGTTTATGGTTGTAAGGGTCTAGGGTTTATGGTTTAAAGTTAGTTTAGGGTTTGGGGTTTAGGGTTTTAGTGTTTTGGGTTTTGTTGTTAAGGTTTAGGTTTAGGGTTTAGGGTTTAAGGTTTAGGGTTTAGGTTTAGGGTTTAGGTTTTAGGGTTTAGGGTTTAGAGTTTTGTGTTAGGGTTTAGGGTTAGGTTTAGGTTTAGGTTTAGTTTAGTAGGGTTTTATTTAGGTTAGTTAGGTTTAGGTTAGTTTAGTTTTTAGGTTTAGTTTAGTTAGGGTTTTAGTTTATTTGTAGTTTTCTTTTTAGGTTATGGTTTAGGTTTTATTTATGGTTTATTATTTATTTTTTTTTTATTTTTATTTATTTTTATTTATTTAAGTTTATTTTATTATTTATTTTTATTTAGGTTTATTTTTTATTTTTATTTAGTTTATTTTAGGTTTATTTATTTTTGTTTAGGTTTTTTATTTTAATTTATTTTTTAGGTTTAGGTTTAGGTTTATGTTTATTTTTTAGTTTAGTTTTATTTTTAATTTATTTTTTTAGTTTTAGGTTTAGGTTTAGGTTTTCATTTTATTTTTTTAGGTCTAGGTTTTAGGTTTTAATTTTTAGTTTATTTTTTATGTTTTTATTTTTTGTTTAGGTTTAGGTTTAGTTTTAGTTTATTTAGTTTAGGGTTTAGGTTTGGTTTCTTTTAGGTTTAGCTTTATGTTTTATTTATTTTAGTTTAATTTATTTTAGTTTAGGTTTAAGTTTATTTTACTTTGTTTATTTTAGGTTTAGGTTTTTTTTTAGTTTAAGGTTTAGGTTTTTTTTATTTTTAGGTTTAGGGTTTTATTTTATTTTATTTTAGCTTTATTTTATTTTTATTATTTGTTTAGTTTTCATTTTATTTTTGTTTAGGTTTATTTATTTATTTTATTTTTAGGTTTTATTTAGTTTAGGTTTAGGTTTTTAGCTTTTTAGGGTTTAGAGCTTATGGTTTAGAGTTTAGGTCATATGTTTTTATTTTATGATTATTTTTAAGTTTTATTTTTCAGTTTAGGTATAGGTTTATTTTTAGTTTATTTTATTTTATTTAGTTTATGGTTTAGGTTTAGTTTATTTTAAGTTTAGGTTTTATTTATTTTAGTTTAGTTTATTTTAGTTTAGGTTTTGGTTTATTTTATTTTGTTTATTTTATTTTTATTTTAGGTTTAGTTTTATTTTAGTTTAGGTTTGGGTTTTATTTTTTTTATTTATTTTTTAGGTTTATTTTTTTAGGTTTGTTTTTTACTTAGTTTTATTTTATTTATTGTTGTTTATTTTATTTTTATTTTACATTTAATTTTTATTTTTTTTTATTTAGGTTTTATTTTAGGTTTATTTTAATTTTTTAGATTAGTTTGGTTTTATTTATTTTAAATTAGTTATTTAAATTTATTGATTTTATTTTTAGGTTTATGTTAGATTTTTGTTTAGGTTTTTATTTTATTTATTTATTTATTATTTAGGTTTAGGTTTTTTTTATTTATTTTAATTTTAGGTTTTATTTACCTTAGGTTTAGGTTTATAGACTCTTTAGGTTTAGGGTTTAAGGTTTTCGATTTATGGTTTAGGGTTTAGGGTTTTAACGTTAAGGGTTTTAGGGTTTAGTGTTTAGGGTTAGAGTTTAGTGCTTAGGGTTTACGGTTTAGGGTTTATGGTTTAAGGTTTCGGGTTTTTAGGGTTTAGGGTTTAGGGTTTAGGGTTTAGTCTTTAAGGTTTAGGGTATTTAGGGTTTAGGGTTTATGGTCTAGGGTTTATGGTCTAGGGTTAGTTTAGGGGTTAGGGTTTAGGGTTTTAGGGTTTTGGATTTATTGTTTAGGGTTTAAGTTTAAGGTTTGGGTTAGGGTTTAGGGATTAGGGTTTAGGGTTTTATGGTTTAGACTTTAGGGTTTAGGGTATACGATTTTTAGGATTTAGGGTTTAGGATTTAGTTTTTAGCTTTAGGGTTCAGGTTATAGATTAGTGTTTAGGGTTTTTGGTTATTTTTTTAATAGAGAACAAATTTAGATTCAACCTTTCTTTTTTTCGATTTCATCAACCAAGTATTTTCTAAGACTGCGATGATAGAGATAAAAAATGAGCATGCATAGACAAAATCAAAAACCCTAGATAACTAGAACCGTCTCTAATATAAAGACGTAGTTCCATAAGCATTAAATTGGATGTTCTTATTTCTCGGTTCCATCAAACCACCTCGGTGTGGGATCCACCATCATATCCCGATCTCTCCCGCCACTACCATGGTTTGTCTGCTCTCTCCTCCATAACCACCACTACTGACCACCACCTCCATATCCACCAACACCTGAGATCCCCACCATGCGATAACTTTGCCTCGCCTTTGCCTCCATCAGATCTAGGCCGCACGGTTGTGATGATGTTCTCGTCAAGGTTTTTTATTCTTAGGGTTTTGGTAGGTTTAGGTATATTAGGTTTTAGGGTTTAGGTTTATTTTTTATTTATTTAGTTACTTTAAGTTTAGGTTTAGTGTTTAGGGTTTAAGGTTTAGGTTTGGGTTAGGGTTTGTGGTTTAGGCTTTAGGCTTAAGGGTTAAGACTTCAGGGTTTAGGGTTTTTAGCATTAAGGGTTTAGGTTTTAGGGTTTAGGGTACGCGTAGGGTTTAGGGTTAGTTTATGAATTAGGGTTTACAGTTTTCAGGGTTTAGGTTTTTAGGTTTAAGGTTAGTTTAGGGTTTACGGTTTAGGGTTTAAGTTAGGGTTATGGTTTAGGGTTAGGGTTTAAGGTTTAGGGTTAGTTCAGGGTTTAGGGTTGTAGGTTTAGGGTTTAGAGTTTAGTGTTTAGGGTTTATGGTTTAGTGTTTAGGATTTATGGTTTAGGTTTTATGGTTTAGGTTTTGTGTTTGTTTAAAAAATATTAAGTAAATCGGTAGGTTTAGGTTGTTTAGTTTTTTTTTTTTATTTATTTTAGTTTATTTTATTAGTATTTAGGTTTTTTTATTTAGTTTAGTTTATACTTAATTTTCCTTATTGTATTTTTTTTTGTTTATGTTTTAGGCATAGGTTTAGGTTTATGTTTATTTTTTAGTTTAGTTTTATTTTTTTTTATTTTTTAGGTTTAGGTATTATTTTTTATTTTTAAGTGTATGTTTAGTTTTTTATTTTATTTTTTTAGATTAGTTTTTAGGTTTTTATTTTAGGTTATTTTTAAGGTTTTTTTTAGTTTAAGTTTAGGTTTTTTTAGTTTATTTTATTTTATTTAGTTTAGGGTTTAGATTTAGTTTATTTTAGTTTTAGGTTTAGGTTTTATTTATTTTAGTTTAATTTACTTTATTATAGGTTTATGTTTATTTTATTTTGTTTATTTTAGGTTTAGCTTTTTTTTAGTTTAGGGTTTAGGTTTTTTTAAGGTATTATTTTAAGGTTTATTTTTTTGGTTTAGGTTTTTATTTAGTTTTTATTTTATTTAGGATTTTGTGCCACCATCCTTCAAGATCTTTGATGGTAGTGGGAACATACAATAACACATTGCACACTTTAGAGCCGGCTGTTGCAATATCGGTGGCTGCAACACACTCATCTTCCTCCTTTTCATTATCAATCTATCAGGTGTTGCATTTGATTGGTACGCCAAATTGTCCAATGGTTCAGTGAAGACTTTTGTTGACTTGGAGCACCTCTTCATCAAGAGGTTTGCTGGAGCTCAGCAGAGGCTGAATGTAGGCATCCTCATTGTAAGGAAATAGATACTCAATGAATCCTTCGTTGATTACATTCTCAGGTGGTGCAACCTGAGCATGAAATAATGGTATCTAAGCATGCCATTGAGATTCTTCTCAAGAATATCCATGGCCTGGTCACCTTCATGTTGAAGGGCTTTACCATCAAAACTTTTAAGAAATTAATCAACAAGCGGCGAGCCTACAAGAGGAAACCAAACATTTGCCCATTCTCAACCAATCATCTAGGCCCAAGCTGCAGAAGGTGTTTGATTAGAAGCCAGGGACAGTTGTGTCAATGGAGAGGAACTAGCTGAGAGTTAGTATGAGAGATCAGCTCAGCCTCTTTTTTCCACCTCCTTTTCCACCACGTCAGCCATCATACCGGCCACCACAGCCGCAACAACAACCATTTCCACCACCTCCATAGCCTACCCAGCAGCAGTATTCATATCCATCACTAAGTAACTACTTTCCACCAACTCTTGCTGATATATTGAATAAGCCATATTCATTGAAGAGGGAGGTAGTTAGGAAAATCTTTATGAATCTCTTAAAGAAACCTAACTTTTAGTTACAAAAGCCTAAGAGGCCAGAGGAAGTGGGCAAGAGCAATGATCCTAGCTATTTCCCTACCATGTTGCATGCCATGTCTTAGAGGATTGTATCACTTTTAAGGACTAGTTTGAGCACAGCTACAAGTTGAGAGCCATAGCTATCCCTAATGAATACTTATTAGAACAACTATCCAGTTCTATTAGAGTAATCCTTGGGGATACTTGCGATGCTCTTAAGAACAAAGAAGGTTAGGATATCTCTATCTATCAGAAAGAAGATAATTTCTAAGATCAAGAAGTTTTCCTTCAGGTGAGTAGCTCAAACCTCCAACACCAAGAAAGGTTTGCTAGTTACAAGGATAACTCGAGGAATGTGATAGCCCGGCAGTGACTCACCATACTTGCGGATAGTCAATGTAGCCACCATTCAGTCCGGTACTCCCTCCTTGTACATACCACCTCTTATTAGCTCCTCTTATGTAGGAGCATTGTATCTGTGGATAAGGGCACTAAATTCCTTACACCACTTACTTTACTTGATTTCTACCATGTACTTCCACCCAAAAACAAATTAATGAAGAAAGCTGATTCTACTTATATATTGTCTACTTCTGATTCTCTTGATTTTATTTCTATTGAAAGCTCTTCGAGTCTAAATAAAATAGTTCCGATATTTTTTTCTTAATGATTCAGAGTTGGACTATCCTTTTTTGAATCAATCTGGTTCAACTCTTGAGATTGACTTGGAGTCAACTGACTCTGAGGATCCCATAGAGAAGCTTAAGGTATGCCCAATGAGAAGGTAGAACTTTCCACAAGCTCATCATTCCAAGAAGTCAACTTACACAATGACAAAGTTCTAACTCATAGGGTAACACCTTAGGATAAGCGTAAGCAAGTCATTAGTTCCAAGGAGCAGATAGCCCCTCCACCCATGGATATGCTTGTGGAGGACCAAGCCAGAGTTGATTACAATATCCTAGCACACCTTAAAAATTTTCCAGCTAAGTTAAGCATATACGATGCCCTTGTCTTATGCATAGAGATGAGGGAATCTCTAATCAAGGCTTTACTTAATCTAGAGATATGCTTAGCTCAGCTTACCACTACTAAAGAGGAGGCATGCCATTCGAAGGACATCTTAGGAGTTACATTCAACGATGAAGACTTACCCGTAAGGATAACCCAGTACGAGTAACACAGCATAACTTCCTCTTTACATTACAATGGATGTTGGTAGATATAGGCTATCATCCAAAGTTTTGTTTGACCTAGGTGTATCAATCAATATTATGGTCTAAGAACCCTTACCTACTTGAGGATTGAGATCTCCAAACTCCAAAAAGAAAGGATGATGTCGAGAGTATTGAATGAACAAGGCAAGAGGGCCTTGTGGTGTTTATTTTTGGATGTATGGGGTGGAAGCGGGGGGTACTTTTCAGGTGATCGAGTATAGCATTGAAGTATGATGTACTATCTCGAAAGATAGAGGCATCACCCCATAATGGACCTAATCACGTAATAATGACTCCTAAGGCATGATGGGTCTTCGAATGTACCTAAGATTTTTCCCCTACTTAATATGGATGAATAAATCAGGGTTTATATTAAGCCAATTTCTTAAGTTCCCTATGGAGGCAAGCCTAAATAGATAATTACATCTTAGGAAATGAAATTTTCTAAGAATACTCTCGATTAAAGTAAGAAATTATCATCTCGAAGATTTCAAGCTTAGACTATCAAAAGATTGGTTGTATTTGGAAAATCAATTGGGAAAGTTCAAGGAGAAGACATATTTTTGAAGTCCAAATGAAATAAGTAGGAAATGCTCAAGATACAAGGAAGCCTAGTGAGCATTCCAATCTATCTTATGGTTGGGCTTTATAATATTAAAGTTGAGGAGATTTATATGTTTTGAGTTGAAATTTAATTAGATTACTAGGGCTTATAATTCACCAACACAAGGTTATGGGAATGCCTAAGAGGTCAGGTTTATGCTTGTAGTCTAAAAGAAATAGTTACCTTGGATCCTAAATCTAGAGAGATTTAGTATGAGCTAAAGCACAACCTAAATCTAAGCGATAGGTGGACATAAGGGTTTACCTCGACAAGAGAGAATAAATTGTCCGACTTCTTGACTTATAACCGCCTGGAGTGGTCGTCAGCTAACTCCACCTACAATTTTAAAACCATGTAGTCGATCTTATGAATTATATGATAGCTAGAGTAGTTATTTAATTAGAAAGAAACCAAAATCCTAAACACACTCCCTAAGAGACTAGAGCATGAGTGGTATGAGCATATGACTTAATCTATAGATGCAAAATCTTTTCAAATTTCTTTCATTTTAGACACATCATTTTGATAGAGGCTTTAGGATTTCTTATGCCTAAATGCATGATGAAATAGGTTATGGGTCAAATCAGCTAGAAGAAGGTGTTCTCCACCACATAGGATGCCCTCACAGGTCAAGCATTTCTTTATTGTGCAAGGATGGAGATCTTTCATGTTCAAGAGAGAAAGAATATGCATGCATGATGTGAAACATAAATCCATATAGCTAAGAAGTTGCTAAATCTTTTAAATATCTTTTTTATATCTTAGGCTTTATGATGAGGTTATGAGTTGTTTAAAATTTAGTTATGATTGATTAGTTGGATAGAAAAGTTCTTTTTATCCTAAGAGCCTAATCGTATCCAAGCTAGACATTAAAGCATCAATCATTTAAGAAACTATGAAAAGCATGCCATCCTAATGCACAATGTAAACATAACTTCAAACAATTATATAAACAATCATAGAATAAAAGATGTGATCGGTACCATACACAACCCAAGAGAGAAAAGATGGGTAGCTGAGCTCTACCCTTAAACAACCTGGAATATGAAAGAATAATTATAATTGTATTAAATGCTATGGGGGTCTTCTTTCTTCATGTTTATATTTCTGATTTGGCTCCTTCTTTGATTTGGAAGGTGCTTGCTTCAAAGGTATCACAGGGAACCCCAAGACAAAGCCTTTTGGCCACTGCTCATCCTAATCTCCTGTAGCACTAAATATACATATAATCACAAGAAATTGTGTTTATAATTTAGACTTAGCACCTTATACATGGGTAACTAAGCCCACCTGTCCTAACTTGGATTATGCATAAGGACTTAAGCAACCTGCAAAAAGAGCATTCACATTTATTTTTAAGCATCCCTTAGGCATAATCCCCTGTAGAAAATAAGATTAGGCTAATATTGGTATATCATCCAACGTACAAAGCATACACCATAACATTCAATCTAAAATAATGCATCATAAAACAAAGCATGCATCACATCATACACTGTCCTAACTTAGAGCTAGAAGTGGTGACTTAATTCTAATGTGTGTATTAAGGCTTGTGTGGTAAGTCTGGTTATGCATTTGTGTTGTATTTTCTAGGTGTAAAAGGATTAAATTTAACATGAAAGGTTGATTTTGCTTGGAGTAGTTTAATTGATTTGAGAATTTTAATTTTTGTTTTCTTTTATTTCATTTGATTACACTTTGCAACTAAGTGTTATAAAGAGAGGAAAAGAGGATTGGCCTATTTCATCCCTAACCTTAAGTCACTTTTAAAGTATATTAATTTGATATTAGTTCTCTTTTTATGAATGGCTTATTAAATGATTTAATTGAATCTAAGTTTAGGTTCACTTTAAATAATCCTATTCAAAATGAAATGCATCATAATATTAATTTAATTGATATTCTACCACATGACATATATTAAATCATTCTTTTCCATCACATGTAACATGCATATGATTTAATCCTAAGTGTATCTATACACACAACATATTTTAGCACACTTAAATGATGAATGTATGTGTATATTTAGAATTTATATTTTTGATTGAATTATTTAAACATATTAATTAAAACTTTATCCAAATTCTTATACAAAAGGGCATAAGAATGAAATTAAATAGGCATGTGCCATTGTTAAACTAGAAGTGAGGTAATCAAATGACCTCCTTGGAGCAAACTAAAGTCTCGTATTCTCGGGATGTCTAGACTATATACCCATTTGCATTCAAACATATGTAAGTTCATTTACATGAACATAGGAAGTAAGCTCCAAATCATATGGCTAATTAATTCAACCACTTAGTCAATTATGAATGCATCCAATTTTAATACAAAATGGGATTTTCATTCACTAATCACATATACATGTACAAAGATATAGGCAAGTATGTGTCGTTGTTAAGCCAAGGAAGTGAGGTAATCAAATGACCTCCTTGGGGCTAACTAAAGCCTCGTATTCCCAAGATGTCTAGACTATATACTTGCTTTTCTTGGACACACATGGATGTATACATAAATGAGGAAAAGAAGACCATGCAAAAATTGTATATTTTTTATTGAATCATTTATATATATGAATTAAAATTCTATCCAAATTCTAATGTTGAAATACATAAGAATGAAATAAAATGGGTACGTGCTGTTGTTAAACTAGAGAAGTGAGGTAATCAAATGTCCTCCTTAGGGCTAGCTAAAGCCTTGTGCTCCCAAGATGTCCAGACTATATATCCATTACCATTCAATCTTATATAAATCAACACATGAATAGAGGAAAGAGAACTCAACATTCATACACTTAAGCTATAAGCACATGCATTTCTTATGTATTTATAACTAACATCATAACACATATTATTATTCATTTATAAGCTTTTCAAAAATATATTTGGCATTAATAGTGAAAATAGCCATGCATATATTAAATTAAATCAACACATGCAAGCTTACATAAAGAAAATCCATTTTATTTTACTTGATTTTGAAATGATGGATGCATGAATTCAAATGACATACCAAATTTAACATGATTGGATAGAGGATAATCAAATATAAGCATGTGATTCATTCAACCAAACTTGTTCTTAAGGATAATAAAATCAAATAAGATTACTTAAAGCAAACCAAAGCTTCTTTATTAATTAAGTTTTGGATTTGATTTGATTTAAAGACAAGAAGAGAAATCATCAATTGTTGTTTTAAACCCATTCCCACATTAGTGATTTGATTTAATTTAAGAAAATGTAATTAAGTTAATTTTATGGGTTAATTAAGTTGAACCTTTAATTAGATGAATTAATTACCCTTACTTATGTCTTAAAGTAATTAACTAAATAATTATGAGCCAACATGATATGCATGGAAAATAAACTTGTATGATCTAGGAAATAAAGGGGCCTAATGAAATTGGCTCATGATTAATAGTTAATTAGATTAGAGACTTAATTAATTACTCTTATGGTTTTCCACCCATGTGGACTAACCATAATTTCATTAAACTCCTTTGGTTATTAAACACCTAAAAATCTACCCGATTTAATTAATTAAGGTCTGATGTGATTATGATTTCAATTTGATTAAGTGATTTAATTAATTAGTTAAATCTTAATTAATTTCATTTTAAAAAGGGTGAAATGAACATAGGAAAGGGGTCCCAACCCTATTCCTTTGTTCACTTACTGTTGAACAATGATTAATAAACTTAATTAACCATTTTATTACTATTCATGGGATTAATTAATCATTAATTAACTTAAAAGAGTAGGTAAGGTTTAATTAGTAAGTTTTCCTAATTATATGAGCAATAAATCCCAAGAAAATTATGGGAGGCAGAGGTCATCCCATTAAATTTACCCATAAAATTTGGTATTAATTGCTCAAGTAATTAAAGAGTAATTAAGCTAATAAAGTTTGTAATTAAACTTTAATTTTTGTTCAAAATTAGTTAAGGTCATTTTTAATTAATTCTCCTATGAAATACCTTTAAAATGAGTATTTATTTGCATTTTTTTATTTCTCTATGATTTTTTATGATTTTTAAAATTTTATCGATTAAAAATGAATAATTAAGCCTAATTAAAGCCTAATCCTGTTGGCACCACGTGGAGCGCTAATGCGGCACACTTTTCATGTGGCACCGCGGGATTGGCTACTTAAAACTTATCCAACTCAGAGCATATGTGGTGGTGGAGGATGCGCTTTCTCGTCTGCCATTTGATCTAAGATCATACGGCTATAATTAATCCCAAAACTTAATAGTATTAAATCAGATCGATCTACCGAATCTAATCATGATTGTCCATTCTCATCAAGCATGCGGATCTGATCTAACATCATGCAGTGAGGAGAATGGTGTATCCACCATTGCTCACTTGATCAAGCTTGCTGGATCAACTCTAAAGGATCCACACCTTCATGACATCGATCGGAGGATCCAAATGGTCAAGATCATATGAGATCTGTTTTCTTCAAAAGCTCCAACCCATTTTTCAAAGGATCAAGTTTGGAAGCATACCTCACCAGCTCAAGGCGGCGGCTCGAATGATTGAGGAAGCTTCATCTAGTGAAGCGAAGCCTTTTGAGCACAATTCGATCAATTCCTTAATGTTTGCTCGGAAGGCCCTGAATTGATGATTTGGAGCTCAGCTTTGCTCAAAGTCCCACCTCCGGTGCTCAGGAAGCTTAGGAGATGATTCGTTCTTGCTCGTCGAGGCCTAGGAAAGCTGCGTACAAAGTTAATTTTAGTTTGATAGAAAAATGGGGAAAGTAGGTCAAAAAGGGGAGTGTCCTATTTCGGGATGGATGGGAATGGCTTTTTTTGATCGAGGAATGAGCTTGGAAGCTTAGGGAATGGCTCTAGTGGCTTGTATTGGGTAGCTAGGAATTTGAGGAGTGATTTTTATGTGTGTTTGAGTAGAGGGTGTATACCCCCACCATCCTTCATCTGGATGGGGATTAGTTTGGCTTCTAGTGGTCATCACCTTCTCAAGGAGCAAGGGGTGTGGAGAAGGTGAGTTGGCTTGGCTTGTTGGTTGAAGGCATGGAGGCGACTGCCAAGGAGGAATCATGGGTGTCTTATGGGTTTCAAATGCTCCAATGGGGAGGGTGAGGTGATTTCACCTCCCATGTGTCGTGGCCAACCCAACCACCCTTTGGGTTATGTTGGGTATTGTACTAGGTGCCTAGGTGGACCATTGGGAGAGTACCAAGTGGCCAAGGAATGGAAACGACCACTTACATGAGTGATTTGTCTCATGTGATGCCCTTAACATAAGGGTAGAATGATTATTTGGCATGGGATTTGATTTGAGAAAATTTAAAATGAGCCAAAAGTTGGTTAGCCCAAATTTCTAGTCAATTAGAGTTGATTTGGTTAGGTTTGGCTCAATTTGACTCATTTAGGTCAAATTGGGCTAGGTTAGGTCAAGTTCATATGATCATTTGGGATATTTTGGTTTAATTGGTTTGGTTTAGTTTGGATTAGATTTGATTTTGGCTCATTTGAATTCATGTGTCAAATGGTTTAAGTTGACCAATTTGACCAAATTGGCCAAATTGTCTTGGCTTCGATGTTGGTTTGGGTTTAGTTGAGCAATTGAATATGATTGTAGGATTTTGTTTCAATTAATTTGTATTTGGTTTTATTTATGCCAACTTGAACCTTTAGGTCAATTTGAGCTAAGTAAGTCAATTAGGTTCAATTGGGTCCAACCATGGCTTTGGTCACGTTCAATAATAAATTTGGAATGAACTTGAGCTATTGGTTGTAATCAATTTGGTTTATATTTTGATTTGACCTAATTTGTTCTTTTAGGTCAATTTTGGTCAACTTGGGTCAAAAGGGCCAATTAGGTTTGGTTTGACTCAACTGAAAGTCAAGTTATATTCAAATATTAATTTTTATTTGGTATGAATCAATGGTTTCAAAGGATTTAGCTTAGGTTGCAATTTGGCTAGTTTGAGTTCATATGGGTTAAGGGGTTGACTTGGTAAAATGACCAAGTTGACTTAATTTGACCCATTTTTTGATAATTGATCAACCTAGGGTGATCAATAATCATAATGGGAGGTTTTGATGAGCATGGTTCAATCCAATTTAGGTAGGATTAGAACTTGGCTCAAATAGGACAAATTGGCCACTTTAGGTCAAGTGGACCAATTAGGTTTAGTTGGCTTGATTTTGGGTTGAGTTTCATTTAGTTGAGTTTATATATAGATTTGGGATTGATATATAAATTCAATTGCAATTGGCTTTGGTTCAAATGGGTTTTGGTTTATTTGAACCTTTCAAATCAAAAGGGTTAAGTTGGGTTTAACTTGGGTTGATTTTGGCTTAGCTTGATGATTATAAATTTCATTTATATTTGTGAATATGATTAAAGGTATGATTAATTCATGCAAAAATCAATTGAATTTGGGTTTTGGAATGAAGGAATTTGGCCAAGTCCATAGAGTTGAGTCATGTTGCTTAGTTTGGTTTTTGATTTGGTTTGATTTAGTTTTGATGATTTATATTTTATTTAAATTTGTGAAGATGACTAAAAATATGATTTATTTTTGATAAAATCAATTGAGTTTGACTTGATTTGGATTAATAATTAGCTAAGTCCATAGGATAGGTCATATGGCTTAGGAAGAGTTTTATTTAATTTGATTTAGGATTTAGTTTTGATCATTTGAATGTAGATTTGATTTATATTTAGGAAGATGATTGAAGATATAAATTGATTATGAGAAAATCAATTGATTTTGGATTGATTTGGATTAAGATTTGGCTAAGTCCATGGATAGGTTATATGGCTAGGAAGGGTTTCAAGTTTGGATTTGATCATAGGCTTCAATCATTTGGTTTTGGAATTTGGGTTTAGATTTGGATTTGAATTTGATGTTTGAATTGAACTAGAGGTTTTTTGAACATGGATTGGATTTAGGTTGTAGGGTAGGTGGATTATCCTAATCTCTAAGACATAACCTAATCCTATGGTTAACCCTTCTAAGTCTTTAAGCTTAGGTTAAGTGTTTACCTAATTGTTAGAAGTGTCTTATGACTAGAAGTGTGTATAGAAGACTCTAAGTCTAAGATGGAATTGAATCACACTCCAAAGTGAGGTCAATAGGCCATAGGCTCCATAGTGTTTCCCTTGGAGATAGATGATTGGAAGACCAAAGCCAAGTTTCACATTATACACTCAGATACATCTTTCAATGCTTTGCTTGGGAGACCATGGATACATGAGAAAAATATAGTTCCATCCTCTCTACATCAGTGTATGAAATTTGTGAGAGGTGGGATCATCTACTATGTTAAAGGAGATCTCAAGCCATTTATAGTTCACGAGGTCAGCATATATGAGGATGCGACTTACTACCTCCCTCAAAATCAACAAGTCTATTCTTACGAACTTGGCCAAAGTTTAAAAATAAAAGAAAAGGAAAAAGAAAAATAAAAAAGAAAGAAAATAAAAGAAAATGAAAAGAAAATAAAGGGAGCAATTGACTTGGAGGAAGTGGAGCGACATTAGATTCCACCCATAGTTCATTACTCATTTAGAACATATGGGTAGGACCTCCTACTTGAGGAAGAAGGCTAGTTGAGGCATTCCTAGGGGTGGAAAACCTCCTAATTGGCCACCCAATAGAAGATATGTCCCAGCTACTAGGAGTACACCTGCTATCCATATAGACTTAGAATCTAGTTCATAGGATGAGCCTTATATGGTTAGCACACCAACCAGCTCTTCTCAGCAGTAGATTCTCTTGGAGGTGACAATTGATCTAAATAGAGATGAAGACCAGGATCCAAAGCAAAACATAGTGTATCCAAGTTTATATGTGAAACAGTTAGGCGTTAGTTGGGAACCTTAGCTCTAACCCTACTTTCCTCTCAAAAAGCTGAGGGTTTGGTAGTTAAGGAAGCCCCTATGTCATCCATAGCTATGAAGACTCAAAGGTTCTTTCTGGGAGCATCATCCTTATGTCAAAAAGTTAATGTAGAACTTGAGGATGATTCACATAAAGATTTAATAGAATTACCTTTTGAATGGTACTTGCCTTGTGTTCATAATTTAGCAAAGAAAGGGTTAATCCCGTACACTTGGTTAAAGCATAGGTTAGACTACTTTAAAAAATATGGAAGAACAAATGCAAATGCTCTCAATCAAGACTGGGACTAGGATTTGGTACAGTGGGTCCAGCCGATGATGATGATTACTGCTTAGTCATCACCAATCATTTGGAATCTTGTAGGTTCTTTTTAAGTTACATTAACTCATTTAAGGAGCTGTGCTTAGAAACTTCAGATGATCCAGATGATTTTGATGTCAAAGATGCACCACCAGAGTGAAATCAACTTAGGAACTGAAGAAGATCCATGCCTGGCATACATCAGTTCTTTGTTGAACAAAATTAAAACTAATGACTTAGTTAGGCTATTGAATGAGTTTAAGGACTGCTTTGCATGGAGTTATGAAGAGATGCTTAGATTAGCTCTTAACGTAGCAGTCTATAAAATAGTAATAAAGCCTACTGCTAACCCTATCAAGCAAGCCCCTAGACGCATGCAAAAAGACATAGAACAATAGGTCATTTATGAAGTCAAGAAACTGATCAATGTTGGCTTCATTCTGGAAGAAATATACCCTACCTGGTTAGCCAGTGTCATCCCAATTAAGAAAAAGAATGGCTAAATTCACATATGCGACAATTTTAGGGTTTTAAATAAGGCAAATTCAAAGGATAAATTTCCACTACCAATCTCAGAGCTGATGGTGGACATTGCCTCATCTCATGCAGTCATCTACTTCATGAATATCTCATTTAGATATAACCAAATAAAGATGGCCCTTGAAGATGAAAGAAACACTACTTTTAGAACTTAGATCAGAATCTAATGCTATAATGTCATGCCTTTCAGCCTTCAAAATGTTGGTGTTACATACCAGTGGGCTATGACTCAAATCTTTGATGAACTTATTCATCATCAAGTCAAGTGCTATATTAATGATCTTGTGGTCAAACGTAGAGAAAAGGAAGACCATCTCTTTTACTTGAGAGTATTTTTCAAATAGTTAAGATAATTTAACCTCAAAATGAACCCCCTGAACTATGAACTTGGAGTACCTTCAGAGAAATTCCTTGGGTTTGTTGTTCGACACTAAGGAATCAAAATCGATCTAGAGGAGATCAATGTGATATTAGAAATGCCACCCCTTAAAAGTTTAACTTAAATCAGATCATTCCAAGGGCGGTTGACATATCTAAGAGGCTTTATATCC
The DNA here is from genome assembly GCA_021442155.1 of Cymbidium sinense. Lineage (NCBI taxonomy): Eukaryota > Viridiplantae > Streptophyta > Magnoliopsida > Asparagales > Orchidaceae > Cymbidium > Cymbidium sinense. Next base: position 35,646,968 of record CM038216.1, on the reverse strand, counting down.
AACATATCAAAAAGATGTCAGCCATTCTTAACACATGTCAAAAGGAGGCCAAGTTCAATTGGGATGATAAGTGTGAGCATGCCTTCAAAGAGATTAAGCATTACATGATGACATCACTGATTCTAGCAACCCCTATCTTGCACAAGCCCCTCAACTTTACACAGTTGTGTTAGATGACTCTCTTGGTTCTTTGTTGGCCCAAGCCAATGATGAAGGGAAGGAAAATGCACTCTACTACCTCAGTCGTTGTATAATCCCTACCTAATTATCCACCCATTGAGAAGCATTACTAGCTTTAATCTTTACATCCCAAAAGCTACGACACATGCTTCCTAAGTGAACTTAATCTCTAGGATCAATCCACTATAGTATCTCATGACATGGTAGACACTATTTAGATAGTTGGCACGATAGTCAATGATCCTCTCATAGTTTGAATTACCTTTGTACCCCTCCATGCGGTGAAAGGATAAGCACTAGCAGATTTCTTAACAGCACACAGACTTCCTGCTAACTCTCCGCTTAGTGATGATCTCCCTGATGAATAAATCATGTACTTAGGGGAAACTAGCATTCATTACTAGGAGATGTACTTTGATGGTGCCGCTTCCTCTTGAAGCGAAGAAGAACCACAATCTACTATTCTAAGAAAGGCAGGGGTAGGAATAGTTCTCTTAACTCCAGACTATAATGTTATGAGATTCTCATATCATGTGACCAATCCTTGCTCCAATAATGAAGCTAAATATGAGTCTCTAGTTATCGGTCTAGAGATAGTCATTACTCTAAGCATCCAGAATGTCAACATCTTTGGGGATTCTCAGCTAGTTATCAAGCAAATATCTGGGTTCTATAAGGTTATAAAGCCCAAGCTCCATCACTACAACAAGTACACCATGGAGTTGTTGGCTCAAATATAAGAGGTTACTATTTTAAAGATTCCTCGAGGAGAGAATGCCATAGTGTATGCTTTAGCCAAGCTTGCCAAGGAGTTGGCATGTCTGGAGGATGAGTCCATATCAATAAAGGTCCAAAATAGACATGTCTTATCCCTTATTGATATTGAACTCATCAAAAAGTACTCTCTTGAAGGGGAGGTTACCATTGCTAAGAAGGATGAGGTGTTAGATTAGAGTCAACCATTCATGGATTACTTAAATAAAGGCAAACTACCCCAAGAAAAGTCTCAAGCCCATCAGATGAAGTAGAGGGCACTTTCCCACACTCTTGTGGATGGTGTCTTATATCAAAAGTCTTTTGATCATATGTGGTTATGTTATTTAGACAAGCACAAAGTGCATAAGATCATGATCGAGGTACACTCAAGATTATGTGGAGCCAACCAATCTGGTCCCAAGATGAAAGCCATGTTCAAGAGATTAGGATACTACTGGCTGTCGATGATCAAAGATTGAATGGATATGGCTAGGAGACACCACCAATGTCAAATACATGGTGTGGTCCAACACTAACCACCCAACATTCTACATTCTACATTGGCCTCATGGCCATTCGAGTGTTGGGGTCCCAACATAGTGGGTCTGATTGATACTCCTTCTTTCAATGGTCATCGGTTCATCTTAGCTTACTACTTTTCTAAATGGGCAAAGTGATTTTGCTCGAGAGGTCATGTGCTCTAGTTTATTAGGAACCATATCATACATAAGCTCAGAGTGCCTCGATAAATTATATATGATAATGGTACTGCATTCAAGAGCACAAAGATCAACAACTTTGCCCTGAGTCATAGCATAGATTGGAGATATTCTACCATCAACTACTAAAGAAAAAATAGCTTAGCAGAATCCTTCAACAAAACTCTCATCCAAATACTAAAGAAGACACTCGACAATAATAAGCGAGAGTGGCATGAGCAGTTAGGTGAAGCCTTGTGGGCCTACCACACCACATATAGAACTCCAACTAAGTCTACTCCTTTCTCCTTAGTGTATGGGTCTAAAGCCATTCTACCATTAGAAGTATAACTCCCATCACTAAGGATAGTTGTGGGTAGCAAGATCACAACAGAGCAGAATGATAAGTTACGGTTAGAAGAGCTCAAAGGTTTGGAGGAGAGATACCTACGGGCATGCCAAAATCTCGTGTTGTAAAAAGCTAAAATGATTTAAGCTCACAACAAGTTGGTCCATCCTAGAGCTTTTCATGTAGGAGAGCTTATTGTAGTTCTAAGGTGATCGATTGTTTCTTATCGTAAGATGGGAGGAAAGTTTGAACCCATTTGGGAAAGCTCTTTTGCCATAGAGAAAGTTTACCAAGGAGGATCTTATCAGCTTATTACTTATAAGGAAGAGTGCCCAATGCTTCCAATCAATGGGATTTACTTAAAGAAATATTATAAATCATGTTTGAAAATAATTATCATCAATGAAAATTCCATTTCAAATTCATTCTCTTCCATGTTGAAAGTATTCTTGTTTGCAAATCTACCATGATGTGTTTAGGGTAGGTGTATGGAACCCGAATGGCATCCTATCCTTCATTAACACAACACAAATACAAACTACACACAAACATATAAAATAAACACATATCTTTTATCTCAAGCTACTCTTAGTTGAGATAATTCCCTTAGTGGCACTCACTCAGTAGCTGCTCTAGTCGAGCTGATGTGCTACCTTGCTAGTGTGTCACCCCAGTGGTCTTCTTGCTTTGGAGGATGTAAGCCTACTATACTTTCCTTCCTTACTTACCCACTACACACTGATGAGCACCTTGTTAGTTTGGTAGGCCTTACTGCATGGTTGGTAAGCTACCTTATGTTGGCTTCGTTTAAGAGGATGTGAGTCTGGTATGCTTTCTTCTTAAATTAGCCTTCATGCACTGATTAGGTTGAGTATATTTGAGGCTTAGGATAAGTCCCCTAATAGATCATTCCCTCTTGACTGCTTCAAGTATGCATCTAGTCCTTTCTTGGGGCTCCCCACCTAGTAGTCACTCTAGGTCAGATAGCATCTATCCCGAGATTATCGATGATCGGTTCCCTAAGAAAGTTGTAAGTCTGCTTTCTTTCTAGATTGATCATTGCACGATCGACACCTTAGGTTGGTTGGTTCTCTCTATACTTACAGATACACCACTCATGCTGACGGATATGCCTTAGGTTGGTCAGTTCTCGTACCTTAGGATACACTACTCATGGCAGATGTAAGTCTACTATGATTTCTCCTTGAGTTGGCCACAGTACAGCTATAGGCTTTTTTTCCAAGGCTCAGGATAACACCCCTAATAACACCTCCTATATGGGCTCTATATTTGGATCACATCCTTTGCGACACCATTTAGACACTGAGTTACTATCAGTTGGGTGTTCCCCTTTCCAGTAACCACCACAGTTGAAGAATCCATTTTGTGGATGTGCAGATTCTCTCTTTTTCTAGTAAATATGAGATAGGTCAAGGCCGACATAGCCCCTTCTCAGTATGGTCTCTCACACACCAACAAGGTCCACGTAAACATATAAAAAATATATATATTCACTTGTGGATTAGGAGGACACCCCTAGGGGTACCTTTTCCTAAGCAGGCATCCTATCTTTAGAGTAGTGTCAGTAAAATTCCCTTAAGAATCACTGACTACTCTTGAGCTGAATTAAGTCCCAAGCAGCATTCACTCAGTAGTCTCCCCTAAGTTAGGATCAGTTTGTTGTGCTACCAACAGGTCACCCTAGTGATTGTTCCTTGCTTTAGAAGATGTAAGTATGGTACTCTTTCTTCCTAGCACATCTATTCCACACCAAAAGGCAACCCCTTAGGTTGGCTAGCTCTACACCATGACTAATAGACTGTCCCTTTGGATTTGTAAATCTGAGATAAGACAAGTCCGATATAGCCCCTTCTCAGTGGGTCCATCACACATCGACATGGCCCATAAATTAAATCTATCAGATTTGATCGAGCTCACATCCCCAACAGATATGCCATCAATTCAAAATCAAACTAAACCAAACAAACCATATCAAATCACATGAAATTAATTTAAAATTAATTTTGGCTACTTTTGAGTTGACATAAGTCTCCAGCGGCATTCACTTAATAGTCGCCCTAAGTTAGATTCAATTTGTTGTGCATCCAATATGTCAACCCAATGGTTGTTCCTTGCTTTGAAAGATGTAAGTCTACTATGCCTTCTTCCTAGCATAGCCGTTACACACTGAAAGACAACCCCTTAGGTTGGCTACCTTTGTAGTAGACAATCCCTTTGGATTTGTAAACCTGAGGTAGGTCAAGGCTAATATAGCCCCTTCTTAGTGGGTCCATCACACATCGACAAGGTCCATACATTAACTCAGATTAAATTTAATGCAATCTGATTTTCCCCAATGGAGTTAAATCACACCCTTCTCCCCACTGGAGCCCCAAATCATATATAAACAAGTCAAGAAAATAAATCAAATTCAAAACCAACTAGAGCCAAATTAAACTAATTACCCTAGTAGAGTCTAAATCAAAGAAATCCAACCAAACTCTTATTCCTAGTTGATACATTCTAAAAAAAATCTATGAAATAAAACTCAAATCCTAATCCCCAGCGGATAACCTGAACCTGCTTCCATAGTGGAAGGTTCATATACCCGATCCCTAGCAGACTCGAGCCCATATCTCTAGCAGATATACCTCCACATCAATTAAAATAAATAAATTAAAGTTGATTTAATCCTCGGTGGATTATAGATTCTTATCCCAGTGGATCTTCTTTCCAAAATCATATCATATCAATTCAAACCTTATCCCCAACATTTTTCTTCTTCTATGCCCTCGACATAGACCACATGTCATGTCCAATGCATGTGTGATCCCCTAGGATCTCCCATGTCCTTGACATGGGATTCTCATCATCATTCTTATTTCTTTCTCATGCTTTTACTTCAAAGCCTAGCAATGTATTCATTCAAATTACATCATCTTAACATTTTAATCAACATTTTATGATTTTTGAAGGTGCAAGCTCAAACTAACTATACAATATCATTCTAAACATATTATAATGTGAATTAACACACTATATTATATTATAATATATGATGTTATATTATAATTTGCTATAATATAATATATTGTCTAACGTTACACCTCATTAGAATAAATTTAAAGTAACAAATAACAAAAACTTTTCAAAATATGAATAATGTTCATTTTGGATGTAAAATTGTTATTTTTCTATTAGAAATGGTACAAAATAGCATAATTTTAGTGTTGCTTCTTGGTATGTGCCATTAATTTGGCCAAATTCTTCTATCTTAACCTTCAAATTAACATTTTTTGTGAGTTTTAACCTAATGTATTATAACAAAAGTAAAACATACTAAAATGTACAATAGCATTTAGTAACACACCACCACATTCATATATATATATATATATATGAAATTATGATTATGTACATTATATTTTAGTATGCTTTCATATAATATATTATCTTACATTACACTTTAAAATAAATCACTTTAATCAAAAAAAATTATATAATTTGATTGAAAAATGAAAAATTATTTTGGATGCAAAATTCCATTCTTTTGATTAAATGACACACCATAGCACACCCTTAATGATGTTCCCAAAAGCTTACCTTAAATTTGGCCAAATCCCATCATCTCGACCTATAAATTAGTATTTTTATGACTTAAACCAGAACAAGATCTACTACATTATACTATAACAAACTAAAATATGCTAAACAACAAGTAGTAATACATAATAGTTTGCTATAATGCATGATACTACACTATGTTATGGAATCTTATATTATTATACACTAGAACATATTATATTATATTAAATTGCATACACATCACAAGGGATTGCTTAAGATAAAACCTAATTCCCCTTCAAATTTAACAAGTTTAATCATCTAATTTATTAAATCAATATTTTTATGATTTATATTATTATAGACTATATCGAAAAATACCATAATATACTAAAACATTTCAAAACATCTTATAACATCCGAAAACACATCACTACATGGTCAAATATATGATGCTACATTATATAATAATATATGGTATTATAATATGATTTAGGATTAGGGTTTAGGGCATTCAAATCTCTAATAATCAAGGGAAAGTCTCTTGAAAACCTTTTCATTAGCTACCATAACTATGTTAGGATTAGGTCATTCTTTAGATCTACTCCTAATGATATCTTTATTGAAGGTTTAGGGTTTTGGGTATGGGGTTTAGGGTTTAAGGTTTAGGGTTGTAGGTTTTAAGGTTTAGGGTTTATGGTTTTAGGGTTTAGGGTTTAGGGTTTAGGGTTTACGGTTTAGAGTTTTATGGTTTAGGGTTTAGCGTTTAGGATTTAGGGCTTAGGGTTTAGGGTTTTGTGTTTAGGGTTTAGGGTTTTTATGGTAGGTTTTAGGATTTATGGTTTAGGGGTTAGTGTTTAGGTTTTAGTTTTAGGGTTTAAGTGTTAGTTTAGGGATTAAGATTTTTTTAAAATAGAGAATAAATTCATATTCAACATTTTCTCTTTTCGATTTCAGCAACCAAGTAGCACTCAAAGTTTTCTAGGACACAAGCAATGACATAGATCAAAAAAGAGTACCCATAGAGAAAATTATTAACCCTATATAAGTAGAACTGCCTCTATTATAAAGACACATTTTCATAAGCAGCAGATCGGATCAACTGTTCTTCAATTTCTCTAGTTCCTATCAGAACACCCATGCCTCTCAAGTAGTGGGATCCACCATCATATCACCAATCTCTCCCTCTGCCACCACCATGGTTGTAACCTGTGTCACTCCTCCTTCCTACATAACCACCACTACTCCAACCACCACCTCCATATCCACTAGCGCCTCTAGATCCCACACCCACTTCACGATATCTGCCCTCGCCTCCACCAGGATAGACTAGGTGGCAGTGATAGTGATACATCAAGGTTCTGACAATTCTTAGGGTTTAGGGTTAGTTTAAGGTTTGGTGTTTAGGGTTTTGGGTTTAGGGTTTTGAGATTTAGGTTTTAAGGTTTAGGGTTTAGGGTTTAAGTTTAGGGTTTTATGGTTTATGGTATAGGGTTTATGGTTTAGGGTTTAGGATTTAGGGTTTAAGGTTTAAGGTTTAGGATTTTAGGATTTAGGGTTTAGGGTTTAGGGCTTAGGGTTATAAGTTTAGGGTTTTAGGTTTATGGTTAGTTTTAGGATTTAGGATTTTAGGGTTTAGGGTTTATGGTTGTAGGTTTAGGGTTTAGGATTTAGGGTTTAGGGTTTTTTTTATAAATTAAGTAAACTGGTAGGTTTTCATTTATTTAGTTTATTACTTATTTATCTGAGTTTATTTATTTTTTATTTTTTTAGGTTTATTTTTTATTTTTATTTAGTTTGGTTTATTTATTTTAAGTTTATTTATTTTAGTTTAGGTTTTTTATTTTATTTTATTTTTTAGGTTTAGGTTTATTTTTTTTAGTTTAGATTTATTTGTATTTCATCTTATAGGTTTAATTTTTATTTTATATTTTTAGGTTTAAGTTTAGGTTTATATTTTATTTTTTTAGGTTTATGTTTTAGGTTTTTATTTAGGTTTATTTTTTAATTAGGTTTATTTTTAGTTTTTATTTTTTAGTTTAAGTTTAGGTTCATTTTTGGTTTATTTAATTTATTTAGTTTATGTTTAGGCTTAGGTTTAGTTTATTTTAGGTTTAGGTTTAGGTTTTATTTATTTTAGTTTAGTTTATTATAGTTTAGGTTTAGATTTATTTTATTTTGTTTATTTTATTTTTATTTTAGGTCTAGGTTTTTTTTAGTTTAGGATTTAGGTTTTATATTTTATTTATTTTTAGGTTTATTTTTTTGGTTTAGGTATTTATTTAGTTTTTATTTTATTATATTTTAGATTTATTTTATTTTTATTTTAGGTTTAGTTTTAATTTTATTTAGATTTTTTATTCTCAGGTTTATTTTATTTTTAGCTTAGTTTAGGTTTTTATTTATTTTATTTTATTTTACTTTAAATTTTTATTTTATTTTATTTTTAGTTTGAGGTTTAGCTTTTAGTTTAGGTTTTCATTTTATTTTATTTAGATTTAAGTTTATTTATTTATTTTATTATTAAATTTTATTTAGTTTAGGTTTAGGTTTTTAGGTTTTTAGGGTTTTGAGTTTAGGGTTTAGGGTTTAGTGTTTAGGATTTAGGGTTTTAGTGTTTAGTTTTTAGGGTTTAGGATTAGGGTTTAGGGTTTACAGTTTAAGGTTTAGGGTTTATGGTTTAGGAATTAGGATTCACGGTTTAAGGTTTATGGTTTAGGGTTTTAGGATTTAGGGTTTAGGGTTTAGAGCTTAGGGTTGTAAGTTTAGGGTTTCAAGTTTATGGTTAGTTTTAGGGTTTAGGGTTTTAGTGTTTAGGGTTTATGGTTGTAGGTTTAGGGTTTATGGCTTAGAGTTTAGGATTTATGGTTTAGGGTTTTTTTATAAATTAATGGGGGGTTTCCATTTATTTAGTTTATTTCTTATTTATTTTAGTTTATTTTATTTTTTTTAATTTTTTAGGTTTATTTTTTATTTTTATTTAATTTTGTTTATTTAATTTGAGTTTATTTATTTTAGTTTAGGTTTTTTATTTTATTTTATTTTTTAAGTTTAGGCTTATTTTTTAGTTCAGCTTTATTTTTATTTCATCTAATAGGTTTAGCTTTTATTTTTTATTTTTATTTTATTTTTTTAGGTTTAGGTTTTAGGTTTTTATTTAGGTTTATTTTAGGTTTTTACTTAGGTTTATTTTTTGGTTTTATTTTTAAGTTTAGGTTTAGGTTTATTTTTTGTTTATTTTATTTTATTTAGTTAATGTTTAGGTTTAGGTTTAGTTTATTTTAGGTTTAGGTTTAGGTTTAGGTTTTATTTATTTCAGTTTAGTTTTTTTTAGTTTAGGTTTTGGTATATTTTATTTTGTTTATTTTATTATTATTTTAGGTTTAATTTTTTTTAGTTTAGGGTTTCAGTTTTATTTTTTATTTATTTTTAGGATTAGTTTTTAGGTTTAGGTTTTAATTTAGTCTTTATTTTATTATATTTTAGATTTATTTTATTTTTATTTTAGGTTTAGTTTTAATTTTACTTAGATTTTTTAGGTTTATTTTATTTTTTAGTTTAGTTTAGTTTTTTATTTATTTTTATTTAGTTTATTTTTTTATCTTATTTTATTTTTTGGTTTAAATTTAGCTTTTAGTTTAGGTTTTTATTTTACTTTATTTATTTTATTTTATTTAGGTTTAGGTTTATTTATTTATTTTATTAGTAAATTTTATTTAGTTTAGGTTTAGGTTTTTATGCTTTTAGGGTTTAGGGTTTAGGGTTTAGGGTTTATGGTTTAGTGTTTAGGGTTTAGTGTTTAGGGTTTAGGGTTTTAAGGGTTTAGGTTTTTAGGGTTTAGGATTAGGGTTTAGGGTTTAGGGTTTACGGTTTAGGGTTTATGGTTTATAGTTTATGGTTTAGGCTTTAGGATTTAGGGTTTATGGTTTAAGGTTTAGGGTTTTAGGATTTAGGGTTTAGGGTTTAGGGCTTAGGGTTGTAAGTTTAGGGTTTCATGTTTATGGTTAGTTTTAGGGTTTAGGGTTTATGGTTATAGTTTTAGGGTTTATGGCTTAAGGTTTAGGATTTATGGTTTAGGGATTTTTTATAAATTAAGTAAACTGGTAGGTTTCCCTTTATTTAGTTTTTTTCTTATTTATCTAAGTTTATTTTATTATTTTTTTAGGTTTATTTATTTCAGTTTAGGTTTTTTATTTTAATTTATTTTTTGGGTTTTGGTTTATCTTTTAGTTTAGTTTTATTTTTATTTCACCTTATAGGTTTAGCTTTTATTTTTTATTTTTAAGTTTAAGTTTAGGTTTTTATTTTATTTTTTTAGGTTTAGGTTTTAGGTTTTTATTTAGGTTTATTTTTAGGTTTCTACATATGTTTATTTTTAGGTTTTATTTTTTAGATTAGGTTTAGGTTCATTTTTGGTTTTTTTTTAATTTTAGTTTAGTTTATTTTAGTTTAGCTTTAGGTTTACTTTATTTTATTTTTATTTTAGGTTTTGTTTTTTTTTTAGTTTAGGGTTTAGGTTTTATTTTTTATTTAGTTTTTATTTTATTATATTTTATATTTATTTTATTTTTATTTTAGGTTTAGTTTTAATTTTATTTAGATTTTCTATTCTTAGGTTTATTTTATTTTTTAGCTTAGTTTAGGTTTTTATTTATTTTATTTTAATTTATTTTTATTTTTTATTTTATTTTATTTTTAGGTTTAGGTTTAGCTTTTAGTTTAGGTTTTTATTTTATTTTATTTATTTTATTTTATTTAGGTTTAGGTTTATTTATTTATTTTATTATTACATTTTATTTAGTTTAGGTTTAGGTTTTTAGGTTTTTAGGGTTTAGGGTTTAGGTTTAAGTGTTTAGGGTTTAGTGTTTAGGGTTTAGGGTTTTAGGGCTTAGGTTTTTAGGGTTTAGGATTAGGGTTTAGGCTTTAGGGTTTACAGTTTAGGGTATAGGCTTTAAGGTTTATGGTTTTGAGGGTTTAAGGTTAGGGTTTATGGTTAGCTTAGGGTTTAGGGTTTATGGTTTATGGTATAAGCTTTAAGGTTTATGGTTTTGAGGGTTTAGGGTTAGCTTAGGGTTTAGGGTTAATTTAGGGTTTAGTGTTTCGGGTTAGTTTAGGTTTTACAATTTTCTGATTTTAGGTTTAGGGTTTAGGGTTTAGGGTTAGGGTTAGGGTTGAGGGTTTAGGGTTTAGTGTTTAGGGTTTAGGATTTAGGGTTTTGGGTTAGTTTAGGATTTAGGGTTTAGGGTTTAGGATTTCTGATTTGTTAGGGTTTATGGTTTAGGGTTGTAGGTTTATGGTTGTAGGTTTAGGGTTTAGGGTTTATGGTTAGTTTTAGGGTTTAGGGTTTAGGGTTTAGGGTTTTTTTTTAAATTAAGTAAACCAATAGGTTTAGGTTTATTTAGTTTATTTTTTTATTTTTTATTTAGGTTTTTTTATTTTTATTTAGTTTAGTTTATTTATTTTAGGTTTATTTATTTTAGTTTAGGTTTTTTATTTTGGTTTATTTTTTAGGTATAGGTTTATATTTATGATTATTTTTCGTTTAGTATTATTTTTATTTTATTTTTTAAGTTTAGGTATTATTTTTTATTTTTAGGTTTAGGTTTAAGTTTTTAATTTATTTTTTTAGGTTTAGGTTTTAGGTTTTTATTTTAAGTTTATGTTTAGGTTTTATTTTTTAGTTTAGGTTTAGGTTTATTTTAAGTTTATTTTATTTCAATTAGTTTACCGTTTAGGTTGACTTTATTTTAGGTTTAGGTTTAGGTTTTATTTATTTTAGTTTATGTTTAGGTTTATTTTATTTTGTTTATTTTAGGTTTAGGTTTTTTTATTTTAGGGTTTAGGTTTTATTTTTTATTTATTTTAATTTATTATTTTTAGGTTTAGGTTTTTATTTAATTTTTATTTTATTTTATTTTATTTTAAGTTATTTTTTTTATTTCAAGTTTAGTTTTTATTTTATTTATTTTTTTAGGTTTATTTTATTTTTTAGTTTAGTTTAGGTTTTTATTTATTTTATCATAGTTTAGCTTTTACTTTTTATTTTGTCTTATTTTTATGTTAATATTTAGGTTTAGGTTTTAGTTTAGATTTTTATTTTGTTTCATTTTTTTATTTTATTTAGGTTTAGGTTTTTTTTATTTAATTTATTTTTAGGTTTTATTTTGTTTAGGTTTAGGTTTAGGATTTAGGGTTACGGGTTTAGGGTTTAGGGTTGTAGGTTGTAGGTTTTAGTGTTTAGGGTTTTGGGTTTATGGTATAGAGTTTAGGGTTTGGAGTTTTAGGGTTTAAGGTTTAGGGTTTAGGGTTTAGGGTTTTAAAGATTAGGGTTTAGGGATTGCAGTTCAGGGTTTAGGGTTAGTTTTATGGTTTAGGGTTTAGGGTTAGGGTTTTTTTTAGTTATTTATTTATTTTTTGAAAATTATTAAACTTGTAGGTTTAGGTTTATTTAGTTTATGTTTTAGTTATTTTAATTTATTTTATTTTTTTATTTAGGTTTAGGTTTATTTTTATTTAGTTTAGTTTATTAATTTTAGGTGTATAAGTTAAAAGACGGAGAAGTAAAGACCTAGTTCAAGTGTGTATTAAGGATGAAGATAATAAGGTGCTTTTCTTAGAAAAGGATATTGAAAATAGGTGGATGAGATATTTTGATAAACTTTTCAATGAAGGATCTGAATGTATATTAGTAACCTTAATACCTAAAAAAATATAGAATTTTATTTTATCATTTATTAGTAAATTTGAAGTTAGAGAAGCTTTAAAGAAAATGAAATGTGGAAAAGCAGTAGGACCTGATGATATTCCAATAGAAGTGTGGAAATGTTTAGGAGATCAAAGAATTTCTTGGCTTACAAATCTTTTTAATGTTATTTAAGGACTTAAAAGATGTCAGATGAGTGGAGAAATAGTTTGTTGGTTCTTATATTTAAGAATAAAGGTGATGCAGAAGAGTGTGCAAATTATAGAGGAATTAAGTTAATGTGTCATACATTAAAATTATGGGAGAGAGTAATTGAGCATAGGCTATGATACGATACAAAAGTTTCTCATAATCAGTTTGGTTTCATGCCAGGCAGATCTACTATGGATGTTATACATTTGTTAAGAGGTTTGATGGAGAAGTATAGAGAAAGTGATTTACATATGATATTTATTGATTTAGAAAGCTTATGATAAAGTTTCAAGAGATGTTCTTTGGAGAGTTCTAGAGCGAAAAAGTTAATATTGGTTATATTCAAGTCATTAAGGATATGTATACTAGAGTTACTTGTGTCCAAACACAAGGAGGATTGACAAAATATTTTCCCATTTTAATTGGATTACATCAAGGATCGCTTTAAGCCCTTATCTTTTTTGCTTTAGCTATGGAAGTTCTTGCATTTACGGAAGATGTACCTTGGTGTATGCTTTTTGATGACATTCTTCTTGTTGATAAGACTAGAGAGGGAGTCCAAGTGAAACTTGAATTATGGAGGTCAACATTAGAGTCTAAAGGTTTTTGGTTAAGTAGATCTAAAAATGAATATATGGAGTGTAATTTTAGTTGTAGAAGTGCTAATGGTAGTGTTGTGACATTAGGTGAACAAGTTATTAATAAGAGTGAGCGATTCAGATATTTAGGCTCTATTATTCAAAATGATGGTGAAATAGATGGAGATGTTATTAGTAGAATTCAACTTCGATGGCTGAAGTGGAGGAATGCATCTGTCCTGTTGTGTGATAGAAAAGTTCCACTTAAACTTAAGGGAAAATTTTATATGATGGTGGTAAGACCTCCAATGACTTATGATGCAGAATGTTGGCAAATAAAAGAGAAGCATAAGACTAAGTTAAGTGTTACAAGGATGAGGATCCTCAGGTGGATGAGTGGCTTCACTCATAGAGGTAAAATGCGAAATGAGTATGTTCGGGAAAAATTTGGAGTAGCTACGGTGGCAGATAAGATTAGAGAGGGTCACCTTAGATGCCACATGGCGGCTTTTTATGACCGGTTAGGAGAGTAGATGCATTAAATTTTCCTTATGTTAAGAAAGGTGAGGTAGACCTAAAAGACTTGGTTAAGATGTATAAAAAATGACCTTAGTATACTTGAATTAAATGAGAATTTGACACATAATAGGACACAATGGAGACGAAGGAATCATGTAGCCGACCCCACTTAGGGGGATAAATGCTTGTTGTTGTTGTTTATTAAATTTAGGTTTATTTATTTTAGTTTTGGTTTTTTATTTTAGTTTATCTTATAGGTTTAGGTTTAGGTTTTGGTTTATTTTTTAGATTAGTTTTATTTTTATTTTACTTTTTATGGTTTAGGTTTTATTTATTATTTTTAGGTTTAGGTTTTGGTTTTTATTTTATTATTTTAGGTTTATTTTTAGGTTTTATTTTTTAGTTTATGTTTAGGTTTATTTTTAGTTTAATTTATTTTATTTAGGGTTTAGGTTTAGGTTTAGGTTTTATTCATCTTAGTTTAGTTTATTTTAGTTTTGATTTAGGCTTACTTTATTTTTATTTTAGGTTTAGTTTTTTTTTTAGTTTAGGGTTTAGGTTTTATTTTTTATTTATTTTAGGTTTATTTTTTAGGTTTAGGTTTTTATTTAGTTTTTATTTTATTTTATTTTAAGTTTACCTTTTTTTTATTTTAGGTTTAATTTTTATTTTATTTAAGGTATTTATTTTTTAGTTTAGTTAAGGTTTTTATTTATTTTATTTTAGCCTATAAATGACACACCATAGCACACCCCCATTGATGTTCCCTAAAGCTTACCTTAAATTTAGCCAAATCCCATCATCTCAGTATATAAATCAGTATTTTTATGAATTATACTAGTACAAACTCTACTACATCATACTATAACATACTAAAATATGCTAAACAATAAGTAGTAATACACAATAGTATGAGATAATGTTTTATGCTATACTATATTATGGCATCCTGTATTATAATACACTATAACATATTATACTATATGATATTGCATATCGCATTACAAGGGATTGCTTAAGATAAAAAATCATAAAATTAGTCTAAACAATAAAAAACTATATATTTTAGTCATATCACTTTCATATTTTAAATTGAAACAATTTATTATGTTGTCATGCTGTACCTATTATGAATTTATGTAAATTCCACCATTTTAAAGTCTAAATGAAGATTTTTATAAATAATGCTGGTGTAAGCTCAACTACATGATTGTAAAATACTAAAAGAATTTAAAATGCATAGAACAATATATTATGATATATGTTGTGTATCTTTCAACATATAATATTTCTTTTGAACATAAAATCTTACTTTTTTGACTACAAGTGGCGTAGCACACCTTTGGTATTACAACCTAATTCCCACTTCAAATTTAACAAATTTGTTCGTCTAATTTATTAAATCAATATTTTTGTGATTTATATTAATATATACTATAAGGCACAATACCATAATATACTAAAACATTTCAAAACATCTTATCACATCCAAAAACACATCACTATATGCTCAAATATATGATGTGACATTATGCAATAATATATGGTATTATAATATGATTTAGGGTTAGGGTCTAGTGTGTTGAAATCTCTAATATTCAAGGGAAACCCTCTTGCAGACATTTGCTTTAACTACCAAAACTATGTTCGGATTAGGCCATTCTTTAGATCTACTCCTAATGAAATCTTTATTCAAGGTTTAGGGTTTAGGGTTTATGGTTTAGGGTTAGTTTAGGGTATAAGATAAATTTAGAGTTTATCGTTTGGGGTTTAGGGTTTAGAGTTTAGGGATGTAGGTTTTAGGGTTTAGGGTTTATGGTTTAAGGGTTTTGGGGTTAGGATTTAGGGTTTAAGGTTTAGGGTTTTAGGGTTTCATTTTTATGGTTTAGGGTTTAGGGTTTTTAAGGTTTAGGGTTTAAGGTTTTTTTAATAGAGAACAAATTCAGATTCAACATTTCTTCTTTTTGATTTCATCAACCAAGTAGCACCCCAAGTTTTCTAAGATCGAAGCGATGACATAGATCAAAAACAAGGACCCATATAAAAAAACCCTAGATAAGTATTGTCTCTTATAAAGACAGTTTGATAAGCGGCGGTCATTGCTTTTCTCCAAATCCCATCAGAACCACCCCGGCCTCTCGAGTAGCGAGATCCACCATCATATCTTTGATCTCTCCCTCCGTCACCACCACAATTATAACCTACATTGCTCCTCTCACCTCCATAACCACCACTACTTTGACCATCACCTCCATATCCACCAGCACCCCTAGATCCCTCACCACCACTACAAAAATTATTGCCTCTGCCTTCGCCTCCACTGCTAGATCTAGACTAAGACTAGTTGATGGTAATGTTCCTACCATTAAGGTTCTGCCCATTCTTATGGTTTAGGGTTAGTTTAAGGTTTAGGGCTTAGGGTTTATGGTTTGGGGTTTAGGGCTTAGGGTTTAGGGTTGTAGGTTTTAGGGTTAAGGGTTTAGGGTTTAGGGTTTAGGGTTTTAGAGTTTAGGGTTTAGGGTTTATGGTTTAGGGTTTAGGGTATATGGTTTAGGGTTGTAGGTTTAGGGTTTAGGATATAGGGTTTAGGATTTAGGATTTTTTTAAATTAAGTAAACTAGTATGTTTAGGTTTATTTAGTTTTTTAGTTTATTTTATTATTTATTTGAGTTTATTTTATTTTATTTTATTTAGTTTTATTTTTTATTTTTATTTAGTTTGGTGTATTTATTTTATTTAAGGTATTTATTTTAGTTTATTTTTTAGGTTTAGGTTTATTTTCAGTTGAGTTTTATTTTTATTTTATTTTTTAGGTTTAGGTTTTATTTTTTAATTTTAGGTTTAGGTTTAGGTTTTTATTTTAGTTTTTAGGTTTAGGTTTAAGGTTTTTATTTTAGGTATGTTTTTAGGTTTTATTTTTTAGTTTAGGTTTAGGCTTATTTTTAGTTTATTGTAGTTTATTTAGTTTAAGTTTAGGTTTAATTTATTTTAGATATAGGTTTAGGTTTTATTTATTTTAGTTTAGTTTATTTTAGTTTATGTTTAGGTTTATTTTATTTTTTTCATTTTATTTCTATTTTAGGTTTAGTTT
Source organism: Cymbidium sinense (assembly GCA_021442155.1). Taxonomy (NCBI): domain Eukaryota; kingdom Viridiplantae; phylum Streptophyta; class Magnoliopsida; order Asparagales; family Orchidaceae; genus Cymbidium; species Cymbidium sinense. The sequence goes on along the minus strand of CM038216.1, from coordinate 35,630,338 downwards.
TTTTTAGTTTAGGATTTAAGTTTAATTTTTTATTTTTTTTAGGTTTTTATTTAGTTTAAGGTTTAGGGTTTAGGGTTTAATGTTTTAAGGTTTAGCGTTTAGGGTTTAGGGTTTAGGGAATTAAGGTTTAAGGTTTAAGGTTTAAGGTATAGGGTTTAGGTTTTAGGGTTTAGGGTTTAGAGTTGTAGGTTTTGGGTTATAGGTTTAGGGTTTTGGGTTCAGGGTTAGTTTTAAGGTTTAGGGTTTAGGGTTTAGGATTTAGGGTTTAGTGGTTTTTTTTAAAATTAAGTAAACCAATATGTTTAAGTTTATTTAGTTTATTTATTATTTATTTGAATTTTATCTTATTTTTTATTTTATTTATTTTAGTTTATTTATTTTAGGTTTATTTATTTTATTTTAGGTTTTTTATTTTAGTCTTTTTTTTAGGTTTAGGCTTAGTTTATGTTTATTTTTTTAGTTTAGTTTTATTTTTATTTTATATTTTATGTTTAGCTTTTATTTTTTATTTTTAGGTTTAGGTTTAGGTTTTTATTTTATTTCTTTAGGTTTAGATTTTAGGTTTTTATTTAGGCTTATTTCCAGGTTTTCTTTTTTAGTTTAGGTTTTGGTTAATTTTTAGTTTATTTTATTTTATTTACTTTAGGTTTTGGTTTATGTTTAGATTTTATTTATTTAGTTTTATTTATTTTAGTTTTGGTTCAGATTTTTTTTATTTTGTTTATTTCATTTTAATAGAAATTTTAGGTTTTATTTTTAGTTTAGTGTTTAGGTTTTATTTTATATTTATTTCTAGGTTTTATTTTAAGGTTTATTTTTTATGTTTAGGCATTTATTTAGTTTTTATTTTATTTTATTTTAAGTTTATTATATTTTTATTTTACATTTAGTTTTATTATAATTAGGTATTTTATTTATAGGTTTATTTTATTTTTTTAGTTTAGTTTAGGTTTTTATTTATTTTATTTTAGTTTATTTTATTTTATTTTTAGGTTTAGGTTTTTATTTATTTTATTTTTATGTTTAATTTTTAGTATAGGTTTTAGGTTTTAGGGTTTAGTTTAGGGTTTAGGTTTAGGGTTATAGGGTTTAGGGTTTGAGGTTTAGGTATAAAATAGGGTTTATGCTTTAGGGTTTATTGGTGTTTAGGGTTTAGGGTTACTTAAGGTTTAGGGTTAGTTTAGGGTTTGGGGTTTAGGCTTTAGGCTTTAGGGTTTAGGATTTTTAGGGTTTAGGATTTAGGGTTTAGGGTTTGTGGTTTGGGTTAGAGTTTAGGGTTTAGGGCTTAGGATTAGGTTATGGTTTAAGGTTTAGTGTTTAGGGTTTAGTTAGTTTAGGGCTTTAGGGTTTAGGATTTAGGGTTGTATGTTTAGGGTTTAGGGTTTAGGTTTTATGATTTAGGGTTTAGGTTTTATGGTTTAGGGTTTAAGATTTAAGGTTTAGCATATAGGGTAGGGTTTAGTGTTTTTTTTTAAGTTAAGTAAACCAATAGGTTTTGGTTTATTTACTTTATTTTTTATTTATTTTAGTCTATTTTGTTTTTAATTTTTATTTAGGTTTTTTTAATTTTTATTTAGTATAGTTTATTTATTTTAGTTTAGCTTTTTCACTTTAATCTATTTGTTAGGTTTAGATTTAGGTTTATGTTTATTTTTTATTTTGCTTTATTTTTATTTTATTTTTTAGGTTTAGCTTTTATATTTTATTATTATGTTTAAGTTTTGGTTTTTATTTTATTTCTTTAGGTTTAGCTTTTAGGTTTTTAATATAGGTTTATTTTTAGTTTATTTTATTTTATTTAGTTTAGGGTTTAGGTTTTATTTATTTTAGGTTTAAGTTTTATTTATGATAGTTTAGTTTATTTTAGTTTAGGTTTATGTTTATGTTTATTTTGTTTATTTTAGGTTTAGGTTTTTTTTTAGGTTAGGGTTTACAATTTAGGCTTTAAGGGTTAGGGTTTTTAGGGTTTAGGGTTTAGGGTTAGCTTAAGGTTTTAGGGTTTAGGGTTTAGGGTTTAAAGTTTAGGGTTTAGGGTTTAGGGTTTAGGGTTTACAGTTTAGGGTTTATGGCTTAGTATTTAGGGTTTATTTATGAGTTTGGGTTTAGGGTTTAGGGTTTACGGTTTAGGTTTTATGTTTAGGGTTTTTGATTTTTTTTAATAGAGAATAAATTCATATTTAATATTTCTTCTTTTCGATTTCATCAACCAAGTAACACACCAATTTTTCTAAGACACAAATAATGACATAGGTAAAAAAAGAGCATGCATAGAGCAAATCAAAAACTTTAGATAATTAGAACCATCTCTACTATAAAGACACAATTTCATAAGCAGTAGATCAGATTGGCCGTTCTTCAGTTTCACCACTTTCCATCAGAACCAACCCAGCCACTTGACTAGTGGGATCCACCATCATATCACCGATCTCTCCATCCGCCATCACCATAATTGTACTTCTGTCACTCATCCTACCTCCATAACCACCTACTCTAATTTTTTCCAATTTTACCTCCAGATCCCCACCACCTCGGATCTACCACCACCACTATGATAACCACCTACCTTTGCCTCCTTTAGATCTAAGGCGATTGATGGTGATGTTCCGTCCATCAAGGTTCTGCCCATTCTTTGGGTTTAGGTGTAGGTTTATGTTTATTAGGTTTTCAAGTTTAAGTTTATTTTTTAATTTATTTAGTTACTTTAGGTTTAGGTTTAGGGTTTGGGTTTAGGGTTTAGGGTTTATGGTTATGGTTTAGGGTTTAAGGTTTTACGGTTTATGCTTTTAGGGTTTAGGGTTCAGAGTTAGGGCTTCGGGTTTGGGGTTTATGGTTTTTTAGGGTTTAGGGTTTAGAGTTTAGGGTTTATGGTTGTATGGTTTAGGGTTAAGGGTTTAGGATTTAGGGTTTATGGTTTTTTTTTTAAATTAAGAAAACCGGTAAGTTAATATTTATTTAGTTTATTTTTTATTTATTTTAGTTTATTTTATTTTTTTACTATTATTTAGGTTTATTTTCTATTTTTATTTAGTTTAGATTTTTTATTTTAGGTTTATTTATTTTAGTTTAGCTTTTTTATTTTAATTTATTTTTAGGTTTAGGTTTAGGTTTTATTTTATTTTTTTAGGTTTAGGTTATAGGTTTTTATTTTAGGTTTTTCTTTAGGTTTTGTTTTTTAATTTATTTTTAGTTTATTTTATTTTTTTAGTTTAGATTTAGGTTTAGGTTTATTTTATTTATTTATTTTATTTTTATTTTAGGTTCAAGTTTTTTTTTAATTTTGGGTTTAGGTTTTATTTTAAGGTTTATATTTTAGGTTTAGTTTTTTATTTAGTTTTTATTTTATTTAATTTTAGGTTTATTTTATTTTATTTAGGTTTTCTATAATTAGGTTTATTTTATTTTTTAGTTAATTTATGTTTTTATTTATTTTATTTTAGTTTATTTTTATTAGTTTATTTTTTTTATTTTTAGGTTTAGGTTTAGGTTTAGGTTTTAGTTTAGGTTTTTATTTTCTTTTATTATTTTATTTTATTTAGGTTTAGGTTTATTTATTTATTTTATTTTTAGGATTAATTTAGTTTACGTTTAGGTTTTTTGGTTTTTATGGTTTAGGGTTTAGGGTTAATGTTTTAGGGTTTAGGGTTTAAAGTTAGGTTTAGGGTTTAGGGTTAGTGTTTAGTATTTAGGCTTTAGGGTTTAGGGTTTTTAGGGATTAGGGTTTAGGGTTAGCTTAGGGTTTAGGGTTCGTTTAGGGTTTAGGATTTAGACTTTTAGGTTTAGGGTTTAACATTTAGGGTTTTAGGGTTTTAGGGTTTAGGTTAGGGTTAGGGAAAGGGTTAGAGTTTAGGGTTTAGGGTTTACAGTTTAGGGTTTTGGGTTTAGTGTTTAAGGTTTAGGGTTAGTTTACTATTTAGTGGTTAGGATTTGGGGGTTTTTTGGGTTTAGGTTTTAGTGTTGTAGGTTTAGTATTCATGGTTTTGGGTTTAGGATTTGGGGTTTAGAGTTGGGTTTAGGGGTAAGGGTTTAGGGGATTTTTTTCAAAAAAAAAATTAGTAAACCAATAGGTTTAGGTTTATTTAGTCTATTTTTTATTTAAGTTTATTTTTTATTTTTATTTAGTTTAGTTTATTTATTTTAGTTTAGGTTTTTTATTTTAGTCTATTTTTTAAGTTAAGGATTAGGTTTATGTTTATTTTTTTTAGTTTTTTTTTTAGGTATAGGTTTTATTTTTTATTTTTAGGTTAAGTTTAGGTTTTTATTTTATTTTTTAAAGTTTAGGTTATAAGTTTTTATTTTAGATTTATTTTTTGGTTTTTTTTAGTTTAGGTTTAGGTTTATTTTTAATTTATTTTATTTTATTTTATTTAGGGTTTAGGTTTAGTTTAATTTAAGTTTAGGTTTAGGTTTTATTTATTTTAGTTTAGTTTATTTTAGTTCAAGTTTATGTTTATTTTATTTTGTTTATTTTAGGTTTAGGTTTTTTTTTTAGTTTAGGGTTTAGGTTTTTTTAGGTTTATTTTCTAGGTTTAGGGTTTTATTTAGTTTTTATTTTATTTTATTTTTTGTTTAGTTTTTATTTTATTTAGGTTTTTTGTTTTTAAGTTTATTATATTTTTTAGTTTAGTTTAGGTTTTAATTTATTTTATTTTAGTTTATATTTTTTATTTTCTTTTCTTTTTAGGTTTAGGTTTAAGTTTTAGTTTAGGTTTTTATTTTATTTTATTTTAGTTTAGGTTTTCTTATTTATTTTATTTTTAGGTTTTATTTAGTTTAGGTTTAGCTTTTTAGCTTTTTAGTGTTTAGGGTTTAGCGTTTAAGGTTTATGGTTTAGGGTTTTAGGGTTTAGGGTTTTAGGGTTTAGGGTTTTAGGGTTTTAGGGTTTTGGGTTTAGGGTTTTGGGTTTAGGTTTTAGAGTTTAGGATTTAGGGTTTAGGGTTTAGGGTTTTAGGGTTTAGAGTTTAGGGTTTAGGGTTTTTAGGGTTTAGGGTTTAGGGTTTTTAGTGTTTAGGGTTTAGGGTTTAGGGTTTAGGTTTTAGGTTTTATGTTTTAATTTAAGGGTTCATGTTTCAGTTTAGGGTTTTGGGTTTTTGGTTTTTTTTTAACAGGGAACAAATTCAGATTCAACATTTTTTTTTGATTTCATCAATCAAGCAACACACCAAGTTTTCTAAGACACATGCGACGACATAAATAAAAAATGAGCACACATAGACTAAATCAAAAACCCTAGCTAACTGGAACCATCTTTGCTATAAGGACTCTTCCATAAGTAGTAGATCGGATCGGCCATTCTTCAATTTTTCCAGTTCCCGTAAGAACCACCCTGGCCTCTCGAGTAGTGGGATCCACCATCATATCCATGATCTCTCCCTCCGCCACTACCAAGGTTGTAACCTCCATCGCTCCTCCTACCTCCATAACAACCACTGCTCTGACCACCACCTCCATATCTACCAGCACCTCCCAATCCCCCACCACCATAATGAAAACTACCACCTCCACCTTCGCCTGCATTGCCAGATCTAGACTGAGCCTGGTTGACAATGATGTTCCTATCATGGAGGTTCTCCCATTCTTACTGTTTAGGTTTTGGTTTAGGTTTATTAAGTTTTAGGGTTTATGTTTATTTTAAACTTTATTTAGTTACTTTAAGTTTAGGTTTAGGGTTTGGGGTTTATGGTTTAGGGTTTAGGGTTTAGGGATTAGGTTTTAGGGTTTTAGGGTTTATGCTTTTAGGGTTTAGGGTTTAGTGTTAGGGCTTAGGGATTAGGATTTAGGGTTTATGGTTTTTTTAAAATTAAGTAAACTTATAAGTTTATGTTTATTTAGTTTATTTATTTTTTATTTTAGTTTATTTTATTTTTTTCTTTTTATTTAAGTTTATTTTTTATTTTTATTTAGTTTAGTTTATTTATTTTATATTTATTTATTTTAGTTTAGGTTTTTTATTTTAGTAATTTTGGTTTAAGTTTAGGTTTAGGTTTATTTTTTTAGGTTTAGGTTCTAAGTTTTTATTTTTGGAATATTTTTAGGTTTCATTTTTAGTTTATTTTATCTTATTCAATTTAGGTTTAGGTTTAGGTTTAGGTTTATTTTGTTTATTTTTTTATTTTAGATTTAGGTTTTTTTTACATTAGGCTTTAGGTTTTTTTAATTTCTTTTTAGGTTTTATTTTAAAGTTAATTTTTTAAGTTTTGGTTTTTATTTCATTTTTATTTTATTTTATTTTATTTTAGGTTTATTTTTTTTTTACTTTACGTTTAGTTTTTTTATTTTGGTTTTCTATTCTTAGGTTTATTTTCTTTTTTAGTTTAATTTAGGTTTTAATTACTTTCCTTTAGTTTATTTTTATTACTTTATTTTATTTTATTTTAGGTTGAGGTTATAGTTTAAGTTTTTATTTTATTTTATTATTTTATTTTATTTAGGTTTAAGTGTTTTTATTTCTTTCATTTTTAGGTTTAATTGAGTTTAGGTTTTGGTTTTTGTTTTTAGGTTTTCAGGATTTAGGGTTTAGGGTTTAGGGTTTAGGGTTTTAGTTTTAGGTTTTAGGGTTACTTAGGGTTTAGGGTTAGTTTACGGTTTATGCTTTATGCTTTAGGGTTTTGGGTTTTTAGGGTTAGTTTAGGGTTTAGGGTTTAGGGTTTTAGGGTTTAGGGATTATGGTTTAGGGTTTAGATTTACGGTGATGGTTTGGGTTTAGGGTTAGTTTAGGGTTCAGGGTTTATGGGTTTCTAGGGTTTAGGGTTTAGGGTTTAGGGTTTAAGTTGTAGGTTTATGGTTTAGGGTTTAAGGTTTAGGATTTAGGGTTTAAGATTTAGGGTTTATGGTTTAGGCTTTAGGGTTTAGGGTTTTAAAAAAAATTAGGTAAACCGGTAGGTTTAGGTTTATTTAGTTTATTTGTTATTTATTTTAGTTTATTTTAATTTTTATTTTTATTTAGGTTTATTTTTTATTTTTATTTAATTTAATTAATTTATTTTAGGTTTATATACTTAAGTTTTGGTTTTGTTTTAGTTTTTTTTTTGGTTAAGGTATAGGTTTATGTTTATTTTTTGTTTAGTTTTATTTTTTAGGTTTAGGTTTTTATTTTATTTTTTTAGGTTTAGGTTTTAGGTTTTTATTTTAGGTTCATTTTTAGGTTTTTTTTTAGTTTAGGTTTAGGTTTATTTCTAGTTTATTTTATTTTGTTTATTTTAGTGTTTAGGTTTAATTTAATTTAGGTTTAGGTTTATGTTTAGTTTTTTTTTAGTTTATGGTTTATGTTTTATTTTTTATTTATTTTTAGGTTTTATTTTTAAGTTTATTTTTTAGGTTTAGGTTTTTATTTAGCTTTAATTTTTTTTATTTTAGGCTAATTTTATGTTTAGTTTTTATTTTATTTAGGTTTATTATTTTTAGGTTTATTTATTTTTTTATTTTAGTTTAGGTTTTTATTTATTTTATTTCAATTAAGTTTATATTTTTTTATTTTATTTTCTTTTTAGGTTTAGGTTTAGGTTTAGGTTTTAGTTTAGGCTTTTATTTTATTTTGATTTTTTATTTTATTTTGGTTTAGGTTTTCTTATTTATTTTATTTATAGGTATTATTTAGCTTAGGTTTAGCTTTTTAGCTTTTTAGGGTTTAGGGTTAAGCATTTAGGGTTTATAGTTCAGGGTTTCAGGGTTTAGGGTTTTAGGGTTTGGGGTTTAAGGTTTACGGTTTAGGTTTTAGGGTTTAGGGTTTAGGTTTTAGGGTTTAGGATTTAGGGTTTAGGGTTAAGGGCTTTTAGGGTTTAGGGTTAAGGTTTTTGGTTTTAGGTTTAGTGTTCTTATTTTGTTTTAGGGTTTAGGGTTTTTGGTTTTTTTTTAATAGAGAACAAAATCAGATTCAATATTTCTTCATTTCGATTTCATCAATCAAGTAACACACCAAGTTTTCTAAGACACAAGCGACAACATAAATAAAAAATGAGAACACATAGACCAAATAAAAAACCCTAGCTAACTAGAATCGTCTCTACTGTAAAGACACAATTCCATAAGTAGTAGATTTGATCGGTCGTTCTTCAAGTTTTCCAGTTTTCATAAGAACCACCCTAGCCTCTCTAGTAGCGGGATCCACCATCATATCTCTGATTTCTCCCTCCGCCACCACCACGGTTGTAACCTCCGTCAATCCTCCTGCCTCCATAATCACCACTGCTCCAACCACTACCTCCATATACACCAGCACCTCCAGATCCCCCACCACCACTGCGATAATCGCCACCTCCACCTTCGCCTCCATCGCCAGATCTAGATTGAGCCTAGTTGACGAGGATGGTCCTGTCGTCAAGGTTCTGGACATTCTTATGTTTAGGTTTAGGTTTAGGTTTATTAGGTTTTAGGGTTTAAGTTTACTTTTTAATTTATATAGTTACTTTAGGTTTAGGGTTTAGGGCTAGGGTTAGGGTTTAGGGTTTAGGTTTAGGGTTTAGGGATTTAGTGTTTATGCATTTAGGGTTTAGGGTTAGGGCTTAAGGTTTAAGGTTTAGGGTTTAGGGTTTATGGTTTAGGGTTTAGAATTTAGGGTTTATGGTTTTTTTTTAAATTATGTAAACCGGTAAGTTTATGTTTATTTAGTTTATATAATTTATTTTAGTTTATTTTATCTTCTTACTTTTATTTAGGTTTATTTTTTATTTTTATTTAGTTTAGATTACATATTTTAGGTTTATTTATTTTAGTTTAGATTTTTTATTTTAGTTTTTTTTTAAGTTTATGTTTAGGTTTTTATTTTAATTTTCATAGGTTTAGGTTTTAGATTTTTATTTTTGGTTTATTTTTATGTTTTATTTTTTAGTTTATTTTTTGTTTATTTTATCTTATTTAGTTTAGGTTTAGGTTTAGGTTTTATTTATGTTAGTTTAGTTTATTTTAGTTTAGGTTTAGGTTTTTTTTGTTTAGGGATAAGGTTTTATTTTATGGTTTACTTTTTAGAGTTAAGCTTTTATTTAGTTTTTACTTTATTTTATTTTAGTTTTATTTTATTTTTATTTTATATTTAGTTTTTATTCTATTTAGGTTTTTTATTCTTAGGTTTATTTTAATTTTTATTTTAATTTAGGTTTTTATTTATTTTATTTTATTTAATTTTTAATACTTTATTTTATTTAATTTTTATTTTTTGGTTTTAGTTTAGGTTTTTATTTTGTTTTATTATTTTATTTTATTTAGGTTTAGGTTTTTTTATTTATTTCATTTTTAGGTTTAATTTAGTTTAAGTTTTTAGGTTTTTAGGGTTTAGGGTTTAGGGTTTAGTGTTTAGGGTTTAGGGTTTAGGTTGTAGGGTTTAGGGTTTTATGGTTTAGGGTTTTAGGGTTTAGGGTTTAGGTTGTAGGGTTTAGGGTTTTATGGTTTAGGGTTTTAGGGTTTAGGGTTTAGGGTTTAGGGTTTAGTGCTTAGTGCTTAGGCTTTATGTTTTAGGGTTTAGGGTTTTGGGTTTAGGGTTTACGTTTATGGTTAGGGTTAAAGGTTAAGGGTTAAGGGTTTAGGGTTTAGGGCATAGGGTTTAGTGTTTAGTGTTTAGGGTTTAGGGTTTAGTGTTCCAGGTTTAGGGTTATAAATTTAGGATTTAGAGTTTAGGCTTTAGGGTTTAGGGTTTAGGATTTAGGATTTATGGTTTAAGGTTTAGGGTTTATGGTTTTACTTTAAAAAAAATTTAAGTAAACTAGTAGGTTTAGGTTTACTTAGTTTATTTAGTCTATGTTTTATTTATTTTAGTCTATTTTAATTTTTATTTTAATTTAAGTTTTTTTTTTATTTAGTTTAGTTCATTTATTTTAGGTTTATTTATTTTAGGTTAGGTTTTTTATTTTAGTTTATTTTTTTGGTTAAGGTTTAATTTATCTTTATTTTTTATTTAGCTTTATTTTTATTTTATTTTCTAGGTTTAGGTTTTATTTTTTATTTTTAAATTTAGGTTTTTGTTTTATTTTATTTTTTTATGTTTAGGTTTTAAGTTTATTTTTAGTTTTTTTTTTAGTTTAGGTTTAGGTTTATTTTTAGTTTATTTAATTTTATTTAGTTTAGGGTTTAGGTTTAGTTTAATTTAGGTTTATGTTTAGGTTTTATTTATTTTATTTTAGTTTATTTTAGTTCAGGCTTATGTTTATTTTATTTTATTTTCTTAGGTTTTGTTTTTTTTAGTGTAGGGTTTATGTTTTATTTTTTTTATTTCTAGGTTTCATTTTTAGGTTTATTTTTTAAGTTTAGGTTTTTGTTTTGTTTTTATTTTAGGTTAATTTTATGTTTAGTTTTTGTTTTATTTAAGTTTTTTTAATTTTAGGTTCATTTTAGTTTTAGTTTAGTTATGGTTTTTATTTATATTATTTTAGTTTAGTTTTTATTTTTTTATTTTATTTTCTTTTTAGGTTTAGGTTCAGGTTTAGGTTTTAGTTAAAGTTTTTATTTTATTTTATTTTATTTATTTTATTTTGGTTTAAGTTTTCTTATTTATTTTATTTTGAAATATTATTTAGTTTAGGTTTAGGTTTTAGCTTTTTAGTGTTTAGGGTTTAGCATTTAGGATTTATGGTTTAGGGTTTTAGGGTTTGGTGTTTTAAGGTTTGGGGTTTAGGGTTCAAGGCTTAGGTTTTAGTGTTTAGGGTTTAAGGTTTAGGGTTTTAGGGTTTAGGGTTTAGGTTTTAAGTTTAGGGTTTAGGTTTTACTTTAGGGTTTAGGGTTTTTGGTTTTTTTTTAACAGAGAATAAATTCAGATTCAACATTTCTTCTTTTCGATTTCATCAACCAAGTAACGCACCAAGTTTTCTAAGATACAACCAATGACATAGATCAAAAATGAGTACGCATAGAACAAATCAAAAACCCTAACTAACTAGAACCGTCTTTACTATAAAGGCACAATTCCATAAGCATTAGGTCGGATCAACTATTCTTTAGTTTCTTCAGTTCCCATCAGAACCACCCTGACCTCTCGAGTAGTAGGATCCACCATCATATTCATGATCTCTCTCTGCCACCACAACGACTGTAACCTCCATCGCTCCTCCCGCCTCCATAACCACCACTACTCTGACCACCACCTCCATATCCACCAGCACCTCTATATCCCTCACCATTACTATGATAACCATCACCTCATGCCCACCTCCACCTTGATCTAGGCTGAGCACGATCATGTTCACGCCATCAAAGTTCTGCCCATTCTTAGGGTATCAATTTAGATTTTGGTTTATTAGGTTTTAGGGTTTAGGATTATTTTTTATTTTATTTAGTTACATTAGGCTTAGGTTTAGGGTTGGGGTTTAGGGTTTAAGGTTTTGGGTTAGCATTTAGGGTTTAGGGTTGATGGTTTAGGGTTTAGGGTTTAGGGTTTAGGTTTAGGATTTTAGGGTTTATGCATTTAGGGTTTAGGGTTTAGGGTTTAGGGTTAGAGATTTTTTAGGTTTGTAGTTTTAGGGTTTAGGGGTTTAGAATTTAGGGTTTATGGTTTTTTAAAAAAAAATTAAGTAAACCGGTAGGGGTAGGTTTATTTAGCTTATTTAGTTTATTTTTTATTTATTTTAGTTTATTTTATATTTTATCTTTATTTAGGTTTATTTTTTTATTTTTATTTAGTTTAGTTTATTTATTTTAGTTTTAGTTTTTTATTTTAGTTTATTTTTTAGGTTGAGGTTTAGGTTTAGGTTTATTTTTCATTGAGTTTTATTTTTATTTTATTTTTTAAGTTTAGGTATTATTTTTTATTTTTAGGTTTAGGTTTAGGTTTTTATTCAATTTTTTTAGGTTTAGGTTTTAAATTTTTATTTTAGGTTTAGTTTTAGGTTTTATTTGTTAGTTTAATTTTAGTTTATTTTATTTTATTTAGTTTAAGTTTAGGTTTAACTTTAGGTTTTAGTTTTATTTATTTTATTTTAGTTTATTTTAGTTTATGTTTAGGTTTATTTTATTTTTATTTTAGGTTTAAGTTTTTTTTAGTTTAGGGTTTAGGCTTTATTTTTTTATTTATTTTTAGGTTTATTTTTAGGTTTAGGTTTTTATTTTATTTTAAGTTTATTTTATTTTTATTTTACATTTAGTTTTTATTTTGTTTAGCTTTATTTAGTTTAGTTTAGGTATTTATCAATTTTATTTTAGTTTATTTTTATTAGTTTATTTTATTTATTTTTAGGTTTAGGTTTAGGTTTTTATTTTATTTTATTATTTTATTTAGGATAGGGTTTTTTATTCATTTTATTTTTAGGTTTAATTTAGTTTAGATTTAGGTTATGAGGTTTTTAAGGTTTAGGGTTTAGGATTTTAGGGTTTTAGGGGGTTTAGGGTTTTTAGGGTTTAGGGTTAGGGCTTAGGGTTTAGGATTAGGGTTTAGTGTTTAGGCTTTATGGTTTTGGGTTTTTAGGGTTTAGGGTTTAGGGTTTAGGGTAAGCTTTGGGTTTATGGTTAGTTTATGGTTTAGGGCTTAGGGTTTAAGGTTTTAGGGTGTAGGGTGTAGGGTTTAGGGTTTAGGATTTAGGGTTAGGGTTAGGGTTTAGGGTTTAGGGTTTAGGATTTAGGGTTTTGGTTTAGGGTTTTGGGTTTAAGGTTTAGGGTTTAAGGTATAGGGTTTAGGGTTAGTTTAGGGTTTATGGTTTAGGGTTGCAAGTTTAGTGTTTTAGGTTTAGGGTTTAGGTTAGGGTTTTGGCTTTAGGGTTTTTTTTAAATTAAGTTAATCGATATGTTTAGGTTTATTTAGTTTATTTAGTTTATTTTTTATTTATTTTAGTTAATTTTATTATTTATTTTTATTTAGGTTTTTTCATTTAGATTAGTTTAGGTTTTTATTTTAGTTTATTTTTTAGGTTTAGGTTTAGGTTTATGATTATGTTTATTTTTTTGTTTAGTTTTATTTTTATTTTATTTTTTAGGTTTAGGTTTTATTTTTTATTTTTAGGTTTAGATGTTTTTACTTTATTTTTTTTAAGTTTAGGTTTTAGGTTTATTTTTAGGGTTTTTTTTTAGTTTAGGTTTAAGTTTATTCTTAGTTTATTTTATTTTATTTACTTTAGGGTTTAGGTTTAGTTTATTTTAGGTTTAGGTTTAGGTTTTATATTTTTTAGTTTAGTTTATTTTAGTTTAGGTTTATGTTTATTTTAATTTGTTTATTTTAAGTTTAGGTTTTTTTAGTTTAGGGTTTAGGTTTTATTTTATATTTATTTTTAGGTTTATTTTTTTTGTTTATGTTTTTATTTAGTTTTTATTTTATTTTATTTAAGGTTTTTTTTACATTTAGTTTTTATTTTATTTAAGTTTCTTATTTTAAAGTTTATTTTATTTTTTAGTTTAGTTTATGTTTTAATTTATTTTATTTTAGTTTTATTTTATTTTATTTTTAGGTTTAGGTTTAGGTTTAGGTTTAGGCTTTACTTTAGGTTTTTATTTATTTTATTATTTTAATTTACTTAGGTATAGGTTTTTTGTATTTATTTTGTTTTATTTTAGTTGATTTTATGGGTTAATTAAGTTGAACCCTTAATTAGATGAATTAATTACCTTTACTTGTGTCACCTTAAAGTAATTAACTAAATTATTATGAGTCAACATGATATGCATTGAAAATAAACTTGCAATGATCCTAGGAAATAAAAGGGGTAAGGGACTTAATTAATTACTCTTATTGGTTTTGCCATACATGTGGACTAGCCTTAATCTCTCCTTTAGGTTATTAAACACCTAAAGATGTACCCTATGATTTAATTAATTAAGGTTTGATGTGATTATGATTTCAATTTTATTAAGTGATTTAATTAATTAGTTAAATTTTAATTAATTTCATGTTAAAAAGGGTGAAATGAACTTAGGGAAAGGCGTCCCAACACCTAACCCTATTCCTTAGTTCACTTATTGTTGAACCATGATTAATAAACTTAATTAACCAATTTATTACTACTCATGGGATTAATTAATCATTAATTAACTTAAAAGAGAACTTAAGGTTTAATTAGTCAATCTTCCTAATTAAGTAAGCAATAAATCCAAAGAAAATCATGGCAGGTAGTTGTCATCCCTTTAAATTAACCAACAAAATTTGGGATTAATTTCTCAAGTAATTAAGGACTAATTAAGATAATAAATTTTGTAATTAAACCTTAATTACTATTCAAAATTAGTTTAGATCATTTCTAATTAATTCTCCTCTGAAATACCTTTAAAATGAGTATTTATTTGAAATTTTTTTATTTCCCCATGATTTTTAAAAATTTCAGCCATTAGAAATGATTAATTAAGCCTAATCATGTTGGCACCACGTGGCGTCCTGACACAGTGCACTTTACATATGGCATCACGAGATTGGCTACTTAAAATTTATTCTTCGGCAACGTGGTGGCGGATCTTTCATTTGTTCGATCTTAGATCGGGCAGCTACGATTAATCTCACAACTTAAAAGGATTAAATTAGTTCTATCTAGCAGATCTAATCTCGATCGTTTATTCTGATCACATGGAATAGACGGTGTGTGTCGTAACATCACACAAGTGATGTAACGTAACGCAAGTGATGGAGAATGGAGTTTGTCTGCCATTGCTCACTTGATCCGAGCTTACCTGAGCTTAGATCAACTTCAAAATGATCTCAAACCTTCACGACATCGATCGAAGGGGATCCAACAGTCAAGATCACATGAGATGAAATTTTTCTTAAAAAAGCTCCAACATATTTTTGCCTAAGGATTAGTTTTGGAAGCATACCTCATCAGAGCTCAAGATCGATGACTTGATCGATTGAGGAAGCTTCATCTAGTGGAGACAAAGGCTTGTTGAGCAGCAATTGGATCAATTCCTTGATGTTTGCTCGGAAGGCCATGAACTAATAATTTGGAGCTCGGCTTTGATCGAAGTCCCACCTCAAGTGCTCGAGATGCTTGAGAGATGATTCATTCTTGGTCGATGAGGCCTAGGGAAGGTGCCTGCAAAGTTAATTTTAGTTTAATGGAGAAATGGGGAAATTAGGTCTGAAATGGGAGTCTCTTATTTGAATGGGCGGGAATTTTTGATAGATGAACGAGCTTGAGTGCTTAAGGAATGGCTCTAGTGGCTCATCTTGGGTATCTAGGGGTCTGAGGAAAGATTATGTGTGTGTTTAAGTGGAAATGGGGGGTGTAAACCCCCCTTCATCTTGATCGAGTTTGGCTTCTAGAGGCCGTTCGACCATCTCAGGGAGTCATGGGTGGCAAGGAGGAGGTGAGTTGGTTCGGCTTGGTTAGTTGAAGGTGTGGAGGTGGTTGCCAAAGAGGAATAATGGGTGTCCTATGGGTTTCAAATTCTTAAATGGGGAGGGTGAGTTGATTTCAACTCCCATGGGTCAACCACAACCACCTTGGGTGGGTTGAGTGTCTAAGTGCTTTGGACCATTGGGAGTACCAAGTGGCCAAGGAATGGAAATGGCCACTTATATGGGTGATTTGTCTCATGTGATGCCCTTGACCCAAGGGTATAATGATCATTTGGCATTGGTTTTGATTTGGAAAGATTTCAAATGAGCTAACTGTGGGTTAGCGAAAATTTTAGGTTAATTGGTGTTGATTTGGTTAGGTTTTACTCAATTTGACTCATTTAGGTCAAATTGTGTTAAGTTGGGTCAAGTTGACAAATTGGTCATATTGGGTCAAACTAAGGGTTGGGTCAATTTCATATGATCATTTATGATGTTTTGGCTCAATTGGTTTGGTTTAATTTGGCTTAGATTTGATTTTGGCTCATTTGAATTCATTTGGGTCAAATGGGTTAAGCTGAGCAATTTGACCAAATTGGCCAAATTGTCTTAGGTTGGGTGTTGGTTTGGGTTTAGTTGACCAATTGAAGATGATTGTAGGCTTTGGTTTCAATTAATTTTGATTTGGTTTTATTTAGGCCAACTTGAACCTTTAGGCCATTTTGGGCTAAGTAGGTCAATTTGGTTCAATTGGGTCCAATCATGGCTTCAGTTAGGTTCAACAAACAATTTGGAATGAACTTGAGCCATTGGTTGCAATCAATTTGATCTATATTTTAATTTGACCCAATTTGGTCTTTTTTAAATTGGGTCAACTTAATCAAGAGGGCCAATTGGGTTTGGTTTGACTCAATTGAAGATCAAGTCATATTCAAATATTGATTTTGATTTGGTATGAATCATTGGTTTCAAGGGATTTGTCTTAGGTTGCAATTTGGCTAATTTAGGTTTGTATGGGTTAAGGGGTTGACTTGGTCAAATGACCAAGTTGACTTGGTTTGACCTAATTTGTGACAATTGATCAACGTAGGGGTATCACAATCATGATGGGAGGTTTTGATGGCTTGGTTCAATCTAATTTGGGTAGGATTAGAACTTGGCTCAAATCGGTCAAATTGGCCACTTTGGATCGACTAGACCAATTTGGTTTAGTTGGCTTGATTTTGGGTTGACTTTGATTTAGTTGAGTTTATATATGGATTTGGGATTGATATATAAATTCAATAATTGGTAACTTGGGTTCAAATGGGTTTTAGTTCATTTGAACATTTCAAATCGAAAGGGTTAAGTTGGGTTTGACTTGGGTTGATTTTGGTTTGGCTTTATGATTGTAGATTTCATTTATATTTGTGAATATGATTGAAGGAATGATTGATTCATGAGAAAATCAATTGAATTTGGGTTTTGGAAAGAAAGAATTTGGCTAAGTCCATGGAGTTGGGTCATGTGGCTTAGGTTTGGATTTTGATTTGGTTTGATTTAGTCGTGATGATTTAAATGCATATTTTATTTAAATTTATGATGATGATTGAAAATATGATTGATTTGTGAGAAAATCAATTGAGTTTTACTTGATTTGGATTACGATTTGGCTAAGTCCATGGGATAGGTCATATGGCTTAGGAAAGGTTTTGATTTAATTTGATTTAGTTTGATTTTTTTTATCATTTGAATGTAGATTTGATTTTTATTTAGGAATATTATTGAAGATATAAATTTATTATGAGAAAATCAATTGATTTTGGATTAATTTGGATTAAGATTTGGCTAAGTCCATGGGATAGCCATATGAAGGGTTGCAAGTTTGGATTTGATCATGGGCTTCAATCATTTGGTTATGGAATTTGGGTTTGGATTTGGATTTGAATTTGATATTTGAATTGAACTTGAGGTTCGATTTGAGAAGGTGAACATGGATTGGATTTGGGTTGTAGGGTAAGTGGATTATCCTAATCCCTAAGGCATAACTTAATCCTATGGTTAACCCTTATAAGTCTTCAGACTTAGGTTATGTGTTTACTTAATTATTAGAAGTGTCTTATGATTAAGGAAGTCTTAGTGTCTAGAAGACTCCTAAATCTAAGATGGAAAGATTAAATCCGCACTCCAAAAGTGAGGTCAATAGGCCTTAGGCTCCATAGTGTTTCCCATGGAGATAGATGATTGGAAGACTGAAGCAAAGTTTCACATTATAGACTCAGATACATCTTTCAACGCTTTGCTTAGAAGACCATGGATACATGAGAATAACGTAGTTCCATCCTCTCTACATCAGTGTATGAAGTTTGTGAGAGGTGGGATCGTCTACTATGTCAAAGTAGATCTCAAGCCATTTACAGCTCACGAGGTTGACATATATGAGGGGAGGCTTACTACCTCCCTCAAAATCAACAAGTCTATTTTCATGAACTTGGATAAAGTTTAAAAATAAAAAATAAAAATAAAAATAAAATGAAAGAGAAAAAGAAAATGAAAAGAAAAAAGAAAATAAAAGAGAGCGAAAATAGACTTGGAGGAGGAAGTGGAGCACAACATTATATTCCACCCATAGTTTATTGCTCCATTCGAACATATGGGTAAGATGACCTGTACTCCACTAAGAAGAGGAAGAGGCTAGTTCAGAGGCAGTCCTAGGGGTGAAAAACCTTCTTATTGGCAACCCAATAGAAGATAGTCCCAGCTACCAGGAGTACACCTACTATACATATAGACTTAAAATCTAGTTCATAAGATGAGTCTTATATGGTTAGTATACCAGCCAGCTCTTCTCTGTAGTAGAATCCCTTGGAGGTGACACTTGAGCCATATAGCAATGAAGAATGGGCTCCAAAGCAAAGCATAAGTGTATCCTAGTATATATGTGAAACAGTTAGGCATCAGTTGGGAATCTTAGCTCTAACCCCACTTTCCTCTCAATAAGGCGAGGGTTTGGTAGTTAAGGAATCCCTAAGTCATCCAGTGTGAAGACTTAGAGGTTCTTTCTAGGAGCATCATCCTCAAGATAAGAAGTTGATGTAGAACTTGAGGGTGATTCATATAAGGATTTAATAGAATTACCTTTTGATTTATGTTGGTCATATGTTCATAATTTAGCAAAGAAAGGGTTAATCCCACATACTTGGTCAAAGCACAGGTCATACTACTTTGAAAGAATATGGAATAACAAATGCAAAAGGTCTCAATCAAGACTAGGACTAGGATTGGTATAGTAGGTCCAATCGATGATGATGATTATTGCTTAGTCATCATCAATCATTTGGAATTTGATAGGTTCTTTCCAAATCACATTAACTCACATGAGGAGCAATGCTTAGAAACATTAGATGATCAAGATCATTTTGAAGTTAAAGATGCACCACCAGATTTCGAAGAAGAGATCAAGTCAACCATCATTTAGCTCAAGGAAATCAACTTAGAAACTAAAGAATATCCATGTCCAATATACATCAGTTCTTTGTTGAATGAAATTAAAACCAATGGCTTAGTTAGGCTATTGGCTAAGTTTAAGGACTATTTTGCATGGTGTTATGAATAGATGCCTGGATTGGCTCCTAACGTAGCGGTCCATAAACTAGCAATAGATCCTAATGCTAACCCTGTCAAGCAATCTCTTAGATGCATATGATTACACATTCAATGACAGGTCATTTCTGCAATCAAGAAACTGATCGATGCTGGCTTCATCTGAGAAGAAAAATACCAAACCTGGTTAGCCAGCATTGTCCCAGTTAAGAAATGGATTGGCAAAATTCACATATGTGTCAATTTTAGGGATTTAAATAGGGCATGTCCAAAAGATGAATTTCCACTACCAATCTCGAAGCTAAGGGTTGATATTGCATCATTTCATGCAATCTTCTCTTTCATGGATGGCTCATATGGATATAACCAAATAAAGATGGCCCCTAAAGATGAAAGAAACACTGCTTTTAGAACTCGATCAAAATTTATTACTATAAGGTCATGCCTTTCAGCCTTAAAAATGCTAGTGCTACATTACAGTGGGCTATGACTCGAATCTTTGACAAACTCAATCATCATTAAGTTGAGTGCTATGTCGATGATCTCATGGTCAAAAGTAGAGAAAAGGAAGACCATCTCTTTGACTTGATAGTAGTTTTCAAACAATTAAGACAATTTAACCTCAAAATGAACCCCCTTAAGTGTGCATTCGAAGTAGCTTCAGAGAAATTCCTTGGGTTTGTTGTTCGACACCAGAGAATCAAAATCGATCTAGAGAAGTTCAAGAGATATTAGAAATGCCACCCCATAAAAGTTTAACTTAACTGAGATCATTCCAAGAGTGGTTGGCATATCTAAGATGCTTTATATCCAACCAATCGAGAAGATGTTAGCCATTCTCAGCATTTGTGAAAAAGGATGCCAAGTTTAAGTGTGATGGCAAGTGTGATCATACCTTCGAAGACATCAAGGATTACCTAATGATGCTGTCAGTTCTAGCAGCCCCAATCTAGGGTAAGCCGCTCATACTTTACACTACTTCATTAGACAACTCCTTTGGTGCAAAGTTGGGCCAAGCTAATGATAAAAGTAAGGAAAATGCACTCTATTACCATAACCACCATCTAATCTCTGCTAAGGCTAATTATCCACCCATTAAGAAGCATTACCTAGTTTTAATGTTTCCATCCCAAAAGCTACAGCACTACATGCTTCCTCATAAGGTGAACTTAATCTCTAGGATCAATCCCCTATAGTATCAAGTGATGTGGCCGATGCTATCCAAACGGTTGGCACGACAGTCCATGATCTTCTTGCAGTTTGACATTACCTTCGTACCCCTCCATGCAGTGAGAGGACAAGCAATAGCGGATTTCTTAGCAACACACCCACATCTTGCTGACTCTCTACTAAGTGATGATCTCCCTGATTAATAAATCATGAACTTAGGGGATACTACCATTCATAGCTAGGAGATGTACTTTGATGGTGTGGCTTCCTCTCAAAAAGGAGAAGAACCACAATTTACTATTCCAGGAAAGCAGGGGAAGGAATAGTTCTCTTAACTTCAGACCGTGATGTGATAACATTCTCATATCATTTGTCCAATCCTTGCACCAACGATGAGGCCAAATATGAGGCTCTGATTATCGATCTGGGGTTAGTCTTTACTCTAAGCATCTAGAACACCAACATCATTAAAGATTCTCAGCTTGTTATCAACCAAATTTCTAGGTTGTATAAGGTTATAAAGCTCAAGCTCCAGCACTACCACAAGTACACCATAGAGTTGTTGACCCAAATCCCAGAGGTTATAATTTATAAGATTCCTAGAGGAGAGAATTTCGTAGTGTTTGCTTTAGCTAAGCTTGCCAAAGAGATGGCATGTCCGGAGGATAATTCCATATCAATAAAGGTCCAAAATAGACAAGTCTTATCCCTTATTAATATTGAACTCATCAAAAAGTACACTCTTGAAGGGGAGGTTGCCATTGCTAAGAAGGACGTTGAGTTAGATTGGAGGAAACCATTCAAGGGTTACCTAAATAAAGGCAAACTACCTTAAGAGAAGTCCCAAGCCTATCAAATGAAGTAGTGAGCACTTTCCTATGCTCTTATGGATGGTGTCTAATACCAGTGATCTTTCAATCATATGTGGTTACATTGTTTATACTAGCATGAAGCCCATAAGATTGTGATCGAGGTTTACTCAGTATTATGTGGAGCTAACAATTTGGTCTGAACATGAAAACCAAGATCAAGAGACTAGAATACCACTGGCCATTGATGATCAAAGATTGCATGGATAGGACTAGGCGATTCCACCTATGTCAAATACACGGTGTGATCCTACACAAACGACCCAACATTCTACATCCTACATTGGCCTCATAGCCACTCGAGTGTTGGGATACCGACATAGTCGGTTTGATTGATCCTTCTTATTTTAAGGGTCAATAGCTCATCTTAGCTGCTACTGACTACTTTTTCAACTGGGTGAAAGTGATTCCACTCAGAGAGGTCACACCTCAACATGTGCACCAGATGTTTAAGAACCATATCGTATATAGGTTCGGAGTGCCTCGATGAATTATATCTGATAATGATACTATATTCAAGAGCTCTGAGATCAACAACTTTTCTTAGAGACATAGCATAGAATGAAGATATTTTACCATCAACTACTTGAGGGCAAATATTTTAGCAGAAGCCTTCAACAAAACTCTCATCCAAATACTAAAGAAGACACTCGATAATAATAAACGATAATGGCATGAACAGTTAGTTGAAGACTTGTGGGCCTACCACACCACATATGGAACTCCAACTCAGTCTACTCCTTTCTCCTTAGTGTATGGGTCTGAAGCTGTTCTACCATTAGTAGTCCAACACCCATCACTAAGGATAGCAGTAGGTAGCAAGATCACAACAGAGCATAACGCCAAGTTGCAATTAGAAGAGCTCAAATGTTTGGAAAAGAGATGCCTATGTGCATGCCAAAACCTCAAGTTGTACAAAGCTAAAATGATTTAAGCTCACAACAAGTTGGTCAATCCTAGAGCTTTTGAAGTAGGAGAGCTTATTTTAGTTCTAAGGAGATTGATTGTTGCCCGTCATAAGATGGGAGGCAAGTTTGAACCCACTTGGGAAGGCCCTTTTGCCACAGAGATGGCCTACCAAGAAGGATGTTATCAGCTTATTAATCATAAGGGAGCACCCTTGCTTTCAATGGGCTCAACTTTAATAAATATTATAAATCATGTATGAAAATAATTATCATCATTGATAATTCCATTTCGAATTCAATCTCTTCCATGTTGAAAGTATTCTTATTTGTGAATCTGCCACGATGTGTTTTGGGTAGGTGTATGGGACCCGAGCGGCGTCCTATCCTTCATCGACCCAACACAAACATAAACTACACACAAACATAAAAAACAAATGCATATCTTTTATCTTGAGCTACTATGAGTTGAGATAACCCCCCAGTGGCACTCCCTCATTAGCTTCTCTAGGTCGGGCTGACGTGCTACCTTGCTCGTGTGTCACCCCAGTGGTCTTCTTGCTTTAGACGATGTAAGTCTGCTACACTTTCCCTCTTTACTTGGCCACTATACACCAACAAGCGCATTGCTAGTTTGGTAGGCCTTAGTGTATGGTCGATAAGCTATTTCATGTTGGCTACTTTTAAGAGGATGTGAGTCTGCTAAGCTTTCTTCTTGGATTAACCTTTGTGCACTAACTGGTTTGAGTATATTTGAGGTTTAGGATATTTCCCCTAGTGGCTCCTTCTGTCCTGACTACTTCAAGTCTGGGTCTAGTCCTTCCTCGGGGCTCCCCGCTTAGTAATCGCTCTAGGTCAGATAACATCTATCCTGCCGATGATAGACTATTATGATGATCAGTTTCATATGGAAAGATGTAAGTCTACATGCTTTCTTTCCAGATTGATCATTACACAATGACGGGCACCTTAGGTTGGTTGGTTCTCACTATGCTGATGAATACACCACTCATACTAATGGATACACCTTAGGTTGGTTGGTTCTCACACCTTAGGATACACCACTCATGGAAGATGTAAGTCTACTACTCTTTCTCCTTGAGTTGGCTACCGTACACCTATAAGCTTTCTTTTCCAGGGCTCAGGATAAAACCCATAGTAGCACCTCCCCTGTGGGAACTATATTTGGATCACGTCCTTTGCGACCCCATTTAGACACTACTCAGGTTACTATCGGATAGGATAGTTCCCCTTTCCTAATAACCACTCCTGTGGTTGGAGAATATGTGATGTGGATGTGCAAATTCTCCCTTAGTTCAACAAATCTGAGATAAAGCAAGGACGGCATAGCCCTTTCTCAGTGTGGTCCCTTGCACACCAACATGGTCCACAAAAATATATAAATAAACTATATATTCATTTATGGATTAGTAGGACACCACTAGCAATACCTTTTCATAAGTAGGTATCCTATCTTTAGGGCAGTGTCAGTAAAACTCATAAGAATCATTTGACTACTTTTGAGTTGATATAAGTCCCCATCAATATTCACTCAATAGTCCCCCCTAAGTCTAGTTTGATTTGTTATGCAATCAACAGGTCACCCTAGTGGTTGTTCTCTGCTTTAGAAGATGTAAGTCTATTACGCCTTCTTCCTAACACAACCGTTGCACACCAAAAGGCAACTTCTTATGCTCGCTAGCTCTATCCCATGACCCATAGACTATCCCTTTGGATATGTAAATCAGAGATAGGACAAGTCCGATATAGCCTCTTCTCAGTGGGTCCAACTCACACCGACATGGTCCATAAATTAAATCTATCAAAATTGACTAAGCTCACATCCCCAGATGATATTCCCTCAATTCGATATCAAACTAAACCAAACAAACCATATTAAATCACACAAAATTTAGATAAAATTATTCCTGATTACTTTTGAGTTGACATAAGTCCCCAAGGGCATTCACTCAATAGTTGCCCTAGGTTAGGTACAATTTATTGTGCATCCAACAGGTCACCCTAGTGGTTATTCCTCGCTTTAGAAGATGTTAGTTTGCTATGACCTCTTTATAGCACAATAGTTGCACATCGAAAGGCAACCCATTAGGTTGGCTAACTCTACCTAGCATCTTGTAGACTATCCCTTTGGATTTGTAAACTTAAGGTAGGTCAAGGCTGATATAGCCCCCTCTCAATGGATCCATTGCACACTGATAGGGTCCATACATTAAATCAGATTAATTTAAACCCAATCTAATTTATCCTAATGGAGTTAAATCACACGGTTCCCCCCAGTGGAGCTCCAAATGATACATAAACAAGTCAAGCAGATAAATTAAATTCAAAACCAACCTCCTTAGTGGAACCAAAGTAAACCAACTTTCCTAGAAGAGTCTAAATCAAAGAAAACCAACCAAACTCTTATTCCCAGTGGATACATCCTCAAACAAATCTATCAACCGGTGCCATGAATTTTAGTATTGCTTCTTGGCGTGTGCTGTGAATTTGGCCAAATTCTTCCATCTCAACCTTCAAATTAATATTTTTGTGAGTTTTGACCCAATGTATTATAACAAAAGTAAAACATACTAAAATGTACAAACATTTAGTAACACACCACGACATTCATATATATGTGAAGTTATATTGTTGTGTATATTATATTTTAATATGCTTTCATATAATATATTATATTACATTACACTTTAAAATGAATCACTTTAAGCAAAAAATTTATAAAATTTGGTTGAAAAATGAACATTTATTTTGGATGAAAAATTCAATTCTTTTGATTAAATGACATACCATAGCACACCCCCAATGATGTTCCCTAAATCTTACATTAAATTTGTCCAAATCCCATCATCTCAGCCTATAAATCATTGTTATTATGAATTATACCAATACAAACTCTACTACATCATCCTATAACAAAATAAAATATGCCAAACAAAAAGCAATAATACTTAGTAGTATGCTATAATGCATGATGCTACACTATGCTATGGCATCCTATATTATAATACACTATAACATATTATATTATATTATATTGCATAGTACATCACAAGGGATTGCTTAAGAAAAAAATCATAAAATTAGGCTAAACAATAAAAATTTATATGTTTTAGTTGTATTACTTACATATTTTAAATTGAAACAATATATTATGATGCCATGCTCTACCTATTATGATTTTGGCCAAATTCCACCATTTTAAAGTCTAAATGAACATTTTTATAAATAATGCTAGTTTAGGCTCGACTGCATGATTGTAAAATACTAAAATAATTTAAAATTCATAACAATATATTATGATATATGATGCTATACTATGCTACAACATATAATATTTATTTTGAACATAAAATCTTACTTTTAGACTAGTGGCATAGCACACCTTTAATCTTGTAACTTAATTCCTACTTTAAATTTAATAAATTTCATCATTTTTTTATTAAATCAATATTTTTATGATTTATATTAATATAGACTAGAGGGCACAATACCACAATATACTAAAACATTTTAAAACATCTTATAACATCCAAAAACACATCACTACATGCTCAAATATATGATACTACATTATACTATAATATATTGTATTATAATATAATTTAGGGTTAGAGTTTATATTATTCAAATCTCTGATAGTCAAGGGAATGTCCCTTGAAGACATTTTCTTGAGCTATCATAACAATGTTTGGATTAAGTCATTCTTTAGATCAACTCCTAATGACATCTTTATTTAAGGTTTAGGGTTTAGAGTTTAGGGTTAGGGTTTAGGGTAAGTTAAGGTTTGAGGGTTTATGGTTAGTATGGGATTTAGGGTTTATGGTTAGTTTTGGGTTTAGGGTTAAAAGTTTGGGGTTTAGGGTTTAAGATTTAGAATTTAGGGTTTAGGGTTACAGGATTTAGGGTTTAGGGTTTTTAGTTTTAGGGTTTAGGGTTTAAGGTTTAGGGTTTTATGGTTCAGGGTTTAGGGTTTAGCATTATTTAGGCTTTTAGGTTTTTAGGGTTTAGGGTTTAGGGTTTAGGGTTTAGGCTTTTTGTTTTAGGTTTAGTGTTTAAGTTTTAGTTTAGGTTTTAGGGTTTAAAGTTTTTTAATAGAGAACAAAATTAGATTCAATATTTTTTTTTTTGATTTTAGCAACCAAGTAGCACTCAAAGTTTTCTAAGACATAAGCGATGACATAGATAAAAAATGAAAACCCATAGAGCAAATCAAAAACCCTACATAAGTAGAACCATCTCTATTATAAATACACAGTTTTATAAGTAGTAGATTGGATCAACCGTTCTTCAATTTCTCCAGTCTCCATCAAAACCACCCCCGCCTCTTTAGTAGTGGGATCCGACATCAAATCTTCGATCTTTCCCTCCACCACCACCACGACTATAACCTTCATCACTCTTCCTGCCTCCATAACCAACACTACTCTGACCACCACCTCCATATCCAGCAGCACCTCTAGATCCCCACTATAACATTAGGGTTTAGGGTTTAGGTTTTAGGGTTTAGTTTTTTTTGGGTTTAGGGTTTAGGGTTTAGGGTCAGTTTAGGGTTTAGGTTTAGTTTATGATTTAGGGTTTAAGGTTTAGGATTTAGGCATTAAAGTTTAGGGTTTTAGGGTTTAGGGTTAGTTTAGGGTTTAAGGTTTAGGGTTTTAGGGTTTAGGGTTTAGGGTTTAGGGTTAGGGTTAGGATTAGGGTTTAGGGTTTAAGTTTTAGTGTTTAGGGTTTAGGGTTTAGGGTTTAAGGATTAGGGTTTAGGGTTCAGTGTTTTTTATGGTTTAGAGTTTAGGGTTTAGGGTTTTTTATGGTTTAGGGATATAGGTTTAAGGTTTAGGGTTTAGGGTTGTAGGTTTAGGGTTTATGGTTTATGGTTAGTTTTAGGGTTTATAGTTTAGGGTTTGAGGTTTAGGATTTAGGGTTTAGGGTTTAGGGTTTTTTTTAAAAAAATTAAGTAAACCGGAAGGCTTAAGTTTATTTAGTTTATTTTATATTTATTTTATTTTTTATTTTTATTTAAATTTATTTTTTATTTTTATTTAGGTTAGCTTATTTATTTTAGTCTAGGTTTTTTATTCTAGTTTAATATTTTTGTTTAGGTTTAGGTTCTGTTTATTTTTTAGTTTAGTTTTATTTTTATTTTATTTTTTAGACTTAGGTTTTATTTTTTATTTTTTGGTTTAGGTTTTTTTTTATTTTTTAGGTTTATGTTTTAAGTTTTCATTTTAGGTTTTTTTGGGGTTTTATTTCTTTAGTTTAGGTCTAGGTTTATTTTAGTTTATTTTATTTTATTTAGTTTAGGGTTTAGGTTTAGTTTATTTTAGGTTTAGGTTTAAGTTTTACTTATTTTCTTTTAGTTTATTTTAGTTTAGGTTTAGGTTTATTTTATTTTGTTTATATTAAGTTTATATTTTTTTATTTTAGTTTTGGGTTTAGATTTTATTTTTTTCTTTTTTTAGGTTTTAATTTTTTTTGTTTAGGTTTTTTTTTAGTTTTTATTTTATTTTAATTTAGGTTTATTTTATTTTTATTTTACCTTTAGTTTTTATTTTATTTAAGTTCTTATTTTTAGATATATTTTATTTTTTAGTTTAGTTTAGGTTTTTATCTATTTTATTTGAGTTTAGTTTTTATTTTATTATTATTATTATTATTATTATTATTATATATATATATATATATATATATATATATATATATATATATATTAGGTTTAGTTTTTTTTAGGATTTATATAGTTTAGGCTTAGGTTTTTAAGTTTTTAGGGTTTAGGGTTTAGCATTTAGGTTTAGGAATTAGGGTTTAGGGTTTAGGGTTTATGGTTGAGGGTTTAGGGTTTAGGGTTTTAGGGTTTAGGGTTTAGGGTTTAGGGTTTAGTGATTAGGGTTTTAGCATTTAGGGTTTAGAGTTTTGGTTTAGAGTTTAGGGTTTAGGGTTTAGGGTTGTTGTTTTAGGGTTTAGAGTTTAAGGTTAGGGATTGTTTTAGGATTTATGGTTTGGGGTTTTTGTTAATTTTTTAATTTTCATTTTTTTAAATTAAGTAAATTGGTGGTGGAAGACCTCCTTATTGGTGGCTAGCTAGTGGGAGCTATGTTCCATCTCATAGGAGTGCCCTTAATATCCATATAGATTTGGAATCCAGTTCAAAGGATGAGTCTCATATGTTTAGCACGCCAATCAACCCCTCTCAGCTGGTCCCATTAGAGGTGACATATGAGCCAGAGAGTGATTAAGACTAGGCCTCCAAGCAAAACATGAATGTATCCCAGTCAGTATTATGTAGAACAATCAGGCAACAGTTGGGAACTTTAGCTCTAACCCCACTCTCCTCTTAGAAAGTTGAGGGTTTAGTAGTTAAGGAGGCCCCCAAGTCATCTATAGTTGTCAAGACAAAGAGGTTTTTGTTGGGAGCATCATCCTCATGTCAAGAAGCTAATGTAAAACTTTAGGATGATTCATATAAAGATCTAATACAATTACCTTTTGATTGGTACTTGCCTTGAGTTCTTAACTTAGCATAGAAGGGATGAATCCCACATACTTGGTCTAAACACAAGTCAAACTACTTTGAAAGGCTATGGGGCAACCAAAGCAGACATCTTCAATCAAGACCAGGATAAAGATTCAACACAGTTGGTCCAGTCGATGATGACAACCATTGCCTAGTCATTACCAATTATTTGGAGTCTGATAGGATCTTTTCAAGTCATACTAACTCATATGAAGAGGTGTGTTTAGAAACTTCAGATGATCCAAATGAGTTTGAAGTCAGAGATTCACTGCCAGAGTTTAAAGAAGAGATCATATCAACCATCGATGAACTCAAAGAAATCAACTTAGGAACAAAAGAAGAGCCATGTCTAACATACATCAGCTCCTCATTGAATGAAGAAGAAACCAATGACTTCAACTTCGTTAGGCTATCCACTAAGTTTAAGGATTACTTTGCATGGAGTTATGAAGATATGCCTAGTTTATCTCCTGACATAGTAGTCCATAAACTAGTAATAGAGCCTTGTGCCTACCAAGCAAGCTCCTAGATGTATGTAATTAGACATTGAACAGTAGGTCATTTTTGAAGTTAAGAAATTGATCGATGATGGTTTTATGAGAGAAAAAAAATATCCTACCTAGTTGGGCAATGTCGTTCTAGTTAAGAAGAAGAATGGCCAAATTTGTATATGCGTCGATTTTAGGGATCTAAATAAGGCATGTCCTAAAGTTGAATTTCCACTACCAATCCCAAAACTGATGGTGGATAATGCCTCATCTCATGCAGTCTTCTCTTTCATGGATGGGTCATCTAACTATAGCCAAATTAAGATGGCCCCCAAGGACGAGAAAAATACTACTTTTTGAACATCGATTGGAATCTATTATTATAGGGTCTTGCCTTTCAGCCTTAAAAATATCGGTGCAACATACCAATGGGCCATGACTCGAATTTTCAATGAACTTATTCATCATCAGGTTAAATATTATGTTGATGATCTTGCAGCCAAAAGTAAAGAAAAGGGAGACCATCTCTTTGACTTTAGAGTAGTTTTTGGGTTAGGATAATTTAACCTTAAAATGAATTCCCTGAAGTGAGCATTCGAAGTAGCTTCAGGGAAATTCCTTGGGTTTGTTGTCCACCACCGTGGAATAGAAATCAATCTAGTGAAGATCAAAGTGATATTAGAAATGCCACCCCATAAAAGTCTAACTCAACTCAGATCATTTCAAGGGCAGTTGACGTACTAAGGCAGTTCATTTCCAACCTGATACAAAGATGCCAACCATTCTCATCACTTATCAAAAAGGATGCAAAGTTCAAGTAGGATGATAAGTGCCAGCATGCTTTTGAAGACATCAAGCACTACCTGATGATGTCCCCAATTATAGCAGCCCCTATCTCAGGCAAGCCACTTATCTTATATACTACTGCATTAGATGACTCCTTTGGTGCTTTGTTGGCCCAGACCAAAGATTAAGAGAAAGAAAATGCACTCTACTATCTCAATCATCATCTAATCCTTGCTGAGGCAAATTATCCACCTATTGAAAAGCACTTCCTAACTTTAATCTTTGCATCCCGAAAGCTATGGCATTACATACTTTCTCATAAGGAGAATCTGATCTTTAGGATTAATTCACTGTAATATCTCATGACATTGCCAGTGCTATATAGATGGTTAGTTTGTTGGTCCATGATTTTGTTACAGTTTGACATCACTTTCGTACCCCTCAGTGCGATGAGTGGATAAGAACTAGCAGATTTCTTAGCAGCACACCCACTTCTTGCTGATTCACCGCTTAGTGATGACCTCCCTGATGAACAAATCATGAACTTACGGAACACTAGCATTCACCGCTGGGAGATTTATTTTGATGGTGTGGCTTCTTTTCAAAAAGGAGAAGAAATATGATCTACTCTTCGAGGAAAGGTAGGGGTTAGAATAGTTCTCCTAACTATAGACTGCGATGTGATGAGATTCTTATATCATCTATCCAATCCATGCACCAATAATGAAGCTAATTATGAGGCTCTGATTGACGGTCTAGAGTTAGCCATGACACTATGCATCCAGAGTATCAACATCTTCAGGGATTCTCAATTAGTTATCAACCAACTCGTTGGGACCTACAAGGTTCTGAAGCCTAAACTCTATCACTACCACAAGTAAACCATAGAGTTGTTGGCCCAAATCCTAGAGGTTACCATTTATAAGATTCCTTGAGGAGAACATAGAAGTAGTTACATTAGCCAAGATTGCCAAAGAGTTGGCATCTTTAGAAGATAAGTCCATACCATAAAGGGTCTAAAATAGACAAGTCTTATCCCTTATTGATGCTAAACTCATCGAGAAACTTGATCTTGAAGGGGAGGTTACCGTTGCTAGAAAGGATGAGGAGTCAGATTAAAGACAACCATTTATGGATTATCTAAATATAGGCACACTACCTCAAGAGAAGTCATTAGTCCATTAGGTGAAGCATAGAGCTCTTTCCTATGTTCTTATGGATGAAACTTTATTTCGGCGATCCTTCGATCATATGTGGTTAAGTTTTTCAGGCAAACACGAAGCCCATAAGATTATGAATGAGGTGCATTCAGGTTTATATAGAGCACATCAATTAGGTCTAAAGATGAAATTCAAGATCAAAAGATTAGGATATTACTGGCCTTCGATGATCACAAATTACATGGACATAGCTAGGAGATGCCACCAATATCAAGTACACAATGTGGTCTTAAACCATCCACCGAACATTCTACATCCTACATTTGAGTGTTCGGGTACTGACATAGTGGGTCTGATTGATCCTTCTTTTTCCAAGGGTCATCAGTTCATTCTAACTACCACCGACTACTTTTCTATGTTGGTAGAGGTGATTCCACTCAAAGAGGTCACACCTCAGGATGTGCTCCAGTTTTTCAAGAACCATATCATATTTATGTTCAGGGTGCCTCAACAAATTATATCTGATAAGGGTACTGCATTCAAGAGCACTAGAATCAATAGCTTAGCCCAAAGACACATCATAGATTGGAGATACTCTACCATCTACTACCTGAGGGAAAATGGCTTAGTAGAAGCCTTCAACAAAACTCTCATCCAAATATTAAAGAAGACACTCGACAACAACAAGCGATAGTGGCATGAGCAGTTAGTTGAAGCCTTATGGGCCTACCGTACCACATTTAAAACTCCAACTGAATCTACCCCATTCTCCTTAGTGTATGGGTCTGAAGCAATCCTACCATTAGAAGTCCAACTCCCATCATTAAGGATAGTTGTGGGTAGTAAAATCACAATTCAACAAAACTCTCCTCCAAATATTAAAGAAGACACTCGACAACAACAAGCGATAGTGGCATGGCTTAGTTAAAAGCCTTATGGGACATTTAAAACTCCAGACCCCATTCTCCTTTAGTGCAGATCAATCCTACCATTAGAAGTCCAACTCCCATCATTAAGGATAGTTGTGGGTGGGTCTTGATAATGCCAAGTTGCAGTTAGAAGAGTTCGAAAGTTTGGAGGAGAGATGCCTCCAGGCATGCCAAAACCTTGAGTTGTACAAAGATAAATGATTTAAGCTCATAATAAGTTGATCTATCCTAGAGCTTTTCAAGTAGTAGAGCTTGTTTTAGTTTTAAAGAGACTAATTGTTGAGCATCAAAAGATGGAAGGTAAGTTTGAACCTACTTGGGAAGGCCCTTTTGCCATAGAGAAGGCCTACAAAGGAGGATCTTATCAGCTTATAAATTATAAGGGAGAGCGCCCTATGCTTTCAATCAACGGGCTCTACCTAAAATAATATTATCCATAAATCTTATTTCAAACTAATCATCACTAAAATTTCATTCATCTCAAATTTCGTCTCTTCCATGTTGAGAAATATCTTTTCTTGCAAATCCACCACGATGTGTTTAGGGTAGGTGTAAGAAACCCAAGGGGCATTTTATCATGCATCATCATAACATGAACACAAACAACACACAACCACATATAAAATAAACACATATCTTTTGTCTTGAGCTATTTGATGTGGGATAAAGCCCCCTGTGGCACTCACTCATTAGGCTTTTGCTCTGGTGGTGACATGCTGATGGTGTGTATTGTCTAGCGGATGTTAGTCTACAAGCTTTCTTTTTAACTTGACCATTGCAAATTGACGAGCACCTTGTTAGTTTGGTAGGCCTTACTACCCATGTTGACTTTGTTTAAGAAGATGTAACTCTACATGCTTTCTTCTTCAACTAGTCATCATGATATAACTGGGTTGAGTATATTTGAGGCTTAGGATAAGTCCCCTAGTGGCTCCTTTCCTCCTGACCACTTTAAATCTTGGTCCAGTCCTTACACCGGACTCCCCGCTTGGTAGTCACCCTAGGTCGGATATCATCGATCCCGCCGACGACAGAGTATCCCGGTGATTATTTTTGTCTGTGAAGATGTAAGTCTACAAGCCTTCTTCTTAGATTGATCATCGCAAATTGGCGAGCACCTTAGGTTGGTTGGTTATCGCTATGCTGATATCGACCCACCCGGTGGATACACCACTCATGATAGATGTAAGTATACAAGCTTTCTCCCAGAGTTGGCCACCGTATACCTATAAAGTTTCTTTTACAGTTCCTAGATAAAGCCCCTAGCAGCACCTCCCCTATGGGCACTCTATTTGGATCACTTCCTTAGTGATCCCATTTAGACACTACCCAGGTTACTCTTGGATTGGACAGTCCCCTTTTACTAGTAGCCACCCCTATGGTTGGAGAATTTATCTTGCGGATACGCAGATTCTCCCATGGTATAGTAAGTTTTTATTTTAGGTTTATTTTTAGGTTTTATTTTTTTAGTTTATTTTATTATATTTAGTTTAGGTTTAGGTTTAGGTTTAGGTGTAGGTTTATTTTATTTTTCTTATCTTATTTTTATTTTAGATTTAGGTTTTTTTTAGTTTAGGGTTTAGGTTTTTTTTTATTTATAGGTTTTATTTTAAAGTTTATTTTTTAGGTTTTGGCTTTTATTTAATTTTTATTTTATTTTATTTTAGGTGTATTTTATTTTTATTTTATGTTTAGTTTTAATTTATTTAGGTTTTTTATTCTTAGGTTTATTTTATTTTTTATTTAATTTAGGTTTTTATTTTATTTTTAGTTTATGTATTAATTTAATTTAGGTCTAGTTTATTTAGGTTTTAATTTTATTTAGGTTTGGTTTTATTTATTCATTTAGTTTAAGGGTTTGGTTTTAGTTTAGGTTTTAGGGTATAGCACAGGGCCCAGGGCTCTAGGGCCTAGGGCTCAGGGGTTTTAGGTCAGCTAAGGGTCAGCTCAGGGCCTTTAAGGGCTGTGGTAGTTTAGTTAGGGCCCAGTTTAAGGACTCCATGGTTAGTTTCAGTTTAGGCCCAGGGTTAGTGTCTGGGTAGTTTATGGGTTTAGGCCTTTAAGTGGTTTGGCTTTTATGTCAGGGTCAGTTTTGGATTCACTATTTAGGCTGGGTTTAGGGTCTTTAAAAAAAAATAGGTAAACCACAAGTTTAAGTTTATTTTATTTTATTTAGTTTATTTTACTCTTTTAGTTTATCTTTAATTTTTTTAGGTTTATTTTTTTATTTTTTTTTTTTAGTTTAGTATTTATCTTTAGTAGGTTTTATTGTAGTTTATTTTTAGGTTATGGTTTAGGTATATGTTTGTTTTTATTCTTTAGTTTTATTTTTATTTTATTTTTTAGGTTTAGGTTTAGAATTTTATTTTTAGTTTTAGATTTAAGTTTTTTTTTATTTTTAGGTTTAGTTTAGGTTTTATTTTGTGTTAATTTTTTTTTTAGTTTAGTTTAGGTTTATTTTAGTTTATATCTTTTATTTTAGTTTAGGGTTTAGGTTTAGATTAAATTAGGTTTAGGTTTAGGTTTTATTTATTTTAGTTTAGTTTATTTTAGTAGTTTATGTTTATTTTATTTTCTTTATTTTACTCCATTTTAGTTTTAGATTTTAGGTTTATTTTTATTTATTTTTAGGTTTATTTTTTCGATTTAGGTTTTTGTTTAGTTTTTATTTTATTTTATTTTAAGTTAATTTTATGTTTGGTTTTTATTTTACTTAGGTTTTTTATTTTTAGGTTTATTTATTTTTAGTTTAGTTTGGGTTTCTTGAGTTATTTTATTTCAGTTTAGTTAATATTTTTAATTTATTTTATTTTTCAATTTAGGTTTATGTTTAGGTTTTAGTTTAGATTTTTATTTTATTTTGGTTTTTTTCTTGTTTATCTTATTTTTAAGTATTATTTAGTTTAGTGTAGGTTTTATTTTTTAGGGTTTAGGGTTTAGCATTTTGGTTTATAGTGGTTTCTGGGGTTTTAGTGGTTTGGTTTAGGGTTTAGGTTTTAGGGTTTAGGGTTTCGGGTTTAGGATTTTAGGGTTTATGGTTTATGGTTTAGGGTTTAGGGTTTAGGGTATTTAGAGTTTAGTGTTTAGGGTTTATGGTTTAGGTTTTAGGTTTTAGGTTTAGGGTTCAGGTTTTAGTTTAGGGTTTAGATTTTTTTGGTTTATTTTAACAGAGAACAAATTTAGATTCAATATTTCTTCATTTTGATTTCAACAACCAAGTAACACACCAAGTTTTCTAAGACACAAATGACAACACAAATAAAAAATGAGCACACATAGATCAAATCAAAATCCCTAGCTGACTAGAACCGTCTCCACTGTAAATACGCAATTCCATAAGCAGTAGATCGGATCGCCTAGTCTTCAATTTTTCTAGTTTTCATAAGAACCACCCCAACCTCTCGAGTAGCAGGATCCACCATCATATCCCTGATCTCTCCCTCTGCCACCACCGCGGATGTAACCTCCGTCCCTCCTCCCGACTCCATAATCACCAATGCTGCAACCACCACCTCCATATCCACCAGCACCTCTAGATCCCCCACTACCACTGAGATAATCACCGCCTCCGGATTTTCCTCCACCGCAAAATCTGGACTGAGCCTAGTCGACGATGATGTTTCTCCCGTCAAGGTTCTGCCCATTCTTAGGGTTTAGGTTTAGGTTTAGGTTTATTAGGTTTTAGGGTTTAGGATTATTTTTTTTAATTAATTTAGTTACGTTTGGTTTATGTTTAGGGTTTAGGGTTTATGCTTTTAGGGTTTAGGATTTTGCGTTAGGGCTTAGGGTTTAGGGTTAGGGCTTAGGGTTTAGGGTTTAGGATTTAGTGTTTAGGGTTTTTTTAAAATTAAGTAAACAGGTAAGTTTATGTTTAGTTAGTTTATTTAGTCTATATATTATTTATTTTAGTTTATTTTACTTTTATTTTTATTTAG
This sequence comes from Cymbidium sinense, assembly GCA_021442155.1. Lineage (NCBI taxonomy): Eukaryota > Viridiplantae > Streptophyta > Magnoliopsida > Asparagales > Orchidaceae > Cymbidium > Cymbidium sinense. Next base: position 35,594,813 of record CM038216.1, on the reverse strand, counting down.
TTTTATTTTTTTTATTTTGTTTAGTTTATATATTTTAGGTTTATTTCTTTTTGTTTAGATTTCTTATTTTAGTTTATTTTTAAAGTTTAGGTTTAGCCTTTTATTTTATTTTTTTTAGGTTTAGGTTTTAGGTTTTTATTTTAGTTTATTTTGAGGTTTTATTTTTTTAGTCTATTTTTAGTTTATTTTATCTTATTTAGTTTAGGTTTAGGTTTTGGATTTATTTATTTTAGTTTAGTTTATTTTAGTTTAGGTTTAGGTTTATTTTATTTTATTTATTTTTATTTTATTTTAGGTTTAGGTTTTATTTTTAGTTTATGGTTTAGGTTTTATATTAAGGTTTATTTTTAGGTTTAGGTTTTTATTTAGTTTTTATTTTATTTTATTTTTGTTTTATGTTTAGTTTTTATTTTATTTAGGTTTTTCATTCTTAGCTTTATTTTATTTTTTTTCATTTAATTTAGGTTTTTATTTATTTTATTTTAGTTTATTTTTTATTCTTTATTTTTATTTTATTTTTAGGTTCAAGTTTAAGTTTATCTTTATTTAGATTTAGGTTTTTTATTTATTTCATTTAGGTTTAATTTAGTTTAGGTCAGGTTTAAGTTCGGTTTAGGGCCCAGGGCTCAGGGCCTAGTGTTTAGGGTTCTTAGGGCCCAGGGTCAGGGTTTAGTATTAGGCTCAGCCTATGGCTCAGGGTTGATCAGGGTTTAGGCTTAGGGTCATAGGGTTAGGTAGGGTTAGCCTTACGCCTAGGCCCAGGTAGGCCTGTTTAGGGCCCAGAGCCCAGGGTTTTAGGGCCCAGGGTCATGGCCCAGAGCCCAGCACTCACGCCATGGTCAGAGTTTAGGGCTTAGCATGGCCTGTCAGTTTAGGGGTTTTAGTGTTTAGGGTAGCACATATGCAGTGTTATAAGTTTAGGGCCTAGGGTTTAGGATCTGTAGCTCATGGTAGGGTCCAGGGTTTAGGTTTAAAAAACAACCAAACTGGTAGGTTAGTTTATTTAGTTTATGTTATTATTTACTCATTTTAATTTTTTATTTTATTGAGGTTTATTTTATAATTTTATTTAGTTTATTTATCTTAGGTTTATTTTATCTTAGTTTAGGTTTTATTTTAGTTTATTTTTTTATTGGTAGGTTTATGTTTATTTTGTATTTAATTTTATTTTATTTTACTTTTAGGATTAGGTTTAGTTTTATTTTAGGTTTAGTTTAGGTTTTATTTTATTTTAGGTTTATCTTTAAGTTTTTATTTTAGGTTTACTTTTAGGTTTAGTTTAGTTAAGGTTTATTTTAGTTTATTTTATTTTATTTAGGGTTTAGGTTTTGTTTAATTTCGATTTAGGTTTGGGTTATATTTATTTTAGTTTAGTTTATTTTAGTTGAGGTCTATGTTTATTTTATTTTCTTTATTTTAGGTTTAGTTTTTTTTATTTTAGGGTTTTGGTTTTATTATTTATTTTTTTAAGTTTTATTTTTTAGGTTAGGTTTAGTTTTTCTTTATTTTAGAGTTTAGGTTTTAGGGTTTAGTGTTTAAGGTTTTAGGGTTTAGGGTTTAGGGTTCAGGGTTTTTGCGTTTAGGGTTTTGGTTTTAGAGTTTAGGTTTTAGCTTTTAGGTTTAGGGTTCTGGTTTTAGTTTAGGGTTTAGAGTTTTTAGTTTTTTTAATAGAGAATAAATTCATATTCAATATTTCTTCATTTCAATTTCATCGATGAAGTAACACGCCAAGTTTTCTAAGACACAAGCATCGACATAAATAAAAATTGAGCACATGTAGACCAAATAAAAAACCCTAGCAAACTAGAATTGTCTCTACTGTAAAGGCAAAATTCCATAAGCAGTAAATTAGATCGGCCGGTCTTAGTTTTTCCAGTTTCCATAAGAACCACCCCAGCCTCTCGAGTAGCGGGATCCACCATCATATCCCTGATCTCTCCCTCCGCCACCACAATGGTTCTGTCATTCCGGGTGCCTCCATAATCACTACCTCCATATCCACCAGCACCTTTAGATCCCCCACCACCACCGATGTAAGCCTCCACCTTCACCTCATTTTAGGCTAGGTTGATGATGATGTTCTTGTCGACAAGGTTCTGCTTATTCTTAGGGTTTAGGTTTAGGTTTTAGTTTATTAGGTTTTAGGGTTTAGATTTATTTTTTAATTTATTTAGTTACTTTAAGTTTAGGTTTAGTGTTTAGGGTTAGGGTTTAGGCTTTAGGGTTTAGGGTTTAGGGTTTAAGGTTTAGGGTTTAGGGTTTTACAATTTATTCTTTTAGTGTTTAGAGTTTAAGGTTAAGGCTTAGGGTTTAGGGTTTAGGGTTTTTTAGGGTTTAGGGTTGTAGGTTTAGGGTTTATAGTTTTTTTTTAAATTAAGTAAACCAATAAGTTTATGTTTATTCTATTTATTTAGTTTATATATTATTTAGTTTAGTTTATTTTATTTTCTATTTTTATTTAGGTTTATTTTTTATTTTTATTTTGTTTAGTTTATATATGTTAGGTTTATTTATTTTAATTTAGGTTTTTTATTTTAGGTTATTTTTTAAGTTTAGGTTTATGTTTTTATTTTATTTTTTTTAGGTTTAGGTTTCATGTGTTTATTTTTGGTTTATTTTGAGGTTTTGTTTTTTTAGTTTATTTTAAGTTTATTTTATCTTATTTAGTTTAGGTTTAGGTTTTATTTATTTTAGTTTAGTTTATTTTAGTTTAGGTTTATTTTATTTTGTTTAATTTATTTCTATTTTAGGTTTAGGTTTTATTTTAAGGCTTATTTCTTTGGTTTAGGTTTTTATTTAGTTTTTATTTTATTTTATTTTAAGTTTAATTTATTTCTATTTTATGTTTAGTTTTTATTTTATTTAGATATTTTATTCTTAGGTTTATTTTATTTTATAGTTTAATTTAAGTTGTTATTTATTTTATTTTAGTTTAATTTTAATAATTTATTTTATTTTATTTTTAGGTTCTGGTTTTAGTTTAGGTTTTTATTTTATTTTATTTAGGTTTAGGTTTTTTTTTATTTATTTCATTTTTAGGTTTAATTTAGTTTAGGTTTAAGTTTAAGTTTTTATGTTTTTAGGGTTTAGGTTTTATGGTTTAGGGTTTATGGTTTAGGTTTTAGGGATTAGAGTTTTAGGGTTTAGGGTTTAGGATTTAGGGTTTAAGGTTAGTGTTTAGAGTTTAGGCTTTATGGTTTAGGGTATTTAGGGATTAAAGTTTAGGGTTTAGGGTTTAGGATTTAAGGGTTTAGGGTTTAGTGTTTAGGGTTTAGGGTTTACGGTTATGGTTAGGGTTTAGAATTTAGGGATTAGGGTTAGATTAGGGTTTTTGGGTTTTTAGGGTTTAGGGTTTAGGGTTTAGGGTTTAATGTTATAAGTTTAGGGTTATAAATTTAGGGGTTTAGGATTTAGGGTTTAGGATTTAAGGTTTATGGTTTAGGATTTAGGGTTTTTTTTAAAAACAAATAAAATTAAGTAAACCGATAGGTTTTTGTTTATTTAGTTTATGTTTTATTTATTTCAGTCTATTTTAATTTTTATTTTTATTTAGGTTTATTTTTTATTTTTATTTTATTTTGTTTATTTATTTTAGGTTAGGTTTTTTATTTTAGTTTATTTTTTAGGTTAAGGTTTCAGTTTATGTTTATTTTTTTGTTTAGTTTTATTTTAATTTTATTTTATAGGTTTAGGTTTTATTTTTATTTTAGATTTAGGTTTAGGTTTTTATTTTATTTTTTTGGTTTAGGTTTTAGGTTTTTATTTTAAGTTTTTTTAGGTTATTTTTAGCTTAGGTTTAGGTTCAATTTTAGTTTATTTTATTTTATTTAGCTTAAGGTTTAGGTTTAGTTTAATTTAGGTTTAGGTTTAGGTTTTATTTATTTTAGTTTAGTTTATTTTAAGTTAGGTTTATGTTTATTTTATTTTAGGTTTAGGTTTTTTGTTTAGTTTAGAGTTTAGGTTTTATTTTTTATTTATTTCTAAGTTTTATTTTAAGGTTTACATTTTAAGCTTAGGTTTTTATTTATTTTTTATTTTAGGTGAATTTTACATTTAATTTTTATTTTATTTAGGTTTTTTAAATTTTGGTTTATTTTATTTTTAGTTTAGTTTAGGTTTTTATTTATTTTATTTTAGTTTAGTTTTTATTTTTTATTTTATTTTCTTTTTAGGTTTAAGTTTAGGTTTGGGTTTAGGTTTAGGTTTTAATTGAATTTTTTATTTTATTTTGGTTTAGGTTTTCTTATTTATTTTATTTTTAGGAATTATTTTGTTTAGGTTTAGGCTTTTAGGTTTTTAGTGTTTAGGGTTTAGCGTTTAGGGTTTACGGTTTAGGGTTTTTGGGTTTAGGGTTTTAAGGTTTGGGGTTTAGGGTTTAGGGTTTAGGCCATAGGTTTTAGTGTTTATGGTTTAAGGTTTTAGAGTTTAGGGTTTAGGGTTTAGGTTTTAGGGTTTTTAGGATTTAGGTTTTAGGTTTAGGGTTCAAGTTTTAGTTTAGGGTTTAAGGTTTTCGGTTTTTTTTAATAGAGAATAAATTCTGATTCAATATTTCTTCTTTTCAATTTCATTTACCAAGTAACGCACCAAGTTTTCTAAGACACTAGCAATGCGTAGATTGAAAATGAGCATGCATAGACCAAATCAAAACCCAAGCTAACTAGAATTGTCTTTATTATAAAGACACAATTCCATAAGCAGTAGATCGGATCGACCGTTCTTCAGTTTCTCCAGTTCCCATCAGAACCACCACGACCTCTCAAGTAGTAGGATCCACCATCATATCCCTGATCATTCCCTCACGCCACCACGTTTACCTTGCACTCTTCCGCCTCCAACCACCTTTTCGACAACCACCTCCATATCCACACACCTAGATCCCCCACCACCCTTGTGATATGCTTCGCCTCCGAGCCTCCTCCGATCTAGACTTGTTGGCGGTGATGATCCTGTCGTCAAAGTTCTTTCCATTCTTAGGGTTTAGGTTTAGGTTTCAATTTATTAGGTTTTAGGGTTTAGGATTATTTTTTAATTTATTTAGTTACTTTAGGTTTATGTTTAGGGTTTGGGGTTTAAGGTTTAAGGTTTAAGGTTTTTGGTTAGGGTTTAGGGTTTAGGGTTATGGTTTATGGTTTAGGGTTTAGGGTTTAGGTTTAGAGTTTAAGGTTTATGCTTTTAGGGTTTAGGGTTTAGGGTTTAGGGTTTAGGGTTAGGGTTTAGGATTTATTAGGGTTGTAGGTTTAGGGTTTAGGGGTTTACGATTTAAGGTTTATGGTTTTTTTTAAATTAAATTCCACCCACAGTTTATTACTCCTATCAAACATATGGGTAGGACGACCTGACCTTCACCATGTAGAGGAAGAGGCCAGTTCAGAAGCAGTCCTAGGGGTAGAAAACCTCCTTATTGGCCACCCAACATAAGATAGTCGCAGCTACCAAGAGTACACCTACTATCCATATAGACTTAGAATCTACTTCATAGGATGAGTCTTATATGGTTAGTACACCAACCAGCTCTTCTCTATAGTAGATTCCCTTAGAGGTGACACTTCAGCTAGATAGCGATGAAGAATGAGCTCCAAATCAAAGCATAAATGTATCCTAGTATATATGTGAAATAGTTAGGCATCATTTGGGAATCTTAGCTCTAACCCCACTTTCCTCTCAAAAAGCTGAGGGTTTGGTAGTTAAGGAAGCCCCTAAGTCATCCACAGGTGTGAAGACTCAGAGGTTCTTTCTGGGAGCAGCATCCTCAAGACAAGAAGTTGGTCTAGAACTTGAGGGTGATTCATATAAAGATTTAATAGAATTACCTATTGATTTTTACTTGTCACATGTTCATAATTTATCAAATAAATGGTTAATCCCACATACTTGGTCAAAGCACAAGTCTGGCTACTTTGAAAGAATATGGAAGAACAAATGCAAAAGCTCTCAATCAAGACTAGGACTAGGATTCGGTATAGTGGGTCCAGTCGATGATGATTATTGCTGCTTAGTCATCCCCAATCATTTGGAATCTTATAGGTTATTTTCAAATCACATTAACTTGTATGAGGAGCTGTGCTTAGCAACTTTAGATGATCCAAATGATTTTGAAGTTAAAGATGCACCACTAGAGTTTGAAGAAGAGATCAAGTCAATCATCGATGAGCTCAAAGAAATCAACTTAGAAATTGAAGAATAGCTACACCCGATATACATCAGTTCTTTGTTGAATGAAATTGAAACTAATGACTTAGTTAGGCTATTAACTGAGTTTAAGGATTTCTTTGTATTGAGTTATGAATAGATTCCTGGATAGGCTCCTAACGTAGCGGTCCATAAACTAGCAATAGAGCCTACTGTTAACTCTATCAAGTAGGCTCTTAGATGCTTGTGATTAAACATGGATTGACATGTCATTTTCGAAGTCGAGAAAATGATCGATGCTAGCTTCATCTAAAAGAAAATTACCATACCTGGTTAGCCAGCATTGTCCCAATTAAGAAACAGACTGGACAAATTCACATATGCGTCAATTTTAGGGATTTAAATAGGGCATGTCCAAAAGACAAATTTCCACTACCAATTCTAGAGCTGATGGTTGACATTGCCTGGTCTCATGTAGTCTTCTCTTTCATGGATGGCTCATGGATATAAAATATAGATGGCCCTAAAGATGGAAGAAACACGCTTTTAAAACCTCGATCAAATTTATTGCTATAAGGTCATGCCTTGATTAAAATGCCAATGCTACATCGGCTATGACTCGAATCTTTGATAAACTCATTCATCATCAAGTCGAGTACTATGTCGATGATCTTGTAGTCAAAAGTAGAGAAAAGGAAGACCATCTCTTTGACTTGAGAGTAGTTTTTGAACAATTAAGATAATTTAACCTCAAAATGAACCCCCTTAAGTATGCATTCAGAGTAGATTCAGGGAAATTCCTTGGGTTTGTTGTCCGTCACCAGAGAATCAAAATCGATCTGGAGAAGATCAAGGCAATATTAAAAATGCCATCCCCTAAAAGTTTAATTTAACTCGGATCATTCCAAGAGCAGTTGGCTTATCTAAGATGCTTTATATCCAGCATATCGAGAAGATGTCATCCATTCTCAACACTTGTCAAAAAGGATGCCAAGTTCAAGTGGGATGACAAGTTTGAGCATGCCTTCAAAGATATCTAGGATTAACTGATGACGCTGCTAGTTCTACCAGCCCTTATCTAGGGCAAGCGGCTCATACTTTACACTGATGCATTAGACGACTCCTTTGCTTCTTTGTTGGTCCAAGCCAACTACAAGAGGAAGGAAAATGCACTCTACTACCTCAACCATTGACTAATCTTTGCTGAGGTTAATTATCCACCCATTGAGAAGCATTTCTTGGCTTTAATCTTTCCATCTCAAAAGCTACAACACTACATGCATCCTCATAAGGTGAACTAAATCTCTAGGATCAATCCACTACAGTATCTAGTGACATGGCTGACGCTATCCAGATGGTTGGCATGACGATCTATGATCCTCTCGCAGTTTGACATTACCTTCGTACCCCCTCCGTTCAGTGAGAGGACAAGTGCTAGCAAATTTCTTAGCAACACACCCACGTCTTGCTGACTCTCCACTAAGTGATGACCTCTCTGATGAACAAATCATGAACTTAGGGGACACTGGCATTCACAGCTGGGAGATGTACTTTGATGGTGCTGCTTCTTTTCAAAGAGGAGAAGAACCACAATCTACTATTCCAGGAAAGGTAGGGGTAGGAATAGTTCTCTTAACTTCGGTCCACGATGTGATGAAATTCTCATATCATCTTTCCAATCCTTGCACCAATAATGATGCCAAATATGAGGCTCGGATTGTCATTCTGGAGTTAGTTGTTACTCTAAGCATTCAGAACATCAACATTTTTAAGAATTCTTAGCTTTTTATCAACCAAATCATTAGGTCCTATAAGATTATAAAGCCCAAGCTCCATCATTACCATAAGTACACCATAGAGTTGTTGACCCAAATCAAAATATTACAATTTATAAGATTTCTCAAGGAGAGAATACTGTAGTGTATGCTTTAACCAAGCTTGCCAAGGAGTTGGCATGTTCGAAGGATAAGTCCATATTAATAAAGGTCCAAAATAGACAAGTCTTATCCCTTATTTATATTGAACTCATCAAAAAGTACTCTCTTGAAGGGGAGGTTGCCAATGCCAAGAAGGACGATTAGTTAGATTGGAGGCAACCATTCAAAGATTACCTAAATAAAGGAAAACTACATTAAGAGAAGTCCCAAGCCTATCAAATGAAGCAGTGACCACTTTCCTATGCTCTTGTGGATGGTGTCTTGCACCGGCAGTCTTTTGATCATATGTGGTTACATTATTTAAACAAGCATGAAGCCCATAAGATCGTGACTGAGGTATACTCAGGATTATGTGGAGCTAACAATCTGGTACGAACATAAAAGAAAAGATCAAGAGACTAGGATACCACTGGCCATCGATGATAAAAAATTACATGGATATGGCTAGGCGATGACACCAATGTCAAATACATAGTGTGGTCCTACACCAACCACTAAACATTCTACATCCTACATTGGCCTCATGGCCACTCGAGTGCTGGGGTACCGACATAGTGGGTTCGATTGGTCCTCCTTCTTCCAAGGGTCATTAGTTCATCTTAGCTACTTCTGACTACTTTTTCAACTGGGTGAAAGTGATTCCACTCAAAGAGGTCACACCTCAACATGTGCTCTAGTTTTTTAAGAACCATATCATATATAGGTTATGAGTGGCTCGATGAATTATATCTTATAATGATAATGCATTCAAGAGAACCGAGATCAACAACTTTTCTTGGAGACATAACATATATTGAAGATAATCTACCATCAACTACTTGAGGGAAAATAGCTTAGTAGAAGGCTTCAACAAAACCTTCATCCAAATACTAAAGAAGACACTCGATAACAACAAGCGATAGTGGCATGAGTAGTTAGTTGAAGCCTTGTTAGCCTACCGCACCACATATAGAACTCCAACTCAGTCTACTCCTTTCTCCTTAGTGTATGGGTCTGAAGTCATTCTACAATTAGAAGCCCAACTCCCATCACTAAAGATAGCAGTACATAGAAAGATCACAACAGATCAGAATGCCAAGTTTTGGTTAGAAGAGCTCAAAGGTTTGGAAAAGAGATGCCTGTGTACATGCCAAAATCTAAAGTTGTACAAAGCTAAAATGATTTAAGCTCACAACATATTGGTTTGACCTAGAGCTTTTCAAGTAGGAGAGCTTATTTTAGTTTTAAGAAGATCGATTGTTGCCCATTGTAAGATTGGAGGCAGGTTTGAACCCAGTTGGGAAGGCCCTCTTTCCATAAAGAAGGCTTACCAAGGAGGATCTTATCAACTTATTAATCAAAAGGGAGAGCACCCAATGCTTCAAATCAATGGGCTCTACTTAAATAAATATTATAAATCATGTATGAAAATAATTATCATCGTTGAAAATTCCAGTTCGAATTCAATCTCTTTCATGTTGAAAGTATTATTGTTTCTTGAATCTACATAATGTTTAGGGTAGTGTATGGACCTTGGCATCCTATCCTTCATCAACCACATAAACTACACACAAACATATAAAATAAACACATCTTTTATCTCGGCTACTCACATCCGATACCTCTAGGCTAAATTGGTGACGTGATACCACCTAGTGTGTCACTCTTGTGGTCTTCTTGCTTTGGAGGATGTAAGTCTTCTACACTTTCCCTCTTTCCTTGGCCACTGCACACCGACAAGTGCCTTGTTAGTTTGGTAGGCCTTAGTGTATGGCCGATAAGATACCTCATATTGGCTACGTTTAAGAGGATGTGAGTCTGCTAAGATTTCTTCTTGGATTAACCTTCTTGCACTGACTGGTTTGAGAATATTTGAGGTTTAGGATATGTCCCCTAGTGACTCCTGCTCTCCTGACTACTTCAAGTCTGGGTCTAGTCCTTCCTCAAGGCTCCCCGCTTAGTAGTCGCTCTAGGTCAGATAGCATCTGCCCTGCCAATGACAGACTATTCTGATGATCAGTTCTACTTGGAAAGTTGTAAGCCTACACGCATTCTTTCTAGATTGATCATTGCACAATGACGAGCACCTTAGTTTGGTTGGTTCTCACTATGCTAATGAATACACCACTTATACTGATGGATACACCTTAGGTTGGTTGGTTCTCACACCTTAGGATACACCACTGATGGCAGATGTCTGTTTGTTACTCTTTCTCCTTGACTTGGCCATCGTACACCTATAAGCTTTCTTTTCTAGGGCTCAGGATAATGCCCCTAGTAGCACCACCCCTATGGGCACTATATTTGGATCACATCCTTTGCGACCACATTTAGACACTACTCAGGTTACTATCGGATTGGACAGTTCCCCTTTCCTAGTAACCACCCCTGTAGTTTGAGAATATGTGTTGTGGATGTGTAGATTCTCCCTTAGTCCAATAAATCTAAGATAGGTCAAAGCCGATGTAGCCCCCTCTCAGTGTGGTCCCTCGCACACCAATAGGGTCCACACAAATATATAAATAAAATATTTATTCACTTCTGGATTAGTAGGACACCACTAGCAGTACCTTTTCCTAAGCAGGTATCATATCTTTAGGGCAGTGTCAGCAAGGAAGTGTAAGGAAAACTCTCTATAGGAATTTCTTGACTACTCTTGTGTTGATATAAGTCCCCATCAATATTCACTCAGTAGTCACCCCAAAGTCGGGTTTCATTTGTTGTGGAATCAGCCAGTCAGATTCTTTGCACAAGGCAACCCTTATGTTGGCTAGCTCTATCCCATGGCAGTAGACTATCTTTTTAGATATGTAAATCTGAGATAGGACAAGTCCGATATAGCCCTTTCTCAGTGGGTCCATCGCACACCGACATGGTCCATAAATTAAATATATCAAATTTGACTGAGCTCACATCCCCAGTGGATATGCCCTCAATTTGAAATCATACTAAACTAAACAAACCATATCAAATAACATGAGATTAAAATAAAATTATTTCAGAATACTTTTGAGTTGACATAAGTCCCCAATGACATTCACTCAGTAGTCGCCTTAGGCCAGGTTTGAATTATTGTGCATCTAATAGGCCACCCTAGTGGTTATTCTTCACTTTGAAAGATGTAAGTCTGCTACGCCTTCTTCATAGCACAACAGTTGCACATTGAAAGGTAGCCCATTAGGTTGGCTAGCTGTTCCAATAGCCAGTAGATTATCCCTTTGGATTTGTAAATTAAAGGTAGGTCAAGGTTGATATCCTCTCAGTGGGTCCATTGCACACCGACATGGTCCATACATTAACTCAATTAAACCCAATCTAGTTTTTTCTAGTGAGTTAAATCACACCCTTCTCCCCAGTGGAGCCCCAAGCATATATAACAAGTCGAACAAATAAATTAAATTCAAAACCAACCTCTCTAGTGGAACCAAATTAAACCAACTCCCCTAGTAGACTCTAAATCAAAGAAATCCAACCAAACTCTTATCCTCAGTGGATACATCCCCAAACAAATCTATGAAATCTAACTTAAATATTAATCCCCAGCACGATATCCCGAACCTGCTTCCCTAGTGGAAGGTACATATGCTCGATGCTCAGCGGACTCGAACCCATATCTATAGCAAATATACCTCCACATCAATTAAAATAAAATAAATTAAAGTTGATTCAATCTTAATCCATGGTGGATTATAGATTCTTATCTCAAGTTGATCTTCTTTCCATAAATCATATAATCAAATCAAATTCAAACCTTATCCCTAACAGATTTTCTTCTTCTATTCCCTCGACATAGACCCCTCACATGTCATGTCCAATGCATGTGTGATCCCCTAGCGGATCTCCCTCCAAGTTCTTGACATGGATTTCTCATTAAATCTTATTTCTTCTCTTATGCACACCTTTAATACATCAACCAAAAGCCTAATAATGTATTCGTTCAAATTACATCATCTTAACATTGTAATCAATATTTTATGATTTGTGATAGTGCAAGCTCAAACTAACTATACAAAATCATGCAAAATATATTATAGTGTGAATTAACACACTATATTATATTATAATATATGATGTTATATTCTAATTTGCTATGATATAATATATTTTCTAACATTACACCACATTAGAATCACTTAAAATGAACAAATAACAAAATTTTCTCAAAATATAAATAATGTTCATTTTGGATGTAAAATTGTTATTTTCTATTAGAAATGGTACAAAATAGCATAATTTTAGTGTTGCTCCTTAGTGTGTGCCGTGAATTTGGCCAAATTCTTCCATCTCAACCTTCAAATTAACATTTTTGTGAGTTTTGACCCAATGTATTATACAAAAGTAAAACATACTAAAATGTACAATGACATTTAGTAACACACCACCACTTTCAAATATATGTGAAGTTATATTATTATGTACATTATATTTTAATATGCTTTCATATAATATTACATTACACCTTGAAATGAATCACTTTAACCAAAAAATTTATAAAATTTGGTTGAAAAATGAACATTCATTTTGGATGCAAAATTCCATTCTTTTGATTAAATGAGATACCATAGCATTCCCTAAAGCTTACCTTAAATTTGGCAAAATCCCATCATCTCAGCCTATATATCACTGTTATTATGAATTATACTAGTACAAACTCTTCTACATAATACTATACCAAAATAAAATATGCTAAACAATAAGTAGTAATACACAATAGTATGCTATAATGCATGATGCTACACTATGCTATTACATCCTATATTATAATACACTATAACATATTATATTATATTATATTGCATATCACATCACAATGGATTGCTTAAGATAAAAAAATCATAAAATTAGACTAAACGATAAAAAACTATATATTTTAGTCGTAACACTTAAATATTTTAAATTGAAATAATATATTATGATGCCATGCTCTACTTATTATGAATTTGGCCAAATTTCTCCATTTTAAAGTCTAAATCTACATTTTTATAAATAATGCTAGTTTAGGCTCGACTACATGATTGTAAAATACTAAAATCATTTAAAATGCATAGAACAATATATTATGATATATGATGCTACACTCTGCTACAACATATAATATTTATTTTGAACATAAAATCTTACTTTTTATACTACAAGTGGTGTAGCACACCTTTGGTACTACAACCTAATTCCCACTTCAAATTTAACAAATTTCATCATCTGATTTATTAAATCAATATTTTTATTATTTATATTAATATAGACTATAGGGCATAATACCAAAATATACTAAAACATCTCAAAACATCTTATAACATCCAAAAATACATCACTACATGCTCAAATATATGATGCTACATTATACTATAATATATGGTATTATAAAATAATTTAGGGTTAACGTTTAAAGTATTCAAATCTGTAATAGTCAAATGAATGTCTCTTGAAGACATTTTGTTGAGCTATCATAACTATGTTTAGATTTGGTCATTCTTTAGATTTACTCTTACTAACATCTTTATTCAAGGTTTAGGGTTTAGAGTTTAGGGTTAGTTTAGGGTTTAGGGTTTATGGTTAGTTTTAGGTTTTGGGTTTAGATTTTATGGTTTGTTTTAGGTTTAGGGTTTAGGGTTTGTTTAGGCTTTAGAGTTTAGGGTTTAGGGTTTGGGGTTTAGGGTTTAGGGTTTAGGGTTTAAGTTTTAGGGTTTATGGTTTAGGGTTGTAGGTTTTAGGCTTTAGGGTTTTTGGTTTTAGGGTTTATGGTTTTAGGGTTTTGAGTTTAGGTTTATTTTAGGGTTTAGGTTTAGGTTTGGTTTAGTTTAGTTTAGGGTTTAGGGTTTAGGGTTTAGGATTTAATGTTTAGGGTTTAAGGTTTTTAGGGTGTAGGGTTTAGGGTTTAGGGTTTTGGTTTTAGGTTTAGGCTTTAAGTTTTAGTTTATAATTTAGGGTTTAAGGTTTTTTTAATAGAGAAAAAATTCATATTCAACATTTCTTCTATTTGATTTCATCAACCAAGTAGCACCCAAAGTTTTCGAAGATAAGCAATGACATAGATCAAAAATGAGCACCCATAGAGCAAATCAAAAACCCTAGATAATTAGAACCATCTATATTATAAAGACATAGTTTTATAAGCAGCAAATCAGATCAACCATTCTTCAATTTCTTCAGTTCCCATCAGAACCACCCCCACCTCTTTAGTAGTGGGATTCGCCATCATATCCCCTATTTCTCCCTCCGCCACCAGCATGACTGTAACCTTCGTCACTCTTCCCACCTCCATAACCACCACTACTCCAACCACCACCTCCATATCGACCAGCACCTCTAGATCCCCACTATAACATTAGGGTTTAGGGTTTTGGCTTTAGGGTTAGTTTCAAGTTTAGGTTTGTTTGGGTTTAGGGTTAGGATTAGGATTTGGTTTAGGGTTTAGGTTTAGGTTTGAGTTTAAGTTTAGTTTAGTTTAGGTTTAGGGTTTAGGTTAGGGTTTAGGGTTTAGGGTTGCAGGTTTAAGGGTAGTTTTAGGGTATATGGTTTATGGTTTGAGGTTTAGGATTTAGGGTTTAGGGTTTAGGGCTTTTTTTTAAATTAAGTGAGCTGGTAGGCTTAGCTTTATTTAGTTTACTTTTTATTTATTTTAGTTTATTTTATTTTATTTTTTTATTTTTATTAAAGCTTATTTTTTATTTATATTTTTATTTAGTTTAGTTTATATATTTTAGTTTAGGTTTTTTCTTTTAGTTTATTTTTTTTAGGTTTAGGGTTATGTTTATTTTATATTTTAGTTTTATTTTTATTTTATATTTTAGGCTTGGGTTTTATTTTTTTTAATTTTTAGGTTTAGGTTTTTATTTAATTTTTTTAAGTTTAGGTTTTAGGCATTCATTTTAGGTTTTTTTTAGTTTTATTTTTTTGTTTGGGAATAGGTTTATTTTTAGTTTATTTTATTTTGATTAGTTTAGGTTTTAGGTTTAGTTTATTTTAGGTTTAAGTTTAGGTTGTACAAATTTTAGTTTAGTTTATTTTAGTTTAGGTTTATGTTTATTTTATTTTGTTTATTTTAAGTTTAGGTTTTTTTATTTTTAGTTTAGGGCTTAGGTTTTATTTTTAATTTATTTAGGTTTTATTTTTAGGTTTATATTTTTTGTTTAGGTTTTTATTTAATTTTTATTTTATTTTATTTTAGGTTTATTTTAATTTTTATTTTACATTTAGTTTTTATTTTATTTAGGCTTTTAATTTTTAGATATATTTTATTTATTTAGTTTAGTTTAGGTTATTATTTATTTTGTTTGAGTTTAGTTTTTATTTTTTATTTTATTTTATTTTTAGGTTTAAGTTTAGTTTTAGGTTTTAGTTTAGTTTTTTATTTTATTGTTATTTTACATATATATTTTTTAGGTTTAGTTTTTCTTAGGATTTATTTAGTTTAGGCTTAGGTTTTTAAGTTTTTAGGGTTTATGGTTTAACATTTAGGGTTTAGGAATTAGGGTTTACAATTTATGGTTTGGAATTTAGGGTTTAGGGTTTACGGTTGTAGGTTTTAGTGTTTAGGGTCTAGGGTTTATGGTTGAGGGTTTAGAGTTTAGGGTTTTAGGGTTTAGGGTTTAGGGATTAGGGTTTAGTGCTTAGGGTTTTAGCATTTATGGTTTAGGGTTTAGGGTTTAGGGTTGTAGTTTTCATTTAGAGTTTAAGGTTTAGGGATAGTATTAGGGTTTAAGGTTAGGGTTTTTTTATTTTTAATTTTATTTTTATTTTTATAAAATTAATTAAATTTGTAAGTTTAGGTTTATTTAATTTATTTTTTCTATTTTAGTTTATTTTATTTTTATTAACACTTAAGTTTATTTTTATTTAATTTAGTTTATTTATTTTAAGTTTATTTATTTTAATTTAGGTTTTTTAATTTAGTTTATTTTTTAGGTTTAGGTTTATGTTTAGGTTTATTTTTTAGTTTAGTTTTATTTTATTTTATTTTTTAGGTTTTGATTTTATATTTTATTTTTAGGTTTAAGTTTATGATTTTATTTTATTTTATTTTTTTTGGTTTTTTTGTTTATTTTATGTTTTATTTCTAGTTTATGTTTATCTTTAGTTTATTTTATTTTATTTTATTTAGTTTAAGTTTAGGTTTATGTTTAGGTTTAAGTTTAGGTTGTATTTATTTTAGTTTAGTTTATTTTAGTTTAGGTTTAGGTTTATTTTATTTTTATTTTAGATTTAGGGTTTTTGTAATTTAGGGTTTATGTTATATTTTTTATTTATTTTTAGGTTTTATTTCTTGGTTTATTGCTTAGGTTTAGGTTTTTATTTAGTTTTTATTTTATTTTATTTTAGGTATTTTAATTTTATTTTAGGTTTAGTTTTTATTTATTTTATTTTAGTTTAGTTTTATTTTTTATTTTATTTTCTTTTTAGGTTTAGTTATAGGTTTACATTTACATTTAGGTTTTAGTTTATGTTGTTATTTTATTTTATTTTTTTATTTTATTTTTGTGTAGATTTATTTATTTATTTTACTTTTAGGTTTTATTTAGTTTAGGTTTAGGTTTTTAGCTCTTTAGGGTTTATGCTTTTTAAAGTTTAGGGTTTATGTTTTATTTTTTATTTATTTTTATGTTTGTTGTTTAAGTTTAAATTTTATTTACTTTTTATTTTTCTATTTTAGGTTTATTTTATTTTTATTTTAGGTTTAGTTTTTATTTTATTTAGGTTTTCATTTTTTTAGTTTAGTTTAGTTTTTGTTTATCTTATTTTAGTTTAGGTTTTTATATTATTTTATTTTCTTTTTGGGTTTAGGTTTAGGTTTAGGTTTAGGTTTTAGTTTATGTTTTTATTTTAATTTATTTTTTATTTTATTTTGCTTTATATTTTATTTATTTATTTTACTTTTAGGTTTTATTTAGTTTATCTATTTTATGTTTATTTATTTTAGTTTAGGTTTTTTATTTTAATTTATTTTAGTTTTATTTAATTTAGCTTAAGTTTAGGTTTTTTTTGTTTATTTCAGGTTTAGGTTTTTCATTTTTTAGTTTAAGGTTTAGGTTTTATTTTTTATTTAGGTTTAGGTTTACTTTTAGTTTATTTTATTTTATTTAGTTTAGGGATTAGGTTTAGTTTATTTTAGGTTTAGGTTTAGGTTGTATTTATTTTAGTTTAGTTTATTTTAGTTTTGGTTTAAGTTTATTTTCTTTTATTTATTTTAGGTTTAATTTTTCTTTTTTAGTTTATGGTTTAGGTTTTATTTTTATTTTTTTATTTTTTAATTTTAGGTTTATTTTTTTAGGTTTAAGTTTTTATTTAGTTTTTATTTTATTTTATTTTATTTTATTTTAGGTTTATTTTATTTTTATTTTATTTAGGTTTTTTATTTTTAGGTTTATCTTATTTATTAGTTTAGTTTAGGTTTTTATTTATTTTATTTTAGTTTAGTTTTTATTATTTTTTATTTTTATGTTTAAGATTAGGTTTAGGTTTATGTTTAGGTTTTAGTTTAGGTTTTTATTTCATTATTTTTCTTTTATTATTTTTTTAGGTTTTATTTAGTTTATGTTTCTTTAATGGTTTAGGGTTTAAGGTTTAGAGTTTGAGGTTTAGGTTTAGAGTTTGAGGTTTATGGTTAGGGTTTAGGGTTATAGGTTTTAGGGTTTAGATTTATTTAGTTTATATTTTATTTATTTTAGTTTATTTTATTTTTTATTTTGATTTAGGTTTATTTTTATATTTATTTAGTTTAGTTTATTTATTTTAGTTTGTTTTTTAGGTTTAGGTTTTTTTTAGTTTAGTATTATTTTTATTTTTATTTTTATTTTTAGGTTTTATTTTTAATTTTTAGGTTTATGTTTATGTTTTTTATTTTATTTTTTTAGGTTTAGGTTTTAGGTTTTTATTTTAGGTTTAATTTTTTAGTTTAGGTTTAGGGATATTTTTAATTAATTTTATTTTATTTAGTTTAGCTTAAGGTTTAGGTTTAGTTTATTTTAGGTTTTGGTTTAGGTTTTATTTATTTTAGGTTTATTTTTTTTAGTTTTTATTTTATTTTATTTTTGGTTTATTTTATTTTTATTTTAGGTTTAGTTTTTATTTTATTTAGGTTTTTATCTTCTTAGTTTAGTTTAGATTTTTTATTTATTTTATTTTAGTTTAATTTTTATTATCCATTTTATTTTCTTTTTAGGTTTAGGTTTTAGTTTATGCTTTTATTTTACTTTTTTTGTTTAAATTTTTTAATTTATTTTATTTTTAAGTTTTATTTAGTTTTGGCTTTTTTTTTTTAGTTTTTTAGGGTTTAGGGTCTCTGGAGTTTCATGGTTTCTAGGGTTAGCCTAGGGTTTAGGGTTTGCAGGTTTATGGTTTAGGGTTTAGGGTTTAGATTTAGGTTTAGGGTTTTTTTAAAAAAATTAATATATATATATATATATATATATATATATATATATATATATATATATATATATATATATATATATATATATATATATAAGCAAACCCAGTTTAGGTTTATTAGTTTCTTATTTATTTATTTTGGTTTATTTTATTATTTTATTTTTATTTTTATTTAGTTTTGTTTATTAATTTTAGGTTTATTTATTTTTAGCTTAGCATAAGTTTTTATTTATTTATTTTAGTTTAGTTTTTATGTTTTTTTTATTTTATTTTTAGGATTAGGATTAGGTTTTAGTTTAGTTTTAATTTTATTTAATTTTATATTTATTATTATTATTATTAGGTTTTATTTAGTTAAGGCTTTTTTAAGGGTTTAGGGTTTAGTGTTTAGGGTTTAGGGTTTAGGGTTTAGGGTTTAGGTTTATTAAGTATATTTTTATTTATTTTAGATTATTTTATTATTTATTTTTATTTTTATTTAGTTTAGTTTATTTATTTATGTTTATTTTTTAAGTTTAGGTTTATTTTTTTGTTTAGTTTTTTTTTAAGTCTTTTGGTTTAGGTTTTATTTTTTATTGTTTGGTTTAGGTTTATGTTTTTTTATTTTCTTACATTTAGTTTTAGGTTTTTATCTTAGGATTTTTTTACTTGTCTTTTTAGTTTAGGTTTAGGTTTATTTTTAGTTTAGTTTATTCTATTTAGTTTAGTCTTAGGTTTAATTTTAGGTTTTAATTATTTTAATTTAGTTTATTTTAGTTCAGGTTTAGGCATATTTTATTTTCATTTTAGGTTTAAGTTTTTTTGTAGTTTATTGTTTAGGTTTTATTTTTAACTTATTTTTAAATTTTATTTTTAGGATTATTGTTTAGGTTTAGGTTTTTATTTAGTTTTTATTTTATTTTATTTTTATTTTATTTTATCTTTATTTTAAGTTTAATTTTTTTATTTAGGTTTTTCATTTTGTAGTTTAGTTTAGGTTTTTTTTATTTTATTTTAGTTTAGTTTTTTTCCATTTTATTTTCTATTTAGGTTTAGGTTTAGGTTTTAGTTTATGTTTTTATTTTATTTTATTTTTATTTTTTATTTAGTTAAGACTTAGGTTTTTAGCTTTTTAGGGTTTAAGGTTTAGGGTTTAGGGTTGTAGGTTTAGGGTTTAGGGTTAGTTTTGGGGTTTAAGTTTTAGGGTTTATGATTTAGGATTCAGGGTTTAGGGATTAGAGTTTATGGGTTATTTTTTTAAAAAAAAAGTAAACGAGTATGTTTATGTTTATTTTATTTCTTTTTCAAATTTTAGTTTATTTTTTTAGGTTTATTTTTTATTTCTATTTAGTTTAGTTTATTTATTTTAGGTTTTTTATTTTAATTTATTTTATTTTTATTTTTTAGTTTAGTTTTATCTTTATTTTATTTTTTAGGTTAAGGTTTTTTTATTTTTTATTTTAGGTTCAGGTTTATTTTTATTTTATTTTGGGTTTATAGGTTTTCATTTAAGGTTTATTTTAGGTTTATTTTTTTAATTTTGGTTGAGGTTTATTTTTAGTTTATTTTATTTTATTTAGTTTAGGGATATGTTTAGTTTACTTTAGGATTAGGTTTAAGTTTTATTTATTTTAGTTTATGTTTAGGTTTATTTTATTTTGTTTATTTTAGGTTTAGGTTTTTCTTTTTTTCGTTTAGGGTTTAGGTTTTATTTTTTATTTATTTTTAGGTTTTACTTTTAGGTATATTTTTTAGTTTTATGTTTTATTTAGTTTTTATTTTATTTTATAGTTTGTTTTAATTTTATTTAGGTATTTTATTTTTTAGTTTATTTTATTTTTAGTTTAGTTTAGGTTTTTATTTTTTATTTAGTTTAGTTTAGTGTTTATTTTTTGTTTTTGCATATTTTTAGGTTTATGTTTTGGTTTATGTTTTAGTTTACGTTATTATTATTATTATTATTATTAGGTTTTTTAATTATCTGTGTTTGGTAGGTTTGGGGTTTAGTTTTTTTATTATTTAGGTTTAAGGTTTTTAGGGTTTAGGGTCATGTTTAGGGTTTAGGGTTTATGGTTTAGGTTTATTTAAGTTATTTTTTATTTATTTTAGTTTATTTTATTTTATTTGATTTTTGGTTTTATTTTTAGTTTAGTTTATTTATTTTAGGTTTATTTATTTTAGTTTATTTTTTAAGTTTAGGTTTATATTTTATTTAGTTTTTTTTATTTTATTTTTTAGGTTTAGGTTTCATTTTTTATTTTTAGCTTTAGGTCTATGTTTTTATTTTATTTTCTTAGGCTTAGGTATATTTTTAGGTTTTGTTTTTTTAGTTTAGGGTTAGTTTTATTTTATGTTTAGTTTATCTTATTTAGCTTAGGTTTAGGTTTACTTTTTTATTTATTTTTAGGTTTTAATTTTAGATTTATTATTTAGGTTTAGGTTTTTATTTAGTTTTATTTTATTTTATTTTAGGTTTATTTTATTTTTATTTTAGGTTTAGTTTTTATTTTATTTAAGTTTTTAATTTTTAATATAGTTTAGGTTTTTATTTATTTTATTTTAGCATTGTTTTTAATTTTAATTTTATTTTTTTTAGGTTTTGGTTTAGGTTTAGGTTTCAGTTCATGATTTTATGTTATTTTATTTTATTATTTTATTTTAATTTTGAATTTTTTTATTTATTCTATATTTAAGGTTTATTTAGTGTAGGTTTAGGTTTTTATGTTTTTAGGGTTTAGGGTTTAGGGAACCAATTTAGTTTTTAGGGTTTAGGGTTTAGGATTTAGGGTTTAAGGTTTAAGGGGTTTTTTATTTCAGGTTAATGGTTTAGGGTTTAGGGTTTAGGTTTTAGGGTTTAGGGTTTAGGGATTGGGGTTTTAGGGTTTAGGGTTTAGGGTTTAGGATTTATGTTTTGGGTTTACGGTTCAGATTTTAATTTAGGGTTTTGGGTTTTTGGTTTTTTATTAACATAGAATAAATTCAAATTCAATATTTCTTCTTTTGTTTATTTAGTTTATTTATTATTTATTATAGTTTGTTTTATTTTTTATTTTTATTTATGTTTACTTTTAATTTCTATTTAGTTTAGTTTATTTATTTTAGGCATATTTAGTTTAGTTTTTGTTTTTTTATTTTAGTTTATTTTTTAGTTTTAGGTTTAAGTTTAGGTTTTTATTTTATTTTTTTTTGGTTTAGGTTTTAGGTTATTTTTAGTTTAGATTTAGGTTTTTTTTAGTTATTTTATTTTATTTAGTTTAGGGTTTAGGTTTAGTTAGTTTTAGGTTTAAGTTTTGGTTTTATTTATTTTAGTTTAGCTTATTTTAGTTTAAGTTTAGGCTTATTTTATGTTTTTTTAGGGTTTAGGTTTTATTTTTTATTTATTTTCAAGATTAGTTTATTAGGTTTTTTTATTTTATTTTTATTTTATTTTATTTTAGGTTTATTTTAGGTTTATTATATTTTTATTTTATTTTGGTTTCTAATTCATTGGTTTATTTTATTTTTAGTTTAGTTTAGGTCCTTATTTATTTTAAATTAGTTTATTATATTTTATTTTTAGGATTATGTTTAGGATTTTATTTTTTTTTATTTTTATTTAATTTAGGTTTAGGTTTTTTTATTTTTTTTTTACTTATAGGTTTTATTTAGTTTAGGTTTAGGTTTTAGGTTTTAGGTTTGTGAGTTTAGTGTTTAGTTTTTTAGGATTTTATGGTTTAGGGTTTAGTGTTTATTATTTATTTAGGTTTAGGGTTACAAGAAGGCATGTAGGGTTTAAGGTGGTTTAGGTTTGTTTGGGTTTAGGATTTTAGGGCCTTTTTAGCCTGGTTTAGCTTTAAGTTTAGGGATTTTAATAGTATTTAGGGAGTTTTTCAGCTAAAGTCAGGCAAGTAGTGGTGTGGCCTGGGTTGGTTTGTGGCTCAGTGGTTGGTCATCAGTTTAGGCCTGTTTAGGTTTGTGGGTCAGGTTAGTTAGGATTTTTAGGGTTTAATTTAGGGTTAGGATTTAGAGGTTAGTGGTGGGAGAGCCCATGCCAGTGTGTGGTTTTCTTTAAACCAAAGAATGTTTATGTTGATTTAGTTTTTTTTATTTTAGCTTTTTCATTTAGATTTATTTCTTCTTTAGGTTTTTTTTATTTTTATTTACATAGTTTATTTAATTTTGGTTTATTTATTTTAGTTTAGGTTTTTTATTTTAATTTATTTTATGTTTATTTTTTAGTTTAGTTTTATTTTTATTTAATTTTTTTAGTATTTTATTTTATTTTTTATTTTTAGGTTTAGATTTAGGTTTTTATTTTATTTTTTTAGGTATAAGTTTTAGGTTTATTTCTAGGTTTTATTTTTTAGTTTAGGTTTAGGTTTATTTTTAGTTTATTTTATTTTATTTAGTTTAGGGTTTAGGTTTAGTTTATTTTAGGTTTAGGTTTAGGTTTTATTTATTTTAGTTTAGGTTTAGGTTCCTTTTATTTTTATTTTAAGTTTAGGGTTTTTTTAGTTTTGGGTTTAGGTTTTATTTTTAATTTATTTATAAGTTTATTGTTTAGGTTCAGGTTTTTATTTAGTTTTTATTTTATTTTATTTTAGGTTTTTTCATTTTTATTTTAGGTTTAGTTTTATCTTATTTAGGTTTTTTATTTATTTTCTTTTAGTTAAGGTTTTTATTTATTTTATTTTAGTTTTTTTCTCTATTTTATTTTTTTTAGGTTTAGGCTAAGGTTTAGTATGTTTAGGTTTTAGTTTATTTTTTTTTATTTTATTTTAATTTTGATTTTTTTTTATTTTATTTTTAAGTATTATTTAGTTTAGGTTTAGGCTTTTAACTTTTTAAGGTTTAGGGTTTAGGGTTAGTTTACAATTTAGGGTTTCTTTTTTGGGTTTAGGGTTTAGGGTTTAGGTTTTATGGTTTAGGGTTTAGGGATTAAGGTTTTAGGGTTTTGGGTTTTGGGTTTAGGTTCTAGTGTTGTGGGGTTTTAGGTTTTATGGTTTTATTTAGGGTTTAGCATTTTTGGTTTTTTTTAATAGAGAATAAATTCAGATTCAACATTTCTTCTTTTATTTATTTAGTCTATTTAGTTTATATTTATGTATTTTAGTTTGTTTTATTTTTTATTTTTTTTAAGTTTACTTTTTATTTTTATTTATATTAGTTTATTTGTTTTAGGTTTTTTTTATTCTAGTTTAGGTTTTTTATGTTAGTTTATTTTTTAGTTTTAGGTTTAGGTTTAGATTTATTATTTAGTTGAGTTTTATTTTAATTTTAGTTTTTAGGTTTGGTTTTATATTTTATTTTTAAGTTTAGGTTTAAGCTTTTATTTTATTTTCTTAAATTTAGGTTTTAGGTTTTTTTTTTTTTGGTTTTTTTTGTTTTATTTTCTAGTTTAGGTTTAGGTTTAATTTTAGTTTATTTTATCTTATTTAGTTTAGGGTTTAGGTTTAGTTCATTTTTGGTTTAATTTAGATTTTATTTATTTTAGTTTAGGTTTAGATTTATTTTATTTTATTTTATTTTTTATTATAAGTTTAAGTTTTTTTAGTTTATGGTTTAGGTTTTATTTATTATTTATTTTTTGGATTAGTTTTTAGGTTTAGGTTTTATTGAGTTTTTATTTTATTTTATTTTAGGTTAATCTTATTTAGGTTTTTTATTCGTAGGTTTCTTTTATTTTTTAATTTAGTTTAGGTTTTTATTTAATTATTTTAGTTTATTTTTATTTGTTTATTTTATTTTATTTTTAGGTTTAGTTTTAGGTTTTAATTTAGGTTTTTTATTTTATTTAGGTTTAGCTTTTTTTATTTATTTTATTTTTAGGTTTTTAGGTTTTAGGTGGGGGTTTAGGGTAGGTTTATGGTTTTAGTTTTCAGTTTGGGGTCAGTGGCTAGGCTTTAGAGCCTCAGTGAGTGTGTTGGGTTAGAGGTGGGAGTTTAGGTTTAGGCCCAGGGTTTAGGGTTTAGTGTTTAGGTTTAGCCTCTGGCCCAGGGTTTTTTAAGGTTTAGTTTAGCCTTTAGGGTTATGTCAGTCTGGAGGATGGGTGTCAGATTTAGGCAAGTTTAAGGGCCCAGTTGGGCTCAGTGGCATCTGATTAGGTCAGTAGGTCAGTGGTATTTAGGTTTAGGAGTTTTAAGTCAGTTTTGGTGGTTATCTGGGGTAGGGCTCAGTTTAGGGTTAGTCAGGGTTTAGGTAGTATAGTTTATAAGTTTTGGGTTTAGGAGTTTAGTTTAATGAGGATTTAGGTTTGGTAGGGTTTAGGTTTTTTATAAAATTAAATAAACCGTTTGTTTATTTAATTTATTATTTATTTATTTTAGTTTATTTTATTTTTTTATTTAGGTTTATTTTTTATTTTAATTTAGTTTGATTATTTATTTTTGTTAAGGTTTTTTATTTTAAGTTATTTTATGTTTATTTTTTTGTTTGGTTCTATTTTTATTTATTTTTTAGGTTTAGGTTTTATTTTTATTTTTAGGTTTTGGTTTTTATCTTATTGTTTTAGGTTTTAGGTTTTAATTTTAGGTTTATTTTTAGGTTTTATTTTTTAGTTTATTTTATTTTATTTAGTTTAGGGTTTAGGTTTACTTTATTTTAAGTTTAGGTTTGGGTTTTATTTATTTTAGTTTAGGTTTAGGTTTCTTTTATTTTATTTTAGGTTTAGGTTTTTTTTAAAAGTTTAGGGTTTAGGTTTTATTTTTTTTTATTTTTAGGTTTATTTTTTTGGTTTACATTTTTATTTAGTTTTTCTTTATTTTATTTATGTTTAGTTTTTATTTTTTTTATTTTCTTTTTAGGTTTTAGTTTGAGTTTTTATTTTATTTTATTTTTTTATTTTATTTAGGTTTAAGTTTATTTATTTATTTTATTTCTAGGTTTTATTTAGTTTAGATTTAGGTTTCTAGCTTTTTAGAGTTTAAGGTTTTGGGTTAGTTTAGTGTTTATGTTTTGGTGGGGGTTTAGGATTTAGGGTTTAGGGTTTTATGGTTTATGGTTTATTGGGGTTTTGGGTTTTGGGTTTTTAGATTTTAGGGTTTAGGGTTCAAGTTTTAGTTTAGGGTTTATGGTTTATAGATTTTTTTTAACAGAGAACAAATTCATATTCAATATTTCTTATTTTTGATTTCATCAACCATGCAACACACCAAGTTTTCTAAGACACAAGCGATGACATAGATAGAAAATGAGCACGCATAGAGCAAATCAAAAACCCTAGATAACTAGAATTGTCTCTAGCGTAAAGACAGTTTCATAAGCAGTAGATCGGATTGCTCGTTCTTCAGTTTCTTCAGTTCCCATCAGAACCACCACAACCTCTCGAGTAGCGAGATCCACCATCATATCACTGATCTCACCCTCCACCACCACCACGGTTATAACCTCTGTCTCTCCTCCTGCCTCCATAACCACCACTACTCTGACCACTACCTCCATATCCACTTGCACCTCCAGATCCCCCACCACCACTGCTAGAATAACCACCTCCGCCTTAACCTCATCGCCAGATCTTGACTGAGCCTAGTTGATAGTGATGTTCCTGCCATTAAGGTTCTGCCCATTCTTAGGGTTTAGGTTTAGGTTTAGATTTATTAGGTCTTAGGGTTTAGGTTTATTTATTTATTTATTTAGTTACTTTTAGTTTAGATTTAGGGTTTGGGGTTTAGGATTTATGGTTTAGGGTTAGGGTTTAGGGTTTAGGTTTTAGGGTTTAGAGTTTAGGGTTTTAGGGTTTATGCTTTTAGGGTTTAGGGTTTACGGTTAGTGTTTAGAGTTTTTTGGGGTTTAGGGTTTAAGGTTGTAGGTTTAGTGTTTAGTGTTTAGGGTTTAAGGTTTAGGATTTAGGGTTTATGTTTTTTTTTAATTTTAGGGTATAGGGTTTAGGGAAATTAAATAAAAATGGACATAAGAATGAAATTAAATATCGTTGTTAAACCAAGGAAGATTCTGGATGTCCTAACTATATACCCATTTGTATTCAAATATATGTAAATTTGTATAAATGAACATAGGATGTAAGCTCCAAATCATATGGCTAATTAATTCAACCACTTAGTCAATTATGAATGCATGCAATTTTAATGTAAAATGGGATTTCCATTCACTAATCACACATACATGTACATGTACAAAGATATAGGCAAGTATGTGTCATTGTTAAACCAAGTGAGGTAATCAAATGACCTCCTTAGCTAACTAAACCTCGTATTCCTGAGATGTCCAGACTATATACTTGCTTTTCTTGGACACACATGGATGTATATGTAAATGAGGGAAAGAAAACCATGCAAAGATTGTATATTTCTTTTATTGAATCATTTATATATATGAATTAAAGCCCTATTCAAATGCCAATGTTGAAATACATATGAATGAAATCAAATGGGTATGTGTCATTGTTAAAGCAGGGAAGCGAGGTAATCAAATGACCTCCTTGCGGCTAGCTAAAGCCTCATGTTCATGGGATCTCCAGACTATATACCCATTATCATTCAATCTTATATAGATCAACACATGAATAGAGGAAAGAGAACTCAACATTCATACACTTATGCTATAAGAACATGCATTTCTTATGTATTTATGACTAGCATCATAACACATATTATTATTCATTTTTAAGCTTTTCAAAAAATACATTTGGATTTAATAGTGATAATAGCAATGCATATATTAAATTAAATCAACACATGCAAGCTTACATAAAGGAAATCCATTTTATTTTACTTGATTTTGAAAAGATGGATGCAGGAATTCAAATGACATACTAAATTTAACATGATTGGAAAGAGGACAATCAAATATTTGCAT
Source organism: Cymbidium sinense (assembly GCA_021442155.1). Classification (NCBI taxonomy): domain Eukaryota; kingdom Viridiplantae; phylum Streptophyta; class Magnoliopsida; order Asparagales; family Orchidaceae; genus Cymbidium; species Cymbidium sinense. The sequence continues at coordinate 35,567,628 of CM038216.1, read as the reverse complement.
GTGATTCATTCAACCAAACTAGTTTTTAAGGACAATCAAATCAAATAAGATTATTTAAAGCAAACCAAAGCTTCTTTATTAATTATTTTTTTGGATTTGAATTGATTTAAATAGGAAAAGAGATATCATAACTTATTTTAAACCCATTCCCACATTAGTGATTTAATTTAATTTAAGGAAATGTAATTAAGTTGATTTTATGGATTAATTAAGTTGAACCCTTAATTAGATGAATTAATTACCCTTACCTATGTCACCTTAAAGTAATTAAATAAATAATTATGTGCCAACATGATATGCATGGAAAATAAACTTGCAATGATCCTAGGAAATAAAAGAGGCCTGATGCAATTGGCTCTTGATTAATATTTAATTAGAATAAGGGACTTAATTAATTACTTTTATGGATTTCCCACACATGTGGACTAACTATAGTTTCATTAAACTCTTTAGGTTATTAAACACCTAAAGATCTACCCCATGATTTAATTTAATTACATGTGATTATGATTTCAATTTGATTAGGTGATTTAATTAGTTAAATCTTAATTAATTACATTTTAAAAGGGTGAAATGAACTTAGGAAAGGGGTCCAACCCATTCCTTAGTTTACTATTGAACAATGATGAATAAACTTAATTAACCAATTTGTTACTATTCATGAGATTAATTAATCATTAATTAACATAAAAGAGTAGTTAAGGTTTTAATTAATTTTCCTTATTAAGTGAGCAATGAATTTGAAGAAAATCATGGGAGGAGGTCATCCATTAAATTAACCCAAAATTTGGGATTAATTGCTCAAGTAATTAATGAGTAATTAAGCTAATAAATTTTGTAATTAAACCTTAATTACTATTCAAAATTAGTTAAGATCATTTTTAATTAATTCTCCTTTGAAATACCTTTAAAATGAGTATTTATTTGCATTTTTTATTTCTCTATGATTCTTAGAAGTTTCATCCATTAAAAATTATTAATTAAGCCTAATTAAAGCCTAATCCTGTTGGCGCCATCTAGCATGCTGACACGACACACTTTCCAAATGGCTCAGTTGGATTGGCTACTTAAAACTTATCGATGAGGCCCAGGGAAGGTGTGTGCAAAGTTAATTTGAGTTTAATGGAGAAATGGGGAAGTTAGGTCAGAAATGGGAGTGTCCTATTTCAGGATGGACGGGAAGGGCATTTTTTGATGGAGGAATGAGCTTGGGAGCTTATGGAATGGCTTTAGTGGGTCGTCTTGCGTAGCTAGGGATTTGAGGAATCAGTTTTGTGTGTGTTTGAGTGGAAATGAGGGGGTTTATACCCCCTTTCATCTTGATCTGGGATCGAGTTTGGCTTCTAGGGGCCCTTCAGCCATCTCATAGAGTCATGGGTGGCAGAGAGGAGGTGTGTTGCCTCAGCTTGGTTGGTTGAAGGTGTGGAAGTGGCTGGCAAAGAGAAATCATGGGTGTCCTATAGGGTTTCAAATGCTCCAATGGGGAGGGTTAGGTGATTTCACCTCCATTGGGTCAAGTTGGGTAGTGTCCTAGGTGCTTAGGTGGACCATTGGGAGAGTACCAAGTGGCCAAGGAATGGAAATGGCCACTTACATGGGTGATTTGTCTAATGTGATCCTCTTGGCCCAAGGGTAGAATGATCATTTGGCATTATACTTGATTTGGGTAGATTTGAAATGAACCAAAAGTGGGTTAGCCCAAATTTCAAGTCAAATGGAGTTGATTTGGTTAGGTTTGGCTTAATTTTACTCATTTAGGTCAAATTAAGTTAGGTTGGGTCAAGTTGACCAATTGATCAAATTGGGCCAAACCAAGGGTTGGGTCAAGTTCATATAATCATTTGGGAAGTTTTGTCTTAATTGGTTTGGTTTAGTTTGCTTAGATTTGATTTTGGCTCATTTGAATCCATTTGGGTCAAATGGGTTAAGTTGACCAAATTTGTCCAAATTGGCCAAATTGGCTTGGGTTGGGTGTTGGTTTGGGTTTAGTTGACCAATTGAAGATGATTGTAGCCTTTGCTTTCAATTAATTTAGATTTGGTTTTCATTTAGGCCAACTGAACCTTTATGTCAATTTGGGCTAAGTAGGTCAATTGAGTTCAATTAGGTCAAATCATGGCTTTGGTCAAGTTCAACAATCAATTTGGAATGAACTTGAGCTATTAGTTGCAGTCAATTTGATTTACTTTTTGATTTAACCAAATTTGGTCTTTTAGGTCAATTTGGGTCAACTTGGGTCAAGAGGGCCAATTGGGTTTTATTTGACTCAATTGAAGGTCAAGTCATATTCAAATATTGATTTTTATTTGGTATGAATCATTGGTTTCAAGGGATTTGGCTTAGGTTGCAATTTGGCTAGTTTGGGTTCATATGGGTTAATGGGGTTGACTTTGTCAAATGATCAAGTTGGCTTGGTTTGACCAATTTGTGATTGATCAACCTAGGGTGATCAATAATTATGATGGGAGATTTTGATGGGCTTAGTTCAATCCAATTTGGTTAGGATTAGAACTTGGCTCAAATAAGTCAAATTGGCCACTTTGGGTCAAGTGGACCAATTGGGTTTAGTTGGCTTGATTTTGGGTTGAGTTTGATTTAGTTGAGTTTATATATAGATTTTGGATTGATATATAAATTCAATTATGTAATTGGCTTGGGTTCAAATGGGTTTTGGTTCATATGAAGATTTCGAGTCAAAAGGGTTAAGTTGGGTTTGACTTGTGTTGATTTTGGTTTGGCTTGATGATTGTAGATTTGATTTATATTTATGAATCTGATTGAAGGTATGATTGATTCATGAGAAAATCAATTGAATTTGGCTAAGTCCATGGAGTTGGGTCATGTGGCTTAGGTTTGGATTTTTATTTGGTTTGATTTAGTTTTGATGATTTAAATGTATATTTCATTTAAATACATAAAGATGATTGAAAATATTATTGATTTGTGAGAAAATCAATTGAGTTTGACTTGATTTGGATTAAAATTTGGCTAAGTCCATGGGATAGGTCATATGGCTTAAGAAGGGTTTTGATTTAATTTTGTTTTAGTTTGATTTAGTTTTGATCATTAGAATGTAGATTTGATTTATATTTAGGAATATGATTGCAGATATAAATTTATTATAAAAAAATCAATTGATTTTGGATTGATTTTGATTAAGATTTGGCTAAGTCCATGGGATAGGTCATACGGCTTAGGAAGGGTTTAAAGTTTGGATTTGATCATGGGCATCAATCATTTGGTTTTGGAATTTGGGTTTGGATTTGGATTTTAATTGGATATTTTAATTGAACTTGAGGTTTGGTTTGATAAGGTGAACATGGATTGGATTTGGGTTGTAGGGTAGGTGGATTATCCTAATCCCTAAGGCATAACCTAATCTTATGGTTAACCCTTCTAAGTCTTTAGGCTTATGTTAAGTGTTTACTTAATTATTAGAAGTGTCTAATGACTAAGGAAGTCTTAGTGTATAGAAGACTCCTAAGTATAAGATGGGAAGATTGAATCCACACTCTAAAAGTGAGGTCAACAGGCCTTAGGTTCCAAAGTGTTGCCCTTGGAGATAGATGATTGGAAGACCGAAGCCAGTTTCACATTATAGACTTGGATACATCTTTCAACATTTTGCTTGGGAGACCATCGATACATGAGAACAACATAGTTCCATCCTCTCTACATCAGTGTATGAAGTTTGTGAGAGATGGGATTATCTACTATGTCAAAAGAGATCTCAAGCCATTTACAGTTCATGAGGTTGGCATATATGAGGATGTGGCTTACTACCTCCTTCAAAATCAACAAGTCTATTCTCGTGAACTTGGCCAAAGTTTAAAAATATAAAAAGAGAAAAAGAAAATTAAAATGAAAGAGAAAAAAAAATAGAAAATAAAAAAGAAAATTAAAGGGAGCAAAAATTGACTTGGAGGAGGAAGTGGAGCCTGACATTATATTCCACCCACAATTCATTACTCCATTCTAACATGTGGGTAGAACGACTTGACCTCCAGAAAGTAGAGGAAGAGGCCAATATAGAGGCAGTCCTAGGGGTGGAAAACCTCATTATTAAGAAGATATGTCCTAGCTAGTACACCTTTATCCATATAGACTTAGAATCTAGTTCATAGGATGAGTCTTATATGGTTAGCACAACAGCCAACTCTTCTTAGCAGTAGATTCCCTTGGAGCTGACATTTGAGCCAAATAGCATTGAAGACAGGGCTCCAAAGGAAAGCATAAGTGTATCCAAATCTATATGTGAAATAGTTAGGCATCAGTTGGGAACCTTAGCTCTAACCCCACTTTCCTATCAAAAAGTTGAGGGTTTGGTAGCTAAGGAAGCCCCTAAGTCATCCATAGGTGTGAAGATTTGGTAGCTAAGGAAGCCCCTAAGTCATCCATAGGTGTGAAGACTCAAAGGTTCTTTCTATGAGCATCATCCCCAAGTCAAGAAGTTGATGTAAAACTTGAGGATGATTCATATAAAGATTTAGTATAATTACCTTTTGATTCGTACTTTCCTTGTGTTCATAATTTAGCAAAGAAAGGATTAATCCCACATACTTGGTCAAAGCAGAAGTTAAACTACTTCAAAAGAATATGAAAGAATAAATTCAAAAGATCTCAATCAAGATTAGGACTAGGATTTGGTACAGTGGGTCCAGTCGATGATGACGATTACTTCTTAGTCATCACCAATCATTTAGAATCTAATAGGTTCTTTTCAAATCACATTAACTCATATGAAGAGCTATGCTTAGAAACCTCAGATGATCCAGATGATTTTGAAGTCAAAGATGCACCCCTAGAGTTCGAAGAAGAGATCAAGTCAACTATCGACGAGCTCAAGGAAATCAACTTAAGATTTGAAGAAGATCCATGCCCAACATACATCAATTCTTTGCTAAATGAAATTGAAAGCAATGACTTAATTAGGCTATTGACTGCATTTAAGGACTCCTTTGAATGGAGTTATGAAGAGATGCTTGGATTGGCTCCTGACATAGCGGTCCATAAACTAGAAATAGAGCCTACTGCTAAGCCTATCAACCAAGCTCTTAGATGCATGCGATTAGACATAGAACAACAGGTCATTTTTGAAGTTAAGAAACTGATCGATGCTGGCTTCATTTGGGAAGAAACTACCCTACCTTGTTAGCCAGCATCATCCTAGTTAAGAAAAAGAATGGCCAAATTCACATATGTGTTGATTTTAGGAATTTTAATAGGACATGTCCAAGAGACGAATTTTCACTATCAATCCCAGAGCTGATGGTGGATATTGCCTCATATCATGCAGTCTTCTATTTCATGGATGGCTCATTTGGATATAACCAAATAAAGATGGTCCCTGAAGATGAAAGAAATAATGCTTTTAGAACCCTGATTGGAATCAATTGCTCTAAGGTCATGCCTTTCAGCCTTAAAAATACTTGTACTACATACCAATGGGCTATGAATTGAATGTTCGACGAACTCATTCATCATCAAGTCAAGTGTTCTGTCGATGATCTCATGGTTAAAAGTAGAATAAAGGAAGACCATCTCTTTGACTTGAGAGTAATTTTTGAACAGTTTTAACCTCAAAATGAACCCCATAAAGTGTGCATTCGAAGTAGCCTCAGGGAAATTGGGAATCAAAATTGATCATGAGAAGATCAAGGCAATATTAGAAATGCCACCCCCTAAAAGTTTAACTCAACTCGATCATTCCAAGGCGGTTGTCATATCTAAGATGCTTTTTTATCCTGTCGAGATTTCAGCCATTCTCAATACTTGTAAAAAAATGCCAAGTTCAAGTGAGATGATAAGTGTGAGCATGCCTTCAAAGACATCAAGCATTAGCTAATGATACCACCGATTGTAGCTATCTGGCAAGCGCTCATACTTTACCTTTGCATTAAATGACTCCCTTGGTGCTTTGTTGGTCCTAGCCGAGATGAAGGGAAGGAAAATGCACTTTACTACCTTAGACGTCTTCTAATCCTTGCTGAGGCTAATTATCCACCCATTGAGAACCATTGCCTAACTTTAATCTTTGCATCCCAAAAGCTACAGCACTACATGATTCTTCATAAGGTGAACTTAATCTCTAGGATCAATCCACTACAGTATCTCATGACATGACCGATGCAATCTAGCCAGTTAGCACGACGGTCCATGATCCTCTCACAATTTAACATTACCTTCATACCCCTCCGTGCGGTGAAAGGATAAGTGCTAGCGGATTTCTTAGCATCACACCCACTTTTTGCTAACTCTCTATTTAGTGATGATCTCCCTGTTGAACAAATCATGAACTTAGGTGATACTAGCATTCACTACTTGGAGATGTACTTTAATGATGCTACTTCCTCTCAAATAGGAGAAGAACCACAATCTACTATTCCAAGAAAGGCGCGAGTAGGAACAGTTCTCTTAACTCCATACCACAATGTGATGATATTCTCATATTATTTATCTAATCCTTGTACCAACAATGAAGCTGAATATGAGGCTCTAATTATCGATTTGCAGTTATCCATTACTCTATGCATCTAGAACATCAACATCTTTGAGGATTCTCGGCTAATTATTAACCAAATTGCTTGGTCCTATAAAGTTATAAATTCTAAGCTCTATTATCACAAGTACACGTTAGAGTTATTGGCCCAAATCCCAGAGGTTACCATTTATAAGATTCCTCAAGGAGAGAATGTCATAATGTATGCTTTAGCCAAGCTTGCTAATGAGTTGCCATGTCCAGAGGATGAGTCAATATCAATAAAGGTCCAAAATAGACAAGTCTTATCCCTTATTGATATTGAACTCATCAAAAAGTACTCTCTTGAAGGGGAGGTTACCATTGCTAAGAAGGATGAGGAGTTATGTTGGAGGCAACCATTCATGGATTACCTAAATAAAGGCAAACTACCTCAAGAGAAGTCCCAAGCCATTAGATGAAGCAAAGAGCATTATCCTATGCTTTTGTGGATGTTGTCTTATACCAACGATCTTTCGATGATATGTGGTTATGTTGCTTAGACAAGCATGAAGCCCGTAAGATCTTGGCTGAGGTCCACTCAGGATTATATGGAGCCAACCAATCCAGTCAAAGATGAAAACCAAGATCAAGAGACTAGGATACTACAAGCCATCGATGATCAAAGATTACATGGATATGGCTAGGCTATGCCACCATTGTCAAATATACAGTGTGGTCCTACACCAACCACCCAACATTCTACATCTTACATTATCCTCATGGCCATTCGAGTGTTGGGGTACTGACATAATGGATCTGATTGATCGGTTCATCTTAGTAGCTACTGACTACTTTTCCAAATGGGTGAAGGCGATCCCACTCAAGGAGGTCATAGCTTAACATGAGCTCCAGTTTTTTAGGAACCATATCATATATAGGTTTGGAGTGCCTCGATGAATTATATCTGATAATGGTACTACATTCAAGAGCATCGAGATCAACAACTTTTCTCAGAGACACAACATAGATTGGAGATATTCTACCATCAACTACCTGATGGCAAATGGTTTAGCAAAATCCATCAACAAAACTCTCATCTATATACTAAAGAAGACACTCGATAATAATAAGCGATAATGACATGAGCAGTTAGTTGAAGTCTTGTAGGCCTACCACACCACATATAAAACTCCAACTCAGTATACTCCTTTCTCCTTAGTGTATGTGTCTGAAGCTGTTCTACCATTAGAAGTTCAACTCCTATCACTAAGGACAGCTGTGGGTAGCAAGATCACAATAGAGCAAAATGCCAAGTTGCAGTTAGAAGAGCTCGAAGGTTTAGAGGAGAAACACCTGTGAGCATGCTAAAACATTGAGTTGTACAAAGATCAAATGATTCAAGCTCACAACAAATTGGTTTTCTCTAGATCATTTCAAGTAAGAGACCTTATTTTAGTTTTAAGGAGACCGATTATTGCCCATCATAAGATGGTAGGAAAGTTTGAACCCACTTGGAAAGGCCCTTTTGCCATAGAGAAGGCCTACTAAGGAGGATCTTATCAGCTTATTAATCATAAGGGAGAGTGCCCAATGCTTCTAATCAATAGGCTCTACTTAAAGAAATATTATAAATCATGTTTGAAAATAATTATCATTAATGAAAATTCCATTTTGAATTCAATCTCTTCCATGTCAAATGTATTCTTGTTTGAGAATTTGCCATGAAGTGTTTAGGTTAGGTGTAAGGAACCCGAGAGGAATCCTATCCTTCATCGACATAATAGAAATACAAACTACACATAAACATATAAAATAGACACATATATTTTCTCTTGAGCTACTCTGAGTTGAGATAATTCCCCTAGCGACACTCACTCAATAGTTGCTTTAGGTCAAGCTAATGTGCTACCCTACTAGTGTGTCACCCTAGTGGTCTTCTTGCTTTGGAGGATGTAAGTCTGCTATGCTTTCCTTCTTTACTTGTCCACTGTACACCGATGAGCTTCTTGTTAGTTTGGTAGGCCTTAATCCATGGTCGTTAAGCTGCCTCATGTTGGCTTCATTTAAGAGGATGTGAGTCTGCAACACTTTCTTCTTGCATTAGCATTTGTGCACTAACTGGGTTGAGTATATTTGAGGTTTAGGATAAGTCCCCAAGTGTCTCCTTCCCTCCTGGCTACTTTAAGTCTAGACCCAGTCCTTCCTTGGGGCTCTCCACTTAGTAGTCGCTCTAGGTCAGATTGCATCTATCCCGCAGATGATAGACTATCCCGATGATCAGTTCCACTTGGAAAGTTGTAAGCCTACACGCTTTCTTTCTAAATTGATCATTGAATACTGATGGACACCTTAGGTTGGTTCGTTCTCACTATCCAGATGGATACACCTTAGGTTGGTTGGTTCTCTCACCTTAGGATACACCACTCATGGCAGATCTAAGTCTACTATGTTTTCTCCTTGAGTTGGCCACCGTAAACCTATAGGCTTTCTTTTTAAGGGCTCAGGATAACATCCCTAGCAGCACCTCCCTAGTGGGTACTATTTTTAGATCACGTCCTTTGTGATCCCATTTAGACACTACGTGGGTTACTATCAGATTAGATAGTTCTGCTTTTCTAGTAATCACCCATATAGTTGGACAATCTATCCTGTGGATGTGCAGATTCTCCTTTGGTCTAGTAAATCTGAGATAGGTCAAGGCCTACATATCCCCTTCTTAGTGTGGTCCCTCACACACCAATAGGGTCCACACAAAAATATAAATAAAATATATATTCACTTGTGGATTATGAGGACACCTCTAGCGGTACCTTTTCTCAAGCAAACATCCTATATTTATGGTAGTGTCAGCAAAACTCCCTATTTGAATTGCCTGACTACTCTTGAGTTGATATAAGTTCTCAGGGGAATTCACTCAATAGTCACCCCTAAGTTAGGTTCAATTTGTTGTGCTACCAATAGGTCACCCCAGTAGTTGTTCCTGCGATGTAGAAGATGTAAGCTGCATCTTAGCATATGGCACCAAAGGCAACCCCTTAGGTTGGCTAGCTCTACCACACAGCTAGTAGACTATCCCTTTTGATTTGTAAATCTTAGATAGGTCAACTCTGATATAGCCCCTTCTTAGTGGGTTCATTGCACACCAACATGGTCCATAAATTAAATCTATCAAATTTGATCGAGCTCACATCCCCAACAGATATGCCCTCATTTTGAAATCAAACTAAATCAAACAAACCATATTAAATCATATGAAATTAATATAACATTAATTCTAACTACTTTTGTGTTAACATAAGTCCTAGCATTCACTTTCGGTGGTAAAAGGTGGGTTCAATTTATTGTATCACAATAGGTCCACAGCGGTTTGTCTCAATTTAGAAGATGTCTCTACTATGCTTAGCTTCCTAGCATTTATTTCCTATAAAAAATATATCCAAACTTCAAGTAATCAAAATAAATCAAATTCAAACTAACCTTCCAGTGGAGAAAAATTAAAAAAATACTTCTAAGTCAAAATCAAAGAAATCCAACCATACTCTTATTCCCAGTGGATTCATTCCCAAACAAATATATGAAATCAAACTCAAATCCCAATCTTTAACGGGTAGCCTGAACCTTCTTCCCTAGTGGAAGGTTCATATACCCAATCTCTAGTGGACTTGAGCCCATATCTCAAGTAGATACACCTCCACATCCATTAAAACAAAACAAATTAAAGTCAATTCAATCTTAATCCCCAGTGGATTATAGTTTCTTATCTATAGTGGATCTTCTTTCCACAAATCATATAATCAAATCAAATTCAAACCTTTTCCCCAACAGATTTTCTTCTTCTATGACCTCGACATAAACCACTCACATGTCATGTCCAATGCATGTGTGATCCCCTAGTGGATCTCCCTCCATGTCCTTTACATGGAATTCTCATCAAATCTTATTTCTTCTCTTGCACACCTTTAATACTTCAAGCCAAAAAATTATTATTACATCATCATTGTAACATTTTATGATTTATGATAGTGCAAGCTCAAACTAACTATACAATATCATGCTAAACATATTATAGCGTGAATTAACATAATATATTATATTATAATATTTAATGTTATTTTTTAAATTGTTATAATTTAATATATTACCTAAAAGGAACAAATAACAAAATTTTCTCGAAATATGAACAATGTTCATTTTGGATGTAAAATTATTATTATTTTTATTAGAAATTATACAAAATAGCATAATTTTGGTGTTGCTTCTTGGTGTGTGCTGTGAATTTGGCCAAATTCTTCCATCTCAACCTTTAAATTAACATTTTTGTGAGCTTTGGCCCAATGTATTATAACAAAAGTAAAACATGCTAAAATGTACAATAACATTTAGTAACAGACCACCACATTCATATATATATGAACTTATATTGTTATGTACATTATATTTTAATATGCTTTCACATATTATATTATCTTACATTACACCTTAAAATGAATCACTTTAAACAAAAAATTTATAAAATTTGGTTGAAAAGTGAACATTTATTTTGGATCAAAATTCCATTCTTTTGATTAAATGACACGCTATAGCACACCCCCAATGATGTTCCCTAAAGCTTACCTTAAATTTGGCCAAACCCATCATCTTAGCCTATAAATCAGTATTTTTATGAATCATACTAGTACAAACTCTACTATATCATACTATAACAAACTAAAATATGCTAAATAATAAGTAGTAATACACAATATTATGCTATAATGCATGATGCTACACTATGTTATGGCACCCTATATTATAATACACTATAACATATTATATTATGTTATATTGCATATCACATCACAAGGGATTGCTTAAGATAAAAAATCATAAAATTAATTTAAATAATAAAAAACTATATATTTTAGTTGTATCACTTACACATTTTAAATTGAAATAAAATATTATGATGGCATGCTCTACCTATTATGAATTTGGCCAAATTCCACCATTTTAAAGTCTAAATCAACATTTTTATAAATAATGCTAGTGTAGGCTCGACTGCATGATTATAAAATACTAAAATAATTTAAAATGCATAGAACAATATAATATGATATATGATGCTATACTATGCTACAACATATAATATTTATTTTGAACATAAAATCTTACTTTTTAGACTACAAGTGGTGTAGCACACCTTTGGTACTACAACCTAATTCCCACTTCAAATTTAACAAATTTCATCATTTGATTTATTAAATCAATATTTTTATGATTTATATTAATATAGACTATAAGGCACAATACCATAATATACTAAAACATTTCAAAACATCTTATAACATCCAAAAACATATGACTACATGCTCAAATATATGATGCCATATTATACTATAATATATGGTAATATAATATAATTTAAGGTTAGGGTTTAGAGTATTCAAAAAAGTAATAGTCAAGGGAAAGTCATTTGAAGGCATTTTCTTTAGCTACCATAACTATGTTATAATTAGGTCGTTATTTAGATCTACTCCTAATGACATCTTTATTCAAGGTTTAGGGTTTAGGGTTAGCTTAAGGTTTAGGGTTTAGGGTTTTAGGGTTTAAGGTTTAGGGTTTATGGTTTAGGGTTTAAGGTTTATGATATATGGTTTAGGGTTTAGGGTTTAGGTTTTAGGGTTTAGGGTTTTAGGGTTTAAGGTTTAGGGTTTACGGTTGTAGATTTAGGGTTGTAGGTTTAGGATTTATAGTTTAGGGTTAGTTTTATGGTTTAGGGTTTAGGGTTTACAAATTATGATTTAGGATTTTTTTTTAAATTAAGTAAACTGGTAAGTTTTGGTTTATTTACTTTATTTAATTTATATATAATTATTTGAGTTTATTTTACTTTATTATTTTTATTTAGGTTTATTTTTTATTTTTATTTAGTTCAGGATTAGGTTTTGGTTTAGTTTATTCAAGGTTTAAGTTTAGGTTTTATTTATTTTTGTTTAGTCTATTTTAGTTTAGGTTTATTTTATTTTATTCATTTTATTTTCATTTTTGGTTTAGATTTTTTTTGTTTAGGGTTTAGGTTTTAGTTTTTATTTATTTTAGGTTTATTTTCTAGGTTTAGGTTTTTATTTAATTTTTATTTTATTTTATTTTAGGTTTACATTTTTATTTTAAGTTTAGTTTTTATTTTATTTAGGTTTTTTATTTTTAGTTTAGTTTAGGTTTTTATTTATTTTATTTTAGTTTAGTTTATATTTTTTTATTTTCTTTTTAGGTTTAGGTTTTGGTTTATGTTTAGGTTTTAGTTGATGTTTTTATTTTATTTTGGTTTACATTTTTTTATTTATTTTATATTGAGGTTTTGGTTTTTAGGTTTTTAGGGTTTAGGTTTTAGGGTTAGTTTAGTGTTTAGGGTTTAGCATTTAGGGTTTTGGGTTTAGAGTTTAGATTTTATGTTTAAAGTTTAAGTTTTAGTTTAGGGTTTAGCATTTAGGGTTTAGTGTTTAGGGTTTAAGTTTTTGTTTAACAAAGAATAAATTCAGATTCAATATTTCTTCTTTCAATTTTATCAACCAAGTAACACCCTAAGTTTTCTAAGATAAAAGTGATGACATAGTTCAAAAATGAGCACCCATAGAGCAAATCAAAAACTCTGGATAAGTTGAACTTTCTCTAGTGAAAAGACACATTTCCATAAGCAGTAGATCAAATTGATTGTTCTTCAGTTTCTTCAGTTTCCATCAAAACCATCCCCACCTCTCGAGTAGCGGTATCCACCATGATATCCCCAATCTCTCCTTTTGCCACCACCACAGTTGTAACCTTTATCGCTCATCCTGCCTCGATAACCATGACTACTCTGACCACCACCTCCATATCCCACCCGCCAGTTCCCCCATAATCCACCTCATTTGCCTCCATTCTTGATCTGCGAACTAGTTGATGGTGATGTTTCTACCCTCAAGGTTCTATACATTCTTAGGGTTTAAGGTTAGTTTAGGGTTTATGGTTTAGGGATAGTGTATAGTTTAGGATTTAGGGTTAGTTTAGGGTTTATGGTTTAGGGTTTAGGATTTAGGGTTTAGGGTTTAGGGTTGCAGGTTTTATAGTTTAGGGTTTAGGGATTAGGGTTTAGGGTTTTAGAGTTTTGGTTTTAGGGCTTAAGGTTTAGGGTTTTAGGTTTTAGGGTTAGGGATTAGTGTTTAGGGTTTAGGGTTTAGGGTTTAGGGTTTAGGGTTTAGGGTTGTAGGTTTAAGGTTTTAAGTTTTGGGTTTAGGGTTTAGTGTTTAGGGTTTAAGATTTAGGGTTTAGGGTTTCTGTTTTAAATAAAGTGAATCATTAAGTTTAAGTTTACTTTGTTTATTTAATTTTATTTATTTATTTTATTTTATTTATTTATTTGAGTTTATTTTACTTTTTTATTTTTATTTAAATTTATTTATTTTAGTTTAGTTTTTTATTTTAGTCTATTTTTTAGGTTTAGGTTTATTTTTTTAGTTGAGTTTTATTTTTATTTTATTTTTAAGGTTTTGGTTTTATTTTTTATATTTTTTTAGGTTTAGGTTTTTATTTTATTTTATTAGGTTTAGGTTTTAGATTTTTGTTTTAGGTTCATTTTTATGTTATATTTTTTAGTTTAGGTTTAGGTTTATTTTTAGTTTATTTTGTTTTATTTAGTTTAGCTATAGGTTTAGGTTTATTTTATTTTAGGTTTCGGTTCAGGTTTTATTTATTTTAGTTTAGTTTATTTTAGTTTAGGCTTAGGTTTATTTTATTTTATTTATTTCATTTTTATTTTAGGTTTAGGTTTTTTTTAGTTTAGGGTTTAGGTTTTATTTTTTATTTATTTTTAGGTTAATTTTTTAGGTTTAGGTTTTTATTTATTTTTTATTTTATTTTATTTTAGGTTTACCTTATTTTTATTTTATGTTTAATTTTTATTTTATCTAGGTTTTTTATTCTTAGGTTTATTTTATTTTTTTAGGTAAGTTTAGGTTTTTATTTATTTTATTTTAATGTATTTTTATGTTTTGATTTATTTTTTTAGAGGTTTGGATTTAGGTTTTAGTTTAGGTTTTATTTTTATTTTATTTATTTTATTTTATTTAGGCCTAAGTTATTTATTTATTTTATCATTAGGTTTTATTTCGTTTAGGTTTAGGTTTTTAGGTTTTTATGGTTTAGGGTTTAAGGTTTAGGGTTTAGGGTTTAGGAATAGATTTTAGGTTTTAGGTTTAGGATTTAGGTTAGATTTAGAGTTTTAGCTTATGGTTTAATGTTTAGGCTTAGTTTAGGGTTTTGAGGTTGAGGTTTAGGTTAACTTGGGTTTAGGGTTACTAGGGTTTAGGTTTAGCTTTAGCTTGGGGTTTAAGTTTAAGTTTAGGAGTTAGGAGTTAGGGTTTAGGGTTAGGGTTTAGGTTAAATTTTAGGTTTAGGGTTTATAATTTAATTGTGGGTTTAGGTTTAGGTTAGTTTAGGATTAGGTTTAGTTTAGTGTTAGGTTGTAGTTAAACTTTTTAGGGTTTTAAGTTGTTTAGGGTTTTAGGATGGTTTAGGTTTATGGTTTAGCATTTAGGGTATCTTTTTTAAAAATAACTAAATTGATAGGTTTAGGATTATTTAGTTTATTTATTTATTTTAGTTTATCTTACTTTTTATTTTTATTTAGGTTTATTTTTTATTTTTATTTAGTTTAGATTATTTATTTTAGATTTATTTATTTTAGTTTAGGTTTTTTTGTTTTAGTTTATTTTTTAGGTTTAGGTTTATGTTTACGTTTATTTTTTACTTGAGTTTTATTTTTATTTTATTTTTTAGGTTTAGGTTTTATTTTTTATTTTTTAGGTTTAGGTTTATGTTTTTATCTTATTTTTTTAGGTTTAGATTTTAGGTTTTTTATGTTTTATTTCTTATTTTAGGTTTAGGTTTAGTTTTAGTTTATTTTATTTCATTTAGTTTTGGTTTGAGTTTTGGTTTAGTTTATTTTAGTTTTAAGTTTAATTTTTTTTATTTTAGTTTAGTTTATTTTAGTTTAGGTTTAGGTTTAGGTTTATTTTATTTTTATTTTAGGTTTAGGTTTATGTTTTTAGTTTAGGGATTATGTTTTATTTTTTATTTATTTTTATGTTTTATTTTTAGGTTTATTTTCTTATGTTTTTATTTAGTTTTTATTTTATTCTTATTTTACGTTTAGTTTTTATTTTATTTATCTTTTATTCTAAGGTTTAATTTAATTTTTACTTTAATTTTGGTTTTTATTTATGTTATTTTAGTCTTTTTTTATTTTTTATTTTATTTTATTTTGAAGTCTAAGTTTAGGTTTAATTTAGGTTTTTATTCTATTTTATTATTATTACTTCTTGTTTTAGGTTTAGGTTTTTCAAATCTTTTATTATTAGGTTTTATTTAGTTTAGGTTTAGGTTTTTCAATTTTTAGGGTTTAGGGTTTAGGGTTTAGGGTTTAGGGTTTTAGGTTTTGGGGTTTTAGGGTTTAGGGTTTAGGGTTTAGTGTTAGGGTTTAGCGCTTAGTGTTTAGGCTTTAGGGTTTAGGGTTTAGGGATAGCTTGAGGTTTAGGGTTAGTTTAAGGTTTAGGCATTAGGCTTTAGGGTTTAGGGTTTTTAGAGTTTAGGGTTTAGGGTTTAGGGTTTTATGGTTTAGGGTTTTGGGTTTAGGGTTTAGGGTTAGGGTTAGGGTTTAGGTTTAGGGTTTATGGTTTAGGGTTTAGGGCTTAGGGTTTAGGGTTTTTTAGGGTTTAGGGTTTGGGGTTAGGGTTTAAGGTTGTAGGTTTATGGTTGTAGGTTTAGGGTTCAGGGTTTAGGGTTTAGGTTTTAGGGTTTTATTTTTAAATTAAGTAAACTCGTAGGTTTAGGTTTATTTAGTTTATTTAGTTTATTTATTATTTTTTATAGTTTATTTTATTTTTTATTTTTATTTGGGTTTATTTTTTATTATTATTTAGTTTAGTTTATTTATTTTATATTAAGTTTTTTATTTAATTTTAGTTTTTAGGTTTAGAATTAGATTTATTCTTATTTTTTAGTTTATTTTATTTTATTTTATTTTTTTGGTTTAGGTTTTTATTTTAGGTTTATTTTTTAGGTTTTATTTTCAAGTTTAGGTTTAAGTATTTTTAGTTTATTTAATTATATTTAGTTTAGGTAGTTTAGTTTTATTTATTTTATATTAGTTTATTTTATTTTAGTTTATTTTAGTTTAGTTTAGGCATATTTTATTTTTTTGTTTATTTTAGGTTGGGTTTTTTTTTAGTTTAGTGTTTAGACTTTATTTTTTTATTTATTTTTAGGTTTAGGTTTTTTTATTTAATTTTAATTATATTTTAGGTTTATTTTATTTTTTATTTTGCATTTAGTATTTATTTTTATTTTTATATTTTAAGTTTAGTTTAGGTTTAAGTTTTAGTTTAGTTTTTTTTTTATTATTTATTTTTTATTTTATTTTGGTTTAGGTTTTTTTTTATTTATTTTATTTTTGGTTTTATTTATTTGGGTTTATGTTTTATAAGCTTTTAGAGTTAGTTTAGGGTTTTAGGGTTTAAGGGTTTAGGTTTGTAGGTTTGGGGCTTAGGTTTATGGTTTATGGTTTAGGGTTAGTTTAGGGTTTGGGTTTTTTTAGGTTTAGGGTTTAGTGTTGAATTATTATTTTTTATTATTTTATTTTAGTTTTAAAATTAAGTAAACTCTGGTTTGTTTATTTAGTTTCTTAGTTTATTTTTATTTATTTTAGTTTACTTTATTTTTTTTATTTTATTTAGGTTTTTTTATTTTGTTTAGTTTATTTATTTTAGGTTTATTTATTTTAATTTAACTTTTTTTTTATTTATTTAGGTTTAGGTTTATTTTGAGTTTAGTTTATTTTTTTTTTTTTTTAGGTTTAGGTTTTATTTTTATTTTATTTTTTAGGTTTAGGTTTTATTTTTTTTATTTTTTTTTAGGTTTAGGTTTTATTTTAGGTTTTTTTTTAGTTTATGTTTAGGTTTATTTTTTAGTTTATTTTATTTTATTTAGGGTTTAGGTTTAGGTTTAGTTTAGTTTATTTTAGGTTTAGGTTTAGGTTTATTTATTTTAGTTTAATTTATTTTAGTTTATGTTTAGGTTTATTTTATTTTATTTTAGGTTTAGATTTTTTAGGGTTTAGGTTTTATTTTTTATTTATTTTAGATTTATTTTTTAGGTTTAGTTTTTTTTATTTAGTTTTATTTTACATTATTTTATGTTTATTTTTATTTTATTTTAGGTTTAGTTTTATTTTATTTATTTTATTTTTTTTTAGTTTAGTTTATTTATTTATTTTATTTTAGTTTTTTATTTTTTATTTTCTTTTAGGTTTTTTTAGGTTTAGCTTTTAGTTTAGGTTTATTTTATTTTGGTTTAGATTTTTTATTAATTTTATTTTAGTTTATTGTAGGTTTAGGTTTTAGCTTTTTATGGTTTAGGGTTTAGGGTTTAGGTTTGGGTTTAGGGTTTAGGGATTATATTTTTTAGCTTTTTTATTAATAGAATAAACTCATATTCAACATTTCTTCTTTTTTTTTAGGTTTTATTAGTAACACACCATGTTTTCTAAGACACAAGTGATGACATAGATAAAAAATTAAGTTGCATAGAAAATCAAAACCTTAGATAACTAGAACTATCTCTCTGTTATAAGCTTATGGATGGACCATTCTTGTTTCTCTAGTTCCCATGAACCACCCGGCCTCTGAAGCGGGATCCACCATCATATCCCATCTCTGCTTTAACCTCGTCGCTCCTCTCGCCTCCATAACCACCACACTCACCACCTCCTCCATATCCACCTTAGATTCCTATGATAACCATCGCCTCCACCTTTGTCTCCACCACCAGATCTAGACTGAGCCTGGTTGACGGTGATGTTCCTGTCGTCAAGTTTCTATCCATTCTTAGAGTTTCAATTTATTAGGTTTTAGGGTTTAAGTTTATTTTTTTATTTAGCTACTTTAGGTTTAGGGTTTGGGGTTTGGGGTTTAGGGGTTAGGGTTTAGCATTTAGGGTTTAGGGTTTAGGGTTTTAGGTTTTAGGGTTTAGGGTTTTAGGGTTTATTTAGGGTTTAGGTTTAGGGTTTAGGGTTTGGGTTTTATGGTTTTAGGTTTTATGGTGTAGGGTTTAGGGTTAGGGTTTAGGGTTTAGGGTTTAGTGTTTAGGGTTTAGGGTTTAAGGTTTAGGTTTTAGGTTTAGGTTTAGGTTATGGTTTTGGTTTTGGTATGTTTTTAGAATAATTTCATATTCAACATTTCTTCTTTTGATTTCATCAACCAAGTAACACCAAGTTTTCTAAGACACATGTGATGACATAGATAAAATAAGTACAAATAGAACAAATATAAAACATTAGATAACTTGAACCATCTTTACTGTAAAGACATAGATCCATAAGTAGTAGATCGAATCTGTCATTCTTTAGTTTCTCTAATTCCCATCAGAACCAACCCGACCTCTTGAGTAGAAAGATCCACCATCATATCCCCAATCTCTCCCTCGCATCACAGGCATGTCTCAGCTCCTCGCTCCCACCACTCTCTCACCACCACCTCCATATCCACCTCCTCATCCCACCACTATGATATTTGCCACTTGTGGTGAGCCTATTTGTGATGTCATTCCACGCCATCAAGGTTACTTTATTCTTGGGGTTTAGGTTTATTAGGTTTTAGGATTTAAGTTTATTTTTTAATTTAATTAGTTACTTTAGGTTTAGGTTTAGGGTTTGAGGTTTTGGGTTTGGGTTTAGGGTTTAGAGTTTTAGGTTTGCTTTTTTTTGGGTTTAGGGTTTAGGGTTAGGTTTAGGGTTTAGGGTTTTAGGGTTTAGGTTTTAGGGTTTAGTTTAGGCTTAGGGTTTAGTGTTTAGGTTAGGGTTTGTGTTTAGGCTTTAGGGTTTAGGATTTTAGGGTTAGGGTTAGTTTAGTGTTTAGGGTTTATGCTTTAGGTTTAGGGTTTTAGAGTTTAGGGTTTAGGGTTAGTTTAGGGTTTTTTTTTCTTTAAGTTAGGGTTAGGGTTTATGGTTTAAAAGGTTTAGGGTTTTTTTTAGGGTTTAGGGTTTAGGTTTAAGATTTAGGGTTTTAGGTTTTCTTAAGGAAAAAAAATTAAGTAACAGTTAGGTTTAGGTTTATTTAGTTTATTTAGTTTAATATTTATTTATTTTAGTTTAGTTTATTTTATTTTATTTTATTTAGGTTTATTTTTTATTTTTAATTAGTTTAGTTGATTTATTTTAGGTTTATTTATTTTATTTTAGGTTTTTGTTTTAGTATTTTTTTATTTTAGTTTTAGTTTTAGGTTTATGCTTATTTTTTAGTTTTATTTTTTTTAATTTTATTTTATAGGTTTAGGTTTTATTTTTTATTTTTAGGTTTAAATTTAGGTTTTTATTTTATTTTTTTAGGTTTAGGTTTTAAGTTTTTATTTTAGGTTTATTTTAGGTTTTATTTTTTAGTTTAAGTTTAGGTTTATTTTTAGTTTATTTGTTTTGTTTAATTTATTGTTTAATATAGTTTATTTTAGGTTTAGGTTTAGGTTTAGGTTTTATTTATTTTAGTTTAGTTTATTTTTTTATTAGGTTTAGGTTTATTTTATTTTGTTTATTTTAGTTTATGTTTTTTTTAGTTTCTGATTTATTATTTTTTTATTCTTAGGTTTTATTTTAGGTTTTTTTTTTTAGGTTTAGGTTTTTTTATTTAGTTTTTATTTTATTTTCTTTTAGGTATATTTTATTTTTTATTTTACGTTTATTTTTAAGTTTATATTTTATTTAAGTTTTTTTTATTTTAGGTTTATTTTATTTTTTAGTTTAGTTTAAATTTTTATTTATTTTGTTTTCTTTAGTTTTATTTTTTTATTTTATTTTTACATTTAGGCTTAGGTTTAGTTTAGGTTTTATTTTATTTTATTTTATTTTATTTAGGTTTAGGTTTTAATTTATTTTAATTTTTATTTAGTTTAGGTTTAGGTTTTTAGGAATTAGGGTTTAGGGTTTAGGGTTGGGGTTTAGGGTTTAGGGTTGTAGGTTTAGGGTTTAAGGTTTATGGTTTATAGTTAGTTTTAGGGTTTAGGGTTAAATTTTTTTTAAATTAAGTAATCAATAGGTTCATTTATTTAATTTTTTTATTTTATTTTTATTTAGTTTAGTTAATTTATTTTAGGTTTATTTATTTTAGTTTAGGTTTTTTATTTTAGTTTATTTTGTAGGTTTAGGTTTACATTTTTGGTTTTTATTTTAGGTTTATTTTTAGGTTTTATTTCTTAGTTTAGGTTTAGGTTTTGGTTTTTTTTAGTTTAGGGTATAGATTTTATTTTTTATTTATTTTTAGATTTTTTTTAGTTTATGTTTTTTTTAGTTTTTTATGGTTATTTTATTTATATTTTACGTTTAGTTTTTATTTTATTTATGTAAAACTTGTCGAAATAATCATGACATGAATCCTTTAAAACATTATGTTAATGCTCAGGCGTCCTTGAAATGATGTGTATGGCTGAATCTGATGAAAAATGTGTGAGTCATTTATCGACAGGGTCTTTGTGTTGAATAAGCAAGGGTTCCCACATTATGGATAGATACAAGCAAAGAAATTAGTCCATGAAACTAGAATTTGGTTAGGAACTTGGAATATAGGTACTCTTACAAGTAAACTAATAGAATTAATAGATATTATGGTTCATAGGAAGATAAATATTTTATGTGTTCAAGAAACTAAATGAGTTGGGTAGAAAGCCAAGGAGATTGATAGTTTAGGTTTTAAACTTTGGTATTCATGTGGAAGTCGAATTAGAAATGGCGTAGGTGTGATTATAGATAAATGTTTGAAGGATAATGTTATAAATATTAATAGATGCTAAGATAGAATTATAATGTTAAAGATTATTGTTGATACTAAGATTATCAATGTTATAAGTGTTTATGCTCCTTAAGTAGGTTTGGATGTAGGCTCAAAAGAAAATTTTGGAATGAATTAGAGGGATTAATACAAAAGATACCTCTTGAAGAAAAAGTATTTATTGGAGGAGATTTAAATGGACATGTTGGTTGAGTTGAATAAGATTTTAAAAGTATCCATGGTGGTTATGGATTTGGAGTGCCTAATGAAGAAGCGGGGTATATTAGATTTTGCTTTAACCTATGATTTTGTACTTGTTAATACTTTATTTAAAAAAAGAGATGAGCATATTATTACTTATAAAATTGGATCTAGTAAAACATAGATTGATTATTTTCTAATAAGAAAAATAGATTATTTAGAATGTAAAGATTGTAAGGTCATTTCAAGGAAAAGTTTAAATACCTAACATCAACTATTAGTCTTAGATTTTAAGATGAAAGATTGGAAGATAAGAAATAAATCAAATTATTGCCCTAGGATTAGATGGGGGCACTTAAAGAACACTAATAAAAATATGTTTAAGAGCAAGCTACAAGGGCTTAGAATTTGGGATGTTCATAAGGATGTTAATGTTATGTGAAAAAAAGTAGCAAGTGAAATTAAGCAAGTTGCTAAAAATGTGCTTGAAGAATCAAAAGAAAAAGCTTCTTTTAATAAAAATAGTTGGTGGTGGAGTCAGAATGTGCAAGAAAAGATAAAAATTAAGAAGTGCTATTATAAAACTTGGTTTAGATGTAAAAACTCAAAGAATTAGGAAAAATATAAAAATAGGTGAATGAGGTATTTTGATAAACTTTTCAATGAAGGATCTAAAAATACAATTGATTTTTGCAATCTTAATACCCTAAACAAAAATAGAGAATTTTGTTTTTTATTGTATTAGTAAAATGAAGCTAAAGAAGATTCAAAATTAAATGTGGAAAAGTAGGATCGATGATATTCCAATAGAAGTGTGGAAATATTTAGGAGATCAAGGAATTTCTTGGCATACAAATGTGTTTAATGTTATTTTAAAAACTAAAAAGATGCGAGATGAGTGAAGAGAGAGTTTGTTAATTTCTATATTTAAGAATAAAGGTGTCACACATTAAAATTATGGAGAGAGTAATTGAGCATAGGTTATGATGTGATAAAAGTGTCTCAAATAGTTTGGTTTCATGCCGGGTAGATTTACTATGGATACTATACATTTGTTATGAGGTTTGATGGAGAAGAATAGAGAAAGAAAGGAGGATCTACATATGATATTTTTGATTTAGAGAAAGCTTATGATAAAGTTTCAAGAGATGTTCTTTGGAGAGTTCTAGAAAATAAAGGAGTTAATATTGGTTATATTCAAGTCATTAAGGATATGTATACTAGAGCTGTTACTTGTGTCGAAACACAAGGAGGATTGAAAAAATATTTTCCTATTTCAATTAGATTACATCAAGGATCAGCTTTAAGCCCTTATGCTTTTGTTTTAGTTATGGGTGTTCTTACTAGGCATTTATAAGAAGATGTACCTTAGTGTATGCTTTTTGCTGATGACATTCTTCTTGTTGATAAGACTAGAGAGGGAGTCCAAGAGAAACTTAAATTATAGAGGTCAACCTTAGAGTCTAAAGGTTTTCATTTAAGTAGATCTAAAACTAAATTTATGGAGTGTAATTTTAGTTGTAGAAGTTATAATGGTAGTGTTGTGACATTAGGTGAACAAGTCATTAAAATGAGTTAGTGATGCAGATATTTATGCTCTATCACTCAAAATGATGGTGAAATAGATGGAGATGTTATTAATATAATTCAAGTTTGATTGTCAAAGTGGAGGAATTCATCTAGCCAATTGTGTGATAGAAAAGTACCGCTTAAACTTAAGGAAAAATTTTATAAGATGGTGGTAAGACCTGTAATGATTTATGGTGCAAAATGTTGGCCAATAAAAGAGAAGCATGAGACTAAGTTAAGTGTTGTAGAGATGAGGATGCTCAGGTGGATGAGTGGCTTTACTCTTAGAGATAAAATGCAAAATGATTATGTTTGAGAAAAAGTTGGAGTAGCTCTAGTGGCAAATAAGATTAGAGAGAGTCACCTTAGATGGTTTGGCCACATAAAGTGTCGGTCGTCCAATGACCTGGTTAGGAGAATAGATGCATTAGATTTACCTTATGTTAAGAAAGGTAGAGGTAGACTTAAAAGGACATGGTTAAGATGTATAAAAAATGACCTTAGTATACTTGAATTAAATGAGAATTTGACACATAATAAGATACATTAGAGACAATGGATTCATGTAGCCGACCCCACGTAGTTGGTTAAAGGCTTGTTATTCTTGTTGTTGTTGTTGTTGTTGTTGTAGGTTTTTTTATTTTTTTAGTTTAGTTTAGGTTTTTATTTATTTTATTTTAGTTTAGTTTTTTTTATTTTCTTTTCAAGTTTAGGTTTAGGTTTAGGTTTAGGTTTAGGTTTTAGTTTAGGTTTTTATTTTATTTTATTTTATTATTTTATTTTGGTTTAGGATTTTTAATTTATTTTAATTTTAGGTTTTATTTAGTTTAAGTTTAGGTTTTTAGCTTTTTAGGGTTTAGGATCTAGGGTTTCGGGTTTAAGGTTAGTTTAGAGTTTAGGGTTTGGGGTTTAAAGTTTAGGGTTTAGGGTTTAAGGTTTAGGGTATATGTTTTAGTGTTTAGGGTTTAGGGTTTAGGGTTTTATGGTTTAGGGTTTAGGGTGTAGGGTTTAGGTTTAGTGTTTTAGAGTTTAGGGTTTAAGGTTTAGGTTTTTGGTCTAGGGTTCAAGTTTTAGTTTAGGGTTTTGTTATTTGTTTTAGCAGAGATCAAATTTAGATTGAACATTTCTTCTTTTTGATTTCATCAACAAAGTAATACACCAAGTTTTCTAAGACACAAGCGATGACATAGATAAGAAATGAGCACACATAAAGCACATCAAAAACCCTAGATAACTAGAACTACCTCTACTATAAAGACATAATTCCATAAGAAGTAGATCGGGTCGATCGTCTTCCATTTCTGTAGTTTCCATTAGAACCACCCCGACCTCTAGAGTAGCCGGATCCACCATCATCCCTGATCTCTCCTTCCGCCACCACCATGGCTGTAACCTTTGTCGATCCTCCCGCCTCCATAACCACCACTACTTTGAGCAGTACCTCCAGATCCCCCACCACCACTATGATAACTGCTGCCTCAACCTTTGCCTCAACCGCTAGATCTAGACTTAGCCTGGTTGACGGTGATGTTCTTACCGTCAAGGTTTTTCCCATTCTTAGTTTTTATGTTTATTAGGTTTTAAGGCTTAGACTTATTTTTTAATTTATTTAGTTACTTTAGGTTTAAGTTTAGGGTTTGGGATTTAGGGTTATGGTTTAGAGTTTAAGGTTTAGGGTTTAGGGTTTAGGGTTTTAAGGTTTATGCTTTTAGGACTAGGCTTTAAGCTTAGGGTTTAGGATTTAGGGTTTTACGGTTTAGGGTTTTAGGGTTTTGGGTTTATGGTTAGGGTTTAGGGTTTAAGGTTCAGTGTTTAAGCTTGAGGTTTTATGGTTTTGAGGGTTTAGGGTTTAGGGTTTAAGTTTAGGGTTAGTTTAGGGTTTAGGCATTAGGCATTAGGGGTTTTTAAGGTTTAGGGTTTTAAATTAGTTTAGGGTTTAGGGTTTAGGGTTTTAAGGTTTAGGGTTTAGGGTTTAAGGTTTAGGTTAGGGTTTAAGGTTTAGGGTTTAGGGTTTAAGGTTTAAGGTTGGGGTTAGGGTTTAGAGTTTAAGGTTTAGGGTTTAGGGTTTAGAGTTTAGGGTTAGTCTAGGGTTTAGGGTTGTAGGTTTACGGTTGTAAGTTTAGGGTTAGTTATAGGGTTTAAGGTTTAGGGTTTTTTTTAAAATAAGTAAATGAGTAGGTTAAGGTTTACTCAGTTTATTTAGTTTATTTTTTATTTATTTTAGTTTATTTTATTTAGTTTTTTATTCATTTTTATTTTTTATTTAGTTTAGTTTACTTATTTTAGGTTTATTTATTTTAGTTTAGGTTTTATTTTAGTTAATTTTTTAGGTTTAGGTTTAGGTTTATGTTTATTTTTTAGTTTAGTTTTATTTTTATTTTATTTTTCTATTTTGATTTTATTTTTTTTTATTTTAGGTTTAGGTTTAGGTTTTATTTTATTTTTTAGGTTTAGGTTTGGTTTTATTTTAAATTTATTTTTTGGTTTTATTTCTTAGTTTAAGTTTAGGTTTATTTTAGTTTATTTAATTTTATTTAGTTTAGGTTTACGTTTTTTATTTTAGTTTAGAAAACTTTAGTTTAGGTTTAAGTTTATTTTATTTTTTATTTTCAATTTAGGTTTTTTTTAGTTTAGGGTTTAGGTTTTATTTTTTATTTATTTTTAGGTTTTATTTTTGGGTTTATTTTTTAGGTTTAAGTTTTTATATACTTTTTATTTTATTTTATTTTAGGTTTAGTTTTTATTTTATTTAGTTTTTTTGATTTTTTATATAGTTAAGCTTTTATTTTTTATTTTATTTTCTTTTTAGGTTTAGTTTTTGGTTTATGTTTTTATTTTATTTTATTATTTTATTTTATTTTGGTTTATGTGTTTTTATTTATTTATTATTAGGTTTTATTTAGTTAAGGATTAGGTTTTTAGCTTTTTAGGGTTTAGGGTTTAGGGTTTAGCATTTTTTTCTTTGTGTTTAGGGTTTAGGGTTTAGGGCTTTTTTCTTTGGGTTTAGGGTTTAGGGTTTAGTGTTTAGGGTTTAGGGTTTAGGGTTTAGTGTTTTAAGGTTTAGGGTTTAGGGTTTAGGGTTTAGGGTTTAAGGTTTAAGTTTAAAGTTTAGGGTTTAAGTTTTAGTTTGGGGTTTAGGGTTTTTAGTTTATTTTTATAATAGGGAACAAATTCATATTCAACATTTCTTCTTTTCAATTTCATTAACTAAGTAACACACTAAGTTTTCTAAGACACAAGCGACGACATAGAAAAAAATGAGCACGCATAGAGCTAATCAAAAACTTTAAATAACTAGAACCGTCTGTGCAGTAAAGACACAATTCCATAAGCAATAGATCAGATCGGACGTTCTGTAGTTTCACCAATTCATCAAAACTAGCGGCCTCTCGTGGCGATCCATCATCATATCCCTCTCCCTCCGCCACCACCACGGCTGTAACATTTGTCCCTCCTCTCGCCTTCATAACCACCCGCTCACACCACCTCCAAATCCCCACCACCACTATGATAACTTCGCCCGCCTTGCCTCCACGATCTAGGCGAGCATAGTTAATGGTGATGTTTCTACCGTCAAGGTTCTTTTCATAGGGTTTAGGTTTAGGTTTAGGTTTATTAGGTTTTAGGGTTTATTTTTATTTTTAAATTTATTTAGGTACTTTAGGTTTAGGTTTAGGGTTTGGGTTTTAGGGTTTAGGGTTTAGGGTTTTAGGATTTATTCTTTTAGGGTTTAGTGTTTAGGGTTAGGGTTTAGGGTTTAGGTTTTAATGTTTTTCAGGGAGTAGGGTTTCGGGTTGTAGGTTTAGGGTTTAGAGTTTTGGGTTTAGGATTTAGGGTATATCATTTTTTAATTAAGTAGTTGGTTTAGGTTTGTTTAGTTTAATTTTATTTATTTTAGTTTATTTTATTTTTATTTTTTTATTTAAGTTTATTTTTAATATTATTTAGTTTTATTTATTTATTTTAGGATTCCTTATTTTAATTTAGGTTTTATTTTAGTTTATTTTTTTGTTGAATTTTATTTATTTTATTTTATTTTTTTAGGTTTAGGTTTTTTATTTTTTATTTTTTTAGGTTTATGTTTAGGTTTTTATTTTATTTTTATAGGTTTAGGTTTTAGGTTTTTATTTTAGGTTTATTTTTTAGTTTAGGTTTAAGTTTACTTTTAGTTTATTTTATTTTATTTAGTTTATGTTTAGGTTTAGGTTTAATTTATTTTAGGTATAGATTTAAGTTTTACTTATTTTATTTTAGGTTTAGGATTATTTTATTTAATTTTTATTTTAGGTTAAGTTTTTTTTAGTTTAGTGTTTAAGTTTTATTTTTTATTTACTTTTAGATTTTATTTTTTAGGTTCAAGTTTTTATTTAGTTTTTATTTTATTTTATTTTAGTTTTATTCTATTTTTATTTTATGTTTAGTTTTTATTTTATGTTTAGTTTTTATTTTACTTAGTTTTTTATTCTTTTATTTATTTTATTTTTTAATTTAGTTTAGGTTATTACTTAATTTATTTAAATTTATTTTTATTAGCTTATTTTATTTTATTTTTAGATTTAGGTTTAGCTTTTAGTTTATATTTTATTTTATTTTATTTGATTTTATTATTTTATTTTATTTAGTTTTAGGTTTTTTTATATATTTAATTTTCAGATTTTATTTAGTTTAGGTTTATGTTATTAGTTTTTTAGGGTTTAAGGTTTTGGGTTTAGGGTTTAGGGTTCAGGGTTTAGGGTTTAGTGTTTAAGCTTTAGGGTTTAGGATTTTTAGGGTTTTGTGTTTTGGGTTTTGGGTTTGGGGTTTTGGGTTTTGGGTTTTGGGTTTTGGATTTGGGGTTCATGATTTTAGGGTTTAGGGTTATAGGTTTAAGGTTTAGAGATTAGGGTTAGTTTTATGGTTTACGGTATAGGGTTAGTTTTAAGGTTTAGGGTTGTGGTTTATTTAAAGTTTTTTTTAGGGTTTAGGTTTATTTTTAAGTTAATTAAACTGATAGGTTTAGGTTTTTTTAGTTTATTTTTAGGGTTTAGGGTTTAGGGTTTAGGGTTTATGGTTGTAGATTTAGGGTAAAGTGTTTAGGGTTTAGGGTTGAGGGTTTTAGGTTTTAGGGTTTAGGGTTGTAGGTTTAGGATTGTAGGTTTATGGTTTAAGGTTTAGGGTTTAGGATTTAGGGTTTAAGATTTAGGATTTAGCTTTTCAAAAAAAAAGATTGAGTAAACCAATAGGTTTAGGTTTATATAGTTTCTTTTCTTATTTATTTGAGTTTATTTTATTTTTAAAATTTATTTAGGTTTAATTTTTATTTAGTTTTGTTTAATGATTTTAGTTTAGTTTTTTTATTTTAGTTTATTTTTAGGTTTTGGTTTATTTTTAAGTTGAGTTTTATTTTTATTTTATTTTTATGTTTAGGTTTTATATTTTATTTTTAGGCTTTTGTTTAGGTTTTTATTTTATTTTTTTAGGTTTAGGTTTTAGGTTTTTATTTTAGGTTTATTTTTAGGTTTTATTTTTTGTTTAGGTTTAGGATTATTTTTAGTTTATTTTATTTGATTTTGTTTGAAGTTTAGGTTTAGTTTATTTTAGGTTTAGGTTTTATTTATTTTTGTTTAGTTTATTTTAGATTAGGTTTCAGTTTATTTTATTTTTTTATTTGATTTGATTTTAGATTTATGTTTTATTTAGTTTATGGTTTAGGTTTTATTTTTTATTTATTTTTAGGTTTAGGTTTTTAATTAATTTTTATTCTATTTTATTTTAGTTTTATTTTAAGTTTATTTTATTTTTATTTTACATTTAGTTTTTAGTTTATTTAAGTTTATTTTCTTTTTTAGTTTAGTTTAGGTTTTTATATATTTCATTTTAGTTTATTTTATTTTATTTTTGGGTTTAGGTTTATATTTTAGTTTAGGTTTTTATTTTATTAGGTTTAGGTTTTTTATTTATTTTATTTATAGGTTTTATTTAGCAGGTTTAGGTTTTCAGGGTTTAGGGTTTTAGGGTTTAGAGTTTAAGGTTTAGTGTTTAGGCTTTAGGGTTTAGGGTTTTTAGGGTTTATGGTTTAGGGTTTTGGGTTATCTTAGGGTTTAGGGTTAGTTTAGGGTTTAGGGTTTTGGTTTTAGGGTTAGGGTTATGGTTTAGGGTTTAATGTTTGGTGTTTAGGATTTTTCATTTAGTGTTTAGGGTTTAATATTTAGGGTTTAGGGTTTACGGTTAGGGCATAGGGTTTTTTAGGGTTTAGTGTTTATGGTTTAGGGTTTAGGGTTTCGGGTTTTGGTTTTAATGTTTAGGATTTAGGATTTAGGGTTTAGGGGATTTAGGATTTAGGGTTTAGGGTTTATGGTAAGGTTAGAGTTTCGGGTTTAGGGTTAGTTTTAGGGTTTAGTGTTTAGGGCTAGATTTTTTTTTAATATTATTTTTAAATTAAGTAAACTAGCAGGTTTAGGTTTATTTAGTTTATTTTGTTTTTTAGTTTATTTTATTTTTATTTTTATTTAAGTTTATTTTTATTTTTATTTAGTTAATTTTATTTATTTTATGTTTATTTATTTAGTTTAGGGTTTTTATTTTAGTTTATTTTTTAGGTTTAAGTTTAGCTTTAGGTTTAGTTTTTCATTTAGTTTTATTTTTATTTTTATTTTATTTTTTAGGTTTACGTTTTATTTTTTTTAGGTTTAAGTTTATGTTTTCATTTTATATTTTTTTCTGTTAGGTTTTAAGTTTTTATTTTAGGTTTATTTTTAAGGTTTATTTTTAGTTTATTTTATTTTATTTAGTTTAGGTTTATGTTTAGATTTAGTTTATTTTTTGTTTAGGGTTAGGTTTTATTTATTTTAGTTTAGTTTATTTTAGTTTAGGTTTAAGTTTATTTTATTTTTATTTTAGGTTTAGGCTTTTTTTAGTTTAGTTTTTAGGTTTTATTTTTTATTTATTTTTAGGTTTATTATTTAGGATTAGGTTTTTATTTAGTTTTTAATTTAGGTTTATTTATTTTATTTTATGTTTACTTTTTTATTTTATTCAGGTTTTTTTATTTTTTAGTTTAGTTTAGTTTTTTTATTTTATTTTAGTTTAGTTTTATTTTTATTTTCTTTTCTTTTTAGGTTTAGGTTAAGGTTTAGGATTTGGTGTACATTTTAGTTTATGTTTTTATCTTTTCTTTATTTTTTATTTTGGTTTTGATTTTTTTTAATTTATTTTATTTTTAGTTTTTATTTATCTTAGGTTTAGGTTTTTAGCTTTTTAGGGTTTAAGGTTTAGGGTTTGGGGTTTTGCGTTTAGGGTTTAAGGTTTAGGGTTTAAGGTTTAGGTTTAGGGTTTAGGGTTAGGGTTTAAGGTTTAGTTTTTAGGGTTTAGGGTTTTTAGGGTTTAAGCTTTAGGGTTTAGGTTTTAGGTTTAGGATTCAGGTTTTAGTTTAGGGTTTATGGTTTCTTTTTAACAAAGAAAAAATTCAGATTTAACCTTTCTTCTTTTCGATTTCAGCAACCAAGTAACACACTAAATTTTCTAAGACAAAAGCGATGACGTAGATAAAAAATGAGCACACATAGAGCAAATAAAAAACCATAGGTTTATTTTTTAGTTGAGTTTAATTTTTATTTTATTTTCTAGGTTTAGGTTTTATTTTTTCTTTTTAGGATTAGGTTCAGGTTTTTATTTTATTTTTTTAAGTTTAGGTTTTAGGTTTTATTTTAGGTATATTTTTTAAGTTTTATTTTTTAGTGTTGGTTTAGGTTTTTTTGGTTTATTTTATTTTATTTAGTTTAGGTTTAGGTTTAGATTTAGTTTATTTTAAGATTAGGTTTAGGTTTTATTTATTTTAGTTTAGGTTTAGGTTTATTTTCTTTTGTTTATTTTATTTTCATTTTAGCTTTCAAATTTTTTTTTAGCTTAGGGTTTAGGTTTTATTTATTATTTATTTTTAGGTTTATTTTAAAGTTTATTTTTTAGGTTTAGTTTTAATTTTATTTTATTTTAGGTTTATTTTATTGTCTTTAGGTTTTTTATTCTTAGCTTTATTTTATTTTTTTTAGTTAAGTTTATATTTTTATTTATTTTATTTTAGTTTATTTTTATTAGTATATTTTATTTTATTTTTAAGTTTAGGTTTAGGTGTTTATTTTATTTTATTATTTTATTTTATTTTGGTTTAGGGTTTTTTATTCATTTTATTTTTAGGTTTTATTTAGTTTAGGTTTAGGTTTTTAGGTTTTTAGAGTTTGGGGTTTAGAGTTTAGGGTTTAGGGTTTAGGTTTAGGGTTAGGGTTTGGGGTTTAGGGTTAGGGTTTAGTATTTATGCTTTAGGGTTTAGGGTTTAGGGTTAGCTTAGGGTTTTAGGGTTAGTTTAGGGTTTGGGGTTAAAGGTTTAGCCTTTACGGTTTAAGGTTTTTTAGGGTTAATGGTTTAGGGTTTAAGGTTAGTTTAGGGTTTAGGATTTTAGTGTTTAGGGTTTAGGGTTTAGGGTTAGGGTTAGGGTTAGGGTTTAGGGTTTAGGATTTAAGGTTTAGGGTTAGTTTAGGGTTTAGGGTTTAGGGTTTACAGTTTTTTAGGGTTTAGGGTTTACAGTTTTTTAGGGTTTAGGGTTTAGGGTTTCGGGTTTGGATTTAGGGTTGTAGGTTTAGGGTTTAGGGTTTAAGGTTTATGGGTTTATTTTAATTAAGTAAACTAGTAGGTTTAGGTTTATTTAGTTTATTTTTTATTTATTTTAGCTTTTCTATTTTTTATTTAGTTTAGGTTTATTTTTTATTTTATTTTTAGTTTATTTTATTTATTTTAGGTTTATTTATTTTAGTAAAGATTTTTTATTTTAGTTTATTTTTTAGGTTTTGGTTTAGGTTTATGTTTATTTTTTAGTTTAGTTTTATTTTTATTTTATTTTTTAGGTTTAGGTTTTATTTTTTATTTTTAGGTTTCGGTTTAGATTTTATTTTATTTTTTTTAGGTTTAGGTTTTATGTTTAGGTTTTAGGTTTACTTTTAGGTTTTATATATTTTTTAGTTTAGGTTCAGGTTTATTTTTTAATTTATTTTATTTTAATTAGTTTAGGGTTTAGGTTTAGTTTATTTTAGGTTTAGGTTTTATTTATTTTAGTTTAGTTTATTTTAGTTTAGGTTTATGTTTATGTTATTTTGTTTATTTTAGGTTTAGGTTTTTTTTTTAGTTTTGGGTTTAGGTTTTACTTTTTATTTATTTTTTATGTTTTATTTTTAGGTTTATTTTTTAGGTTTAGGTTTTTATTTAGTTTTTATTTTATTAGGGTTTTTGCCACCATCCTTCAAGATATTTAATGGCAGTGGGAATCCACGATAACACATTACATGCTTTAGAGTCATTTGTTACACAGATGGCGAATCTGATCCTCTTATGCCTTTGTTATGATCAAGTGTTGCATTTGATTGGTATCTTTGAGCGCCATACGGTTCCATGAAGACTTTTGCTGAGTTGAAGCACCTCTTCATCAAGAGGTTCGCTGGAGCTCAATAGAGGGTGACTATGGGCGACCTCATTCTAGAGAAAGAGCAACTCAATGAGTCCCTTGTTGAATACATTCTCAGGTGGTGCAACATGAGCAAGAAATGCGAACCACAACTGTCCGAACAACATACCATTGAGATTCTTCTCAAGAATATCCATGGCTTGGTCGCCTTCATGATTAAGGGCTTTGCCATCAAAATATTCAAGAAATTAATCAACAAGGCGGCTAGACTACAAGAGGAAGCCAAACAGTTTCCCTTTCCTGACCAATCATCTAGGCCCAGGCCGTAGATGGTGTTTGAGAAAGCAGAACAGGTTATGTCGGTGGATAGAGAAGCATCCAGAGTTTAGTATGAGAGACTATCACCTCCTTTTACCTCCCTTCCACCACCTACCATCATACCATATGCCACAGCGACCATTTCCACCACCTGACCTACTGGTATTCATATCAATTAGCTACTTTACCTACTCTTGATAGATTGAATAAGCCATATTCATTTAAGAGGGAGGTAGTTAGGAAAATCTTAAAGAATCTCTTAAAGAAACCTGACTTTCAGCTACACGAGCCTAAGAAGCCATATGAAGTGGGCAAGAGCGATGATCTTAGCTATTATCTAACCACTGCATGTTTGGCCATGTCTTAGATGGTTGTATCACTTTTAAGGACTAGCTTGAGCATAGCTACAAGTTGGGAGCCATAGTTATCCCTATAGAATACTTATTAGAACAACCATCCAATTCTAGTAGAGTAATCCTTGTGAATACTTGCGATCCTCTTAAGACCAAAGAAGGTTAGGATATCTCCCCATTTTAAAGCTCTAAGAAGATCATTTCTAAAATCAATAAACTTCCCTTACAAGTGTTGAAGTAGCTCAAACCTCCAACACCAAAGAAATTTTCTAGTTGCAAAGGATAACTCGGGGAGGGTGACAACTAGTAGCAACAACAGCTCACCATACTTGCTCGGGATAGTCCAGGTCCCCCAGTCAGTCTGTACCCCTTCCCGTTGTAGCTACCACCTCTCTTACGACATGAGCATTCTATCTATGGATAAGGGCACTAAATCTCTTACTCTGCTTAATTTACATAATTTTTATCTTGTACCTCCACCCAAAAAGAAATTAATTAAGAAACTAATTCTACTTATATATTTTCTACTTCTGATGCTCTTAATTTTTTTCCTGTTGAAAGCTCTCTGAGTCTAAATAAAAGTAATAGCTTTAGTTGTTCTGATCCTTTCCTTTCTAATTTATAGTCAGACTATCCTTCTCTGAATCAATCAAGTTCACCTCTTGAAATTGACTTGGAGTCAACTGACTCTGAGGATCCCATAAGAGAAGCTGTAGGTATGCGGATGAAGGTAGAACCACAAGCTCATCATTCCAAGAAGTCACTATAGTTAACCTATGCAGTGGCAAAGTTCTACCTTCTAAGGTAGCACCTCAGGATAAGGATAAGCAAGTCATTAGTTTTAGTGAGCAGATCGCCCTCCATAGGATGCTCCACCCAGGGATATGCTTGTGGAGGACCAAACCAAAGTTGATTACAATGTCCTAGCTCACCTTAGAAAGTTTCCAGCTAAGTTAATCATATACGACACCCTTGTCTTATCCAAAGAGATGAGAGAATCTCTAATTAAGGCCTTACTTGATCTAGACATATGCTTTGCTCAGTGGCTACTAAAAAATGGCATGCATGAAGGACATCTTAGGAGTTACATTGATGATGAAGACTTACTCAGGGATGATGAAAGTCTTTTACATTACATGGATGTTGGAGATACAAGCTATCGAGTTACAGTTGACCAGTGTATCGGTCATTATGAGTCTAAGAATCCTTACCACGAGGATCGACTTCTCCAAACTCAAAAAAAGATGATGTTGAGAGGATTCAATGAAGAAGGTGAGAGGGCCTTGTAGTATTTATTTTTGGATGTATGGCAGGGGGGGGGGGGTGTTTTGAGGTGATGGTAAAACATTGAGGTATGATATTCAGAAAGAGTCACACCCTACAATGGACCTAATAACGTAATAAGGACTCTTAAAGCATGATGGGTCTTCGAATGTACCAGAGATTTTTTGCCTACTTTTCATGGTTAAATAAAGTAGGGTTTATATTAAACTAGGTTCTTATGTTCCTTATGGAGGCAAGATTCCATTGTTATCTTAGGAAATGAAATTTCTACTCGATTGAAGTAGAAAATTATTATCTCAAGATTTGGTTACTATCAAAGGAATGTATTTGAAAAAATCAAAGTTCAAGGAGAAGACTTATTTTGGAATCCAAATAAAATAAGTAAGAAATTCTCATGATATAGGAAGCTTAGTGAGCATTCCAATCTATCCTATGGTTGGGCATTATAATTTTGAAGTTGAGGAGATTTATATATTTGAGTTAAAATTTAATTACTAATTATATTCCAACAAGGTTGTAAGAATGCTTGAGAGGTGAGGATTTATGCTTCAGGAAATAGCTACCTTGGATCCTAAATCTAGGTAGCTTTAGTAAGATCTAAAGCATGACCTAAATCTAAGCGATAGGTGGACATAAGGGTTTACCTCCATAAGAGAGAATCAAATGTTCAACTTGACTTATAAGCACACAGGGTGGCCCTAACTCCTCCTATGATTTTAAAACCATGTAGTCAGGTCTTATGAATTGCAAGATAGCTAGGGTAGTTATTTAATTAGAAAAAGACTAAAGTCCTAAACACACTCCCTAAGAGACTAGAGCATGAGTGGTATGAGCATATGACTTAATTTATAGATGCAAAATGTTTTCAAATTTTATTTTATTTTAGACACATCATTTTGAAAGAGGCTTTAGGATTTCTTATGCCAAAATGCATGACAAAATAGGCTAAGGGTCAAATTAGCTAGAAGAAGATGTTCTCCACCACAAGGGATGCAATCACAGGTCAAGCATTCATTTATCGTGCAAGGATTGAGATCCTTCATGTTCAAGAGAGAAAGAATAATGCATGATTTGAAATAAACAACCATGTAGCTAAATCTTTTAATTATTTTATTTATGTCTTATGCATTATGATGAGGTTATGAGTTGTTTAAAATTTAGTTATGAGTGATTAGTTGGGTAGAAAAGTTATTTTTTATCCTAAGAGCCTAATCATTATCAAGACACGCATTAAAGCATCAATCATTTTAAAACTATGAAAAAGCCATCTAATGCAGTGTTAACATAACATCAAATAATTATATAAACTATCATAAAAGAATAAAGGCTAGGGTGGTGCACTCTACAAGAGAGGAAAGATATGTAGATGTGTTCTACTCTTATACAACCTGGAATATGAAAGAATAATTTTAATTGTATTAAATGCTATGGGGGTCTTCCTTCTTTATATCTCCATTTTTGATTTGGTTCCTTCTTTGATTTGGATGGTGCTTGCTTCAAAGGCATCATAGGGCACCCAGACAAAGCCTTGAATTGTTCATCCTAATCCCGCACTAATCCTAATTCCTACAAAATTATTTTTGTGGGAAAACTAAATCTAACTACACCTAAAAATAGAGGTTAGTTAAATATACATATAATCCCAAGCAATTGTATTTATCATTTGGACTTGGCACCTTACCCATGGGTAACTAAGCCCACCTACTTGGATTATGCTTAAGGATTTAAGCAACCTATAAAAGAGCCTTCACATTTATTTTTAAGCATCCCAGCATAATCCCTTGCAATGATTAGGCTAATATTATCCATATCCAGTCTCTGAAACATACACATCCAATCTAAAATAATACATCATAAAGAAAATATACATCACATCATACACCATCCTAACTTAGAGCTACAAGTGGTGACTTAATTCTAATGTGTGTATATAAAGGCTTGTGTGGTCTTGTTAGGCATTAGTGTTGTATTTTCTAAGTGTAAAGGATTCAATTTAACATGAAAGGTTGATTTCACTTGAAGTAGTTTAATTGATTTGATAATTTTAATTTGTTTTTTATTTTATTTCATTTGATTACACTTAGCAACTAAGTGTTATAAAGAGAGGAAAAAAGGATTGCCCTCTTTCATCCCTACCTTAAATCACTTTCTAAAGTATATTAAATTGATGTAGTTCTCTTTAGTGAATGGATTATTAAATGATTTAATTAATCCTAAGTTTAGGTTCACTTTAAATAATCCTATTCAAAATGAAAGGCATCTTAAGATTAATTTAATTTAATTACTACCACATGACATATATTAAATCATTCCTTTCCATCACATGTAACATGCATATGATTTAATCCTAAGTGTAATACATGTAATATATTTTAGCACACTTAAATGATGAATGTATGTGTATGTTTAGAATTTATATTTTATTTGATTTAATTATTTAAACATATTAAATTTAAAACTTTATTTAAATTCTTATACAAAAAGGACATAAGAGTGAAATTAAATAGGAATGTGTCATTGTTAAACCAGGGAAGTCAGGTAATCAAATGACCTCCTTGGCTAAAAGCAAATTCTTGAGGTGTCCAACTATATACCCATTTGCATTCAAACATATGTAAATTCATATACATGAACATAGGAAGTAAGCTCCAAATCATATGGCTAATTACTTCAACCACTTAGTCAATTATGAATACATGCAATTTTAATGTAAAATGGGATATTCATTCACAAATCATATACATATACATGTACAAAAATATAAGCAAGTATGTGTCATTATTAAACCAGAGAAGTGAGGTAATCAAATGACCTCTTTGGGGCTAACTAAAGCCTCATATTCCTGGGATGTCTAGACTATATACTTTCTTTTCTTGAAAACACATGGATGTATACATAAATGAGGAAAGAAAACCATGCAAAGATTGTATATTTTTTATTTAATCATTTCTATATATGAACTAAAGCTCTATCAAATTCTAATGTGGAAATACATAAGAATGAAATCAAATGGGATGAATTAGATCAATCTAGCGATCTAATCATCCATTGATCACATAGAATCGGTGTGTGATCTAACACGAGTTAGGAGAATGAAGTCCATTATCATTACTCACTTGATGAGCTTACAGATCTTAGATTAACTCTAAAGGATCCCACACCTTCATGACATTGATCAAAGGGGATCCATGGTTAAGATCATCAAGATGCAAGTTTTCTTTAAAGCTTCAACCCATTTTGCTTAAAGATCGGTTTGGAAGCATACCTTGCGGAGCTCAAGACCGTGGCTCAAATGATTGAAAATCTTCATCTAGTGGAGATGAAGCCATGTTGAGCGACAATTGGATCAATTCTTTGACATTCACTCAGAAGGCCATGAACCAATGATTTGGAGCTTCGCTTTGATCATTGTCCCACCCCTCGAGAAGCTTGAGATTATTTGTTCTTGCTCAAAAGCTAGGAAGGTGCGTTGAGTTTGAGTTTGATGGAGAATATGGGAAAGTTAAGTCAGAAATGGGAGTGTCCTATTTCAAGACAGATGGAAATGTCACTTTTTTGATTGAGGAATGAGCTTGGGATCTTAGGGAATGCATTTAGCGACTCGTCCTGGGTAGCTAGGGCTACAAGAAATGATTTTTTTTTGTGTTTGAGTGGAAACGAAGGCGTGTATACCCACTTCATCTTGTAGACTGTGGGATTGGGTTTGGCTAGTGTCCATCTGGCCATATCAAGCAGTCATGGGTGGTAGGGAGGAGGTGAGTTTGCTCGGCTTGGTTGGTTGAAGGTGTGGAGGTGGTTGCCAAGGAGGAACCATGGGTGTCCTATGGGTTTCAAATGCTTGAATGGAGAGGGTGAGGTGATTTAACCTCCCATGGGTCATGGCCAACCCAACCACCCCTTGGGATGTTGGGTAGTGTCCTAGGTGCCTAGGTGGACAATTTGGAGAGTACCAAGTGGAGGATGAAATGGCCAATTACATGGGTGATTTGTCTCATGTGATGCCCTTGACCCAAGGGTAGAATGATCATTTGGCATTGGATTTGATTTGGGTAGATTTTAAATGAGCCAAAAGTGGGTTAGTCCAAATTTCAAGTCAATTGGAGTTGATTTGGTTAGGTTTGGCTCAATTTGACTCATTTAGGTCAAATTGGGTTAGGTTGGGTCAAGTTGACCAATTGGTCAAATTAGGTCAAACCAAGGGTTGGGTCAAGTTCATATGATCATTTGGAATGTTTTGGTTCAATTGGTTTGGTTTAGTTTAGTTTAGATTTAGCTCATTTGAATTCATTTGGGTCAAATGGGTTTAGTTGAAATTTGACCAAATTGGCCATTAACTGGTTGGGTGTTGGTTTAGTTGAATTGAAAATGGTTTTAGGCTTTGGTTTCAATTAATTTGGATTTAGTTTTAATTTAGGCCAACTTGAACCTCTAGGTCAATTTCGGCTAAGTATGTCAATTGGGTTCAATTGGGTCCAATCATGACTTTGGTCAAGTTCAACAATCAATTTGGAATGAACTTGAACAATTAGTTGCAATCAATTTGATTTATATTTTGATTTGACCCAATTTGGTCTTTTAGCTCAGTTTGGGTCAACTTGGGTCAAGAGGGCCAATTGGGTTTGGTTTGACTCAACTGAAGGTCAAGTCATATTAATTTGGTATGAATCATTAGTTTCAAGGGATTTGGCTTAGGTTGCCATTTGGCTAGTTTAGGTTCATATGGGTTAAAATATTGACTTGGTCAAATGACCAAGTTGACTTGGTTTAATGCAATTTATGATAATTTTATCAACTTAGGGTGATCAACAATCATGATGGGTGGTTTTGATGGGCTTGGTTGAATCCAATTTGGGTAGGATTAAAATTAAGCTCAAATAGGAAATTGGCCACAGCCAAGTGGACAATTGGGTTTAATTGGCTTGATTTTGGGTTGAGTTTGATTTAGTTGATTTTATATATGGATTTGGGATTGATATATAAATTCAATTGCAACTTGGGTTCAAATGGGTTTTGGTTCATTTGAACATTTCAAGTCAAAAGGGTTAAGTTGGGTTTTACTTAGGTTAATTTTGGTTTAGCTTGATGATTGTAGATTTCATTTATATTTATGAATATGATTGAAGGTATGATTGATTCATGAGAAAATGAATTGAATTTGGGTTTTGGAATGAACTAATTTGGCTAAGTCCCAGAGTTGGGTCATGTGGCTTAGGTTTGTATTTTAATTTGGTTTGATTTAGTTTTGATGAATTAAATGTATATTTAATTTAAATTTGCAAAGATTATTGAAAATATGATTGATTTGTGAGAAAATCAATTGAGTTTGACTTTATTTGGATTAAGATTTGGCTAAGTCTATGGGATAGGTCATATGGCTTATGAAGGGTTTTAATTTAATTTGATTTTTTTTAATTTGATTGGTACTTGCCTTGTGTTCATAATTTAACAAGGAAAGGGTTAATCCCACATACTTGGTCAAAGCACAAGTCAGACTACTTCAAAAGAATATAGAAGAATAAATGTAAATGCTCTCAATCAAGATCAGGACTAGGATTCGATATAGTTGGTCTAGTCGATGATGATGATTACTGCTTAGTCATCACCAATCATTTAGAATCTTATAGGTTTTTTTCAAATCACATTAACTTATATGAGGTGTTGTGCTTAGAAACTTCATATGATCTAGATGATTTTGAAGTCAAAAGAAGCACCGCTAGAGTTCAAAGAAGAGATCAAGTCAACCATCGATGAGCTCAAGGAAATTAACTTAGGAACTGAAGAAGATCCATACCAGACATACATCACTTCTTTGTTGAATAAAATTAAAACAATGACGTTAGGCTATTGAGAGTTTAAGGACTTCTTTGCATTGAGTTATGAAGAAATGTCTAGATTGGCTCCTAACATAGCGTCCATAACTAGCAAGCTTCTAACCCTATCAAGCAAGCTCTTAGATGCATGCGATTAGACATAGAACAACAAGTCATTTCTAAAGTTAAGAAATTGATCGATGATGGCTTCATAGAAAGAAAAATACCCTACTTGTTGCCATCCCAATTAAGAAAAAGAATGGCCATATTGGTATATGCATCAATTTTATGGATTTAAATAAGGCATGTCCAAAATTTGAATTTCCACTTCCAATCCCAGAGCTGATGATGGACATTGTCTCATCTCATGTCTTCGCTTTCATGGATGGCTCAGTTGGATATAACCAAATAATGATGGCCCCCGAAGATTAAAGAAACATTTCTTTTGGAACCCCGATTGGAATCTATTGCTATAAGGCCATGCCTTTCAGCCTTAAAAATATCGGTGCTACATAACAGTGGGCTATGACTCTGTGGTGAAATTTGTATATATATCTTCGCCTTCATCTATCTCCTTCCTTTTCGGAAAAGATGGATAAATGAAAATAAATATATATATATATATATATATATATATATATATATATAATATATATATATATATATATATATATATATATATATATATAATTATGTCTTGTTGGGATGCCACTTAGATCGAGATGTTCTTATTAGTGATCATATGGCAATGAAAAAGGTGTACTATCTGAGATAGAAGTCACCACCTACAATGGACCTAATCATTTGAATAAAGACTCCTAAGGACTATGGGTCTTCAAAATGTACCAGAGATTCTTCTCCTACTTGACATTGAAAAGTAAAGCAGGGTTTATTATAAATCGGGTTTGTTATGTTCCCTACAGGGGCAAGCCCTCATAGTTAACTACATCTTAAGGATCGAGATTCCTTAGGAATACTCTTGATTAAGCTAAATGATTATTGTCTCTACAGATTTCAAAAAGGTAGGACTATCAATCAATTGGTTTATTTTTAGAATGTCAAGAGGGATCAATCAAGAAGAGGGAGTTCTTATCAAAGCCAAATGAAAATAAGTAGGGGATGCTTAAGATTAATAGGAAGCCTAGTAAGCATCCCAAACTACCCTATGGTTAGGATTTACATTTTTTAAATTGAATTAATTTGTTTGAGTTGAATTTTTTTTATTAGAATGCTAGGGCTTATAATTCCATGATACAAGGTCATGAAAATTCCTAAGAAGGGGATTTATGCTCATATCAAGGGAAGTAGAACCTCGAACTTAAATCTAGGAGCTTTGGAGAGAAAAAGCATGACCTAAATCTAAGGCAAAAATGGGTATTTGGTTTACCTCCATAAGAGAGGATAAACCACCACTATTGGACTTATGGCTGGGGTGGCCAACTAACTCCTCCTATAGTTTTAAAATATGTATGCAAGTCATATGTCTATGCATAATAGCAAGTTTGTTATTTAATTAGAATGAGACTAAGTACTTAAACACACTTCCTAAGAGACTAGATCATGTAAGTGCATGAATAATGACTTATATCTAATGCAAATTTTTCATATGTTTTACTTTTTTTTTATTTTTGGACAATCGATTTGACTTAGGATTATTTATGCCTAATGCATGAGAAATTAGATTATGGGCCAAAATCAGTAAGATAAGGAGGTGTGTTTCCACCATGGCTCTCATAGGTCAAGCCAAGTTCTTTCACAAAGGTGGAAGCCCTCCAATCAAGAGTGAAACAATATGCTTTTTATGCATGACCCTAATCATCAAGGCCATACATCAATGCAAGGAAGAAACTAGGAAAAGATGACATCTTAATGCAAGTTAAACATACACCAATCAATTTATAAAACTAGCAAAAGAATAAAAGGTCATTTGTGGGGTCCACACAAACCGATAACAAATTGTGGTAGAGCTCTCTTATACAACCCAGATTACAAATGAATTAATTACAATTAATCAAGGAATTCATGTTATGGGGGGTCTTCATTCTTCTTTTCTTCTTTCTTCTTCTTTCTTTTCTTCTTTCTTCTTTCTTCTTTTAGTTCCTTCTTTTGGATGGTTGGAATGTGGTTGCTCCAAAGGCTTCACATGGTACATAAGATGTAATCTTATAACCAATGTTCATCCTAATCCCCCATAATAATCATTCCAAAATCCTAATTGCAAAATTACATGAAAATGGGAAAAGGAAAACTAACTAAAATCACAGAGATTAGCTAAACAAACCATACAATACCAAGCATGTATATATATAAATTGGACTTAGCACCCCTACACATGAGTAACCAAGTCCACCTGGCTTATTTTGGATTATGCTTAGGGGTATAAGTACCTGCATAGTAAAAGCAATTTTATATTTTTATTATAGAGCCCCTTAAACACAATCCCCTGTAGAAGATAATGATTAGACTAAATCGCCCTACCATTCAATCTATGCATATACACCCTAACATCCAAACTAAAATAAAACATCACAAAGCAAAAGAAAACATCAAACCATGCACTACCCTAACATAGGACTAGAAGTGGTGACTTAGCCTAATGTGTGTGCCATTTAAGGTTTGTGTGGTATGCTTAGCTAGGGCTTTAAGGTTTAGATTTCCTAAGTATGAAAATGTTCAACTTAGATGGTGGTTTCAATTTAAGTTGTTTAGTTGTTTTGGGTTAATTTTATTTTGTGTTTTGATTAGGTTTGAGTGAATCCTACAATTAATTACTAAGTTGTAAAGAGAAAAGAGAAGAGAACTTCTTTTTCTCTCTACCTTAAGTAATTTCTAAGGTGGATTCATATTTGATTTTTTAGTGAATTTTTTATTATGTGTTTTAATTAATCCTAAGTTTAGATTTTCCTAGACAAACCTATTCAAAAGAAAGGCAATTTTAAGATTAAGTAAAGTGAATTAATATCACAAAACATCATTTCATTTCATTCCCAACATGTGTAACATTCATATGGATGAATCCTAAGCATATCTACACATACAAATGGGGATGTTTAGCACCTTAATGATGAATGCTAAATAATATTACTTAAGAAAATTTAGATGCTTTATGATGCATGATTTTCATTAAGTAGAAAAGAGGGATTATTTTATCCATTTTTCATATGCACACATATATGTATGAAAGGTATAAGTGAGTACATCGCCATTGTTAGCACCAAGGGTGTAAGGGATAAGACCTACTTAGGGCTGCTTAAAGACTCACAACCCCGGGGTTTTCTTGGCTAATATACCACTTTTCTTAAATACATACACATGTACAAAAGAAATGGATGGAAAAAGACAAATTAGAAGTTTATGTTTGTTTGTTTGATTTGATTATATAGTTCATATGTATAAATGTGGATATCTTTCTTAATTGATAACATAGGAATTAATAAGAGTTGATTCAAGCAAGTGTTAGGTTCTTTTCAAATGAACAATACACTTTGCAAATCTTATTCAAAACTATGTTAAAAGAGAATAGAATAAAAGCCACATAATGCACATCTTTATATTTTACTAACATGCAAGCGTATAAATAATTATAAGTAGCATACCTTTCAGTTTGGATATTTGATTTCTATTTTTTTTAAAAAAAATTATATTTAATAGTAATAATAGTCATTCATATACTTACTTTAGCCAAAACATGCAATTTGACATAAAATAAAATATTTCATTTTAAATTTGATTTTTAAAAGGCATGAATGCATGATTTTTATATGACATACACATTTAGCATGCTAGGGAAGAAA
Organism: Cymbidium sinense; assembly: GCA_021442155.1. Taxonomy (NCBI): domain Eukaryota; kingdom Viridiplantae; phylum Streptophyta; class Magnoliopsida; order Asparagales; family Orchidaceae; genus Cymbidium; species Cymbidium sinense. Next base: position 35,523,584 of record CM038216.1, on the reverse strand, counting down.
TAAAGTGATGAAATCATGTAAATTCATTCACCCTAATTAATTCTTAAAGACAGTCCTATGAAATAGAATTATAAATCAAATTTGTTTTAAAGAGAGTTTGAATTTTGTTTGAGTTTGATTTCAATTTGAGAAATGTGAGATGGGTTTATTGGTCCTAACCCATTCCCCCATGTGTGAGTTATTTAAGTTCAATTTTTAGGTGATTAGATCAAGTTTTTGGTATGGTTAGGTTAAGGTGTGAATTAAGTGTCTTAATTACCCCTTACCTACACCACTTTAACATATTTAATAAAATAATTATGAGCCAATGTATGACATAAAATAACATAAGGTATTTAAATCAGTATTGCACTGAGGAAAGAAAGGGTCTAATGCAATTTGTTCACAATTAGTGATTAATTAAGCTAAAGGGTTTAATTTAAGTATTTTCATAACCCTTCTCACACATGTGGGTTGGATTTTGATTTCCTTAAACTACTTAAGTTATTGAACACCTAAGCACCTACCCAAGATTTATTGGATAAGTTCTAGAATGTTTTAGAAATTTTTATCAAAGTATTTAACTAAGTGATTAGGGGATTAGCCCTTAATTAAGTTTGGACTAAGGAAGGAAAGGGGCTTAGGGAAAATTCCACAAATCCACTCCATCAACCTCTTCTCTACTTAAGCAAGGCTTAATTAACTTAATTAAGGGACTAAACCATCCTTAAGCTGCTTTACAATAGGTACCATATCCATCTTTCATGGCATGACTGATCGATTGTACCAATTGAGCTCAAATACCCACACAATCATCATGCAATGAAAGACATCCAGCGGCTAATTTCTCATGAGGTGAGAATTTCTTTCTGACCATGGCTAGTTTAAGCTTTGCATGCCTCACTAGAGGCTATGTTATTCCATTGAGTAGTTTCATGGTGGAGATGAAGCCTTGAGATTTGAAGTAATTTGGTTGAGTGGATCTTCCTATGGACCAAGCCCTCCTTCAATTGGGCTCCGCCTTGATCAAAGTCCCCTCCACCTTGCCTTGAGAACTTGGATGAAGCTTGGTTCAATTTGGTTTAGATTTGGTTTTGGTTCATTTGATTTCATTTAGGTCAATGGGTGTTGACCAATTTGATAATTTGACCTATTTGGGTTATCATGGGTTGTTTTATGTTTCATTGGTTATTTGAAATGGATTGGTATCTTTGTTTCTAATCAATTTGGTTTATATTTGGATTTGGATCAATTTATCCTTTTAGGTCATGTTGGGTTCGATTGAGTCCTCTGAAGAAGCTTGCAAGAGGAATTGTCTTGCTTTTGTGTATTGGATGAGATGGAATTTCACTTGAGCTCTCCTATTTTTGATTTAAGAGAAACCAGAAATGGAGAATTCCAAATGTTTGGGGATTTCTTGAGGGAGCTTGGGAAGCTTGAGGTAGCTCTCACTTTCATGTCAGTTTGTGTGATGTGGAATGAAATTGGGGGGAGTATATCTCCCCAAGTGAATGGCGTGAAGTGCTTTATCAATTTGATTAATTCACCTCCTTGTTTGGTGGTGGAAGCTCTTGCTTCATTGAGTGGAGGAGGGATCCCATGTGCTCAATTCCTAAGTGGGTGGTAGTTTGAACCTTAGGTTTGGGTTGGTGGCCAAACCCATTGAGCCAGGTGAACCATGTCCATTAGTGATCATTTGGTCCACTAAGAGGATGCCAAGTGCTAATGAAAAGGAATTGACCAAATTCCAAGTGATTTTGATTTTAGGTTACCTATGGCCTAGGGTAAAATGGTCATTTGGCTTGGATTTAATTTGAATATGTTTATTGAAAATGGGTTAGCCAAATTTAAATGAATTTGGAGTTGATTTGATATGACTTAGCTCATGTTGACCCATTTAGGTCAAAATGGGTCAACTTGGGTCAAGTTGACCAATTGGTCAAATTGGGTCAAACCAAAGGTTGGGTCAAGTTGATATGACCATTTGAAATGTTTTGGAAATTTTTGTTTGGCTCAATTTGGTTTAGATTTGGTTTTTGTTCATTTGATTTCATTTAGGTCAATGGGTCAAGTTGACCAATTTGACCAATTTGACCTATTTGGGTTAGCTCATGGGTTGTTTTATGTTTCATTGGTTATTTGAAATGGATTGGTATCTTTGTTTCCAATCAATTTGGTTTATATTTGGATTTGGATCAATTTAACCTTTTAGGTCATGTTGGGTTCGAGGTCAATTGGGCTAGGTTGGGTCTAGTTGGCTAATTGAGGCTTTGGTCAAGTTCAACAATCATTTTAGAATGAATTTGACCCATTGGTTTCAATTGATTTTGTTAAAATCAAGTCTTAACACATTTTGACTTTTTAGGTCAAGTTGGGTCAACTTGGGCCAAGTGGCCAATTGGGCTAGGTTAGGCTCAAATGATGACTTAGTTAAGTTCAAACATTGATCATGAATGAGTTTTGATCAATGGTTTCAATCAATTTGCCCTATGGTGGATTTTGGCTAGTTTAGGTTTGATTTTGGCTAGGTGTTGACTTGTTCAACATTTAAGTTTAACTTGGTTTGACCCAATTTGAGTGATTGATCATCTTATGATGATTGTTGCTCATAATGTGAGGATTAGTTAGGCTTTGTTTAATCTGATTTGGGTAAGATTAGAATTTGGCTCAAAAAGGGTAATTTAGGTCACTTTGGGTCAAGTGAGCCTAAGTGGGTCAAATGGCTTGGTCAAAGCTTGATTTGAGTTTGATTGAACCCACATATGGACTTATTGAAATATAAATCCATTTGCAAGTGATTTGAGGTCAAAGGAGTTTTGATTCATTTGATAATTTCAAGTTCAAAAGGGTGAACATGAGTTTGACTTGGGTTTGATTTTTGAATTTAGTTTTGGTTTGATGATTGAAGTTTCTATATATATTTGGATTCATGATTGAAGGATTGATTGAATCATGAAGAAAAAATCAAGGGTTTGGATTTGAATTTGATTTGGCTAAGTTCAGGAATTTCAATTGAAAGGCTTAGGTTGGATTTTGGTTGAATTTGAGTTTGATCTTTGAATTTAGTTTTGGTTATTTGAATTTATATTTCATTTATATTTGAATATAAATTAGAATATAAATGGGTTATGAGAGAATTCCTTGAATTTGAATTGATTTTTATTTGATTAATGCTAAGTCCATAAGATAGAATCAAAGTGACTTAGGAAAGATTTCTGATTTGGATTTGATTTTTAAATTTGGTTTAATTGATTTAAATTTATATTTCATTTATATATGTGAATACAAATGAGAATATAAATGGGTTGTAAGAGAATTTCTTGAATTTGAATTGATTTAGATTTGATTTAGACTTAGTCCATAAGATAGAATCAAAGTGACTTAGGAACAATTTTTGAACTTGGAATTTCAAACATGGGTTTCAATCATAAGCTTCAATTATTTAGAATTGATTTGAGTTTGATAAAATAAATTAAGTTGGAATTGATTTAAGTTAAACTGTCGATTTGATTTGGAGTTTGGAGTTAGTTTGATTTAGAGTTGGTTTGATATGAGTTTGGAGTTTGACTTTAAAAGAAAGAAGTGAGGATTGGTTCAAGCTATAGGGTAGGCAAATTTTCCTAACACCCCTAAGGCATGACATATTCCTATGGTTAACTCTCTAAGTCTCTAGGGCTAGGTTGAGTGTCCACCTAATCACTAGATGTGTCTTAAGACTAAGGAACTCTTAGAGTCTAAGAGAAGTCCTATGTCTAAGATGGAGGGGTTGAGAGCTCATCCTAAAATGAGGTCAACAAAGGGTGCCCAATAGGTGTGGTGTGACTGACAAGGAACACCGCACGTATTGGTGTTGATCGAAATGATCAACAATACCAAATGATCATAAGCACTAACAGAGATGGTCTACTCCTAACCCAAGGTGTAGAAGGAATCCAAAACTTAGTGTAATGTGACTCTACTCATGTCAAGGACATAAGAGAGGGGAGGAGGAATCCACTAGGGATAGAGTATGTGAACCTTCCACTAAGGAAACACATTCAAATCATCCATAAGGGGATTAGAGATTTTATTTAATTTGAGTCTCACTAGGGAGAGAAATTGACTTGATTTGTTTAATTTGTTTTGACTGACTCCACTGGTGGAGGTTGATTGGATTTGTTTTGTTGAATTTGTTTTGTTTGTTGTTTGACTCCATTTAGGGAGGAGGGTTGAATTTGTTTTATATTTTTAGAATTTGGATTTTTAGATGGGCCCTATTGGTTTTGATGGATGCATGAGTAGGAGCCAGATCTAACTCAAATTTACCAATCCAAAGGGGTAGTCTACAAAACACATTGTAAGACTAGCTAACCAAAGGGGTGCCTTTTGGTGTCTAGTAGGTGTACTAGGAAGAAAGCATAATAGAATTACATCCTCCAAAGTAGGGACCAGTTGCTGGGGTGATCTACTGGCAAAGCAATAGATTGAACTAGACCTAGGGTTGACTATTGAGTGAATGCCTCTAGGGACTTAAATCAGATCAAAGATAGTCAAGATTAATTTCATTTTTTTAGTTTATTTTTGAATGGATCCCATTGGTTTGTGATGGAGTGCATTGAGTAGGGGCCATGGAGGCCTAGACCTAACTCAGACTTACCAATCCAGAGGTAGTAGTCTACCAACCACAAGGTTGGACTATCCAACTAAAGAGATTACCTTTCAGTTTGCAATGGTCAAGTTAGGAAGAAAGCATGGGAACTCACATCTTCCAAAATAAGGAACCACTGGGGTGATCAGTTACTTTGGGCAAAAAATTGAACCTGACCTAGGGCTAACTATTGAGTGAATGTTACTGGGGGACTTAGATCAGCTCAAGGATAGTCAAGATAATCTTATTTTTTTAGTTTATTTTGATGTATTCCGTTGGTTTGCAATGGATCACGCTGAGAAGGGGCTTATATTAGTTAGACCTACCTTAAATTTACTGAACCAAAGGGAATAGCTTCCTGATTGATGGGAGAACTATTCGACCAAAGGAGTGTCATTCAGTTTGTAATGATCAATTCAAGGGAAGAAAGCTTGGTGACTCACATCTTCTACTACAAAAGACCACTGGGATGAATGATTGCTTTGGGAAATAAATTGAACCTGACCTAAGACTGCTCGTCAGTTTGCGATAGTCATGCTAGAAAGAAAGTGTCATAGTCTTGCATCTTCCAAAGTAGAATGACTGTTGGAGCAACTTTCTTGTGGCAATATAGATTGAACCTGACCTAAGGGTGACTACAGAGTGAGTACCACATTTACCTGTCAGTGGTTCATTCTATAAGGAACTCTGACCGCCCAAAGATAAGATGCCCTTTCGGAAAAGGGGCCCTTTGGGGGCTCGAAGTCCTAATCCATAAGAGAATATTTTTTGTTTGTTTGTTTACTTTGTTTTAATATGGACCCTATTAGTTTATGAGGAATCAAACTGAGAAGGAGCTTATATCAACCTAGGCCCATCTCAAATTTATTAAACTAAGGGAGAATCTGCGTATTAGCTGAACGAATTCTCCAACCACAGGGATGGCTACTAGGAAAGGGAGATTGTTCAATCTAAGAGTAACCTGAGTAGTCTCTAAATGGGGTTGCAAAGGACATGATCCAAATAGAATTCGTGCAAGGAGAGGGGCCACTAAGGGCTTAATCCATAACCATGGAGAAGATTACTTGGCTAGTCATATATCGAATAGGTATTAGGTGGACAACTCGAGGAGAAAGCATGGGGACTCACATCTGCCAAGGGTCGTGTATCCATCAGGTGAGTTGCTATCAGCATAGCCAACATCAACCAACCTAAGGTGCCTATAGATTTGCAATAATCAGCCTAGGAAGAAAGTTTGGGAACTCACATCCTCCTATAGTAGAATTGATTGCTTGGATAGTCTATCTTCGACTAGACATGTGCTATCTGACCTAGGGTGGCTACTGAGTGAATTCCACTAGGGGACTTACATCAACTCAAATGTAGTCAAGAGGAAAGGAGCCTCTGGAGGACTTATCCTAAACATTAAATATACTCGACCTAGTTAGATCATGATGATTAGTTCAAGAAGAAAGCTTGGGGACTCACATCTTCTTAAATGAAATCAACATAAGGTAGCTTACTGGTTAGGTAGTGAAGTCTACCATACTAGTAAGGCCCTCATTGGTTTTCAGTGGTCAAATTAGGAAGAAAGCTTGGGGACTCACATCTTCCAACAACTGATCACTAGGGTGTCATACTAACGAGGTAGCATGTAGACCTGACCTAGAGCAGCTAATGAGTGAGTGCCACAAAGGGCTTGCTCCCACATTGAAATATCCAGAGATAAAAGATATGTTTTTATTTTTGTGCTTGTGTTTAAAAGGATAGGTTTCCTCTCGGGTTCTCTTATGCCTACTTTAAACATTCTTAGGGAATTTAATGAAATGGTTCCATGGATGACAACTAGGAATTCCCACTAAAAAAGGATGTTGCTTGGGTTCCCTTACACCTAACTCAATTATGCTAATCAAAATAGGATGCCTCTTGGGTTCTCTCACACCTATTATAATAGCATCGGGAGATTGTGTTTGTGTTGTGAAAGAGGGATAGCATGCCTCTGGGGGACTCTTACACCTATCCTAAACACGTCATGGTAGATTAGCAAAATAAGCAAACTACACTTTGAAAGAAGAGGAGATTTTGATGAAATGGAATTAGATATTTTTTTTTATAATTATTTTCAAACATGTTTCATGGGTAATATTTCTTCAAATAGAGCCCATTAATTGGAAGCATCAAGTGTTCCCCTTAATCAATGAGGATAAGATCCTCCTTGGTAGCCTTCTCTATGACATAGGGCCTTCTCAAGTGGGTTCAAACTTGCCTCCCATCTTTCGATGAGCAACAATTGGTCTCCTTAGGACTAACACAAGTTCTCCTACTTGGAAAGACCTACGGAAGACTAGCTTGTTGTGAGCTTGAATCATTTTGGCCTTGTACAACTCGAGGTTGTAGCACGCCATAGGAGGCTCTCCTCCAAACCTTTGAGCTCTTCTAACCGCAACTTTGCATTCTTCTCTGCAGTGATCTTGCTACCCAATGTTATCCTTAGTTATGGGAGTTGAACTTCTAAAGGTAGAATGACTTTAGACCCATACACTAAGGAAAATTGGATAGATTGAGTTGGAGTTTGGTATATAGTTCGGTAGGCCCACAAGGTAACAACTAATTGGTTATTCCACTACCGCTTGTTGTCATGAAGAGTCTTCTTTAGTATTTGGATGAGAGTTTTGTTGAATGCTTCTACTAAGCCATTTGCTTTGGGATAGTAGATGGTGGAGTATCTCTAATCTATATTATATCTTCTAGAGAAGCTGTTCATCTTGGTGCTTTTGAATGCAGTGCCATTATCAAATATAATTCATCGAGGCACCCTAAACCTATATACGATATGGTTCCTAAAAAACTGAAGCACATGCTGAGCTGTGACTTCTCTGAGTAGGATTTCTTCTGTCCACTTGGAAAAGTAGTCAGTGGCAGCTAAGATAAACTAGACCCACTGTACCAAATCCTAGTCCTGATCTTAATTGTGAAAAGAACCTATTAGACTCCATATGGTTGGTGACAACTAAGCGTGTCGTCGTCATCATTTGGACCCACGTAATCCTAGTCGATCTTGTGCATCCCTTCTAATGTTGTTCCATAGCTTTTCAAAGTACTCTGACCCATGCTTATACCATGAATAAGGAATCAAACCCTTCTTTGCAAGATTAAAAACACAAGGAGAGTACCATTCAAAAGGTAATTCCATGAATTCTTTGTTTGAAATTTCCTCAAGTCCTACATCATGTCTTATACTTGAAGATGATGAACCCAAAAAAAATCTCTTCAGCATGACATCTTTAGAAGATTGAGGGGCTTCCTTAACTACTAAACCTTCAACTTTTTGAGATGAAAGTGAGGTTAGAGCTAAGGTTCCTCACTGCTGCCTGATGGTTTTACATACATTTGATTCGAATACTCTGCTTTATTTGGAGGTTCGGTCTTCGTCACTATTTAGCTCAAGTGTCACCTCTAATAAAACTAGCTGAGAGGGGTCAATTGGTATGCTAATCATATTAAACTCATCCTCTAAGCTAGAGTCCAAGTCTATGTGAATAGTAAGGGTACTCCTATGAACTGGAACATAACCCCTATTAGATGATGGCCAACCAGGGGGTCTTCCACTTAGAACCTAAATCTAAGGAGCTTTGGCAAGAGCCAAAAGCATGACCTAAATTTAAGGTGAAAATGGGTATTTGGTTTACCTCCACAAGAGAGGATAAACCACCTAACTATTGGACTTAGGGGTGGCCACCAACTCCTCTTATAGTTTTAAAATATGTAGGCAAGTCATATGTTTATGCAAGATAGCAAGGTCGTTATTTATTTAGATGAGACTAAGTCCTTACACACTCCCTAAGAGACTAGATCATGTAAGGGTATGAATAATGACTTAAATCTAATGCAAATTTTTCATATGTTTTATTTTTTTTATTTTGGACAATCAATTTGACACCGAATATAGGATTATTTATGACTAATGCATGAGAAATTAGATTATGGGCCAAAATTAGCAAGATAAAGAGGTGTGTTTCCACCATGTCTCTCACAAGTCAAGCCAAGTTCTTTGGCGAAGGTGGAAGCCCTCCAATCAAGAGTGAAATAATATACTTTTTATGCATGATGTTAGAAAAGTAAGACAACCTTTAGCTAAGGGGTTGCTAATTCTTTTATCTTAATTTTTTAACTTAGGCTTTAGATGAGGTTATGAGTTATTTATTTTTAGTTTAAATAGATTAGTTTGGTAGAAAATTTATTTTTCTAAGAGCCTAATCATCATCCAAGCCATACATCAAAGCAAGGAAGAAACTAGGAAAAGATGCCACCTTAATGCGCAAGTTAAACAAAGACCAATCAATTTATAAAACTAGCGTAAAAGAATAAAAGGCCATTTATGGTTGGGCTCCACCACACAAACACAAAAATAAATTTGGTATCCATGCTCTACCCTTATATAACCCAGACAACAAATGAATTAATTACAATTAAGCAATGAATTCATGTTATGGGGGGTCTTCATTCTTCTTTTCTTCTTTCTTTTTACTTCTTTACTTTTTTCTTCTTTCTTCTTTTAGTGCTTCCTTTTGGATGGTTGGAATGTGGTTGCTCCAAAATCTTCACATGGTACATAAGATGTAATCTTATAACCAATGTTAATCCTAAACACCCATAATAATCATTCAAATCCTAGTAAAATTACATGAAAATGGGAAAAGGAAATCTAACTAAAACCTACAAAATAGAGATTAGCTAAACAAACCATACAATCCCAAGCATGTATATATATAAATTATACTTAACACCCTACACATGGGTAACCAAGTCCACCTGGCCTATTTTGGATTATTCTTAGAGGTATAAGAACCTGCACAGTAAAAGAAATTTTATATTTTTATTATAGCACCCCTTAAGCACAATCCCTTGCTGAAAATAGTGACTAGACTAAATCATCCTACCATTCAGTCTATGCACATAAACTAACATCCAGACTAAAATAAAATATCACAAAACAAAAGCAAATATCAAACCATGCACCGCCCTAACATTGGACTAGAAGTGGTGACTTAGCCTAATCTGTGTGCCATTTATGGTTTGTGTGGTATGCTTAGCTAGGGATTTAAGGTTTAGATTTCTAGAGTATGAAAATGTTTAACTTAGATGGTGGTTTCAATTTAAATTGTTTATTTATTTTGGGTTAATTTTATTTTGTGTTTTGATTAGGTTTGAGTGAATCCTATAATTAATTACTCAGTTGTAAAGAGGGGAAAAGGGATGAGAACTTCTCTTTTCTCCCTACCTTTCTATTTTAATTAATCCTAAGTTTAGATTTTCCCTAAACAAACCTTTTCAAAAAGAAAGGCATATTAATATTAAGTAAAATTGAATTAATATCACAAAACACATCATTTCATTTCTTTCCTTGTGTAACATGCATATGGATGAATCTAAGCATATCTATATAAATAGGGATGTTTAGCACACCTTAATGATGAATGCTAAATGATATTACTTAAGAAAATTTGGATGTTTTATGATGCGTGATTTTCATTAAGTAGAAAAGAGAGATTTTTTATCCATTTTTCATATGCACACACATATGTATGAAAGGCATAAGTCAGTATGACGCCATTGTTAGCACCAAGGGTGTAAAGTTCAAGAACTACTTAGGGCTACTTAAAGCCTTGCAACACTGGGGTTGTCCAGACTAGTATACCACTTTCCTTAAATAAATACACATGTACAAAAGAAATGGATGGGAAAAGAAAGATGCAAAAGTTTATGTTTGTTTGTTTGATTTGTTTATGTAATTCATATGTATACGTGTGGATGTCCTTCTTAATTGATAACATAGGAATTAATAGGAGTGGATTCAAGCAAGTGTTATGTTCTTTTCAAATGAACCATACACTTTGCAAATCCTATTCAAAACTATGTTAAAATAGAAGAGAAAGAAAGCCACACAATGCACATCTTTATATTTTACACGCATGCAAGCTTATAGATAATTATAAATAGCATACCTTTCAGTTTTTATATTTGATTTATACATTTTAAAATAATTTTTAGATTTAATAGTGATAATATCCATTCATATCCTCACTTTAGCCAAAACATGCAATTTGACATAAAGAAAATATTTCATTTTAAATTTGATTTTTAAATGGCATGAATGCATGATTTTCATATGACATACACATTTAGCATGCTAGGAAAGAAATAAAGTGATGAAAGCATGTAAATTCATTCACTGTAATTAATTCCTAAAGATAATCCTATGAAATAGAATTATTTAAAGCAAATAACATTTATTTTAAAGAGAGTTTGAATTTTATTTGAGTTTGATTTCAATTTGAGAAATGTGAGATAAGTTTGCTAGTCCTAACCCATTCCCCCATGTGTGAGTTATTTATGTTCAATTTTTAGGTGATTAGATCAATTTTTTTGCTTTGGATAGGTTAAGGTGAGAATTAAGTGTGTTAATTACCCCTACCTACACCACTTTAACATATTTAATCAAATAATTATGAGCCAATGTATGATAAAATCACACAAGAAATTTAAATCAATAATGCACCTAAAAAAGAAAGGTCCTAATGCAATTGGCTCACAATTAGTGATTAATTAAGTTAAAGGGTTTAATTTAAGTACTTTCATAACCCTTCCCACCCATGTGGGTTGGATTTTGATTTCCTTAAACTACTTAGGTTATTAAACAACTAAGCACCCACCCAAGATGTATTGGTTAAGTTTTGGAATGTTTTAGAAATTTTATCAAAGTATTTAAGGAAGTGATTAGGGGATTAGCCCTTAATTAAGTTTGGATTAAGGAAGGAAAGGGGTTAGAGAATGGCTTAGGAAAAATTTCACAAATCCATTATGTAAACATCTTCTCTACTTAAGAAAGGCTTAATTAGCTTAATAAAGGGACTGAACTACTGTTCATATGCTTAATTACTCTTAATTACAAAAAGAGGGTGATTAAGGATTCATTACATGATCTCCCTAATTAACTCATCAATAAATCCCAAGAAAATTAGGGAAGGCAGAGGTCATCCCACTAAATATACCAGAGAAATTTGAAATGAATTAATAAAATAATTAGGATTAATTAGGGTTATTAAATTTTTATTAGAACCATAATTGATGAAAATACACTATTCAAAATCCAATAGAAATATTTTTAGATTATTCCCCTAAGAAATATCTTTACAATGCATTTTACCTTGTATTTTTATGATTTTGTCTAGAATTAGTTATGCTATTTTGAAGTTTCCATGATTATCCATTAATTAAATAGGATAATAAAATGACTAGTCCTTTTGATGCCACTAGAGGCTGACCTGGTGCACACTTTCCACTTGGCATGACGGGAATGGTCACTTAGGTTGTCACTTCATAGCATTGTGTTAGCGGCATGCTACGCACTTTCTCCTCACCCATCCAATCAAGAATCAAATGATTGAGATTAAGCTCGTGGTTCTTAAAGGATTAAATCAGGGATCCTACCCATCATGGTCATGGTCATCCATCCAAAATGTGCGGATGGATGGCCCATGATCCATCAGCTGCATGGACCGTCCATCTTCCATGGCATGATCTAGCTTCGATTGAGTTTGGATTGAGCTCGAACTCAACCCACCATTCATGCATGGAGAAGACATCCCAATGGCTAGTTTCTCATGAGGTGAGAATTTCTTTCATAAAGGACCCCCACAGTGGCTACTTTTAGCTTGAGTTGAGGGCATACCTCATCGAAGGCTATCACTGGTGCTCGAATCCATTGTGGTAGCTTCGTCTAGTGGAGATGAAGCCATGTTGAAGATTTGAGGTAATTTGGTTGAGTGGATCTTCTTATGGACCAAGCTCTCCTTCAATTGGGCTCATCCTTTATCAAAGTCCCCTCCCCCTTGCCTTGAGAACTTGGATGAAGCTTGGAGTGAGTTCTACTGAGTCCTCTAAAGAAGCTTGCAAGAGAAATTGGGTTAATTTCGTGTATTGGATGAGATGGACACTTGACTCCCCTATTTTTGATTTAAGAGAAACCCAAAATGGAGAATTCCAAATGCTTTGGTATTGCTTGAGAAAGCTTGGGAAGCTTGAGGGAGCTCTCTCTCAGTCAATCGAATGTGTGTGATGTGGAATGAAGTGGAATTAGAGGGAGTATATCTCCCTGTAGTTGAATCAAATGGTTGTGAAGAGCTTTGCTATTTTGATCCAATTCACCTCATTTAGCAGGTTTGTTAGGCTATTAGGACCTGCACATGATTCAATTTTGAGTGTGGAGTGGAGTGGTGAAGCTCCCATTTGCTTTAATTGAGTAGAGGAGGGATCCCATGTGCTTAATTCCTAAGTGGGTGGTTGGTTTGAGCCTTAGGTTGGGTCGGCCTGACCCAAACCCATTGGGTTAGATGCACCATGTCCATTAGTGACCATTTGGTCCTCTAAGAGGATGCCAAGTGCTCATGAAAAGGAATTGACCAAATTCTAAGTCAATTTGATTTTAGGTTACCCTATGGCCTAGGGGTAAAATGGTCATTTAGCTTGGATTTCAATTTGATTATGTTTGGTATGATTAAAAATGGGTTAGACCAAGTTTCAATGAATTTGGAGTTGATTGATATGATTTGGCTCATGTTGATCAATTTAGGTCAAAATGGGTCAACTTGGGTCAAGTTGACCAATTGGTCAAATTGGATCAAACCAAGGGTTGGGTCAAGTTGATTTGACCATTTGAATTTTTTTGGCAACTTTGGTTTGGTTCAATTTGGTTTATATTTAGTTTTGGTTTAGTTGATTTCATTTAGGTCAAATGGGTCAAGTTGACCAATTTGACCTATTTGGGTTAGGTCATGGGTTGGTTTACGTTTCATTGGTTATTTGAAATGGATTGGTTTCTTTTTTTTCAATCAATTTGGGTTGTATTTAGATTTGGCTCAATTTGACCTTTTATGTCAAGTTGGGTTCAAGGTCAATTGGGCTAAGTTGGGTCTAGTTGGCCAATTGAGGCTTTGGTCAAGTTCAACAATCATTTTAGAATGAATTAGACCCATTGGTTTCGATTTGGCTAAGATCATGTTTTGACACATTTTGACTTTTTTTAGTTGGGTCAACTTGGGTCAAGTGGAAAAGCTAGTTAGGCTCAAATGATGACTTGGTCAAGTTCAAACAATGATCATGAATGAGTTTTGATCAATGGTTTCAATCAATTTGGCCTATGGTGGATTTTGGCTAGTTTATGTTTCATTTTGGCTAAGTGTTGACTTGGTCAACCCATAAGTTTGACTTGGTTTGACCCAATTTGAGTGATTGAACATCATATGATGATTGTTGCTCATAATGTGAGGTTTAGATAGGCTTAGTTCAATCCAATTTGGGTAGGATTAGAATTTGACTCAAAAAAGGGTACCTTTGGTCACTTTGTGTTAAATGAGCCTAAGTGGGTCAAATGGCTTGATCAAAGCTTGATTTGAGTTTGATTGAATCCATATATGTACTTATGATGGAAATATAAATCCATTTGCAGGTGATTTGAGGTGAAATGGGTGTTGATTCATTTGACAATTTCAAGTTCAGAAGGGTTAACATGAGTTTGCCTTAGGTTTGATTTTTGAATTCAGTTTTGGTTTGATGAATGAATTTTGTATTTATATTTGGATTCATGATTGAAGGATTGATTGAATCATGAAGAAAAATCAAGGGTTTGGGTTGATTTGAATTTGATTTGGCTAAGTTCAAGAATTTGACTTGAAAGGCTTCGGTTGGATTTTGGTTGAATTTAAGTTTGATCTTTGAATTTAGTTTTGTTTATTTGAATTCATATTTCATTTATATTTGTGAATATAACTGGGTTATAAGAGTATTCCTTGAATTTGAATTGATTTATATTTTATTTAGGCCAAGTCCATAAGATAGAATCAAAGTGACTTAGGAAAGATTTCTGATTTGGATTTGATTTTTTAATTTGGTTTAATTGATTTGAATTTATATTTCATTTATATATGTAAATAAAAATGAGAATATAAATGGGTTGTGGGAAAATTTCTTGAATTTGAATTGATTTAGATTTGATTTAGGCTAAGTCCATAAGATAGAATCAAAGGAACTTAAAAAAGATTTTTGAACTTCGAATTGGGTTTCAATAATAAACTTCAATTTTTTGGAATTGATTTGAGTTTGAGAAAATCAATTAAGTTGGAATTGATTTATGTTCTGAAGTTGATTTGATTTAGAGTTTGGAGTTAGTTTGATTTGGAGTTGGTTTGATATTAATTTGGAGTTTGACTTTGAAAGAAGGAAGTGAGAATCGGTTCAAGCTATAGGGTAGGAAAAGTTTCCTAAAACCCCGAAGGCACGACCTATTCCTATGGCTAACTCTTCTAAATCTCTAGGGCTAGGTTGAGTGTCCACCTAATCACTAGATGTGTCTTAAGACTAAGGAACTCTTAAAGTCTAAGAGAAGTCCTATGTCTAAGATGGAGGGGTTGAGAGCTCATCCTAAAAATGAGGTCAATAGACTCCAATCTTTGACAAACTCATTCATCATTAAGTCGAGTGCTATGTCGATGATCTCAAGGTTGAATGTAGGGAAAAGAAAGATCCATCTCTTTGACTTGAGAGTAGTTTTTGAATAGTTAAGACAATTTATCCTCAAAATGAACTCCGCTGAAGTGTGCATTTGGAGTAGCTTCAAAGAAATTCTTTGGGTTTGTTGTCTAACACTAGGGATCAAAATTGATCTGGAGAAGATCAAGATGATATTAGAAATGCCACCCTCTAAAAGTCTAACTCAACTCAAATTATTCCAAGGGCAGTTGGTGTATCTAAGACACTTTATATCTAACCTATTGAGAAGATGTTTGCCATTCTCAGCAATTTTCAAAAAGGATGCTAAGTTCAAGTGGGATGATAATTGTGAGCATGCCTTCGAAGACATCAAATTACACGATGGCTCGTTCTAGCAGACTTATCCGCAAGTTGCTACTTTACTAATACATTAGACGACTCCTTTGGTGCTTTGTAGGGCCAAGCCAATTACAAAGGGAAGGAAAATGTACTCTTCTACCTCAACCATCATATAATCCTTGCTGAGGCTAATTATCCACACATTGAGAAGCATTGCCTAGCTTTAATCTTTGCATCCCAAAAGCTAGCACTACATGCTTCCTCATAAGGTGAATATAATCTCTAGGATCAATCCACTACAGTATCTCATGACATGACTGGCACTATCTAGATGGTTAGCTTGATGGTCCATGATCCTCTCACAGTTTGACATTACCTTCATACCCCCTTCGTGCAGTGAAAGGATAAGCGCTAGCAGATTTCTTAGCAGCGCACCCACTTCCTCCTGACTCTTCGCTCAGTAATGATCTCCCTGATGAACAAATTATAAACTTAGGGGATACTAGCATTTACCACTGGGAGATGTATTTTGTTGGTGTGGCTTCCCCACAAAGAGGAGAAGAACAATAATCTACTATTCCAAGAAAGGCAGGGGTGTAGGAATAGTTCTCTAACTTTAGACTGTGATGTGATGAGATTCACATATCATATGTCCAATCCTTACACCAATAATGAAGTCGAATATGAGGCTCTGATTGCTAGTTTGAAGTTAGTCATTACTCTGAGCATCTAGAAAATCAACATCTTTGAGGATTCTCAGTTAGTTATCAACCAAATCACTAGGTACTATAAGGTTATGAAGCCCAAATTCCATCACTACCACAAGTACACCATAGAGTTATTGGCCCA
Organism: Cymbidium sinense; assembly: GCA_021442155.1. Taxonomy (NCBI): domain Eukaryota; kingdom Viridiplantae; phylum Streptophyta; class Magnoliopsida; order Asparagales; family Orchidaceae; genus Cymbidium; species Cymbidium sinense. The sequence continues at coordinate 35,507,263 of CM038216.1, read as the reverse complement.
TATCCCAGAGGTTACCAATTTTAAGATTCCTCGAGGAGAGAATACCATAGCGTATGCTTTAGCCAAGCTTGCGAAGGAGTTGGCATATGAGGATGAGTCCATATCAATAAAGGTCAAAAATAGACAAGTCTTATCACATACTGATATTGAACTCATCAAAAGGTACTCTCTTGAAGGGAGGTTGCCATTGCCAAGAAGGATGACGAGTTAGATTGAAGGTAACCATTCATGGATTATCTAAATAAAGGAAAACTACCTCAAGAAAAGTCCTAAGCCTATTAGATGAATAAGAGAGCACTTTCTTATGCTCGTGTGGATGGTGTTTTGTTCTGTCAGTCTTTCGATCATATGTGGTTATGTTGTTTAGACGAGCATGAAACCCATAAGATCATGACTGAGGTACACTCAGGATTATGTGGAGCCAACCAATCTGGTCCAAAGATAAAAGCCATGATTAAGAGATTAGAATACTACTGGCCATCGATGATCAAAGATTGCATGGATACTGTTAGGCGATGCCACCAACATTAAATTCATAGTGTGGTCCTAAACCAACCACCCAACATTCTACATCTTACATTGGCATCATGGCCATTCGAGTGTTGGGAGTACCGACATAGTGGGTCTGATTAATCCTTCTTCTTTCAAGGGTCATCGATTCATCTTAGTTGCTACTACTTTTTGAAATGGGCAAAGGTGATTCTGCTCAGAGAGGTCATAGCTTAGCATGTGCTCCAATTTTTTAAGAATCATATCGTATATAGGTTCAGAGTGCCTCAACAAATTAAATCCAATAATGATATGTCATTCAAGACTAAGATCAACAACTTTTCCAGACATATCATAGATTGGAGATATTCTATCAACTAGAAAATGGAGCGAAGCCTTCAATAAAACTCTCATCCAAATACTAAAGAAGACACTTGACAATAATAATTGGCGATGGCGAGCGTATTTGAAGCCTTGTAGCCTACACCCATATGGAACTCCAACTCAGTCTACTCCTTTCTCTTTATTTTATGGGTCCGAAGCCATTCTACCATTAGAAGTCCAACTCCCAGCATTAAGGATAGTTATGGGTAGCAAGATCACAACAGAGCAGAATGCCAAGTTGCTATTAGAAGATCTCAAAGATTTGGAGGAGAGATGCTTGCAGACATGCCAAAACCTTGAGTTGTACAAAGCTAAAATGATTCAAGCTCAAAACAAGTTGGTCCCTCCTAGAGCTTTTAGGTATGAGAGCTTATTTTAGTTATAAGGACACCGATTATTGCCTGTCATAAGATGGGAGGCAAGTTTGAACCCACTTGGGAAAGCCCTTTTGCCATAGAGAAGGGCTACCAAGGAGTATCTTATCAACTTATTAATTATAAGGGAGAACTTCCAATGCTTCCAATCAGTGGGCACTACTTAAATAAATATTATAAATCATGTTTGAAAATAATTATCATCAATGAAAATTCCATTTTGAATTCAATATCTTCCATGTTGAAAGTATTCTTCTTTGTGAATTTACCACGATGTGTTTAGGGTAGCTTTAAGGAACTGAAGTGGTGTCCTATCCTTCATTGACACAACAAAAACACAAACTACACACAAATATATAAAACAAACAAATATTTTTTTATCTCGTTCCACTTTGAGTTGAGATAATGCCCCCAGTAGCACTCACTCAGCAGCTACTCTAGGTCGGGCTAATGTTTTAGCCTGCTAGTGTGTCACCCAATAGTCTTCTTGCTTTGAATGATGTAAGTTTTCTATGCTTTCCTTCCTTACTTGGCCACTACACACCAATGAGTGCCTTGTTAGTTTGGTAGGCTTTATTGCATGGCTACTAAGCTACCTCATGTTAGCTTTATTTAAGAGGATGTAGTCTCTTATGCTTTCTTCATGGATTAGCCTTCATGCACTGACTGGGTTGAGTATTTTTGAGGTTAAGGATAAGTCCCCTAGTGGCTCCTTCCCTCTTGACTGCTTCAAGTCTGGGTCTAGTCCTTCCTCAGGGCTCACCACTTAATAGTCACTCTAGGTCATATAGCATATTTCCTGTCGATGATATACTATCTCGATAATCAATTCTGCTTCAAAAGTGGTAAGTCTTCATGCTTTCTTTCCAGATTGATCATTGCACACTGATGGGCCCCTTAGGTTGGTTGGTTCTCACTATGCTAATGGATACACTTTAGGTTGGTTGGTTCTCGCACCTTAGGATACACAAGTCTTGGCAGATGTAAGTTTGCTATGCTTTCTTCTTGATTTGGACAAAGTACACCTATAGGCTTTCTTTTTCAGAGCTTAGGATAACGCCCTAGTAACACCTCCCCTGTGGACACTATATTTGGATAACATCCTTTGCAACCTTATTTAAACACTACTCGAGTTACTATTGGATTGGATAGTTCCCCTTTCCTGGTAACCACCCCTGTGGTTGGAGAATTCATCTTGTGGATGTGTACATTCTCCCTTGGTCCCTGAGATAAGTCAAGACTAACATAGCCCCTTCTTAGTGTGGTTCCTCGCACACCAATAGGGTCCACACAAACATATAAACAAAATATATATTCACTTATGGATTAGGAGGACACCCCTAGCGGTACCATTTTCTAAACAAGTATCTTATCTTTAGGGCAGTGTCAGTAAAACTCCCTATAAGAATCGCCTGACTACTCTTCAATTGATATACGTCCCCAGAGGCATTCACTTAATAGTCGCCTCTATGTCGGGTTTCATTTGTTGTGCTATGTGTCACCCCTTTTCCCCTTTACAAGATGTAAGTCTTCTATGCCTTTTCTTAACGACACATAAAGGCAACCCCTTAGGTTGGATAGCTTTACCCCATGACCAGTAGACTATCTCTTTGGATTTGTAAATCTAAGATAGAACAAGTCTGATATAGCCTCTTCTTAGTGGTCGCACACCGACATGGTCCATAAATTAAATCTATCAAATTTGACCAAGCTCACATCCCCAGTGGATATGCCCTCAATTCAAAATTAAACTAGACAAAATAAACCATATCAAATCACATAAAATTAAGGTAAAATTAATCTTGACTACTTTTGAGTTGACATAAGTCCCTAGCCGCATTCACTCAGTAGTTGCCCTAGATTAGGTTCAATTTGTTGTGCATCTAACAGGTCACCCCAGTGGTTGTTCCTCACTTTGGAAGATGTAAGTCTGCTACACCTTCTTCCTACCACATTCATTATATATCAAAAGGTAACCCCTTAGGTTGGCTAGCTCTACCCTGTAGCTGGTAGACTATCCCTTTGGATTTGTAAACTTAAGGTAGGTCAAGGTTGATATAGCCCCTTCTCAGTGGGTCCATCGCATGCCAATAAGGTCCATACATTAACTCAGATTAAATTAAACCCAATCTGATTTACACCAATGAAGTTAAATCACACCCTTCTCTCTAGTGGAGCCCCAAATCATATCTGAACAAGTTAAGCAAACAAATTAAATATAAAACCAACCTCCTAAGTAGAACTAAATTAAACCAACTCCCTCAGTAGATTCTAAATCAAAGAAACCCAACCAAACTATTATCCTCAGTGGATACATCTTCAAATAAATATATGAAATCAAAATCAAATCTTAATCCCCAATGGATAGCCTAAACCTACTTCCCTAGTGGAAGGTTCATATACCTGATCCCCAACGAACTCGAGCCCATATCATTAGTAGATATGCCTCCACATCAATTAAAACAAAAAAATTAAAGTCAAGTCGATCTTAATCTCTGGTGGATTATAGATTCTTATCCCCAACAAGTCTTTTTTCCACAAATCATATAATCAAATCAAATTCAAACTTTATCCCCAGCATATTTTCTTCTTCTATGCCCTCAACATAGACCCCTCACATGTCATGTCCAATGCATGTGTGATCCCCTAGCGGATCTCCCTCCATTTGCTTGATATAAAATTCTCATCAAATCTTATTTCTTCTCTTATGCACACCTCTAATACTTCAACCAAAAGCATAATAATGTATTATTTAAAATTACATCATCTTAACATTATAATCAACATTTTATGATTTGTGATGGTGCAAGCTCAAACTAACTATATAATATCATGATAAATATATTATTGTATGAATTAGCACACTATATTATATTATAATATATGATGTTATATTAAAATTGTCTAACATTACACCTCATTAGAATCACTTAAAAGGAACAAATAACAAAATTTTCTCAAAATATGAATAATGTTCATTTTGGATGTAAAATTGTTATTTTTTTTATTATAAATGGTACAAAATAGCATAATTTTGGTGTTTCTTCTTAGTGTGTATCGTGAATTTGGCTAAATTCTTCCATCTCAAGCTTCAAATTAATATTTTTGTGAGTATGGACCGAATGTACTACAACAAAAGTAAAACATGCTAAAATGTACAATAATATTTAGTAACACACCACCACATTCATATATATGTGAAGTTATATTGTTATGTACATTAAATTTTAATATGCTTTCATATAATATATTATCTTACATTACACCTTAAAATGAATCACTTTAAGTAAAAAATTTATAAAATTTGGTTGAAAGATGAACATTTATTTTGGATGCAAGATTACATTTTTTTTATTAAATGACACACCATAGCGAACCCCCAATGATGTTCCCTAAAGCTTATCTTAAATTCGGCCAAATCTAATCATCTCAGCCTATAAATCAATATTTTTATGAATTATACCAGTACAAAGTCTACTACATCATACTATAACAAACTAAAATAATCTAAATAATAAGTAGTAATACACAATAGTATGCTATAAGGCATGATTCTACACTATGTTATGGCATCCCATATTATAATACACTATAACATGTTATATTATATTATATTACATATCACATAACAAGGGATTGCTTAAGATAAAAAATCATAAAATTAGTCAACAGAATAAAAACTATATATTTTAGTCATATCGCTTACATATTTTAAATTGAAATAATATATTATGATGCCATGCTCTACCTATTATTAACTTGACCAAATTCCACCATTTTATAGTATAAATCAACATTTTTATAAATAATGCTAGTGCAGGCTCGACTGCATGATTGTAAAATACTAAAAGTGGCATAACACACCTCTGGTACCACAACCTAATTCCCACTTTAAATTTAACAAATTTCATCATTTAATTTATTAAATCAATATTTTAAGGATTTATATTAATATAGACTATAGGGCACAATACCATAATATACTAAAACATTTCAAAACATCTTATAACATCCAAAACACATCACTACATGATCAAATATATGATGCTACATTATACTATAATATATGGTATTATAATATGATTTTAGGTTAGGGTTTAGAGTATTCAAATCTCTAATAGTCAAGGGAAAGTCTCTTGAAGATGTTTTCTTTAGCTACCATAACTATGTTAGGATTAGGTCATTCTTTAGATATACTCCTAATGACATCTTTATTCAAGGTTTATGGTTTAGGGTTTAGGGTTAGGATTTTTAGTTAATTTAGGGTTTTAGGTCAGTTTATGGTTAGTTTAGGGTTAGTTTAGGGATTAGGGTATAGGGTTAGTTTAGGGTTAGTTTAGGGTTTATGGTTTAGATTTGTAGCATTCAGAGTTTAGGGTTTTAGGATTTAGGGTTTAAGGTTTAGGGTTTAGTGTTTTAGGGTTTAGGGTTTAGGGTTTAGGGTTTAGGGTATAGGGTTTAGGGTTTAGTATTTAAGGTTTAGGATTTTTAGGGTTTTGGGTATAGGGATTAGGGTTTAGGTTTTAAGTTTAGGGTTTAAGTTTTAGTTTAGGGTTTAGGGTTTTAGGTTTTTTTTAACAGAGAAAAAAGTCAGATTCAACTTTTCTTCTTTTCGATTTCATCAACCAAGTAGAACCCTAAGTTTTCTAAGACACGAGCGATGACATAGATCAAAAATTACCACCCATAGAGCAAATAAAAAATGTTAGATAAGTAGAACCATCTCTACTGTAAAGACATAGTTCCATAAGTAACCAATCAGATCAGTCATTCTTTAGTTTCTCTAGTTTGATACCTTGGTCTTGGTAGCATCATGTATCCCGATCTCTCCCTCACACCACCACCATGGCTATAACCTCCATCGCTCCTCCCACTTTCAACCACACCTCCAGCACCTCATCCCCACCACCACTGTGATAATTGCCAACTCCACCTTCACCTCCACCGGTAGATCTAGACTGAGCCTAGTTGATAGTGATATTCATGTCATCAAGGTTTTGCTCGTTCTTAAGATTTATGGTTATTTTAGAGGTAGCTTAAGGTATAGGGTTTAGGGTTGTAGGTTTTAGGGTTTAGGGTTTAGGGTTTAGGATTTTAGGATTTAGGGTTTTTAGTTTAGGGTTTTAGGGTTTAGGGTTTAGGGTTTAGGGTTTAGGGTTTAGGGTTTTAGGGTTTAGGTTGTAGGTTTAGGGTTTAGGGTTTAGGTTTAGTTTTAGCATTTATGGTTTAGGGTTTAGGGTTCAGGATTTAGGATTTAGGTTTTTTTTAAAAAAAAATTAGTAAACTAGTAAGTTTAATTTTATTTAGTTTATTTTTTATTATTTGACTTTATTTTATTTTTTATTTTTATCTAGTTTATTTTTTATTATTATTTCATTTAGTTTATTTATTTTAGGTTTATTTATTTTTGTTTAGGTTTTCTATCATAGTTTATTTTTTTTGGTTTGGTTTAGTTTTTTAGTTGATTTTATTTTATTTTATTTTTAGGTTTAGGTTTTATTTTTATTTTAGGTTTCAATTTAGGTTTTAATTTTATTTTTTAGGTTTAGGTTTAAGGTTTATTTTTAGGTTATATTTTTTAGTTTAGGTTTAAAGTTTATTTTAAGTTTCTATTATTTTATTTAGTTTAGGTTTAGGTTTAGAATTAGTTTATTTTAGTTTTTATTTATTTTAGTTTATGTTTAGATTTATTTTATTTTTTAGGTTTCAAATTTTTTTTTTTAGTTTAGGGTTTAGATTTTATTTTTATTTATTTTTAGTTTTATTTTTAGTTTATTTTTTTAGGTTTAGATTTTATTTAGGTTTTATTTTATTTATTTTAGGTTTATTTTATTTTAGTTTTCTTTTATTTTGGTTTTTTATTCTTAGGCTTATTTTATTTTTTAGTTTAGTTTAGGTTTTTATTAATTTTATTTCTATTTTTTTATTTTTTATTTTAAATTATATTTTTAGGTTTTGGTTTAGGTTTAGGTTTAAGTTTAAGTTTAGGATTAGGCTTTACAACAAGTTTTTATTTTATTTTATTATTTTATTTTATTTAAGTTTAGGTTTATTTATTCATTTTATTTTTAGGTTTTATTTAGTTTAGTTTTAGGGTTTTAGGGTTCAAGGTTTTAAGGTTTAGGGTTTAGGTTTAGGGTTTAGAGTTTAGGGTTTAGTTGTTTTATTTTATTTTTTTAAAACTTTTTTTAAATTAAATTAGGGTTTAAGTTTATTTAGTTTATTTTAATTTATTTTAGGTTATTTATTATTTTGATTTAAGTTTATTTTTCTTTTTTATTTAAGTTTTTATTTTTTAATTAATTTATTTTAAGTTTTTATTTAGTTTAGGATTAGTTTTTTAGGTTTTTAGGATTTAGGGTTTTGGGTTTGGGGTTTAGGGTTTAGGGTTTAGGGTTTAGTGTTTAGGGTTGAGGGTTTGGGGTTTAGGGTTTAGGGTATAGGGTTATAGGTTTTAGGTTTAGGCATTAGGGTTGAGGGTTTAGTGTTTTAGGATTTAGGGTTTATTATTTAGGGTTTAGGGTTTTGGGAATTAGAGTTGTAGGGTTAAGGTTTATAGTTTAGGGTTTAGGGCTAGTTTTAGGGTTTAGGGTTAAAGGTTATGATTTTTTTTATTATTTTTATTATTTTTATTTTTTTTAAAATAAAGTAAACTAGTAAGTTCAGGTTTATTTAGTTTATTTTTTCCATATTTTAGTTTAATTTCTTTTTTAATTATTAATTATTTTTATTTTTATTTTTAATTCATTTTCTTTATTTATTTAAGATTTATTTATTTTAGTTTAGGTTTTTTATTTTAGTTTATTTTTTGAGTAAAAGTTTAGGTTTAGGTTTTAGTTTTTATTTATTTTTAGGTTTTATTTTTTAGGTTTATTGTTTAGGTTTAGGTTTTTATTTACTTTTAATTTTTTTTATTTTAGGCTTATTTTATTTATATTTAGGTTTAGTTATTATTTTATTTAAATTTTTTTATTTTCTTGTTTAATTTAGGTTTTTTTTTCTTAATTTTATTTTCATTTTTGGTTAGGTTTAGGTTTAGGTTTTAGTTTATGTTTTTATTTTATTGTTTTATTTTATTTTAGTTTGGGCTTTATTATTTATTTTATTTTAGGTTTTTAGGTTTATAAGGTTTAGGGTGTAGGGTTTGGGGTTTAGGGTTTAGGATTTAATGGTGTAGGTTTAGGGTTTAGGGTTTAGGGTTTAAGGTTGTAGGTTTAGAGTTTAGTGTGTAGGGTTTAGGGTTAGTTTAGGGTTTAGGATTTTGTGTTATGGTTTCTTTATTTTTATTTTTATTTTTTATTTTTTATATTAAGTAAACTAGTATGTTTACGTTTATTAAGTATGTTTTATTTTAGTTTATTTAATATTTTATTTTTATTTAGGTTTAATTTTTATTTTATTTAGTTTAGTTTATTTTTTTTTTTTTTATAGTTTAGGTTTTTTTATTTTAGTTTATTTTTTTAGTTTAGGTTTAGTTTATGGTTTTTTTAGTTTAGTTTTAGTTTTATTTTATTTCTAGGTTTAGGTTTTATATTTTATTTTTAGATTTAGGTTTAAGTTTTTATTTTATTTTCATAGTTTTATGTTTTAGGTTTTTATTTTAGGTTTTATATTTTTGTTTTGGTTTAGGTGAATTTTTAGTTTAATTTATTTTATTTAGTTTAGGTTTAGGTTTAGTTCATTTTATGCTTAGGTTAAGGTTTTATTTATTTTAGTTTAGGTTTAAGTTTATTTTATTTTGTTTATTTTAGGTTTAGGTTTTTTTCAGTTTAGGGTTTAGGTTTTCTTTTTTACTTAATTTTTGGTTTTATTTTTAGGTTTAGAGTTTTATTTAGTTTTTATTTTATTCTATTTTAAGTTTACTTAGTTTTTATTTTAGATTTAGTTTTTATTTTATTTAGGTTTTAATTATAAGGTTTATTTTATTTTTTAATTTATTTTAGGTTATTATTTATTTAATTTTAGTTTATTTTATTTTTATTTTATTTTACATTTAGTTTAGGTTTTATTTTATTTTTATTTTCTTATGTTTAGTTTTTATTTTTTTATTTTAAGTTTCATTTAGTTTAGGTTTAGGTTTTAGGGTTTAGGATTTAGGGTTTACGGTTTAGGGTTTTTTAGGGTTTAGGGGTTTAGAGTTTAGGGTTTAGGGTTTTGGTTTAGGGTTAGTTTAGGGTTTAGGGTTTATGATTTAGGGTTTTGGGTTTAGGGTTTAGGATTTTAGGTTTTAGGGTTTAGGGTTTAGGGTTATTGGTTGGGTTTAGGTTTAGGGTTTAGGGTATGTTTTAGGATTTAGGGTTTAGGGTTGGGGTTTTATTTATTTATTTATTTTTAAGTAAACTCTTAGGTTAAGTTTTTTTTGTTTATTAAGTTTATTTTTTTATTTATTTCATTTTATTTTATTTTTTATTTTTATTTAGGTTTTTTTATTTTTATTTCATTTAGTTTAGTTATTTTAGGTTTATTTATTTTAATTTAGATTTTTTTTTAGTTTATTTTTTAGGTTTAGATTTAGGTTTAGATTTATTTTTAGTTTAGTTTTATTTTTATTTTGTTATTTAGTTTTAGGTTTTATTTTTCATTTTTAGGTTTTATTTTTTAATTTAGGTTAAAGATTAATTTAGGTTTATTTTATTTTTTAGTTTTTTTAGGTTTCTTTTTTAGATTAGGGTTTTAGGTTTTGGTTTTTTTTTTTAGTTGGGTTTATGTTTTTTATATTTTAGGTTTATAGGTTTGGGTTTTATTTAGTTTTATTTATTTTAGTTTATTTTATTTTTATTTTATGTTTAGATTTTATTTTATTTAGGTTTTTAGGTTTATTTTATTTTTTAGTTTAGTTTAGGTTTTTATTTATTTTATTTTATTTGGTTTTCATTTTTTATTTTATCTTATTTTTAGGTTTAAGTTTAGGTTTTTATTTGATTTGATTTTTTTATTTTATTTAGGTTTAGGTTTATTTATTTATCTTATTTTCTGGTTTTATTTAGTTTAGATTTAGGTTTTAGGTTTTAGGTTTTGGGTTTGGGTTAGTTTAGGGTTTAGGGTTTAGGGTTTTGGGTTTGGCTTAGGGTTTAGGGTTTAGGGTTTAGTTTTCATTTAGGTTTAGGTTTAGGGTTTAGGGTTTAGGTTTAGGTTTAAGTTTAGGTTTAGGGTTTAAGTTTAGGTTTAGGTTTAGTGTTTAAGTTTAGGTTTAGGTTTAGGTTTAGGTTTAGGTTTAGGGTTTTTTTTTAGGTTTAAGTTTAGGTTTAGTATTTAGGTTTAGTTAGGATTTAGTTTAGGGTTTATAGTTAACTTTTTATTTTTATATTTTTTATTTTTTATTATTATTTCTAAATTAAGTAAATTGTTAGGTTTAGGTCTATTTAGCTTATTTTTTATTTATCATAATTAATTATATTATTTATTTTAGTTTATTTTATTATTTATTTTGATTTAAGTTTATTCTTATTTTTATTTAGGTTTATGGTTTTTTATTTATTTTATTTTTATTTTTTATTTGGTTTAGGTTATATTTTATTTTAGGGTTTTAGGTTTAGTTTAGGGTTTAGGGTTTAGGGTTTAGTGTTTAGCTTTAGGTTTAGTGTTTGGAGTTTAGGGTTTAGGGTTTAATGTTGGTTTAGGGTTTAGGTTTAGGTTAGTTTAGGGTTTAGGGTTTAGGGTTTAGGGTTTAGGGTTTCAAGGTTTGGGGTTTAGTGTATAAGGTTGTAGGTTTAGGGTTTAGAGTTTAGAGTTTAAGGTTAGTTTTAGGGTTTAGGTTTAGTGTTAGGTTTTCTATTTTAGTTTATTTTTTTACATTTAGGTTTAGGTTTATGGTTATTTTTTAGTTTAGCTTTATTTTTATTTTATTTTTTAGGTTTAGGTTTTATTTTTTGTTTTTAGGTTTAATTTTTTATTTTTAGGTTTAGGTTTAACTTTTTATTTTATTTTCTTTATTTTATGTTTAGGTTTTCATTTTTAAGTTTTATATTTTTATTTTAGTTTAGGTTTATTTTTAGTTTATTTTATTTTATTTAGTTTCAGGTTTAGGGTTAGTTTATTTTAGGTTTAGGTTTTATTTATCTAAGTTTAGGTTTAAGTTTATTTTATTTTGTTATTTTAGGTTTAGGTTTTCTTTTTTAGTTTAGGTTTAGGTTTTTATTTTACTTAATTTTAGGTTTTATTTTTTAAGTTTATTTTTTAAGTTTAGGTTTTTATCTAGTTTTTATTTTATTTTATTTTTATTTTAGGTTTATTTAATTTTTATTTTACATTTAGTTATTATTAAATTTTGGTTTTTAATTATTATTTTTATTTTATTTTATAGTTTAGTTTAGGTTTTGATTTATTTAATTTTAGTTTATTTTTTATTTTTTATGTTATTTTATTTTTATATTTAGGTTTAGGTTTTAGTTTAGGTTTTCATTTTATTTTATTTTTTATTTTATTCTAGTTTAGTTTTATTTATTTATTTTATTTTTAAGTTTCATTTAGTTTAGGTTTAGGTTTTTAGGTTTTTAGGGTTTAGGGTTTAGGTTTGGTTTAGTTTAGGGTTTAGGGTTGTAGCTTGAGTTTAGGGTTTAGGGTTTAGGGTTTAGGGTTACAGTTTAGGGATTAGGGTTTAGGGTTTAGGGTTTGGATTTTAGGGTTTAGGGTCTTAGGGTTTAGCAGGTTTAGGGTTGTAGGATTAGGGTTTAAAGTTTAGGGTTTAGAGTTAAGGATTTTTTATTTTTTTATTTAATATTATTTTTTTATTTTTTTGAAATTAAGTAAACTGGAAGGTTTATTTTAATTTAGTTTATTTTTATTTATTTTAATTTATTTTATTATTTATTTTAGTTTAGGTATATTTTTATTTTTACTTAGGTTTAGGTTTTTTATTTATTTTATTTTTAGTTTTTATTTAGTTTAGGTTATACTTTTATGTTTTTAGGATTTAGGGTTTGAGGTTTAAGGTTTAGTGTTTAGGTTTAGTTGAGTTTAGGTTTTAGATTTAGGTTTAGGTTTAGGTTTAGGTTTAGTTTATGATTTAGTATTTAGGTTTAGGTTGAGTTTAGGGTTTAGGTTTTAGTTTAGGTTTAGGTTTAGGTTAGGTTTATGGTTTAGGATTTAGGATGTAGGGTTAATGGTTTTTTACGGTTTAGGGTTGTAGGTTTTAGGGTTTAGGGTTTAGGGTTTAGGGTTTTAGGGTTTAGCTTAGTTTAGGTTTAGGTTTAGGTTTAAGTTTAGAATTTAGAGTTAGACTTTTATTTTTTTTATTTTATTAAATTAAAGCTAGTAGGTTTAATTTATTTAGTTTATTTTATTTATTTTAGTTTATTTATTATTTATTTTAGTTTAGGTTTATTTTATTTTATTTAGGTTTTGTATTTTTTATTTATTTTATTTTAGTTTTATTTAGTTTAGGTTAGGTATTTTAGGATTTAGTGTTTGAGTTTAAGATTTAGGGTTTAGGGTTTTTTGAGAGGTTTAGGGTTTAGGGTTTGGGGTTTAGGTTTTGGGTTTAGGGTTTAGGGTTTTTTAGTTTTAGGTTTAGGTTTAGGTTTTTGGGGTTTATGGTTAGGGTTTTCTTATTTTTTATTATTTCTTATTTTTTATTTTTTTTAAATCAAGTTGTAGGTTTAGGTTTATTTAGTTTTCTTTTTATCTATTTTAGTTTTTTATTTTTATTCTTTATTTTGATTTAGTTTTATATTTTTTTTATTAAGTTTAGTTTATTTATTTTAGCTTTATTTAACTTTGTTTAGGTTTTTTTATTTTAGTTTATTTTTTAGTTTTAGGTTATATTTTTTATTTATATTTAGGTTTTATTTTTATGTTTATTGTTTAGCTTAGGTTTTTATTTAGTTTTTATTTTATTTTATTTTTAGCTTATTTTATTTTTATTTTAGGTTTAGTTTTTATTTTATTTCAATTTTTTATTTTTTTAGTTTAGTTTAGGTTTTTTATTTATTTTTTATTTTATTTTTTTTAGGTTTAGGTTTTGGTGTAGGTTTTAGTTTTGGTTTTTCTTTTATTTTATTTTATTGTCTTATTTTGTTTTATCTTTATTTATTTCTTTTATTTTTAGGTTTTATTTAGATTACGTTTAGATTTTTAGGTTTATAGGGTTTAGGGTTTAGGGTTTGTGGTTTAGGGTTTAGGGTTTAGGGTTTAGTGTTATAAGTTTTAAGGTTTAGGGTTTAGGGTTTAGGTTTTAGGGTTTAGGGTTTAGGGTTTAGGGTTGTAGGGTTTAGGGTTTAGGGTTTATGGTTGTAGGTTTAGGGTGTAGGGTTAGTTCTAGGGTTTAGGTTTTAGTGTTAGGTCTTTTTTTATTTTTATTTAATTTTTTTTATTTTTAGATTAAGTAAACTAATAAGTTTACATTTATTGTGTTTATTTTGTTTTATTTTAGTTTTTTTTTAATTTTTTTAATTTTTATTTAGGTTTATTTTTTACTTTTATTTAGTTTAGTTTATTTATCTTAGGTTTATCTATTTTAGTTTAGGTTTTTTATTTTAGTTTATATTTTAGGTTTAGGTTTAGGTTTATGCTTATTTTTTATGTTTAAGTTTTATTTTTTTTTATTTTTAGGTTTAGGTTATATTTTTTTATTTTAAGGTTTATTTTTTATTTTGGTTTAGCTTTAGGTTTTATTTTATTTTTTTAAGTTTAGGTTTTAGGTTTTATTTTAGGTTTAGGTTTATTTTTTTTTTTTTTTTTTTTAGTTTATTTATTTTATTTAGTTTATTTAGGTTTAGTTTTAGGTTTAGGTTTATTTATTTTAGTTTAGGTTTAGGTTTATTTTAGGTTTAGGTTTTTTTTTTGTTTAGGGTTTAGGTTTTGTTTATTTATTTTTCAGTTTATTTTTTAGGTTTAGATTTTTATTTTATTTTTATTTTTATTTTATTTTATTTTATTTTTATTTTATTTTTTATTTACATTTAGTTTTATTTTATTAAGGTTTTTTATTTTTTAGTTTAGTTTACATTCTTATTTAATTAATTTTAGGTTAGTTTTTTTTATTTTATTTAATTTTTACGTTTAGGTTTAGGTTTAAGTTTAGGTTTTAGTTAAGATTTTTATTTTATTTTATTTTATTTTATTTTTCATATTTTATTTAGGCTTAGTTTTTATTTTTAAGTTTTATTTAGTTTAAGTTTAGGTTTTTAGGTTTTTAAGGTTTAGGGTTTAGGGTTTAGGGATTACGGTTGTAAGTTTTAGAGTTTAGGGTTAGGGTTTTAGGGTTTAGGGTTTAGGGTTTTAGGCTTTATGATTTAGGGTTTAGGGTTCAGGGTTTAATTTTAGGTTTTATTTTATAGGGTTTAGGTTTAGGGTTTAGGGTTAGTTTTAGGATTTAGGGTTTAGGGTTAGGGTTTTTATTATTATTATTATTATTTTTAATTAAGTAAACTCGTATGTTTAGGTTTATTTATTTTATTTTTTATTTATTTTAGTTTATTTTAGTTTTTCTTTTTATTTAGATTTATTTTTATGTTTATTTAGTTTAGTTTATTATTTTAGGTTAATTTAATTTAGTTTAAGTTTTTTATTTTAATTTATTTTTTTAGGTATAGGTTTAGGTTTAGGATTATTTTTTAGTTTAATTTTATTTTTATTTTATTTTTCAAGTTTAGGTTTTATTTTTTATTTTTAGGTTTAGGTTTAGGTTTTTATTTTATTTTTGTAGGTTTAGGTTTTAGGTTATTTTTAGGCTTATTTTTAAGTTATACTTTTTAGTTTAGGTTTAGGTTTATTTTTAGTTTGTTTTATTTTATTTAGGATTTAGGTTTAGGTTTGGGTTTAGTTTATTTTAGGTATAGGTTTAGGTTTCATTTATTTTAGTTTAGTAAATTATAGTTTAGGTTTAGGTTTAGGTTTATTTTATTTTTAGGTTTATTTTTGAGTTTAACGTTTTAGGTTTATGTTTTTTTTAGTTTAGGGTTAAGGTTTTATTTTTTATTTTATTTTTAGATTTTATTTTCAAGTTCAATTATAGTTTTAGGTTTTTTTTTTTTTTTTAGGTTTATTTTATTTTTATTTTACATTTAGTTTTTTTATTTAGGTTTTTTATTTTTACGTATATTTTATTTTTATTTTTGTTTAATTTAGGTTTTTATTTATTTTATTTTAGTTTAGTTTTTATATTTTATTTTTATTTATTTTTAGGATTAGGTTTACGTTTAGGTTTAGGTTTTTGTTTAGGTTTTTATTTTATTTTATTTATTTATTTTATTTAAGTTTAGGTTTATTTATTTATTTTATTTTGAGGTTATATTTAGTTTAGGTTTAGGTTTTTAGGTATTTAGGGTTTATAGTTTAGGGTTTTGGGTTTGGGGTTTAAGGTTTAGGGTTTAAGGTTTAGGGTTTAGGGTTTAAGGTTGTAGGTTTAGGGTTTAGAATTTAGGGTTTAGGGTTAGGGCTCTCTTTTAATATTTTTTAAATAAAGTAAACTAGTAATTTTAGGTTTATTGAGTTTATTTTTTATTTATTTTAGTTTATTTTATTATTTATTTTGATTTAGGTTTATTTTTATTTGTATTTAGGTCTAGATCTTTTTATTTATTTTATTTTTAGGTTTTATTTAATTTACATTTAGGTTTTAAGGTTTTCAAGATTAGGGTTTATAGTTTAGGGTTGTAGGTTTTAGAGTTTAGGGTAGGGTTTAAGGTTTTATGCATTAAGAGTTTTAGGGGGTTTAGGGTTTAGGATTTAGGGTTGTAGGGTTAGGGTTTAGAGTTTGGGGTTTTGGGTAAGTTTTAGGGTTTAGGGTTTATGGTTAGAGTTTTTTTATTTATTATTATTTTTTTCATTTTTTTTATTTTTTTTAAATTAAGTAAACTGTTTGGTTTAGGCTTATTTAGCTTATTTTTTATTTATTTATTTTATTTTATTTTATTTTGATTATGGTTTATTTTTATTTTTATTTAATTTAGTTTATTTATTTTAGGCTTATTTATATTAGTTTAGGTTTTTTATTCTAGTTTATTTTTTAGGTTTAGGTTTAGGTTTAGGTTTTATTTCTTATATTTTTAGGTTTATTATTTAGGTTTAGGTTTTTATTTAGTTTTTCTTTTATTTTTTAGGCTTATTTTTATTTATGTTTAGTTTTATTTTATTTTAGTTTTTTAATTTTTGGTTTAATTTAGGTTTTTTTAAGTTTAAGTTTAGGTTTAGGTTTTAGTTTATGTTTTTATTTGATTTTATTTCTTTATTTTACTTTAGTTTTGGTTTTTTTTACTATTTTATTTTTAAGCTTTATTTAGTTTAGGTTTAGGTTTTTAGGTTTATAGGGTTTAGGGTTTAGGGTTTACGATTTAGGGTTTAGTGTTCAGGATTTACGGTTTAGTGTTGTAGGTTTTAGGGTTTAGGGTTTATGGTTTAGGGTTTAGTGTTTTAGGATTTAGGGTTTAGGGTTTCAGGATTAGGGTTTTAGGGTTTAGGCTTTTAGGGTTTAGGATTTAGGGTTTAAGATTGTAGGTTTAGGGTGTAGAGTTTAGGGTCTAGGGTTAGTTTTCGGGTTTAGTGTTAGGGTATTTTGTATTTTATTTTATTTTTTTAAATTATGTAAACTGGTAGGTTTATGTTTATTGGGTTTATTTTTTATTTGAGTTTATTTTATTTTTATTTTTATTTAGGTTTATTTTTTATTTTATTTAGATTAGTTTATTTATTTTAGGTTTATTTATTTATTTTTAGGTTTTTTAGTTTAGTTTAGTTTTTATGTTTAGGTTTATGTTCATGCTTATTTTTTTTTTAGTTTTATTTTTATTTTATTTTTTTGGTTTAGGTTTTATATTTTATTTTTAAGTTTTATTTTTTATTTTTTGGTTTAGGTTTAGGTTTTCAGTTTATTTTTTTAGTTTTTGGTTTTAGGTTTTTATTTTAGGTTTATTTTAGTTTTTATATTTTAGTTTAAGTTTAGGTTTATTTTTATTTATTTTATTTTATTTAGTTTAGGGTTTAGGTTTAGTTTATTTTAGGTTTAGGTTTAGTTTTATTTATTTTAGTTTAGTTTATTTTAGTTTAGGTTTAGGTTTATTTTATTTTGTTTATTTTAGGTTTAGGTTTAGGTTTTATTTTTTATTTATTTTTAGGTTTTACTTTTAGGTTTATTTTTTAGGTTAAGGTTTTTATTTTATTTTTATTTTATTTTATTTTAGGTTTGTTTTATTTTTATTTTACATTTAGTTTTAATTACATTTAGGTTTATTTTATTTTTTAGTTTAGTTTAGGTTTTTATTTATTTAATTTTAGTTTAGTTTTATTTTTTATTTTACTTTTACGTTTAAGTTTAGGTTTAAGTTTAAGTTTTGGTTTAGTTTTATATATAGATTTTATTTGTGGATTTTATTTAGTTTAGGTTTATGTATTTTGGTTTTCAAGGTTTAGGGTGTAGGGTTTAGGGTTTATGGTTTGGGGTTTAGCATTTTGGGTTTAAAGTTATAGGTTTTAGGGTTTAAGGTTTAGGGTTTAGGGTTAACGATTTTAAGGTTTCGGGTATAGGGTTTCGGGTTGTAGGTTTAGGGTTTAGGGTTGGGGTTTTTTTATTTTTTATTTTTTTTAAAATTAAATAAACTCATATGTTTAGGTTTATTTTAGTTTATTTTATTTTTTTATTTTTATTTAGGTTCATTTTTATTTTTATTTAATTTAGTTTATTTATTTTAGGTTAATTTATTTTAGTTTAGGTTTTAATTTTGTTTATTTTTTTAGGTTTAGGTTTATTTTTTTTTTGTTTTATTTTATTTTATTTTTTTAGGTTTAGTTTTATTTATTTATTTTAGTTTAGGTTTAGGTTTATAATTTTCTTTTTTTTTGTTT
The DNA here is from genome assembly GCA_021442155.1 of Cymbidium sinense. Lineage (NCBI taxonomy): Eukaryota > Viridiplantae > Streptophyta > Magnoliopsida > Asparagales > Orchidaceae > Cymbidium > Cymbidium sinense. The sequence continues at coordinate 35,489,237 of CM038216.1, read as the reverse complement.
AGGTTTAGGTTTTAATTTTAAGTTTATTTTAAGGTTTTATTTTTTAGTTTAGATTTAGGTCTACTTTTAGTTTATTTTATTTTATTTATTTTAGTTTAGTTTATTTTAGTTTAGGTTTAGGTTTATTTTATTTTTTGGTTTATTTTTTAATTTATGGTTTTAGGTTTAGGTATTTTTAGTTTAGGGTTTAGGTTTTGTTTTTTTAGGTTTATTTTTTAGGTTTAGGTTTTTATTTAGTTTTTATTTTATTTTAGGTTTATATTATTTTTATTTTATGTTTAGCTTTTATTTTATTTAGGTTTTTTATTTTATGCTTATTTTATTTTTTTAGTTTAGTTTAGGTTTTATTTATTTTATTTTGGTTTAGTTTTATTTTTTTATTTTATTTATTTTATGTTTAGGTTTAGGTTTAAGTTTAAGTTTTAGTTTAGATTTTTAGGTATTTAGGATTTAGGGTTTAGGGTTTTAGGTTTAGGGTTTAGAGTTTAGGATTGAGGGTTTAGGGTTTAGGGTTTAGGGTTTAGTGTAGGTTTTAGAGTTTAGGGTTTAAAGTTTAGGGTTTAGGGTTGTAGGTTTAGGGTTTAGCATTTAGGGTTTAGGGTTAGGTTTTTTTAAAAACATTTTTTTAATTAAGTAAACTGGTAAGTTAGGTTTATTTAGTTTATTTTATTTATTTATTTTAGTTTATTTAATATTTATTTTGATTTAAGTTTATTTTTATTTGTATTTAGGTTTAAGTTTTTTTATTTATTTTATTTATAGGTTTTATTTAGTTTAGGTTTAGGTTTTTAGGATTATAGGGTTTAAGGTTTAGGGTTTAGGGTTTAGGGTTTAAGGTTTAAGGTTTGGAGTTTTGGGTTTTGGGTTTAGGGTTGTACGTTTTAGGTATAGGGTTTAGTGTTTTGGGTTTTGGGTTTTAGGGTTTATGGTTTAGGGTTTAGGGTTAGGGTTTTTATATTTATTATAATTATTTTTTATTATTTTTTCATTGTTATTTTATTATAATTTTATTATTATTTTTAAATTTTTTTATTTAAGTTTTTTTTTTAGTTTTTTATTTTATCTTGATTGATTTTGGTTTTAGGTTTTAGGTTTTTTTTTTTTTTAGGGTTTTAAGGTTTAGGGTTTAGGGTTTAGGGTTTAGGGTTTAAGGTTTAGGGTTTAGGGTTTATGGTTTACGGTTTAGGGTTGTAGATTTTAGGGTTCAGGGTTTTAGGATTTAGAGTTTATGATTTAGGGTTTAGGGTTTGGGGTTTTGGGGTTTAGTGTTTAGGGTTGTATTTAGGGTTTAGGGTATATTTTATTTATTTTTGTTTGTTTTTATTCTTTTATTATTTTTTAAATTAAGTAAACTAATAGGTTTAGGCTTATTAAATTTATTTAGTTTATATTTTTATCTATTCTAGTTTAGTATATTTTTTATTTTTATTTACATTTATTTTTATTTTATTTTTATTTCATTTAGTTTATTTATTTTGTTTACTTTTTAAGTTTATGTTTAGGTTTATGTTTATTTTTTAGTTTAATTTCATTTTTATTTTATTTTTTAGGTTTAGGTTTTATTTACTATTTTTAAGTTTAGGATTTAGGTTTTTATTTTAGGTTTATTTTTAGGTATTATTTTTTAGTTTAAGTTTAGGATTATTTTTAATTTATTTTCTTTTATTTAATTTACATTTTAGGTTTAGTTTATTTTAGGTTTAGGTTTATTTTATTTTTATTTTAGGTTTAGGTTTTTTTTTAGTTTAGGGTTTAGGTTTTATTTTTTATTTATTTTTAGGTTTTTATTTAGGTTTATTTCTAGGTTTTATGTTTTAGTTTAGGTTTATGCTTATTTTTAGTTTATTTTATTTTATCTAGTTTAGGGTTTAGGTTTAGTTTATTTTAGGTTTAAGTTTAGCTTTTATTTATTTTAGTTTATTTTATTTAAGTTTAAGTTTTATTTTTTATTTATTTTTAAGTTTATTTATTAGGTTTAGGTCTTTATTTAGTTTTTATTTTACTTTATCTTAGGTTTATTTTATTTTTATTTTATGTTTAGTTTTTATTTTATTCATGTTTTTCAATTTTTAGGTTTATTTTATTTATTTAGTTTAGTTTAGGTTTTTATTTAATTTATTTTAGTTTAGTTTTAAATTTTTATTTTATTTTATTTTTAGATTTAATTTTAGGTTTTAGTTTAAGTTTTAATTTTATTTTTTATTATTTTATTTAGGTTTAGGTGTTTTTATTTTTAATTTTTTTAGGTTTTATTTAGTTTAGGTTTTTTGATTTTTAGGGTTTAGGGTTTGGGGTTTAGGGTTTAGGTTTTAGGGCTAAGGGTTTGGGGTTTAGGGTTGTAAGTTTTATGGTTTATGTTTTAGGGTTTATATTTTAGGGTTTAGCGTTTAGGGTTTAGGGTTTAGGGTTTTAGGGTTTAGGGTTTATGGTTTAGGGTTAGCTTAGGGTTTAGGGTTTGTTTAGGGTTAAGGGTTTAGTGTTTAAGGTTTAGGATTTTTGGTTTAGGGTTTTTAGGGTTTAGTGTTTAGGGTTAATTTAGATTTTAAACTTTGGTATTCAGGTAAAAGTCGAACTAGAAATGGTGTAGGTGTGATTATAGATAAAAGTTTGAAGGATAATGTTATAAGTATTAATAGATGTGGAGATAAATTATAGCTTTAAAGATTATTGATACTAAAATTATCAATGTTATAAGTGTCTATGCTCCTCAAGTAGGTTTGGAGGTAAGCTCAAAAGAAAAATTTTGGAATGAATTAGAGGGATTAATACAAAAGATACCTCTTGAAGAAAAAAAATATTTATTGGAGGAGATTTAAATGGACATGTTGGTAGAGTGGTAGAAGATTTTAAAAGTATTCATGGTGGTTATGGATTTGGAGTGACTAATGAAGAAGGTAGGACTATATTAGATTTTTCCTTTATGATTTTATAGTTGCTAATACTTTATTTAAGAAAAGAGATTATTATTACTTATAAAATGGATCTAGTAAAACACATATTATTTTTTTGATAAGAAAAATAGATTCGTTTAGATTGTAAAGATTGTAAGGTCATTCCAAGTGAAATTTTAAGTACCCAACATCTATTAGTTTTAGATTTTAAGATGAAAGGTTGTAAGAGAAAAATAAACTAAATTATTGTCCTAGGATTAGATGGGGATACTTAAAGAACACAAATAAAAATATTTTTAAGAGCAACCTACAAGAAATTAGAGTTTGGGATGTTCATAAGGAAGCTAACATTATATGGGAAAAAATATCAAGTGAAATTAAGCAAGTTGTTAAAGATGTGCTTGGCGAATCAAAAGGAAAAGCTTCTTTTAATAAGAATAGTTGGTGGTGGTGTCAGTGTAGAAAAGATAAGAAATAGAAGCATTGTTATAAAACTTGATTTAGATGTAAAACTGAGAATTGGGAAAATATAAAATGGCAGAGATTCTAAGAAAGCAATATATGATGCAAAAAATTTAGCTTTTAGTGATTTATACAATATATTAGATACCAAAGAAGGTGAAAGATGTATGTATAAGTTAGCCAACCAAAGAGATAGGAGAAGTAAAGACATAGTTCAAGTGAGGGGTATTAAGGATGAAAATAATAAAGTGCTTTTCTTAGAAAAAGATATTGAAAATAGGTGGATGAGGTATTTTAATAAACTTTTCAATGAAGGATCTGAAATGCGATGATTTTAGCAACCTTAATACCCTAAACAAAAATAGAGAATTTCAATCTTATCATCGTATTAGTAAATCTGAAGTTAGTGAAGATTTAAAGAAAATGAAATGTGGAAAAGCAATAGGACCAGAAAATATTCCAATAAAAGTGTGGAAATGTTTAGGAGATCATGGCATTTCTTGGCTTACAAATCTTTTAATGTTATTTTAAAGACTAAAAGATGTGGATGAGTGGAGAAAGAGTTTGTTGGTTCCTATATTTAAGAATAAAGGTGATGCACAAGAGTGTGCAAATTATAGAGGAATTAAGTTAATGTGTCATACATTAAAATTATGGGAGAGAGTAATTGAGCATAGGTTAAGATGTGATATAGAAGTTTCTCACAATCAATTTGGTTTCATGCCAGGTAGATCTACTATGGATGCTATACATTTGTTAAGAGGTTTGATGGAGAAGCATAGAGAAAATAAGAAGGATCTAAATATGATATTTATTAATTTAGAGAAAGCTTATGATAAAGTCTCAAGAGATGTTCTTTGGAGAGTTCTAGACGAAGAAGTTAATATTGGTTATATTCAAGTCATTAAGGATATGTATACTAGCTGTTACTTGTGTCCAAACACAAGGAGGATTGACAAAATATTTTCCTATTTTAGTTGGATTGCATCAAGGATCAACATTAAGCCCTTATCTTTTTTTACTTTAGTTATGGATGTTCTTAGGAGGCATTTACAAGAAGATGTACCTTGGTGTATTCTTTTGATGAAATTCTTCTTGTTGATAAGACTAGAGAGAGTCGAAACTTGAATTATGGAGGTCAACTTTAGAGTCCAAAGGTTTTCATTTAAGTAGATCTAAAATTGAATATATGGAGTGTAATTTTAGTTGTAGAAGTTTTAGTGGTAGTGTTGTGACTTTAGGTGATCAAGTCATTAATAAGAGTGGCGATTGGATATTTAGGCTCTATTGTTCAAAATGATGGTGAAATAGATGGAGATGTTATTAGTAGAATTCAAGTTGGATGGTTGAAGTGGAGGAATGCATCCGGCCTATTATGTGATAGAAAAGTTCCACTTAAACTTAAGGGAAAATTTTATAAGATGGTGGTAAGACACATGACTTATGCTTAGAATGTTGGCCAATAAAGAGAAACATAAGAATAAGTTAAGTGTTATTTAGAGAGATGAGGATGCTCTGGATGAGTGGCTTTACCCTTAGAGATAGAATGCAAAATGAGTATGTTCAAAAAAAAGTTGGAGTAGCTCTAGTGGTAGATAAGATTAGGAGAGTAGATGGTTTGGCCACATAAGCGTACCATCCGATGACGATTAGGAGAATAGATGCATTAGATTTTATATGTTAAGAAAGGTAAGGTAGACCTAAAAGACTTGGTTAAGATGTATAAAAAATGATCTTAGTATACTTAAATTAAATGACAATTTGACACATAATATGACCTGAGGAGGATTCTTGTTACCCACCTAGTGGGATTAAGGCTTATTTGTTATTGTTGTTGTAGTGTTTAGGTTAATTTAGATATTATGGTTTATTTTTAGGTTTAGGGTTTAGGGTTAGTTTAGTTTAGGTTTAGGTTTAGGTTATTTAGGGTTTAGGTTTTAGTTAGGGTTTTAGGGTTTAGGATTTAGGGTTTAGGTTTGTAGGGTTTAGGTTTAAGTTTAAGTTTAGGGTTAGTTTAGGGTTTAGGTTTAGGTTTGGGATTTTTTAGTTTAGGTTTTAGGGTTTAGGTTTTAGGTTAATTTAGATAGTTTAGGTTTAGGGTTTAGGTTTAGTATTTTTTTGGTTTAGAGCTTTTAGTGTTTTGTTTAGGGTTTAAGGTTTAGTATTTTTGGTTTAGGGTTTTTAGGGTTTAGGGTTTAGTGTTAATTTAGATATTAGGGTTTAGGGTTTTAGGGTTTAGGGTTTAGTGTTAGGGTTGGGGTTTAGGGTTTAGGGTTAGTTTTATGGTTTAAGGTTTAGAGTTTACGATTTAGGATTTAGGGTTTAGGGTTTAGGGTTTAAGGTTCAAGATTTTTTTTCTAAGTTTAGGTTTAATTTATTATATTTTAGTTTATGTTTATCTTTATTTTATTTTTTTTATTTTTGGTTTAGGCTTTTTTTAGTTTAGGTTTAGATTTATTTTTTATTTATTTTTAGATTTTCTTTTTAGGTTTATTTTCTTATGTTTAGGTTTTTATTTAGTTTTTATTTTATTTAGGATTTTTTGCCACTATCCTTCAAGACCTTTGATGGCAGTGGAAACCCATGATAACACATTTCATACTTTAGAGCCAGTTGTTTATTGTGGACAATCTTTCTCCTTTTCATTAGCAATCTGTCAGGTGTTGCATTTGATTGTTATGCCAAAATGCCCAACAATTCAATGAAGACTTTTGCTGAGTTGGAGCACCTCTTCATTAGGTGGTTTGCTGGAGCTGTAATAGAGGGTGATTTTAGGTGACCTCATTGTATAGAAATAGAAACTTAATGAGTCCCTTGTGGATTACATTCTCGTGGCATAATGAAATAACGTTATTGAACAACATGCCATTGAGATTCTTCTCAAGAATATCCATGACCCGGTCGCCTTCATGCTTAAAGGCTTTACCATCTAAACGTTTGATAAATTAATCAACAAGGTAACTAGCCTACAAAGGAAGCTAAACAGTTGCCCTTTCCTGACCAATCATCTAGGCCCAAGCTACAGAAGGTGTTTGACAAGAAGCCGGGATAGTTTGTGTGTATGAGGAAGTAGGACTAGAGTGCGGTATGAGAGACCTACCTCCTTTGCCACCTCCTCTTCCACCACATCGACCATCATACCAGCCACCGTAGCCACCGTAATGACCATTTCCACCACCTCAGTAGCTTACCTAGCAGAGGCCTTCATATCCATTGCAAGGTAGCTACTTTCCACCTACTCTTGCCAATAGATTAAATAGCCATATTTATTCAAAATGGAGATAGTTTGGAAAATATTTAAGAATCTCTTAAAGAATCCTAACTTTTAGTTACTAGAGCCTAAGAGGTTGGAGGAAATGGGGAAGAGCGATGATCCTAGCTATTGCCCCTACCACCACATGTTAGGCCATATCTTAAAGAATTGTATCACTTTAAAGGACTAGCTTAAGCACAGCTACAAGTTGGGAGCCATAGTTATCCCTAAGAAATACTTATTAGAAGAACCATCTAGTTCTGTTAGAGTAATCTTTGGGGATACTTGCAATCCTTTTAAAACCAAAGAAGGTTAGGATATCTCCCTATCTTGAACCACTAAGAAGATCATTTCTAAGATCAAGAAGCTTTCCTTACACGTGCCTAAAATATCTCAAACCTCCAACAACAAGGATGCTTTGCTAATTGCAAAGGACAACTGGTGGAGGGTGATAGCCCAATAGCAACAGCAGCTCACCATACTTGCCCAGGATAGTCCAATAGTGCAAATGCAGTGGTACACCACACCATTACTACCATCTCTTTTTGCTAGCTCCTCTTCTATCGAAAGGAGCATTGTATCTATGGATAAGGGCATTAAATCCCTTACTCCACTTACTTTACTTGATTTCTATCATGTACCTTCACCCAAAAAGAAATTAATGAAGGCGATTCTACTTATATATTGTCTACACTATGCTCTTGATTTTATTCATATTGAAAGCTCTGAGTCTAAATAAAATAATAGCTCTAGTAGTTCGATTCTTTCCTTTATTGAGCTATCCTTCTCTGATGTTCACCTCTTGATATTGACTTGGAGTCACTCTAAGGATCTCATAGGAGAAGGCTGTAGGTATGCGAGAAGGTAGAACTTTCCACAAGATCATCATTCCAAGAAGTTCAAGTCAATCTACATAGTGGCAAAGTTCTACCTCCTAGGGTAGCACTTTAGGATAAGGGTAAGCAAGTCATTGGTTCTAGTGAGCTGATAGGAACTCCATAGGATGTTCCACCCATGAATATGCTTGTGGAAGACCAAGCAAGAGTTGATTACAATGTCCTAGCTCACCTTAAAAATTTTCCAGCTAAGTTAAGCATATATGACGCCCTTATCTTATCCAAAGAGATGAGACAATCTCTAACCAAGGCCTTACTTGATCTAGATATATATATTTAGCTCAGCTGACCGCTACTAAAGAGAAGGCATGCCACTCAAAGGACATCTTAGGAGTTACATTCAGCGATGAAGACTTACTCTGGGGAGAACCAGCCTCTTTATATTATAGTGGATGTTGGCGGAAGGCTATCTAGAGTTACGGTTGACTATGTGTCAACATTATGAGTGTAAGAACACTTGCCTACTTGAGGATTGATATCTCCAAACTCCAAAAAGAACGGATGATGTTCAGAGGATTCAATGAACATTGTGAGAGGGTCTTATGGTGTTTATTTTTGGATGTATTGTGGGGGAGGGGGGGACCACTTAAAACATAGAGGGGTACTTTTTTAGATGATCAGGTAGAACATTGAGGTATGATGTATTATCTCTGAAGATAGAGGCATTAGCCTATAATGGACCTAATCACATAATAAGGATTCCTAAGGCATGATGGGTCTACCACTGTACCAGAGATTTTTCCCCCTACTTTACATAGATGAATAAAGTAGGGTTTATATTAAACCAAGTTCTTAAATTACCTATGAAGGCAAGCCTCCATAGTTAATTAAATCATAAGTTCTTTTCAAATCATGCTAACTCATGTGAGGAGGTGTGCTTAGAAACTTCAGATGACCCAAATGAGCTTGAAGATGCACCACCAGAATTTGAACAAGAAATCAGATTAACCATCGACGAACTCAAAGAAATCAACTTAGAAATAAAAGAAGATCCACACCTGACATATATCAGCTCCTTATAGAATCAAGAAGAAACCAATGACTTAGTTAGGCTATTGAATGAGTTTTAGGACTACTTTGCATGGAGTTATGAGGAAATGCCTAGTTTATCTCTTAACGTAGCAGTCCACAAACTAGTAATAAATCCAAATGCTAACCCTATCAAGCAAGCTCCTAGACGCATACGATTAGATATTGAACAACAAGTCATTTCTAAAATCAAGAAACTGATCGATCTTGACTTTATTTGGGAAGAAAAATATCCCACCTGGTTGGCTAGTGCCATCCCGATTAAGAAAAAGAATGGACAAATTTGCATATGCATCAATTTTAGGGATCTAAATAAAGCATGTCCTAAGGATGAATTTTCACTTCCTATACCAAAGTTAATGGTGGGCATTGCCTCATCTCATGTAGTATTCTTTTTCATGGATGGGTCATCTAGCTACAACCAAATTAAGATGGCCCCAAGGATGAAAAAAATACTACTTTTTGAACCCCAACCGGAATCTACTATTATAAGGTCATGCATTTTAGCCTTAAAAATGCCAGTGTTACATACTAGCAGGCCATGACTCAAATCTTCAATGAACTCATTCATCATTAAGTTGAATGTTATGTTGATGATGATCTTATAGTCAAAAGTAAAGAAAAGGAATACCAACTCTTCAACTTGAGAGTAGTTCTTGAATGGTTAAGATAATTTTACCTTAAAATGAATCCCCTAAAGTGTTCATTCAGAGTAGCTTTAGGGAAATTCCTTAGGTTTGTTACCCGACACCATGGGATAGAAATTGATATGAAGAAGATCCAGGCTATCTTAGAAATGCCACCCCCTAAAAGTTTAACCTAAGTTAGATCATTTCAAGGGTGGTTGGCATGTCTAAGATGTTTCATTTCCAACCTATCAGGAAGATGCTAGATATTCTCAGCACTTGTCAAAAAGGATGCTAAGTTCAAGTGGGATGATAAGTGCAAGCATTCTTTAGAAAACATCAAGCACTACTTGATGATACCTCCAGTTCTAGCAGCTCCTATCCCTGGCAAGCTAATGATATTATATACTGCTGCATCAGATGACTCCCTAGGTGCTTTGTTGGCTCAAACTAATGATGAAGGGAAAGAGAATGCACTCTACTATCTCAATCATCATCTAATCCCTGCTAAGGCAAACTACCCACCTATTGAAAAGCACTACCTAGCTTTAATCTTTGCATCCTAAAAGCTATGGCATTACATGCTTTCTCATAAAGTGAATCTGAACTCTAGGACCAATCCACTGTAATATCTCATGACACGACCGATGCTATCCAAACGGTAGGCACTTAGTCCATGATTTTATCACAGTTTGATATCACATTTGTACCCCTCCATGTAGTGAAATAATAGGCACTAGCGGATTTCTTAGTAGCACACCCCATTTTTGCTGACTCTCTGCTTAGTGATGACCTCCCTGATGAACAAATCATGAACTTAGGGGACACTAGTATCTTCGTTGGGAGATTGTTGACCTCATTTTTAGAATGAGTTCTCAACCCCTCCATTTCAAACATAGGACTCCTCTTAGACTTTAAGAGATCTTTAGTCCTAAGACACATCTAGTGATTAGGTGGACAGTTAACCTAACCCTAGAGACTTAGAAGAAGTAGCCATAGGAATAGGTCATGTCTTAGGAGTGTTAGGAAAATCTGCCTACCCTACAACTTGAACCACTTTCCTTACTTCCTTCCTTCAAGTCAAACTCCAAATCAAATCAACATGAAACCTACATCAATTTTAGCCTTATTGATTTTCTCCAAACTCAAATCAATTCCATAGATTGAAAGCCATGATTGAAACCCCATTGAAATTCCAAATTCCAAATATTTCTAAGTCCTTAATTTCCCTCTAAGGACTTAGCCTAAAATCATCTTCAAATCAATTCAAATTCATGAATTTTTCCATAACCCATTTATATTCTCATTTATATTCACATATATAAATGAAATATAAATTCAAATCAAATTCAAGTTGAAATTCCAAATTCCAAATCTTTCTAAGTCCTTTGATTTTCCTCAGGACTTAGCCTAAAATCATCTTCAAATCAATTCAAATTCATGAAATTTTCTCATAACTCATTTATATTCTCATTTATATTCACATATATAAATGAAATATAAATTCAAACCAATCAAATCAAATCCAAAATTCAAATTCCTAATTCAAAATCCTCTCTTAAGGACTTAGCTTAAAACTCATCTTCAAATCAATTCAAATTCATAAAATTTTCTCACAACTCATTTATATTCACATATATAAAGGAAATATAAATTCAAATCAATCAAATTAAATCTAAAATTCAATATCAATTCACAAATCTTTCTTAAGTCACCTTGATTTTCTCTTAAGGACTTAGCCTAGATCATGTTCAAATCACTTCAAACTCATGAAATTTTCTCATGACCCATTTATATTCTCATTTATATTCATATATATAAATGAAATATAAATTCAAACAACCGAAAACCAATTCCAAAAATCAAACTCAAATTCAATCAAAATCCAACCTAAGCCTTTCAAGTCAAATTATTGAACTTAGCTAAATCAACTTCAAATCAAGCCAAACTCTTGATTTTTATTCATGATTCAATCAATCCTTCAATCATGAATCCAAATATAAATACAAACTTCAATCACTTAACCAGAACTCAATTCAAAAGCCAAAATCCATTTCATGTTCACCCTTTGAACTTGAAATTGTCAAATGAATCAAAACCCATTTAACTTCAAACCACTTGCAAATGGATTTATATTTCAATCATAAGTCAAAATGTGAGTTCAATCAAACTCAATTCAAGCTTTGACCAATTTGACCCTTGACTCACTTGACCCAAAGTGACCTAAAGTACCCTTATGAGCCAAATTCTAATCCTAACCAAATTGGATTGAATCAAACTCACCTAAGCCTCGATCATGATCAACAAGCATGAGATGATCAATCACTGGGTCAAATCAAGTCAAACCTAAGGGTTGACCAAATCTACACTTAGCCAAAATGAAACCCAACATAGCTAAAACCCAACATAGCTAAAATCCATCATAAGCTAAATTGATTGAAACGAATGATCTAAGTCCATTCAAGATCAATGTTTAAACTTGACCAAGTCAACATTTGAGCCTAACCTAGCCCAATTGGTCATTTGATCCAAGTTGAGCCAACTTGACCTAAAAAGTCAAAATGTGTCAAAACTTGATTTAAGCCAAATTGATTGAAACCAATGGGTCAAGCTCATTCTAAATCACTTGTTGAACTTGACCAAAGCCTCAATTGGCCTAGACTAACCTAGCCTAATTGACCTTGAACCCAACTTGAGTCATATTAAGCCATATTCAAACTTAACAAAATTGATTGGAAACAAAGATACCAATCCACTTCATATGACCAACCAAACCTAAACCTACCCATGACCTAGAATAGGTCAAATGGGTGAAATTGCTCCACTTGACCCATTTAACCTAAATGAAGTCATATGAACCAAATTCAAACCTAAACCAAATTGAATCTAACCAAAGCCACCATAACATTTCAAATGGTCATATGAACTTGACCCAATCCTTGGTTTGACCCAATTTGACTACTTGGTCAACTTCTCCCAAGTTGACCCATTTTGACCTAAATGAGTCAACATGAGCCAAATCACATTAAACCAACTCCAAATTCAATGAAACTTGGCCAAACCTTTATCATCATATCATACATACCCAAACTGAAAGGTCAAATGACAATTTTACCCTAGTCCATATGGTAAATTTTGGCCAATTCCACTTGGAATTTGGTTAAATCCTCTTCATACACTTGGCACTCTCTAGTGGATCAAGTGAACACAAAGGGTGCACAACCCAATGGTTTGGGTCAGCCCAACTAGCCAAATAGTTAACCACAATCCCCTTGAAATAGCCACATGGGAATCATGCCTCCACTAATTTTGAGCACATGGGGAGTTCACCTTCCCACTCCTCTGGCCAAATCATACTCAATGACTCATCTAACAGTCTAAAAAACTCACTAAATCAAGGTAATTGATCCAAAATGGCATGGCAAGCTTCAACCATCCAATTGCCAAAGGGGGAGATATACTCCCCCTAATTCATTTCAAACTAAACATTCCTCGATTCGATTGAACTTAAGAAAGCCAGAGAAGCAATTCCTCAACCTCTCTAAGCATCCTAGAGTGATCTCAAAACTTCATTTCTCAGTTTTCAAAGCTTAAAAATAAGGGACCTTCATTGAAGATCTAACTCACTCCACACTCAAAACTAGTGCAATTCCTTTTGCACACTCCCTCAAGGACCTCAGTCAAGCTCACCCAAACTCTTTCCTAAGTTCATAAAGCAAGGGATGAGCCATCTTGATCAAGACCAAGCTCAAGGAAAAGGGGGGTTAATCCATAGAAGCATCCACTCAACCGCAAGAGCTCAAACCTTGACAAAGCTTCATCTCAACCGATGAAGCTTCTCCAAGGAATCAGTGGTGATCACCTGAGGTTAGCCATTTTCTGAGCTTAATCTAGCTATGGTTTGGATCTTTGTAAAGTGAATGTTAATCCCATAGAATCTTAATCATTAGATATGATCTAGGTTGCATGTTGATGGTGTGGGTTGAGTTTCATCCCAATTTGAGCTCAATCGAGCTCGGATCATGGCTTCAAACATGGATTGTGTCCATGGCTCATAGAGAGCGACATGGATGGATCTCTGACCATCCATTTGCACATTTTGGATGGACGGCCAAGATTAAAATGTGTAATATATACATTTTTCTCCCTTAGATTTATGGCTTTAATCTCAACCTCGTCGATCCTTGATCGAGGAAAAGCGGCTTCGCCACCATGGCTATAATGTATGAGGTTAAATACCCAATCCACACCATGTAAAAAGCGTGCGGCGTCATGCACGTGGTATTGATGGATTAATAATATAATTAAGCTTTAAATAATTCTTAATTAATCACTAAACCTTCTAAAATCCATATCTAAGTGTAAAAAATTCTTAAAAAATATGAAATAAATTGTATATGAATGATAATGGAACATAGAATATTCTAAAATTAATTTTAACAAATTTTAAATAGTATTTTTCTCTAAATTGGGGTTTTATTGGGAATTTTAATTTGCTAATTACCCTTTAATTACTCCTCTGATTAATCCCAAACTTTTTATGCTTAATTAGTGGGATGACTTATGTCTCCCATAATTTTCTTGGGATTTATTGGTGGGTTAATTAGGAGAATTGCTAGTTCATTCCTTAATTACTCCCTTAATGTAATTAAGCTTAATTAAGGTTATAGTTAGTGGTTTAACCCTCTGATTGAGTCAATTAAGTTTTGATTAAGGGAATGTGAGGTTTAGGAAATAATTTTGGGATATTTTCTTTGAGTTATTCCCTAAACCCCTTTTCCTTAATTCTTAATTAAGGGTTAATTCACTAATTACCCCTTAATTAATTTTATAAAATTCTAAAACTTCTTAGAATTTAATTAATCTATCTTTGATAGATGCTTAGGTGTTTAAGAGTTTAATTACACTAAGGAAATCAAAATCTAGCTCACATGTGTGAGGGGGGTTGTGAAATTACTTAAGATAAACCCCTTATTTTAATTAATCACTAATCATGAGCCAAATTGCATTAGGCCTTTTCTTCCTAGGTGCATTGCAAATTTAAATTCCTTGTGAGGTTTTATGTCATCTCATTGGCTCATGATTACTTGATTAAATATGCTAAGGTGGTATAGGTAAGGGGTAATTAATGCACTTAATTCATACCTTAACCTAATCAAAATATAAAATGGATCTAATCATCTAGAAATTGAACTTAAATATCATACATATGTGGGAATGGGTTAAGAATAGCAAACTCTCCTCACATTTCTCAAATTAAATCAAACTCAAAACAAAACCAAACCTTCTTTAAAATAATTTGATTTGCTTTAAGCTTTCTTATTTCATAAGATTATCTTTAGGAATTAATTAGGGTGAATGTGTTTACATGCTTTCATCATTTTAGTTCCTTCCCAACATGCTAAATGTGTATGTCATATGAATTTCATACATTCATTCTTTTCAAAAATCAAAATGAAAGTGAAATGTTTTCTTTTATGTCAAATTGCATGTTTTGACTAAAATAGAAATATGAGTGGCTATTATCACTATTAAATCCAAATTATTTTCAAAATATATGAATCAATTTACCAAAACTAAAGTGTGTTACTTATATTTTTTTTAATGTGCTTGCATGTGAGTAAAATATAAGGATGTGCTTGGTGTATTCTTCCTTCTCCCCACTTTTAGTATAGTTTGAATAATTTGTAAAGTGTTTAGTTCATTTGAAAAGAATCTAACACTTGCCTAATTCCATCTCTATTCATTCCTATGCTATTACTTAAGAAGGATACTACACTTGTACATATAAATTGCATAAACAAAAATAAATAAATCAACACAAACTTTTTCATCCTTTCTTTTCCATTCTTTTCTTTTGTACATATGCTTGTATTTAAGAAAAGTGGCATATTAGTCTAGAAACCCTAAGTTGAGGCTTTAAGTAGCCCTAAGTAGGTCTTATACCTTACACCCCTGGTTAACAATGGCATCATACTCACTTATGCCTTTATGTGAAAATTGGATAAGAGACCATTTTTCAACTTAATGAAAATCATGCATCATATGCATTCAAATTTTCTTAAGTAAACTACTTAGCATTCATTATAAAGTGTGCTAAACATTCTCATTTGTATGTATAGATATGCTTAGGATTCATCCATATGCATGTTAAACACATGTTGGGAAGAAATGAAGTGATGTGTGTTTTGTGAATTTAGTTCACTTTACTTAATCTTAAAATGCTCTCTTTTTTGAATAAGTTTGTTTAGAGTTCATCTAAACTTAGGATTAATTAAAACATATAATAAAACATTCACTCAATGAAACTAATCATGAATCCACTTTAGAAATTACTTAAGGTAGGGAAGGAAAGAGAAGTTCTCTTCTCTTCCCTCTCTTTAAAATTTAATTAATTGTAGGATTCATTCAAACCAAATAAAAATACAAAATAAAATCAAATCAGTAAAATAACTTAAATGAAACCATCCTCTAAGTTGAACACTTCAACATTTAGAAAATACAAATCCTAAACCATAGTTAAGCATACCACACAAACACACACATTTAGACTAAGTCACCACTTCTAGCTTTAGGTTAGGGCGGTGCATGGCTTGATGTTTATTTTTGTTATGTTATATATGTTTTAGTCTGAATGTTAGGGTGAATGTGCATAGAATGAATGATAAGATGATTTAGTCTAATCATTTCTATAGGGATTGTGCTTAAGGGCTTGTAATAAATAAAAAATATAAATGCTTTTATGCGGTGCTTATACCCCTAAGCATAAAAATAGGCCGGTGGACTTAGTCACCCATGTGTGGAGTGACAAGTCTAATATACATGCTTGGGATTTATGTGATTTGTTTAGCTAATCTCTATTTTTCGGTGTTAGCTAGATTTACCTTTCCTTTTTATGTAATTTTTGCAATTAGGATTTTGGAATGATTGTTATGGGGATTAGGATGAGCATTGATCATAAGATTACATCTTATGTACCATGTGAACCTTTAGCAACCACCTTCAACCATCCAAAAGAAGAACCAAAGAAGAAAGAAGAAAAGAAGAAGAAAGAAGAAAAGAAGAATGAAGAAATGAAGCTTGAAGACCCCCATAACAATGAATTTCATGCTTAATTGTACTTAATTCATTTGTAATCTGGGTTGTATAAGGGTAGACCTATGGTTACCCAATTTTTTCTCGACTTTGTGTGGTGGTGTCCGACAACAAATGGCCTCTTATTCTTTTACATTAGCTTTATAAATTGATTGATGATTTGTTTTGCTTGTGCATTAAGATGACATCTTTTTCATAATTTCTTCCTTACTTTATGTATGGCCTGGATGTGGATTAGGCTCTTAGGGAAAAATAAATATTCTACTAAATCTAACAATCCAAAAATTAAAATAAAAAACTCATAACCTCACTTAAAGCTTAAGTTAAAAATTAAGATAAAAGAGTTAGCAACCCCTTAGCTGGATGAGTATTTATTTTATAACATCATGCACAAATGCATATTGTTTTCACTCTTGATTAGAGGGTTTCCACATTTTCTAGAGAAAACTTGGCTTGACCTTTGAGAGCCATAATGGAAACACAGCTCCTCCCTTCTCACCGATTTTGGCCAATAATCTCATTTCTCATGCATTAGGCATATGAATCCTATAAACTTGAGTCAAATGATTGTCCAAAATGAAAATAACATGTAATATGACTTGCATTAGATTTTTGGTCATTTGAAGCATGCCTTACATGATCTAGTCTCTTTAGGGGAGTTAAGGACTTAATCTCTTTTAAATAAATTATCTTGCATAATAAAGCATATGACTACATGAATTTAAAATCATAGGAGGAGTTAGTTGGCACCACCCCGGGATTTGTAAGTCCAAGCAGTTGGGTGGTTTGTCTCTTATGGAAACCAAAATTTTTCACCTTAGATTTAGGTGTGCTTTGACCTCAAAACTCCCAAGATTTAGGTTCAGGTTGCTTCTCCCTTCCATGGGCCATAAGCATAAATCCTCACCTCTTAGGCATTTCCATAATCTTGTGTTATAGAATCATAAGCCTAAACTTCTAATAAAATTCAACTCAAATGAATAATTCAATTTCAAAATATAAAAGCCATAGGATAATTTGAGATGCTGCTGGGTTTCTAGCATTGTGAGCATCTCTACTCTTCTTCCTTGAATAACTCCTTCTCTTTGATCAATCACATTTGATCTTAAAATAAACTAATCGATTGATAGTCCCTATTGAAATCTTTGGAGACAATGATCATTTATCTTAATCGAGTATTCTAAGGGATCTCATTTCTTAGGATATGATATGAGGGCTTGTTATAGGAACAGGGCTTGATTTAAAATATTTAAAATAAACCCTACTTTATTTTTCCATGTAAAGTTGGGGAAGAATCTTTGGTACACATGCATCCATTATCCTTAGAAGTCCTGGTTGAGGTGATTAGGTCCATTGTAGGGTGGTGACTTCTAGCTTTAGAGATAGTACACCTCTCCTTAATGTCATACTCGATCACCCTCAATAAGAACATTTGCAAATCTACGTGGTGTCAAAAATTGCATAAAAAGAAAAGAAGTATATTTCCATCTTTATTTTATTCTGCATAGAGTGAAGATGGAAGTATATTTATATTCTTTAGAAATTCTTATAAAAATTTTACCACATAGATGTATTTTGATGGTGTGACTTCCTTTCAAAAAAGGAGAAAAATAATGATCTACTTTTCTGGGAATAGCAGGGGTGGGAATAGTCCTTCTAACTTCATAACATGATGTGATGAGATTTTTGTATCATCTGTCCAATCTATGCACCAACAACAAAGCCTAATATGAGGCTATGATTGTCGGTCTAGAGTTAGCCATTATACTATGCATCCAGAGGATCAACATCTTTTGGGATTCTCAATGAGTTATCAACCAAATTGATGGGTCTTACAATGCTCTAAACCCTGAGCTCTATCATTACCACATGTATAACATGGAGTTGCTGGTCCAAATCCCAGAGGTTATCATCTACAAGATTCCTCGAGGGGAAAATGCAATAGCAGGTGCATTAGCCAAGCTTGCCAAAGAACTGACATGTCTGGAAGATGAGTCCACACCAATAAGGGTCCAAAATAGACAAGTCCTATCACTTATTGATGTTGAACTCATCGATAGACTCTCTATTGATGGGGAGGTTATCGTTGCCAAAAGGGATGATGAGTCAAATTGGAGGAAACCATTGATGGATTATCTAAATACAGGAAAACTACCTCAAGAGAAGCCACTAGCCCATCAAGTGAAGCAGAGATCTCTCTCATACAATCTCATGGATGGCACTTTATACCGGCAGTCCTTCAATCATATGTGATTAAGTTATTTAGAAAAACACAAAGTCTGTAAGATTGTGATCAAGTACAATCATGTTTATGCTGAGCTCACCAATATGGTCTAAAGATGAAAGCCAAGATCAAGAGACTAAGATACTACTGGCCTTCGATGATCACAAACTGTATGGACGTAGCTAAGAGAAGCCACAAATGTAAGGTACACGGTGTGGTCTTTCACTAACCACCCAATATTCTGCATCCTACATTGGTCTCATGGCTATTTGAGTGTTGGGGTACCAACATAGTGGGTCTGATTGATCCTCCTTCTTCCAAGGGTCATCGGTTCATTCTTGCTGCCACTGACTACTTTTCCAAGTGGGTAGAGGCAATCACACTCAGAGAGGTCTTAGCTCAGCATGTGCTCCAGTTTTTTAGGAGCCATATACTATATTGGTTCGGAGTGCCTTGACAAATTATATCTGATAATGGTATTGCATTCTAGAAGATTAAAACTAATAACTTTTCCCAAAGATACAGCATAGATTAGAGATATTCCACCATCTATTACCTGAGGGAAAATTGCTTAGCATAAGCCTTCAATAAAACTCTCATCCAGATATTAAAGAAGACACTCGATGATATCAAGCGACAGTGGCATGAGTAGTTTGTTGAAACCTTGCGGGCTTACCGCACCACATACAAGACTCCAACTCAATCTACCCCTTTCATCTTAGTGTACGGGTCTGAAGCAATTATACCATTAGAAGTCCAACTCTCATTATTAAGGATAGTTGTGGGTAGTGATTTCCCAATGGAAAAAAATGCCAAGTTTTAGTTAGAATAGCTCGAAGGTTTGGAGGAGAGACACCTCTAGGCATGCCAGAACCTCAAGTTGTATAAAGCTAAAATGATTCAAGCTCATAATAGGTTGATCCGCCCTAGAGCTTTTCAAGTAGGAGAGCCTATTTTAGTTCTAAGGATACCAATTATTGCCCGTTGAAAGATGAGAGGCAAGTTTGAACCCACTTGGGAAGGTCCTTTCACCATAGAAAAGGCCTACCAAAGAGGATCTTATAAGCTTATAAATTATAAAGGAGAGCACCCTATGCTTCCAATCAATTGGCTCTACTTGAAGAAATATTACCATAAATCTTGTTTGAAAATAATCATCAATAAAACTTCGTTCTATTTCAAATTCCATCTCTTCATATTGGCTAAAAATATCTTTTCTTGCGAATCTGCCTCGATGTGTTTTGGGTAGGTGTAAGGAAGCCAAGTGGCATCCTTTCCTTTAGCAACACAACACCAACATAAACTACACACAACCACATATAAAATGAACACATATCTTTCATCTCGCTATTTTGATGTGGAGCCCTCTCAGCAACACACTCATTAGTCGTTCTAGGTGTTGATGTGTTACCTCATAGCATCACCCTGGTCCCTTGTTCAAGAGGATGTAAGTCTGCTATGCTGCCTTCCTAACTTGACCACTGCACACTGATAAGCACCTTGTTAGAATGGTAGGCCTTACTGCACGGTTGATAAGCTACCCTCATGTTGGCTCCGTTTAAGAGTATGTAGGTCTACTACGCCTTCTTCTTAAACTAGCCATCGTGAACTAACTTGGTTGAGTATATATGGCAAACACACAAACACATATCTTTTGTCTCGGGCTATTTTGATGTGGAATAATTCCCATGCAGCACTCACACATTAGCTTCTCTATGTCGGGCTAACATGCTACCTTACTAGTGTCACCCTAGTGGTTACTTGTCTAGCGGAAGTAAGTCTACATGCTTTTTTCCTAACTTGACTGCTGCACACCGATGGGCACCTTATTAGTTTAGTAGGCCTTACTGCGCAGCTGGTAAGCTACCTCATGATAACTTTGTTTAAGATGATGTAAGCCTTATGCTTTCTTCTTAAACTAGCCATCATGCATTGATTGGGTCAAGTAGATTTGAGGCTTAGGATAAGTCCCCCAGTTGCTCCTTTCCTCCTGACTACTTCAAGTCTAGGTCCAATCCTTACATGAGACTCCCCACTTGGTAGTCTCCCTAGGTCGGATAGCACTTATCGAGCCGAAGAAAGACTATTCCGGTAATCAATTCTGCTTTAGGGAGATGTAAGACTACACGTCTTTCTCTAGACTGATTGTTGCACACCGAAGAGCACCTTAGGTTGGTTGGTGTTTGCCATGCTGATGGTGACCCACCCAGTGGATACACCAATCATGGCAGGTGTAAGTCTACAAGCATTCTCCCAGAGTTGTCCACTGTATACCTATAGGCTTTCTTTTACAGGGTTTTGGATAAAGCCCCTTGCGGCACCTCCTATGTAGGCACTCTATTTAGATCACATCTTAAGCGACCCATTTAGACACTACCCTAGTTACTTTTGGATTGGACAATCCCCCTTTTGTAGTATCCATCCCTGTGGTTGGAGAATTTGTCCTGCAAATATGTAGATTCTCCCTTGGTCTGACAAGTCTGAGATAGGACTAGGCTGATATGAGCTCCTTCTCAGTGTGGTCCCTTGCACACCAATAGGGTCCATGCAAATAATAAACATATATTTATCTTTGATTGTAGATTAGAAGGAAAACCCCTAGAGGTACCTTTTCCCAAGTAGGCATTCTATCTTTAGGGTAGTGTCAGCAAAACTACATATAGGAATCGCCTGACTACTTTTGAGTTGAGATAAGTCCCCGGATCGGCACTCTCTCAGTAGTCGCCCTTAGGTCGGGTTTGACTTCTTGTGCCACCAACAAGTCACCCCGGTGGTCATCCTTACTTTAGGAGATATAAGTCTATCACGCATTCTCTCCAGCATGACCATTGCACACTAACGAGTAGCCTTAGGTCAAGTTCAATTTATTGTGCTATCAACTAATCACCCAGTGGTTCCTTGTTCAGGAAGTTGTAAGTCTACAATCTTTCTTCTTAACTTGACCATTACAAACCAAAATGCATGCCTTAGGTTAGTTAGCTCTACCTCATGGTCGATAGACTATCAATTTGGATTTATAAATTTAAGATAGGACTAGGCTGATATTAGCCATTCTTAGTGGATCCATCGCACACTGACAGGGTCCATCTTAAAATTTAAATGAAATTGATTCTGACAATTCTTGAGTCGATATGAGTCCACAGCGATATTTGCTCAATTAGTCATCTTAGGTTAGGTTCGATTTGTTGTGCTAGAAACTGATCACCCAGTGGTTATTTTTTTAGGAAGTTGTAAGTCTATAAGTTTTCTTCCTAACTTAACCATTCTACATAAAAAATCAACCCTTAGGTTGGTTAGTTCTACCTAATGATTGGTAGACTATCCCTTTGGATTTGTAAATCTAAGATAGGCCCAAGCTGATATTAACCCCTTCTTAGTGAATCCATCGCACACTGATAGTGTCCATTTCATCAAATTCACCATCCTCCCTCTACGGGAGACCAAATTTAAATCCAATTCATCCCTAGCTGATCTGAGCTCATATTTCTAGTAGATGTGCCTTTAAAATGTGAATCATATCCTCTCCCTAGTGGAGCACTCATTAAATCAAACTAAATCAAATCCCTATCCCTAGTGGATGATCTGAACTTGCTTCTTTAGTGAAAGATTCATGCACTCATCCCCAGTGGATCTTTTATTCCCAAATCATGTCAAAATCAAACTTTTATTTTCTATGGACAATCTGAACCTGCTTCCCTAGTGGAAGGTTCATGCTTGATCCGTCCATGGATCTTTCCTTCCTCTCTTATGCCCTTGGCATAAGTTGAGTTGCATTGCACTAAGATCTTGATTTCTTCTACATCTTGGGTTTAGAAGTAAATCATCTCAGTTAGTGGTTGCAATCTTTTGGACGTTGTTGATCATCTTGGTTAACACCAATACGTGTGGTTCACCTAGTTAGTTACACCATACCTATTGGGTGCCCTTTCTTGACCTCAATTTTGGAGTGAGCCCTCAACTTCATCATCATAGATCTAGGACACTTATAGACACTAAGATCTCTTTAGTATTAAGACACTTCTAGTGATTAGGTGAACACTTAATCTAAGCCTAGAGACTTGGAAGGGTTAGACATAGGAAGAGATTATGCCATAGGGATTTAGGAAGTCTTGCCTACCCTATAGCCTTAATCCTTACTTCATTCTTGCAAACCAAACCTTAATTTTAAATGCAAGATCATAAATCCAATCCCAAATCAAATGACTGAAACCCATGATTAAATTCAAATTTTGAATCCCATCCTAAGCCCATTGATTTTATCTAATGGACTTAGCCTTAACCAAATTCAAATCAACCCCAATTCAATTGACTTTGTTAAATATTAAATTCAATCTTAAATCAAATCCCAACCTAAATTCCAAATCAAATCTAACTCCAAATGATTGTTACCCATGATTAAATTTAAACTCCAAAATCCCTTCCTAAGCCATATGAACCACCTTCATATGCTTATAAAACTCTTTAAACCAAATCAAATTTGGTTGATTTCTTTATAAATTCATTCCTTCATTTATATTCACAAATATAACTGAAATCTAAATTCAAACCATTCAAATCAAATCAAACTAAATCAAACCAAATCAAGACCTTTCTTAAGCCATATGGATCCACCTTCATAAGCTTAACCAAATCTCAATCCAAATCAACCCAAACTCAATTGATTTCTTTATAAATCAATCATTCTTTCATTTATATTCACAAATATAAATGAAGCCCACCCTCCAATGACAAAAAATAAATCAAACCAAATCAATTCTCTACTTAAGTCCTTTTGACCAACATCCCTCAACTTGGTCAAATTTGCTTCCAAACCACTCCAAACTCAAGTGATTTTCTCAAGAATCATTTATTTTCTTCATTTATATTCATAAATATAAATGAAATATAAATCCAAGTGGCCAAAACTAAACCCAAATCAAATCAAATTTCCAATTTTAGTCTTTTTAGCCAAATTCTTGAACTTAGCTAAATGATACCCAAATCAACTCATAATGGATTTCCTCATGATTCAATCATTCCTTCAATCATTATTCCAAATATAAACATAAACTACAATTATCAAACCAAATCCAAGCTACCCAAGTCAAACCCAAGTTATCTTTTGACTTGAAATTATCATATGAACCAAAATCCATATGGCTTCAAACCATTTGCAATTGGATTTATATTTCCATCTCAAACCCATTTACCAATACAACTAAACTTGAATCAAGCCATGATCAAGTTAATTGACCCATTTAGGTCCACTTGACCCAAAGTGAACTAAAAGACCTTTTTTAACCAAGTTCTAATCCAAACCAAATTGGATTAGACTAAGCCCATCTAAACCTCATATCATGATCAACAATCATCCTAAGGTGATTAACTACCCTGAATTGGGTCAAACCTAGTCAACTTAATCCTTTGACTAGGCCAACCTTTAGCCCAAATGAAACCTAAACAAGCCAAAATCCATCATATGCTAAATTTATTGAAACCATTAACTCAAACTGACTCATAATCAATGATTGAATATGATCAAACCCTCAATAGAGCCAAACCAAGTTCAATTGACCATTTGACCTAAGTTGACCCAAATTGGCTTAAAAAGCTAAAATGGGTCAAACCAAGATTTGATCTAAATTGATTTCAACCAATACCTCAAGTTCTTTCCAAATCACTTATTGAACTTGATCAAAGTCATGATTGAGCCCAATTTGACCAATTGGTCATCTTGACCCAACCTAGCCCAAATTGACCTAAAGGGTCAAATTGGCCAAAATCCAAATTAATTCCAAATTAAACCAAACCAAAGCATACAATCATTTTCAATTAACCAATTGAACATGAACCAACATTTAACCCAACTCAATTTGGTCAAATTAGTCAAATTGGTAACTTAGCCCATTTGACCTATTTGAATCCAAATGAGCCAAAATCAAACCTAAGCCAAATTAATCAAAACCACTTGAACCAAAACTCTTCAAAACATCATTTGAACTTAATCAAGCATTGGTTTACCCAATTTGACCAATTAGTCAACCCAACCAACCCAAATGAGCCTATTTTGACCATATGAAGCCAAATCACCCAAAACTAACCTATGGGACCTTAGGACCTAGCCTAACCCGACCCAAACCAGTCCTAACTCATTCCCAAACCAGCCTAAATCCATAGTGGGCCCCACCCAAGAAATGAACCATTGGACAAATCTTCTTTCCTTTGGGTCTTCACACTAACAAGTAATGTTAACTTCTCCATCACCATGGCAGCCTCCAAGCACTCAAGTGATGCTCCACCTGACCCACCTAGCACACCTAATCCTCCTTAGGTCGGCCAAGGAACAATGGGAGTTCAACTCCTCCTCATACAGGCCAAAATTAAAACCCATGGATTCAAGCTGATAGATCTTTGCACAGCAGCCCTTGGGAAGCCTCCCACAACTCCCTCCACTCAAGATGAGAAACGTGGAGTTGAACACGACCTCTCTGATGCCCTGACGGTGGCCTGCCGGCTGAAACCTACCAGATGTCCTTCACGCACGATTTTGGGGTATACTCCCCCAATTCGAGTGGGAATAGACACAAATTGCATTGTGAGAGTTCCTTAATCATTTTTCAAACCCCACAGAGCCTTTCCAAGTATTCTTGAAGCCTCCCTCGATCAAATTTCTTCTTTGCGTGCAAAACTGAAATAGGACAGCCTTCTTCCAATCAATACTCCCTCTTTACTCAATCAAACCTAAATTCCTCATGCCCACACCATTCTCATACTTTGTCAAAGCCAACCGAATCATTCCCAAACCTTCCTAACCACTGGAGACCAGAGTTCGATCGAAGCTGAGGCACCTACGTGTGTGGCTTGGTCGACCGAGAGCTCTACACCAAATCAAGGCTCGTGCAGCTCAGTAGGGCTTCATCTCAACCAGATGAAGCTTACTCAGTCGTTCAAATCGCCAGATGGTGAGGTAATTTTGCAAAATCAAGCTCCCTAGTGAAAATCATTTGGTCCTTTGTGAAGTGAATGTGCATTTGAGTAAGACTTAGAAGAGTTATCCATAGGAATAGGTCATGCCTTAGGTGTGTTAGGAAAATTTGCCTACCCTTAGCTTGAACCATTCCTAACTTTCCTTCCTTCAAGCCAAACTCCAAATCAATCTTATTTGATTTTCTCCAAACTCAAATCAACTCCATGTAATTGAAATCCATGATTGAAATCCATAATTGAAATCCATGAATGAAATTCCTAAGTCCAAATCTTTCCTAAGTCTTTAGTTTCCCTCTTAAGGACTTATCTGAAATCATGATCAAAACCAAATCAAATCCTTGAGATTTTCTCATGATTTATTTATATTCTAATTTATATTCACATATATAAATGAAATATAAATTCAAACCAATCAAACTATGCTCAAAATTCAAAATCAATTCATGAAATTTCCTAAGTCCCTTAATCTTCCACTTAAGGACTTAGCTAAAATCATGATGTAAACCAATTCAAATTCATGGTATTGTCTCATAACTCATTTATATTCACATATATAAATGAAATATAAATACAAATAAATCAAATTAAATCCAAAAATTAAACATCAAATCTAAAATCCTTCATAAGTCGTTAATTCTCACTTAAGGACTTAACCTAAATCATATTCAAATCAATTCAAATTCATGGGATTTTCTCATAACTCATTTATATTCTCATTTATATTGACATATATAAATGAAATATAAATATAAATCAATCAAACCAAATTCAAAAATTCAAGCTTCAAACTCCAAAAATTTCCTAAGTCCTTTAAATTCCCTTAATGGACTTAGCCTAAATCATGATCAAATCACTTCAAATCCTTGAAATTTTCTCATGATCCATTTATATTCTCATTTATATTCACACATATAAATGAAATATAAATTCAAACAATCAAAACCAATTCCAAAAATC
The DNA here is from genome assembly GCA_021442155.1 of Cymbidium sinense. Classification (NCBI taxonomy): domain Eukaryota; kingdom Viridiplantae; phylum Streptophyta; class Magnoliopsida; order Asparagales; family Orchidaceae; genus Cymbidium; species Cymbidium sinense. The sequence continues at coordinate 35,462,838 of CM038216.1, read as the reverse complement.
AAACTCAAATCCACTCAAAATCAACCTAAGCCTTTCAAGTCAAAATCTTGAACTTAGCCACATCAACTTCAACTCAAGACAAACTCTTGATTTTCTTTCATGATTCGATCAACCCTACAATCATGAACCCAAATATAAATACAAAGTTCAATCATTTAATCAAAATCCAATTCAAAAATCAAACATCATATCCTTTCATATTCTTCCTTTGAATATGAAATTGTGAAATGAATCAAAACCTATTTTGACTTCAAACCACTTGCAAATGGATTTATATTTCAATCATAAGTCCATATACAAGTTCAATCAAACTCAAATCAAGCTTTGACCAAGCCATTTCACCCACTTAGGCTCACTTGACCCAAAGTTACCTAAAGTACCCTTATGAGCCAAATTCTAATCCTAACCAAATTGGATTGAATCAAACTCACCTATGCCTCTCATCATGATCAACAGTCATCATGGGATGACCAATCAATCAAATTGGGTCAAACCAAGTCAAACCTAAGGGTTGACCAAGTCAACTTAGCCAAAATGAAACCTAACATAGCCAAAATCCACTATAGGCCAAATTGATTGAATCCATTGACTTAAGTTCATTCATGAACTATGTTTGAACTTGACCAAGTCAATATTTGAGCCTAACCTAACTCAATTGGCCACTTGACCCAAGTTGACCCAACTTGACCTAAAAAGTCAAAATGTGTTAAAACTTGATCTAAGACAAATTGATTGAATCCACTAGGTAAAGTTCATTTCAAATCACTTGTTGAACTTGACCAAAGCCTCAATTGGCCAACTAAACCTAACCTAGCCCAATTGACCTGACCCAACTTGACCTAAAAGGGTCATGTTGAGCTAAATTCAAACTTAAAAAAAATTGATTGGAAAAAAAGATACTAATCCACTACATATCACAAACCAAACCTAAACCTATCCTTGACCTAGCTCAAATAGGTCAAATGGGTCAAATAGGTCAACTTGACCAAATTTGACTAAAATCAAAACTAAAATTGACCAACCATTTCAAATGATGACCCACTTGACCGATTGGTCAACTTGACCTAACTTGACCCATTTTGACCTAAATGGGTCAACATGAGCCAAACCATACCAAATGAACTCCAAATCGAATGAAACTTGGCCTAACCTATTTTCTCAACATACCCAACATATTCAATTTCAAAAATCAACCAAATGACCATTCTACCCCTAGGCCATGGAACAAATTTTTTGTCAAATCCATGGGTAATTTGGTCAAGCTCTCTTCAGATCAACTTGATACCTTTCTAACAGGTCAAGTGGGCCCAATGAAGAGTGGTTCACCCAACCCAATGGGTTTAGGTCAGCCCAAATGGACCCAAGGCCAAACCCAACCCCCTAGCTCAAATTGGCTAATTCAAAAACCTCCCTCCACCTGATTTGAAGCACATGAGAGGTTACCAATCCACTCAAGAGCTCAAACTGACTATGTACCAACTCTAAATAGAACAAACAACCCTTTCCATATGGTTAATTGGATCAAAATGGCTACCCAAGTAGGGCTGCAAATGAACCAAACTGAATCGAGTAGAGCCCTGTTCGAGTTCAAGCTCGTTTGCCAATATTGAGCTCGAGCTTGGCTCGAGCTCGATTAGAACTTTTAGGATGGTGTTTGACCTTAAGCTCGTTTAAAAAAATTATGTTCGAGCTCAGCTTGAGTTTGTTCGTGAGCTCGGTTCAGATTAGGCTTATCGAGCCTATTAACAAGCAACTCATTTAATGAAATAAATGAGCCTTAATCGAGCCTTAATTGAGCCATTATCAAGCCTTAATCGAGCCTTAATTGAGCCTTATACAGTATCATTTATGAACAAGCCTTAATCGAGCCTTAATCGAGCCATTATTGAGCCTTAATTGAGCCTTATACAATATCATTTATGAACATGCCTTAATCGAGCCTTAATCAAGCCATTATCGAGCTCCTTAACGAGCTTGTTCGTGAGCTTTAAATGATACTGTTCACTAACATAACTGCACTGAACAATAACTTGTTCAAGCTTATTCATTTAATAATTGAGTGTTTATAAAAGTGTTCAAGCTCGTTCGATTAATTAAATGAACGAACATAAATGAGTTATAATCGAGCTGAGTCACGAGTAGCTTGTTGAATGCTCGGTTCATTTACGCCCCTATACCCATGCTTTGGCCATACAATTGCCATAGGGGTAGATATACTCCCCCCTAATTCCATTTGAATTGATCACCCTCATTATCGATTGAGTCCCAGTGAGTGTTAGGATCCATTAGAGAGCATTCCTATGCTTCCTAGGAGGGATTTAAAAAGAACATTTCTCAGTTTTCTTCATTTGAAAATATGGGAGATCCATTGAATCCTCAACTTCTTCCACACAACATTCTACTTCAATTTCCTTTGCACACTCCCTTAGGGGATCAAGTCGAGTGCACCCAAGCTCTCATTCAAGTTCCCAAAGCAAGGAAGAGTTGAATTGGATCAAAGCCACAAGAAAGAGGAAGAGGTGTTGGTCCATAGAGAGATCTATTCAAATCCAAGGCTTGAAACTTTTAGCAGGGCTTCGTCTCAACTAGATGAAGCTACCACATCGAGCTTGAGGGACCAAGGCTTAGGAGGTGTGGTCATTTCTTAAAATTATCATGGCTTGAAATTCCACCATTGGATGGCTTGTAATTGTGCTTAGATGGGTGTTTGTCCCAATCAGCTTGAGCTATCAAATCATGGGCGGCCTCCATTGATCCTCAAGAATAGGAGAATCTTAATGTCACACTTTGGATGGATGAAGATTAGCTTTTATAAATTTATCTTTTAAAAACAAATGATCTCATTCATCCTTGATCAATGGTAGAATCAAATCTAATACCAATTTTTGATGACATCTAAGTAGGCACATAGTGCATTATAATTTATCTGCTTTTCTTTGCTAAATTAGTTAGATTTAATTTAATTTAATTAATCTTCTTAATTTTCTTGCCCTCAATAAAATCAAAAATATGAGGTAAATTTCTTTGGAAAGATAATTAAATATAGAATATTCTAAAATTAATTTCAATAGATTTTGAGTTATACTTTTCTTTGATTTTGTGTTTTAATGGAAATATTATTTTGTTAATTATCCCTTAATTAATCCTCTGATTGATCCCAAATTTCTTGGGTATATTTTGGGGGATGACTTTTGCCTTCCCTAAATTTCATGGGATTTATTGAAGGTTTAATTAGGGGAATTACAAATGTATTTCCTAATTACTCCCATAATATAATTAAGGATACTTAAGAGTGTGATTAGTGTTTTTATCTCTCATTGAAGTTGATTAAGGTTAGATCAGTGAATAGGAGATTTGGGAATAATTTTATTTCTCTAAGCTATTCCCTAAATCTCCTTCTTTCTTAATCTCTCTCTTAATTAAGTTAATTCATTATTACCCTCTTAATTAATCTCAAAAATTCTAAAACCTTCAAACTTAATTAATCTACTTTTAGATGATGCTTTGGGTGGAACCTGTTCAATTATAAATCAAACCCAAACTCACATGAGGAGTGTTTTGAAATTACTTAAGTTAAACCCTTAGCTTAATTAACCATTAATCTTGAGCCAAATGCATTAGGCCCCTTTAGGTTCATTACAAATTTAAATTCCTTGTGAGGTTTTATGTCATCTCATTGGCTCATAATTACTTGGTTAACTATGCTAAGGTGGTGTAGGTAAGGGTTAACTTGCTTAAGTCATACCTTAACCTAATTAAGATATAAAAATAATCTAATCATCTAAAAATTAAACATAAATATCAAACACATGTGGGAAAGGGTAGAAATATTAAACTTAACTCACATTTTCAAAACTAAATCAAACTCAAGATCAAACAAAAATCACACTAAATGAATTTTGATTTATTTTAAACTTTCTTATTTCATAAGATTATCTTTAGGATTTAATTAAAGTGAATCATTACTTTGATTCTTTCTCCAACATGTTAAATTTGTATGTCATGTGGTTTCATGCATTCATACTTTTCAAAATTCAAATTTAAAATGAAAATGTTTACTTTATTTCAAATTTGCATGTGTTGGCTAAAGTAGAAATATGAGTGGCTATTATCACTATTAAATTCAAATTATTTTTAAAACGTATGAATCAATTATCAAAACTAAAAGTGCTACTTATATTTTAATTATAAGCTTGCATGTGAATAATATATAAAGATGCTTAGTTTAGGCTTTCCTTCATTTCTCTTTTAGTGTAGTTTTGAATAGGATTGGGTAAGATGTGGTTCATTTGAAAACAACCTAACACTTGCCTAATTCCATCCTATTCATTCTATATACTATCAATTGAGGGGATACCTATACTTGCATATATAAATTGCATAAATCCAAATAAATCAATTAATTGCATTCTTTCTCTTTCATTCATTTCTTTTGTACATATGTTTGTGTTTAAGGAAAGTGGTATATTTTTCTAGAAAACACTAAGGTTGTGAGGCCTTAAGTAGCTGTAAGTAAGTCTTGTACCATACACCTCTACTTAATAATGGCATTGTACTCACTTATGCCTTTCTTACTTTCATGTGTGCATGTGAAAATTGGATATGAAACCCCTTCTCTACTCAATGAAAATCATGCATCTTAAAATTCCAAATTTCCTTAAATGAATTACTTAGCATGCATCATAAAGTTTGTTAAATATTCTCATTTGTATGTATAGATATGCTTAGGACTCATTCATATACATGTTATACATGTTAGGAAAGAAATGAAGTAATGTATGTTTTGTGAATTTGGTTCATTTAGTTTAATCTTAAAATGTCTTTCTTTTTTAATGGGTTTGTTTAGAGTTTATCTAAACTTAAGATTAATTAAAAGACTTAATCAAAACATTCACTAAACAAAACTAAAATGTGAATTCACTTTAGAAATTACTTAGGTTAGGGAAGGAAAGAGAAGTTCTCTTCTCTTTCCCTCTCTTTATAACTTAGTAATTAATTGTAGGATTCACTTGAACTTAATCAAAACATGAAATAAAATCAACCCAAAATCAACTAAATCACTTAAATGAAACCATCCTCTAAGTTGAACGTGCTTCACACTTAAAAAATTCTAACTTAAAGCTATAGCTAAGCATACCACACAAACCTTTAAAGCACACACATTAGCCTAAATCACCACTTCTAGCTTTAGGTTAGGTCGGTGCATGATTTGATGTTTGTTCTATTTTGTGATATATATTTTAGACTGGATGTTAGGATGTATGCTCGTAGAATGAATGGTAGGGCGATCTTAGTCTAACTATTATTTTCTATAGGGGATTGTGCTTAAGGGATGATGTAATAAAAATATAAATGCTTTTGCTTACAGGTGCTTTATACTCTTAAGCATAATCCAATAGGCTAGGTGGACTTAGTCACCCATGTGTGGGTGATAAGTCCAATATAAATGCTTGGGATTTGTATGGTTTGTTTTAGCAAATCTCTATTTTGCAGGTATTAGTTAGATTTCCATTCTTTTTTCCTTTTCATGTAAATTTTGCAATTAGGATTTTAGAGTGATTATTATGGGGATTAGGATGAGAATTAGTCATAAGATCTTATCTTATGCATCATGTTCAACCTTTGGAGCATCCACATTCCAACCATCCAAAAGATGGAACCAAAGAAGAAAGAAGAAGAGAAGAAGAAAGAAGAAAAGAAGAATGAAGAATGAAGCTTGAAGACCCCTATAACAATGAATTTCTTGCTTAATTATAATTTAATTTATTTGTAATCCGGGTTGTACAAGGGTAGAGCTTGGCTACCTAATTTATTTTCATGTTTGTGGGGTGGTGCCCAACCACACTCGGCCTTTTATTCTTCTTATGATTAACTTTATAAATTGATTGATAATTTTTTTAGCTTTTGCATCAAGTGGCATCTTTTTTGTAGTTTCTTCCTTGCTTTATGTATGGTTTGGATGTGGATTAGGCTGTTAGGAAAAAAAATCTTTTACCAAATCTAACAACTCAAAACTAAAAATAAAGAATTCATAACCTCACCTAAAGCTTAGTTTTAAAATCAAGATAAAAGAATTAGCAACCCCTTAGATGGATGAGTATTTATTTTACAATATCATGCACAAATGAATCTTAATTACTCTTGATTGGAGGGCTTCCACCTTTGTTAGAGAAACTTGGCTTGACCTTTGAGATCCGTGCTGGAAACACACCTCCTCCCTTCTCGTTGATTTTGGCCAATATCTTTATTTCTTATGCATTAGGCATATGAATCCTATTAGCTTGATTCAAAATAATTATCCAAAAATAAAAATAAAATAAAATCTAAATTGGATTAGATTTAGGTCATTTAAAGCATCCCCTTACATGATCTAGTCTTTTCAGGGAGTGAATTTAAGGACTTAGTCTCTTTCTAAATAAATAATAGCCTAGTTATCTTACATAAGAATAAGACTTGCCTACATGTATTTAAAATTGTAGGAGGAGTTAGTTGATGGCCACTCCTAGACAGTTGTAAGTCCAATAGTCAAGTGGTTTATCCTCTCTTATGGAGGTAAACCATATGCTCATTTTTTCCTTAGATTTAGGTCGGGCTTTTGGCCCTCACCAAAGCTCTCTAGATTCAGGTTCTGAGATTGCTGCTCCCTTCTATGGGCCATAAGTATAAATCCTCACCTCTTAGGCATCTCCTTAATCTCATGGTAAGGAATCATAAGTCCTAAATTTCTAATAAAAAATGTAACTTAAACAAATTAAATCAATTTCAAAAATGTAAAGCCCAACCATAGGATAGTTTGAGATGCTCGCTAGGTTTCCTAGCATCGTGGGCATCTCCTACTCATCTTTCTTTTGGCTTCAATAATAACTCCCTCTCTTTGATCAATCCCATTTGATCTTCAAAAAACTAATCGATTGATAGTCCTTACTATTGAAATCTTTGAAGACAATGATCATTTACCTTAATCGAGTATTCCTAAGGGATCTCATTAGAATGTAATTACTATGGGGCTTGCCCCTGTAGGAAGCTTAACGAATCTGATTTAAAATAATTGCTAGTTTACTTTTCCATGTAAAGTTGGGGAGGAATCTCTAGTACATATGCAGGGCCATCATCCTTAAGAGTTCTTATTGAGGTGATTAGGTCCATTAAAGGGTACTGACTTCTACCTTTTGAGATAGTACACTATTCCTCAATGATGTACCTGATCACCTAAATAAGCACATCTCTAGATCTGTGTGGTGTTCTAAAAAGAAGAATTTTATATTCTTGCCTTCTCACCATAAATTGAAGGCGATCATATAGAAATTTTTCTCCACAGATTTTTCTGGCAACTTCGCTGAGGAAGGTTCCTCTCTCCATCTTTGGTAAATGATCATTGTCTTTGAGTATCAATAGTGGATCTATACTTTGGTAGGAATCTGAGACTATCTTGCTTTCCATTGGCACATAGCTTATTTCATTCTTAAGTTGAGTTAGCCAACTTCTTTAGGTTTTAGGACCATTGTGTTGGTCTTAAAACCCTGTTCTTCTCAATGGGTAAAATAAAAGATCTAAATAAAAAGAAAACATTTATAGACTTCCTCATTATCATTTTTATGATAAGGAAAGGTTCATTCTAACATAATAAAGATAAAATAAATTTTCCATAAGAACTTTGCTTTTCAAAAAGCACTCTTTCAAAAATACACTTAATAAAATATTTTTCACAAAAAATTTGTCACCCTCATTTAACAATTCCCATAATTGTTACATGTAGGAATTTTCCAAAAATAAAAAATAAAACTAACAAAATTTTCCAAAAGCATAAATGAACATTTTCCTTCAATTCATTTTGATGAAAATTTCATTTTTAAAATAAAATGAACAATCATCTTTCCAAAAATCAAAATCAAAATCAAAAATAAAGTTTTCAAAAAGCACACATGAACCTTTCCATTCAATACACTCACACCTATTGAATGGAAGCTTCATTTTTCAAATAAATTAAATTTTCTGAAAACACAAATGAACATCTTCCTTCAATTCATTTTGATGAAGATTTCATTTTCTAAATAAAATGAACAATCATCTATCAAAATAAAAAATAAAGTTTTCAGAAAGTGCACTTGAATCTTTCCATTCAATACACTCAAACCTATAGAATGGAAGTTTCATTTTCAAATAAAATTAAATTTTCCAAAAGCACAAATCAACATCTTCTTTCAATTTACTTTGATGAATATTTCATTTTTCAAAATAAAATAAACAATCATCTTTCCAAAACTCACAATCAAAAATAAAGTTTTGAAAAAGCATACATGAATCTTTCCATTCAATATATTCACACCTATTGAATGCAAGTTTCATTTTCAAATAAAACTAGCAAAACTTTCCAAAAGCACAAATGAATATATTCCTTCAATCCATTTTGATGAAGATTTCATTTTCAAAAATAAAATGAACAATCATCTTTCCAAAAATAAAAATCAAAATAAAAAATAAAACATTCAAAAAGTACACATGAATCTTTATATTGACACCAATTGAATGGAAGTTTCATTTTCAAATAAATTTAAATTTTTCAAAAGCACATATGAATATCTTCATTTAATATACCCAAATTTATTGAATGAAGATTTCATTCCTAAATAAAAATAACATAATTTGGAAACCCCACTTAAACTTATCTCACATATGATTAAGTTGGAATTCCTCTCTTTCAAAAAGCAATAACCACACACAAAATGAAATTTTCACATTTCAAAAATAAGATTGATTTTTTTTTTCTACACACCCAAATTTGTTGAATGGAAATCCTCTTTTCAAAAGTTGAAACTTAATAATCATATTTTCAAAATTCAAAAACATTTTGGAACTTCATTTAGCATACTCAAATTTGTTAAGTGAAGTCTCCAAACCCAAAATCAGAAATTTTCAAACACATTTGGAACATCATTTATCATACTCAAATTTTTTAAGTGAAGTTTCCAAATCCAAAATCAAAAATTTTTAAACACATTTGGAACTTCATTCAGCATACTCAAATTTGCTATGTGAAGTTTCCAAATCAAAAATTGAAAATTTTTAAACACATTTGGAACTTTATTTAGCATACTCAAATTTGCTAAGTGAAGTCTCCAAAATCAAAATCAAAATTTTCAAAACACATTTGGAACTTCATCTTAGCATATCGAATTTGCTAAGTGAAGTCTCCAAATCCAAAATCCAAAATTTTCAAACACATTTGGAACTTCATTTAGCATATCCAAATTTGATAAGTAAAGTCTCCAAATCCAAAATAAAAAATTTTCAAACACATTTGGAACTTCATTTAGCACACTATAATTTGCTAAGTAAAGTCTCTAAATTCAAAACAAAAAATTTTCAAGCACCTTTGGAACTTCATTCCTTAGCATACCAAATTTGCTAAAGAGAAGTTTCCATTTTCAAAACCAAACTAAATCAAAATTTTGAACACATCATTTGGAATTTCATTTAACATACTCAAATTTGCTAAGTGAAATTTCCATTTCACAAAACCAAGTGGGACTTCATCCTTAGCATACCATATTTTTTAAAGTAAAGTCTCCACTTTCACAAATCAAAAAACAAAAATTAAACACCTTAGGATTTCCTTAGCATACCTAAATTTGCTAAGGATCCTACTTTTTCAAAAATCAAACATCCAACAAACAAATGAAACACTTAGGATCTTCTTAGCATACTTAAATTTGATAAGAATCCTATTTTTAAAAATCAAATAAAACACACTTGGGTCCTTCACTTAGCTACCTAAATTTGCTAAGTGGGAATTCCAAATTTTCAAAAATAAAAAAAACACTTCATAAAAAAGAAACAATCACTTTGAAAAAAAAAATACTCGCTTAGCATACCTAAATTTGCTAATTAAAATTCCAAAATCCCCAAATAAAAACAAAATTAATTGACCCTTACTCTAACATACCCAAATTTGTTAAATGAAAGGGTCCTCAAATCAAAAGAAAATCTAAAAATTCAAATGAACATGAACTATGGAAGCATCCTTCTCAAAATATTTGAATCCATCTTCCAACATAGCTAAATTTATTGAAGTTGGATTCATATTCAAAATTTCTCTTTCAATCAAATTTCAAAATCTTCTCAAATCCATTTGAACCCCACTTAACAGTTCCAAGTTGTTGGATGTGGGTTCAAATTTTTAATTCAAATGCAAAAAACCTACAAAGAGAGAAATATGACATAAGATCATTTCCTATTATAGATTCTTACTCATGCGATGGATAGTTCAATTTTCCGCCTTTTTATAGTTGATCTAAAATGGTCGGTTCATAGTTCATTTCTCTCATGGTACGGATTTGGCTTTGGACCAAGCCAACTTCCTCTGACTAGATCATACACACCTTATACACTTTGGTAGAGGATTCAAGGGTGTGAGGATTACATGTAGGGCACTCCCCTCATGATAGTCAGTAGGACAATAGTGATCGGGCAGAAGTTGGTCATCTGGATTGATCTACCTTCCAATTCTAACATCTCCTCATTGAAGAGGAAAGCAGTGGCAGTCCCACAGGCTTTAATTTTGACATTACCAGTAGTGTTAGCCCCAGTTTTAGTATGCCCCATGGTTTCTCAGGCTGCCCCAGTGAGGGCTAGTACTATTTCATATGTACCCTCTAAGGGTAAGGCTCCCCTAATCTCAGGGCTTGCCTCCCCTACTTATGCTTACGAGTCTAGCTCTCACTCCTCCCATCCTACCAAGACATAGCATAGGAATAAGAATGGCATCATCAAGCGGTACCATACTAGGATTGTAAGGGAGATGGAGGCAGCAGCTTGTTCAGTTGTTGATGAATTCCCTATTATTACTTCACCATTGGTTATAACAAACCAGTTCCATCCTCTCTCTAGGTCAAACAGAGAGGATTTTAGGAGGATTTGCTCATCACCTCCACCTTGGAAAAGCGCCTAGTAGTTACTAGGAGGGAGGTCATGCTGGCCTCGATCTGCCTTTGCGTAGGTGGAGCTTACAAATGTTCAGAGTTCAGAGCTCAATTTGATCTCAAATCCATCATCCCCGATAATGTGGGGAAGCATATCCATCAAGAGAGGGACAAAGAGGCCCATACAGTTCATATTTCCAGTAGGGAGAGACGAAGGTTCAATCACCAGTCGACAGCTTCCACACTTATTGATTTTCTAGCTCAACGCGCTACTCACGCCGACCATACTAACATCATTCTACCTACTAGGACTAGTCATCAAAGGAGGGCAGCTCCTTTGCATAGAGAGTCAGTGGTGTCTCCACCCCACTATTCTACCCCTCGCCTGCCATTACCAGCCCAGGCCACGGCATCTTCAATTCCATCAATGGCCATGAAGGCCATATCTGAGGAGAAGCACACCCCATTGGTGATCCGGGTATGGCCAAGGGATCCCACCCCATCTACATCGCTTATTATGGTGATGCTTAGCTCACCTGCTTGACCTTCTACCCCAGTGGTGGTGCAGAAGGAGCGATGACCTCGAAGCATCATGATAATCCCTTCACAAACTCTGCTAGTACAACAGGATGCAGAGATGGTGACAATTATTTTAGAGATTGCTAATGATAGTCTAGTTGCACCAGTGATAGTGGAACATCATAGGATTATCACACCTCTCACACCTAGTGGTAGATAGGAGTGTCACTCATCTAGTGAGTACAATCCACATAAGATTGACTCTCCAGCAGTAAGCGAGGTCCGGTGCCTCTTAGTGCACGACAATGATCACACCGGTCAGCCTAGATTATTTGTACCTGCTCAGATTGATCATTCTTTAGATGAGATAGTGGCACATTTTTTCATAGAAAAGAAGGAGATCTTGGGGTATGATTGGTCAAATGAAGAGAAATTCAGCTTTGATCCCAATGAAGATGGCTTTTTGGGAGACTCAGTTGGAGGCTGCATGGTTGATACTAGATGATCTCTTCTTAGGGAGCAACAAGCCATGGAAGGTGATGAGGTTAATCAAGAAGACACCGCTCAATTAGCCTAGCACCTCTGACATTAGTTGACATAGAAAGATGAGCAGATAGATAGGATGGCACAATAGTTAAAGGACTTATTTATAGCAGTTTCAGTGCTTCAAAAATAAGCCCCATTAGTTCATCCTATTACAGTCAACATCACTAGCTGAGTTAGTGGAATGTCTTGGTCAAGACTTTACCTATTGAGCAAGGTAGCACTAGCATGTATAGGAAGGTACTGGAAAGTACTTACATACAAAAAAAGACATAAAATCCATGGTTGAGCAACAAGTGAAGCAAGCTTTGGCACAAGCCCGGGGAGGATCATCAGTTCTAAAGGGTAGACCCTACCCGAAGGAATTTGATGCTATCCAATATCCCAAGGGTTTCATGCCACCTTCCTTTAAAAGCTTTGATGGTAGTGGAAACCCAAGGCAACACATAGCACATTTCAAGGCCAACTATTGCAACACTGGTGGTAGCGATGCTTTGCTTTTTCACCTCTTCATTAGTAGCCTAGCGGGGATTGCATTTGATTGGTATGTTGAACTACCCAACAGTTCAATAAAGATATTTGCTGAGTTAGAGCAACTCCTCATCAAGAGGTTTACTGGAGCTCAACAAAGGGTTTTTATTTTAGTATAGCTTAGTTTGGGATTTTATTTATATTTTTTTAATTTAGTTTTTATTTTTTATTTTATTTTATTTTCTGGTTTTGGTTTTGCTTTAGGTTTAGGTTTTAGTTTAGGTTTTTTTAATTTATTTTTTTATTTATTTTAGGTTTACAGTATTTTATTTATTTTATTTTTAGGTTTTATTTAGTTTAGGTTTAGGTTTTTAGCTTTTTAGGATTTAATGATTAATGTTTAGGGTTTAGAGTTTAGGGTTTCGGGATGTTGGTTTTAGGGTTTAGGGTTTATGGTTTAGGGTTTAAGGTTTAGTGTTTTAGGGTTTAGGGTTTAGGGTTTATGGTTTAGGGATTAGAGTTTAAGGTTTAGGGTTTATGGTTTAAGGTTTAGGGTTTAGGGTTTTAGGGTTTTAGGGTTTTAAGGTTTAGGTTTAGGGTTTAGGGTTTGGTTTTTTTATTTTTAGGGTTTAGGGTTTAGGGTTTATGGTTCCAATTTTAGTTTAGAGTTTGGGGTTTTTGGTCTTTTTTTTAACAGAGATCAAATTCAGATTGCACATTTCAATGTACACACCAAGTTTTCAAAGACACAAGTGATGACATAGATCAAAAATGGAGCAAGCATAGAGCAAATCAAAAACCCTAGATAACTAGAACCGTCTCTACTATAAAGACACAATTCCATAAGTTGCAGATCGGATAGATCGTTCTTCAATTTCTCCAGTTCCCATAAGAACCACCCTGCCCTCTTGAGTTGTGGGATTTCCAATCATATCCCCGATCTCTCCCTTCGGCACCACCACGGTTGTAACCTCCATCGTTCCTCCCACTTCCATAACCACCACTACTCCGACCACCACCTTCGTATCCACCATCACCACAAGATCCCCCATCACCACTGCAATAACTGCCGCCTCCACCTCCGCCTCCATTACCAAATTTAGACTGAGCCTGGTTGATAGTGATGTTCTTGCGTTATGCCCATTCTTAGGGTTTTTATGTTTATGGTTTATTAAGTTTTATGGTTTAAGTTTAGTTTATAATTTATTTAGTAACTTTAGGTTTAGGTTTAGGGTTTAGGGTTTAGGTTTAGGTTAAGGTTTATGTTTAAGTTTTAGTTAAGGTTTTTATTTATTATTTATTTTTTTATTTATTCATATTTAAGTTTTTTTGGGTTTGTAGGGTTTAGGGATTAGGGTTTAGGGTTTAGGCTTAAGAGTTTGGGATTCAGGGTTTAGAGTTTAGGGTTTAGAGATGTAGGTTTAAGGTTTAGGGTTTAGGGTTTAAGGTTTAGGGTTTAAGGTTTAAGGTTTAGGGTTTACGATTTAGGGTAAGAGTTTAGGATTTTAGGGTTTAGAGTTTAAGGTTTAGGGTTTAGGGTTGAGGGTTTAGGGTTGTAGGTTTAAGGTTTTGGGTTAGTTTTCTAGTTAGATTTTTTTTATTTTTTATTTCTTTTTATTTTAGGTTTAGGGTTTAAGGTTTAGGGTTTAGAGTTTAGGTTTATGGTTCAAGTTTTAGTTTAGAGTTTAGGGTTTTTGGTTTTTTTAACAAAGAATAAATTCAGATTCAAGATTTCTTCTTTTTGATTTCATCAAGCAAGTAACACACCAAGTTTTCTAAGACACAAGTGACAACATAGATAAGAAATGAACACGCATAGTGCAAATCAAAAATCCTAGAGTACTAGAATAGTCTCTACTATAATGGCACAGTTCCATAAGCACCAGATCAGATTGACCGTTCTTCAGTTTGTCTAGCTCCCATCAAAACCACCTTGGCCTCTTGAGTAGTCAGATCGACCATCATATCCCTAATCTCTCCCTCCGCCACCACTATAGTTGCAATCTCTGCAGCTCCTCCCACCTCCATAAGCACCACTTCTCCGACCACCACCTCCATATCTACCAACACCTCCAGATCCCCCATCACCACTGCGGATGATCTTTGCCTTCACCTCCCCATCCATCTAGACTAGCACGGTTTATAGTGATGTTCCTGCCATCAAGGTTCTTCCCATTCTTAGGGTTTAGGTATATTAGGTTTTAGGGTTTAAGTTTTCTTTTTAATTAATTTAGTTACCTTAGGCTTAGGTTTAGGGTTTAGGGTTTAGGGTTTAGGGTTAGGGTCTAAGTTTATGGTTTAGTGTTTAGGGTTTTTTAGGGTTTAGGGTTTAGGGTTTAGGATGTAGGGTTTAGGGTTTCTTCTTTTTCTAATTAAGTAAATCAATAGGTTTCAATTTATTTAGCTTACTTAGTTTATCTTTTTTTTATTTTAGTTTATTTTATTTTTTATTTTTATTTAGGTTAATTTTTTATTTTTATTTAGTTTAATTTATTTATTTTAGTTTAGGTTTTATTTTAGTTTATTTCTTAGGTTTTAGGTTTAAGTTTATTTTTAGTTGATTTTATTTTTATTTTATTTTATATTTTATATTTGGGGTTGGGTTTAGGGTTTAAGGTTTAGGGTTTAGGGTTTTAAGGCTTAGGGTTTTAGGTTAGGGTTTATGATTTTTTATTTAGGATTTAGTGTTTAGGCTTTAGGGTAAGGTTTTTAGAGTTTAGGGTTTAGGGTTTATGGTTTAGTGTTTAGCGTTCAGGGTTTTAGGTTTTGGGTTTGGGGTTTAGGGTATTAAGGTTTGGGGTTTTGGGTTTTGGGTTTAGGGTTAGTTTTAGGGTTTAGGGTTATGGTTTTTTTTAATTTTATTATTTTTATGGTTTAGGGTTTAGGGTTTAGGTTTTAGGTTTGGGGTTTATGTTTATTTTAAATTAAAACCAATAGGTTTCTTAGTTTAGTTTATTTTTTTTTTTTTTTTTATTTAGATTTATTTTTTATTATATTTTGTTTATTTTAGGTTTAATTATTTTAGTTTAGGTTTTTTATTTTAGTTTATTTTTTAGGTTTAGGTTTAGGTTTATGTTTATGTTTATTTTTTAGTTTAGTTTTATTTTTATTTTATTTTTTAGGTTTAGATTTTATTTTTTATTTTTAGGTTTAGGTTTAGGTTTTTTTTTTTTTTAGGTTTATATTTTAGGTTTTTATTTTAAGTTTATTTTTAGGTTTTACTTTTTAGTTTTGGTTTAAGTTTATTTTTAGTTTTTTTATTTAATTTAGTTTAGGTTTAGGTGTATTTTATTTATTTTAGCTTAGTTTATTTTATTTTAGGTTTAGGTTTATTTTATTTTGTTTATTTTAGGTTTAATTTTTAATTATTTAAAGGTTTAGGTTGTATTTTAGGTATATTTTTTTAGGTTTAGGTTTAATTTAGTTTTATTTTATTTTATTTTAAGTTTATTTTATTTTTATTTTCCATTTAGTGTTTATTTTATATAGTTATTTTATTTTTAGGTATATTTTATTATTTAATTTAGTTTAGGCTTTTATTTATTTTATTTTAGTTTAGTTTTTATTTTTTATTTTATTTTATTTTTTGGTTTTGGTTTTGGTTTAGGTTTAGGTTTTAGTTTAGGTATTTTTATTTATTTATTTTAGGTTTAGGGTTTTTTATTTATTTTATTTTTAGGTTCTATTTAGTTTATATTTAGGTTTTTAGCTTTTTAGGATTTAATGATTAGGATTTAGGGTTTAGGGTTTAGGGTATAGGGTTTAGGGTTTAGGGTTTTAGGATTTAGGGTTTAGGGTTTAGGGTTTAGGGTTTAGGGTTTAGGGTGTTAGGGTTTTAGGTTTTAGGATTTAGGGTTTAGGTTTAGGTTTAGTGTTTAGGGTTTAGGGTTCCAATTTTAGTTTAGAGTTTGGGGTTTTTGGTCTTTTTTTAATAGAGATCAAATTTAGATTGAACATGTCAATGTACACACCAAGTTTTCTAAGACACAAGTGATGACATAGATAAAAAATGAGCAAGCATAGAGCAAATCAAAAACCCTAGATAACAAGAACCGTCTTTACTATAAAGACACAATTCCATAAGCAGCAGATCGGATTGGTCGTTCTTCAATTTCTCCAGTTCCCATCAGAACCACCCTCCCTCTCGGGATGCCCATCATATCGGATCTCTCCTCCACCATCACCACGGTTGTAACCTTTATCACTCCTCCCACCTCCATAACCACCACTGCTCTGACCACCACCTCCATTTGCACTAGCAGCTCCAACCACCAATGCGATAATCATCGCCTCCGCCTTCGCCTCCACCGCATGATCTAGACTAAGCCTGGTTGACGGTGATGTTCCTATCGTCAAGGTTCTGCCCTTTCTTAGGGTTTTGGTTTACAATTAGGTTTATTAGGTTTTGGGGTTTATATTGATTTTTTAATTTATTTAGTTACTTTAGGTTTAGGCTTAGGGTTTGGAGTTTATTGTTTTGGGTTAGGGTTTAGGGTTTGTGGTTTAGGGTTTAGGATTTACGCTTTTAAAGTTTAGGGTTTAGGGTTACAGTTTAGGGTTTAGGGTTTAGGGTTTTTTAGGGTTTAAAGTTTAGGGTTTAGGGTTTAAGGGTGTAGGTTTATGTTGTAAGTTTAGGGTTTAGGGTTTAGAGTTTTTTTTTTAATTAGGTAAACTGATAGATTTAGGTTTATTTAGTTTACTTAGTTTATTTTTATTTATTTTATTTTTTATTTTTAAGTAGATTATTTTTTATTTTTATTTAGCTTAGTTTATTTATTTTATGTTTACTTAATTTACTTTAAGTTTTTTATTTTAGTTTATTTTTTAGTTTCATTTTATTTTTTAGGTTTAGATTTTATTTTATTTACTTTTAGGTTTAGGTTTAGGTTTCTATTTTATTTTCTTAGGCTTACATTTTAGGTTTTAGTTTAAGTTTATTTTTAGGTTTTATTTTTTAGTTTAGGTTTAGGTTTATTTTAGTTTATTTTAGGTTTAAGTTTTATTTATTTATGTTTAGTTAATTTTATTGTAGGTTTAGTTTTATTTATTTTTCTTTTAGGTTGAGGATTTTTTTTCATAGTTTAGTGTTTATGTTTTAGTTTAGAGTTTAGAGTTTTTGGTTTTTTTTAACATATAATAAATTCATATTCAACCTTTTTTCTTTTCGATTTCATCAACCAAGTAGGGTATAGGGTTTAGGGTTTAGGGTTTAGGATTTAGAGTTATAGGTTTTAGGGTTTAGGGATTAGAGTTTAGGGTTTCAGGTTTAGGGTTTTAGGGTTTAGGCTTTAGTGCTTAGGGTTTAGGGTTTTGGGTTTAGGGTTTATGGTTGTAGGTTTAGGGTTTAGAGTTTAGGGTTTAGGGTTACTTTTAGGGTTTAGGGTTAGGGTTTCTTTTTTAAAAAAAGAAAAATAAATAAGTGGTGTTAGTTTATTTAGTTCATTATTTTTATTTTAGTTTATTTTATTTTTATTTTGATTTATGTTTATTTTTTTTTTATTTAATTTAATTTATTTGTTTTAGCTTTATTTGTTTTAGTTTAGGGTATTTTTATTTATTATTTAGGTTTAGGTTTAGTTTTAGGTTTATTTTTAAGTTTAGTTTTATTTTTATTTTATTTTTTAGGTGTTAGTTTTATTTTTTATTTCTAGGTTTAGGTAAAGGTTTTAGGTTTTTATTTTAGGTTTATTTTTGGTTTTACTTTTAAGTTTAGGTTTAGGTTTATTTTTAGTTTATTCTATTTATTTAGTTTAGCTTTAGGTTTGTTTATTTTTGGTTTGGGTTTAGGTTTTATTTATTTTAATGTAGGTTTAAGTTTATTTTATTTTGTTTATTTAGGTTTTTTTTGTAGGTTAAGGTTTAGGTTTAAGGTTTTATTTTTAGGTTTATATTTTAATTTTATTTTAGATTTATTTTATTTTTATTTTTCTTTTATTTTTTTAATTAGGTTTTCTTATTTTTAGTTTAGCTTAGGTTTTTATTTATTTTATTTTAGTTTAGTTTTATTTTTTTAGGTTTAGCTTTAGGTTTAGGATTTAGTTTACATTTTTATTTTATTATTATTTTTATATTTTAGTGAAGATTTTATTTATTTATTTTATTTTTAGGTTTTATTTATTTTAGGTTTAGGTTTTTAGCTTTTAAGGGTTTAGAGTTAAGGGTTTGGCATTTAGGGTTTACGATTTAGGTTTTTCTAGGGTTTAGGGTTTAAGGTTTAGGGATTAGGAGTTTAGGGTTTAAGGTTTAGGGTTTAGGATTTAGGGTTTTAGGTTTTAGGGTAGGTTTAAAGTTTAGGGTTTAAGGTTAGTTTTAAGGTTTAGGGTTTAAGGTTAAGATTTTTTTATTGATTTTTATTTTTTATTTTATTTTTTAATTTTTTAAATTAAGTCAAGTGGTAGGTTTAGGTTTATTTAGTTTATTTTTATTTATTTTAGTTTATTTTATTTTTATTTTGATTTAGGTTTATTTTTATTTTTATTTAGTTTAGTTTATTTATTTTAGGTTTATTTATTTTAGTTTAGGTTTTAAATTTTAGTTTATTTTTTAGGTTTAGATTTAGGTTTATTTTTAGTTTATTTTTATTTATTTTCTTTTTTAGGTTTAGGTTTTATTTTTTATTTTTAGGTTTAGGTTTTATTTTAGGTTTAGGTTTAGGTTTAGGTTAAGTTTACATTTATTTTAGTTTATTTTATTTTATTTAGTTTAGGTTTAGGTTTAGCAAGGTTTAGGGTTAGTTTAGGGTTTAGCATTTAGGGTTAAGGGTTTAGGGTTAGTTTAAGGTTTAGGGTTTAGGTTTTTAGGGTTTAAGGTTTAGGGTTAAGTTAGTGTTTAGGGTTTAGGGTTTTGGGTTTAGGGTTTAGGGTTTTTTAGGGTTTAAGGTTTTGGGTTGTAAGTTTAGGGTTTACGATTTAGGGTTAGTTTTATGATTTAGGGTTTAGGGTTTAAGATTTATGGTTTAGGGTTTAGGGTTTTGGGTTTAGGGTTTTAAAAAAAAAAATTAAGTAAACTGACAGGTTTAGGTTTATTTAGTTTATTTTTTATTTATTTTATTTTATTTCATTATTTTATTTTTATTTAGTTTAGTTTATTTATTTTAGTTTTATTTATTTTAGTTTAGGTTTATTTCTTTTAGCTTGTTTTTTTGGTTTAGGAAAATCTTTAAGAATCTCTTAAAGAAACTTGAGTTTCAATTACTAGAGGCTAAGAGCTCGGAGGAAGTGGGCAAGAGCGATGATCCTAGTTATTGCCCCTACCATCGCATGTTAGGACATATTTTAAAGGATTGTATCACATTTGAGGACTAGCTTGAGCGTAGCTATAAGTTGGGAGCCATAGTTATCCCTAAGAAATACTTATTAGATTAACGATCCAGTTCTGTTAGAGTAATCCTTGGGGATACTTGCGATCCTCTTAAGACCAAAGAAGGTTAGGATATCTCCCTATCCCAAACCTTTAAGAAGATCATTTCTAAGATCAAGAAGCATTCCTTGCAGGTGCCTGAAGTAGCTCAAACCTCCAACAACAAGGAAGGTTTGCTAGTTGCAATGGATAACTCGGGGAGGGTGACAGCCCATTAGTAGCTATAGCTCACCATACTTTCGATAGTCCAAGGTGGCCATCAGTCCGATTCTCCACCCTTCCCTTAGCTACCACCTCTTCTTCTAGCTCCTCTTATATCGGCAGAAGCATTGTATATGCAGATAAGGACACTAAATCCCTTACTCCACTTACTTTACTTGATTTTTATCATGTACCTCCACCCAAAAAAATTTAATGAAGAAAGCTGATTCTACTTATATATTGTTTACATCTTATGCTCTTGATTTTATTCCTATTGAAAGCTATATAATTCTAAATAAAAATAATAGCTCTAGTAGTTCTGATCTTTTCCTTTCTAATTTAGACTCGAACTATCCTTCTCTAAATCAATCGATTTCACCTCTTGAAATTGACTTGGAGTCAACTGACTCTGAGGTTCCCATAGGAGAAGTTGTAGGTATGCCCGATGAGAAGGTAGAACTTTCCACAAGCTCATCATTCCAAGAAGTCACTGAAGTCAACCTACATAGTGGCAAAGTTCTACCTCCTAGGGTAGCACCTCAGGATAAGGGTAAGGAAGTCATTAGTTATAGTGAGCAGATAGCCCCTCCATAAGATGCTCCACCCATGGATATACTTATGGAGGATCAAGCCAAAGTTCATTACAATGTCCTAGCTCACCTTAGAAATTTTTTAGCTAAGTTAAGCATATACGACGCCCTTGTCTTATCTAAAGAGTTGAAGGAATCTCTAATCAAGGCTTTACTTGATTTAGAGGTATGCTTAGCTCTGTTGACCGCTACTAAAGAGGAGGCATGCCACTTGAAGGACATCTTACTAGTTACATTCAGCGATGAAGACTTACTCCTAGGGATGACCGAGCACAACTGCCTCTTTACATTACAATAGATGTTGGCAGATACAGGCTATCCAGAGTTCTGGTTGACCAAAGTGTATCAGTCAATAATACGAGTCTCATAACCCTTGCCTACTTGAGGATCGACATCTCCAAACTCCAAAAAGAAATGATGATTTTGAGGGGATTCAATGAACAAGGTGAGAGGGCCTTGTGGTGTTTATTTTGGATGTATGTGGGGTGGTGGGGGACTCTAAGGTGTAGGGGTACTTTTGAGGTAATTGGGTACAACATTGAGGTAAGATATACTATCCTGAAAGATAGAGGCATCACCCTACAATAGACCTAATCACATAATAAGGACTCCTAAGCCATGATGGGTCTTTGAATGTACCAGAGATTTTCCCTAGCTTTCCATGGATGAATAAAGTAGGGTTTATATTAAACCGGGTTCTTAAGTTTCCTATGGAAGAAAGCCTCCATAGTTAAATACATCTTAGAAAATAAAATATCCTAAGAATACTCTACATTAAAGTAGACAATTATCATCTGCAAAGATTTCAAGGTTAGACTATCAGAAGATTGGTTGTATTTGGAAAATCAATTGGGAAAGTTCAACAAGAAGACATATTTTTGGAATCCAAAGTAAATAAGTAGGAAATGCTCATGATAATAGGAAACCTAGTGAGCATTCCAATCTATCCTATGGTTGGGCTTTATAATTTTGAAGTTGAGGAGATTTGTATGTTTTGAGTTGAAATTTAGTTAAATTACTTGGGCTTATAATCCAAAAACACAACGTTGTGGGAATGCCCAAGAGGTAATGATTTATGCTCTTAGCCCGAAGGATATAGCTACCATGGATCCTAAATCTAGGGAGTATTAGTACGAGCTAATACATGACCTAAATCTAAGTGACAGGTGGACATAAGGGTTTACCTCCACAAGAGAGAATAAATTGACCGACTTCTTGACTTATAACCACCTAGAGTGGCTGCCAAATAACTCCTCCTACGATTTTAAAACCATGTAGTCTGGTCTTATGAATTACAAGATAGCTAGGGTAGTTATTTAATTAGAAAGAGACTAAAATCCTAAACACACTCCATAAGAGACTAGAGCATGAGTGGTATGAGCATATGACTTAATCTATAGATGCAAATGTTCTCAAATTTAATTTTATTTTAGACAGATCATTTTGACAGAGGATTTAGGATTTCTTATGCATAAATGCATGATTAAATAGGTTATAAGTTAAATCAGCTAGAAGATGTTGTTCCCCGCCATAAGGGATGCAAAAGTTTATGTTTGTTTGATTGATTTGGTTATGCAATTTACATGTGTAAGTGTGAATATCCTTCTTAATTGATAACATAGGGATGAATAGGAATGGATTTAAGCAAGTGTTATGTTCTTTTCAAATGAACTATACACTTTGCAAATCTTATTCAAGACTATGTTAAAAGAGAAGAGAAGGAAAAGTCACATAATGCACATCTTTATATTATACTCAAATGCAAGCTTATAAATAATTATAAGTACCATACCTTTCAGTTACAATATTTGATTTATAAGTTTTGAAAATAATTTTATATTTAGTAGTGATAATAGCCATTCATATTCTTACTTTAGCAAAACATGCAATTTAACATAAAGGAAACATTTCATTTTAATTTAATTTTTCAAAATATATGAATGCATGATTTTCATATAACATACACATTTAACATGCTAAGAAAGAAATAAAGTGATGAAGCATGTAAATTCATTCACCCTAATTAATTCCTAAAGACAATCCTATGGAATAATATTATTTAAAGTGAATCAAAATTGTTTAAAGAAATTTTTAATTTTGTTTTAAGTTTGATTTGATTTTAGGAAATGTGAAACAGTTTGCTAGTCCTAGCCCATCTCCCATATGTGTAAATTGATTTAGTTTGTTTTTAGAACCATTAGATTTATTTTATGTTTTATTTAGGTTAAGGTGTAGATTAAGTTCATTAATTACCCCTTACCTACACCACTTTAATATATTTAACCAAATAATTATGAGGCAATGTATGACATAAAATCACAAGGAATTTAAATCAGTAATGCACCTAAAAAAGAAAGGGGCCTAATGCATTTGACTCACAATTAATGATTGATTAAGCTAAAGGGTTTAATTTAGGTACTTTCATAACCCTTCCCACACATATGGGTTAGGTATGATTTCCATAAGCTACTTAGGTTATTGAACACCTAAGTATCTACCCAAGAAGGAATGATTAACTGATTAAGTTTCTGGATTAATTTTTGATTTTGACTTTTGTTAATTAAGCTATTTAATGAAATGATTAAATCATTAATCAATTTGTAAATTAATTAAGTTTTCATTCAAATGAATTAGGCTTAGGGGAAAAGATTTAGAAAAGGCATCCTAATCTCATTCCCTATGTGTATCCACTTTGCCAAGGTGGTTAAAAAATTTAATTAATGAACTCATCACTATTTAATAAATTAATTAATCATTTAGTTAATTAAGAAAATGATTAGGAGTGAATCAAGCAATTCCCCTAATTAAACCACTAAAAAATCCCAAGAAAAATTAGGGGAGGCAGTAGTCATCCAACTAAATATACATGAGAAGTTTGGGATTATTCAATGGAATAATTAGAGAGTAATTAACATAATTACATTCCTAATAAAATCTAAATTGCATAAAATTTACTATTCAAAATCAATTAAACTTAATTTTATATTATTCTCCTTTAAAATATCTTCAAAATGCATTTGAGTTTGTATTTTTTTGATTTTTCTACATTTAATTATGTAATTTTGAAGTGTTTATGATTAAAACTTAATTATGGGGGCCTAATTATTTAATTAATCTCGTCGACGCCACGTGGACTGCTGATGCGGTGTGCACTTTCCACGTTGCATGATGGGATTGGTTATTTAAGTTGTTACATCCTATGCCACATTAGCCAACGGTGCTACATGGTTTGTCCCTAGACCGTCCGATCAAGAATCCGATGGTCACGATTAAGCCCACGGTTCTAATATGATAAATTAGGAGTTGTCATGTGTTTTAATCAGGACTGTCCATCCAAAACATGTAGGATGGATGGTCCATGATTCATCCCCTTACCTGAGATGATGACAATCGTCCATCCTCCATGGCTTGATCTGAGCACGATTGAGCTCAGATGGAGTAGGGATATATCACACACCATCAAAAAGGGATAAGGAAAACATCCAAAAGTCAAATTGCAATGGGGTGAAACTTTCTTTCACAAAGGACCAACGAATACTACACCTAAGCTCAGTTTTGATCCATACTTCATTGGAGGCTATCACCGGTGCTCTGAACCATCGAGGTAGCTTCATCTAGTGGAGAGGAAGCTCTGTTAAAGGTTTGAGGGCTTGATGTTGAGTACATCCTCCAATTGGCCAAACTCCTCCTCCTAGGATTGCAGCTTTGGTCTAGCTCCCTCATCCCATGCCTTGGATGCATGGAAGAGGATTTAGGTGAGCTCGATTGGGTTCCCTCTAGGTGCTTGAAGAATGAATTAAGCTCTGGTGAAGAATTGAATGAGATTGAAAATTCAATGAGCTCCCATATTTTTGGCTTGAGGAAATCCAAAAATGGAGAATTCAAAGTAGGTGGAAGATGCTTTGAGGAACTTAGAGAAGCTTGCTCTGAGTTCCCTAAGCTTAATCGAGTATGAATCAAAGCAAATGAAATGAAATTAGGGGGAGTATATCTCCCAGTACATGGATCAAATGGCCAAGCTTGGCTTTGCCATTTTGATCAAATTCATCCCATGGAATGAGTTGGTTAGGCCATTTTCAGTGGCATGTGATTCAATTTTGGCAAAGGAAGGGAGTGTTGAAGTTCCCATGTGCTCATTTTAGTGGAAGAGTTATCCCATGTGGATAAATTCCAAGTGGGTGGTTGGTTTTGTCCTTTGGCTGACCCAAACCCATTAGGTCATGTGCACCACACTCACTAGTGTCCACTTGGTCCACTAAGAGGGTGCCAAGTGGCCATGAAAAGGATATGAACAAATTCCAAGTGGAATTGGCCATAGGTTACCCCTTGACCTAGGGGAAAAATGGTCTTTTGGTTTTGATTTCACTTTGGGTAGATTTAGAATAGTTTGAAATTAGGTTGGTGCAAATTTCAAGGAATTTGGAGTTGATTTGATGTTATTTCACTCATGTTGACCCATTTAGGTCAAAATGGGTCAACTTGGGTCAAGTTGTCCAATTGGTCAAATTGGGTCAAACCAAGGGTTGAGTCAAGTGCATATGACTATTTTAAATATTTTGATGTCATTGGTTTGGTTAAATTTGATTTGTATTTGGTTTTGGTTCATTTGATTTCATTTAGGTCAAATGAGTCAAGTTGACCAATTTGACCCATTTGACCTATTTGGGTTAGGTCATGGCTTGGTTTAGGTTTGGTTGGTTATTTGACATGTTTTGGTAGCTTTTATTTCAATCAATTTTGGTTTAATTTTATTTTACCTTGATTTGACCTTTTAGGTCAAGTTGGGTTTATGGTCAATTGGGCTAGGTTTAGTTTGGCCAATTGAGGCTTTTAAGTTCAAGTTCAAAGTGATTTAGAATGAACTTGATGCATTGGTTTCAATCATTTGGCTTAGATCAAGTTTTGACACATTTTGACTTTTTAGGTCAAGTTGGGTCAACTTGGGTCAACTTGGGTCAAGTGGCTAATTGGGCTAGGTTAGGTTCAAATGATGACTTGGTCAAGTTCACATATTGATTTAGAATTGTTCTAGTTCAATGGTTTCAATCAATTGGGCTTATGGTAGATTTTGGCTAGTTTAGATTTCATTTTGGCTAAGTGTTGACTTGGTCAACCCTTAGGTTTGGCTTGGTTTGACCCAATTTAAGTGATTGATCATCTTATGATGATTGTTGCTCAAAATCTGAGGCTTAGGTAGGCTTAGTTCAATCCAATTTGGGTAGGATTACAAATTGGCTCAAAAAAGTACTTCAGGTCACTATGGGTCAAGTGAACCTAAGTGTGTCAATTGACTTGATCAAGGCTTGAATCAAGTTTGATTGAACTCACATATGGACTTATGATTGAAATATAAATTCATTTGCAAGTGATTTGGAGTTAAATGGGTTTTGATTAATTTGACAATTTCAAGCTCAAAGGGGTGAACATGAGTTTGATTTGGGTTTGATTTTTGAATTTATTTTTGGTTTGATGATTGAAGTTTGTATTCATATTTAGATTCATGACTGAAGGGTTGATTGAATCATGAAGAAAAATCAAGGTTTTTGCTTGATTTGAGTTTGATTTGGCTAAGTTCAAGAATTTGACTTGAAAGAGGTTGAATTTTGGTTGAATTTGATTCTTGAATTTGTTTTGGTTTGATGATTGATGTTTGTGTTTATATTTGGATTCATGATTGAAGGATTGATTGAATCATGAACAAAAATCAAGGGATTGGTTTGATTTGAATTTGATTTGGCTAAGTTCATGAATTTGACTTGGTAGGCTTAGGTTGAATTTCGGTTGAATTTGGATTTGAGTTTTGAGTTTATTTTTGGTTTGATGATTGAAGTTTGTGTTTATATTTGGATCCATGATTGAAGGATTGATTGAATCATGAAGAAAAAAATCAATGGTTTGGATTTATTTGAATTTGAATTGATTTGGAGTTTGACTTGAAAGGAGGAAGTGAGGATTTGGTTCAAGCTTTAGGGTAGGAAAATTTTCCTAACACCCCTAAGGCATGACGTATTCCTATGGCTAACTCTTCTAAGACTCTAGGGTTAAGTTGAGTGTTCACCTAATCACTAGAAGTGTTTTAAGACAAAGAAACTCTTAGTGTCTAAGAGGAGTCCTATGTCTAAGATGGAGGGGTTGAGAGCTCATTCTAAAAATGAAGTCGACAAAGGGCGCCCAATAGGTGTGGTGTGACCAAGCATATTATGTTGGCAAAATGATCAACACCAAATGATCACAAGCACAGAAATGATCTACTCCTAACCCAAGGTGTAGAAGGAATCCATAGCTTAGTGCAATGTAACTCTACTCATGTCAAAGACATAAGAGAGTGAAGGAGGAATCCATTAGTGATAGAGTATGTGAACCTTCCATTAGGGAAAATAGGTTCAAGTCATCCATAAAGGGATGAGAGGTTTGAAATCCATTGAGGGAACTAAAAAGATTTGCATCTCACTAAGAAGAAGCAGATAAAATGATTTGGATTGTTTGATTGTTTATTTTGATTGTTTGATTTGTTTGGATTGATTTATTTTGTATGTTTGATTTGTTTTGTTAGTTGTTTTTATTTGATTTGACTCCACTGAGGGAGATTGATTAAATTTATTTTGTTTGTTTAATTTGACTCCACTGAGGGAGGAAGGTTGAATTTGTTTTGGATTTTAAACTTTTAGATTTTAAGATAAACTTTGTCAATTTGCGATGGATTGCACTGAGTAGGGGCCATTAAGGCCTAGACCTAACTCAGACATACCAATGCAAAGGGGTAGTCTACCAAACACATAGTAGGACTAACCAACCAATGGGATGCCTTTCGATGTGTAGTAGCTGTACTAGGAAGAAAGCATAGTAGACTTACATCCTCCAAAGTAGGGACCAATTCTGGTGATCCTTGGCAGACAGGTTAAACCCAACCTAAGGGCTATTGTGAGTG
The DNA here is from genome assembly GCA_021442155.1 of Cymbidium sinense. Lineage (NCBI taxonomy): Eukaryota > Viridiplantae > Streptophyta > Magnoliopsida > Asparagales > Orchidaceae > Cymbidium > Cymbidium sinense. Next base: position 35,435,308 of record CM038216.1, on the reverse strand, counting down.
AATGCCAGGGAGTTAAATCAGCTCAGAGATAGCCAAGATTAATTTCATATTTTAGTTGTTTTTATGGATCCCATCAATTTGTGATGGACTGTAATGAGTAGAGGCATGGAGGCCTTGGACTAACTTAGATTTACCAATCCAAAGAGATAGTCTACCAAACACAAGGTAGGACTATCCAACCAAAGGGGTTCCTTTTGGTTTGAATTGGTCAAGTTTAAGAAGAAAGCGTGGGGACTCACATCTTCCAATACAAGGAACCACTGGGATGATCGATTACTTTGGGCAACACATCGAATCTGACCTAGGGCTGACTATTGAGCGAATGCTGCTGGGGGATTTAAATCAGCTCAAAGATAGTCAAGATTAATTTCATTTATTTTAGTTTGTTTTTGATGGATCACATCAGTTTGTGATGCGCTGCACTGAGTAGGGGCCATGGGCTTTGGGCTAGCTTATATTTACCAATCCAAATGGTTAGTATACCAACCACATAGTAGGACTATCAAACCAAAGGGGTTCCTTTCAGTTTGCAATGGTCAAGTTAGGAAGAAAGTGTGGGGATTCACATCTTCTAAAATAGAACCACTATGGTGATTGGTTACAGGGAAACAAATCAAACCCGACCTAGGGCTGACTATTGATTGAATACTGCTGGGGGACTTAAATCAGTTGAAAGATAGTCAAGATTAATTTCATTTTTTTAGTTTATTTTTGATAGATCCCATCAGTTTGCCATGGACTGCACTGAGTAGGGGCCATGGGCTAGCTCAAATTTACCAATCCTAAGGGGTAGTCTACCAACCATATAGTTAGACTATCCAACCAATGTGGTACCTTTCAATTTGTAATGGTCACGTTAGGAAGAAAGTGCGGGGACTAACATCTTCTAAAACATGAAACCACTAGGGTGATTGGTTTCTGGGCAACAAATCAAACCTGACCTAAAGCTGACTATTGAGTGAATACCATTGAGGGACTTAAAGAAGCTCAAAGATAGTCAAGATTAATTTGATTTTATAGTTTATTTTTGATGGATCCTATCAGTTTGCGATGGTCTGAGCTGAGTAGGGGCCATGGGGGCCTAGGGCTAACTCAGATTTACCAATCCAAAGGGGTAGTCTACCAACCACATAGTAGGACTATCCAACCAAAGGGGTACCTTTCAGTTTGCAATGGTCGAGTTAAGAAGGAAGCACGGGGACTCACATCTTCCAAAATAAAGAACCACTAGGGTGATAGGTTACTTTGGGCAACACATCGAACCCGACCTAGGGATAACGATTGAGTGAATGTTGTTGGGGGACTTAAATCAACTCAAAGATAGTCAAGATTAATTTTATTTTTTAATTATTTTTATGGATTCCATTGGTTTGTGATGGATCACGTTGAGAAGGAGCTTATATCAGCCTAGACCTATCTTAGATTTACTTAACCAAATGGAGTAGCTTCTCGACCGAGAAGAGAACTATCCAACCAAAGGAGTACCTTTCAGTTTGCAATGGACAATTCAGGGGAAGAAAGCATGGGGACTCATATCTTCCACTACAAAAGACCACTGGGTGATTGGTTGCTTTGGGCAATGAATCAAACTTGACCTAGGACTGCCCTTCAGTTTTTGACAGTCATGCTAGAAAGAATGTGTTGTAGGCTTACATCTTCCAAAGAGAAATGACTGCCAGGGTAACCTGCACATGGAAAAACATATTGAACCTGACCTAAGGGAGACTACAAAGAAAGTTTTGACCTAGGGACTTATCTCAACTCAGGTAGTCAAGCAATTCCTATAGGGAGTTCTGTTGACACTGTCTTAAAGATAGGATGTCTGCTTGGGAAAAGGGGACCCTTTAGAGGCTTGAATTCCTAATCCATAAGCGAATACTTTTTTGTTTATTTCTTTAGTTTGTTTATCATGGACCCTATTAGTTTGTGAGAGATCAAACTAAAAAGAAGCTTATATTAGTCTAGACCTATCTTGGATTTACTGAACTAAGGGACAGTCTACGTATCCGCTGAATAAATTCTCCAACATAGGGGTGGTTACTAGGAAAGGGTGATTGTCCAATCCAAAATAACCCGGGTAGTGTCTAAATGAGGTCGCAAAGGACATGATCCAAATAGAGTGTCCATAGGGAGAGCGGCCGCTAAGGGATTGATCCAAAACCCTGGAGAAGATAGTATGCATAGGTATTTAGTAGCCAACTCAAGGAGAAAGCACAATGACTCATATCTTCCAAGAGTGGTGTATCCACCGGGTGAGTCATTATCAGCATAGCAAATATCAACCAACCTAAGGTGCCCGTAAGTTTCCAACAATCATCCTAGAAAGAAAGCTCAGGCACTCACATCCTCCTATAGTAGAACTGATTGTTGGGATAGTCTATCTTTGGCTCGACAGGTGCCATCTGACCCAGGGCTACTACTGAGTGAATTCCACTAAGGAACTTATATCAACTCAAATGTAATCAAGAGAAAAAGAGCCATTGGGGGACTTACCCTAAACCTCAAATATACCTGACCTAGTTAAGTTATGATGATTAGTTCAAGAAGAAAGCATGGGCACTCACATCTTCTTAAAAAAATTAGCATGGGGTAGCTTACTGCCTGGGCATTGAAGACTACCAAACTAACAAGGTGCTCATTGGTTTACAATGGTCAAGTTGGGAAGAAAGCACGGGGACTCACATCTTCCAACAAGTGACTACTGGGGTGACATACTATCAAGGTAGCATGCAAACCCAACCTAGAGTAGCTAATGAGTGAGTGTCACATGGGCTTGCTCCCACATCAAAGTAGTTCAAGAAAAAAGATTTGTATTTATTATTTTTCTTATGTTAAAGGGAATAGGACACTGCTTGGGTTCTCTCACACCAACCCTAAACACGCTTGGGGAATTTGATAAAATGGTGCCACAGATAGCAACTAGAATTCCCACCAAGAAATGATGCTTCTTGGGTTCTCTTACACCTAACTTAGTTGTGCTAATCGAAATAAGATGCTTCTTGGGTTCTCTCACACCTATTCTAGTAGCACCAAAAAAATTGTGTTTGATTGTGTTTGTGTTTGTGAAAGAGGGATAGGATGCCTCTTGGGTTCTCTTACACCTATCCTAAACACATCATGGCGAGTTCGCAAGACAAGCAAACAACGCTTCGAAAGAAGATAAGATTTGAATGAATTGGAATGAAATTTTTGTTTTTTATTGATAATTATTTTCAAACATATTTTATGGGTAATATTTCTTCAAATAAAGCCCATTAATTGGAAGCATCAGGTGTTCCCCTTTACAACCAATGAGCTGATAAGATCCTCCTTAGTAGGCCTTCTCTATAACATAGGGGCCTTCCCAAGTGGGTTCAAACTTGCCCCCCATCTTTTGATGAGTAACAATTGGTCTTCTTAAGACTAAAACAAGTTCTCTTACTTGAAATGACCTAGGGTGGACCAGTTTGATGTTGGCTCAGTATAAGTAGAGGTTCTGGTATGCTCGTAGGCGTTTCTCCTACTATAGTGGTTTAAACTACTTTCCATCCTTCGAATCACCGAAGTAGGCTTTTCAATGATCAGAAGTAAAATCTTGATTTGGAAAGTTTTGAGATAGACTAAAGAGTTTAAACCATCTATATTCAGTGTTGATTAAAGTCTTTCTTCTCTTGGGTTGAACCTTGGAGGCTGCATCTTTAATTTCACTTCAATTTCTTTTGAATCCATTTTTTTTGTTATCCCATGATGCTTTAATACAAGCCTTAGAGAATAACCTAAAGTCATCCTTGTTGTATGTTCTAATGGTTTTAGTCTTCAGGTTATAGCGTCATAACCATTTGAGGATAACTGCTCAGATTGTAAAGATAGTCTTCCTCTTTTAATCTTGTTGATTAAAGAAAGGTGTGACCTTATAGCGTTAAACTCCAATGGAAATGATAAGTTCAAATGACTTCTCATCCTCTGACATCATTCGACCCATCCTTGAATGAAGAGACTGCATGCAAAGAGGTTATATATCTGCTGTCAAATTTGAAGTAAGCAATGTGGATGCCTAACTAAATTTTTTTGAATTAGCGCATGTGCGTAAATTGAATATCCTTCATTTTTGATTGGGAATGCTAGCATCTTTCTATTTTAATAAGGTTGACTCCAAACTTTGATATTCTTCTTGATGGAAATGTTTGCCTCAAAAAGTTTGCAAAGTAGGAAAGGCAATAGGTTCAATTGAGTTTGTAGACTGCTTACCTTTAGAGATGTATTGGGGATGATTCATATAAATATTTAATAGAATTATCTTTTGATTGGTACTTGCCTTGTGTTCATAGTTTAGCAAAGAAAGGGTTAATCTCACATACTTGGTCAAAGCATGGGTCAGACTACTTCGAAAGAATATGGAAGAATAAATGTAAAAGCTCTTAATCAAGGCGACTATGATTCAAGGCTCCAGTTGATGATGACGGTTAATGCTTGGTCATCACTAATCCTTTGGAATTTGATAAGTTCTTTTCAAATCATATTAACTCATATAAGGAGCTATGCTTAGAAACTTCAGATGATCTAAATGGTTTTGAAGTTAAAGGAGCACCACTAGAGTTTGAAGAAGAGATCAAGTCAACCATTGATGAGCTTAAGGAAATCAACTTAGGAACTGAAGAAGATCTATGCCCATACATCAGTTCTTTGTTGAATGAAATGTAAACCAATGACTTAGTTAGGCTATTGATTAAGTTTAAGTACAACCTTGCATTGCGTTATGAAGAGATGCTTAGATTGACTCCTAACATAGCAGTCCATAAACTAGCAATAGAGCCTACTACTAAACCTATCAAGCAAGCTCCTAGATGCATGCAATTAGACATAGAACAATAGGTCATTTCTGAAGTCAAGAAATTGATCGATGCTTACATCATCCGAAAGGAAAAATATCCTTCCTAGTTAGCCAGCGTCGTCCTAGTTAAGAAAATGAATCACCAAATTCACATATGTGTCAATTTTAGGATTTAAATAAGGCCCTACCTGGTTAGCCAGCATGGTCCCAATTAAGAAAAAGAATCATCAAATTCACATATGCATCAATTTTAGGGATTTAAATAAGGCATGTCCAAAAGATGAATTTCCACTACCAATCCCGGAGCTGATGGTAGACATTGCCTCATCTCATGCAATCTTCTTTTTCATGGATGTCTCATCTAGATATAACCATATAAAGATGGCCCCTGAAGATGAAAGAAACATTGATTTTAGAACCCTAATTGGAATCTATTGCTATAAGGTTGTGCCTTTCAGTCTTAAAAATGATGGTGCTACATTCCAGCGGGCTATGACTCAAATCTTCGATTAACTCATTCATCATCAAGTCGAGTGCTATGTCAATGATCTCGTGGTCAAAAGTAGAGAAAATAAAGACCATCTCTTTTCACTTGAGAGTAGTTTTGAATTAAGATAATTTAACCTCAAAATGAACCCCAAGTGTGCATTGAGTAGTAAGAAATTCCTTGGGTTTGTTGTTACACCAAGGAAACAAAATTGATCTGAAGAAGATCAATTCAATATTAGAAATGCCACCACCTAAAAGTTTAACTCAACTCAGATCATTCCAAAGGCGATTGGGGTATCCAAGATGCTTTATATCCAACCTATCGAGAAGATGTCAACCATTCTCAGCACTTGTCAAAAAGAACACCAAGTTTAAGTGAGATGACAAGTGTGAGAATGCCTTCAAAGATATCAAGAATTACCTAATGATGCTGCCAGTTCTAGCAGCCCCTATCCCAGGCAAGCCGCCCATACTTTACACTATTGTGTTAGATGACTGCCTTGGTGCTTTATTGGTCCAAGCTAACCACGAAGAGAAGGAAAATGCATTCTAATTCCTCAGTCATTGCCTAATCCCTATTGAGTTTAATTTTCCACCCATTAAGAAGCATTGGATAGCTTTAATCTATGCATCCCAAAAGATATAGCACTACATGCTTCCTCATAAGATGAACTTAATCTCTAGGATCAATCCACTATATATCTCTCACACGGCATCGGGCGGTCCATGATCCTCTCACATTTGACACTACATTGTACCCTCTGCGGAGCATAAGCTAGGATTTCTTCGCATGCCCACTTCTTGTTGACTCTCGCTGATGATCTCAATGAACAAATCATGAACTTAAGGGACACTAGCATTCACCACTGGAAGATGTACTTCTATGGTGCAGCTTCTTCTCAAAGAGGAGAAGAACCATAATCTTCTATTCTAAGAAAGGAAAGGGTAGGAATAGTTCTCTTAACTCTAGACCGTAGTATGATGAGATTCTCATATCATCTATCCAATCCTTGCACCAACAATGAAGCCGAATATGTGGCTCTAATTTCTGGTTTAGAGTTAGCTGTTACTCTTAAGCATCTATGACATCAACATCTTTGAGTATTCTTAGCTAGTTATCAACCATATCTCTGGGTCCTATAAGGTTATAAAGCCCAAGCTCTATCATTACCACAAGTACAACATAGAGTTGTTATCCCAAATCCCAGAGGTTACTAAATTTAAGATTCCTCAAGAAGAGAATGACATAGCGTATGCTTTAGCCAAGTTTGCTAAGGAGTTGGCATGTCAAGAGGATAAGTCCATATCAATACAGGGCCAAAATAGATAAATATTATTCCTTATTTATATTGAACTCATCCAAAAGTACTCTCTTGAAGGGGAGGTTTCCATTTAGAAGGATGAGGAGTTAGATTGGATGCAACCATTCATAGATTACTAAATAAAGGAAAACTACCTCAAGAGAAGTCCAAGCCTATTAGATGAAGCGAGAACTTTCCTATGCTCTATGGATGGTGTATTATACCAATGGTCTTTCATTCATATATGTTACTTTATTTAGACAAGCATGAAGTCAAGATCATGGAGATACACTCAGGATTATGTAAAGCCAATCAATTCATTCCAAAGATGAAAACCAAGAGACTAGGATACTACTGACTATCGATGATCAAAGATTTCATGGATATAGCTAGGCGATGCCACCAATGTCAAATACATGGTGTGGTCCTACACTAACCACCCAACATTCTACATCTTACATTGGCCTCATGGCCATTCGAGTGTTGGGGTACCAACATAGTGGGTCCAAGTGATCCTCCTTCTTCCAAGGGTCATCGATTCTTCTTAGTTGCTATTGACTACTTTTCCAAATGGATGAAGATGATTTCACTCAGAGAGGTCACAACTCAACATGTGCTCTAATTTTTTAGGAACCATATTGTATATAGGTTCAGAGTGCTTTAATGAATTATATCTGATAATGGTACTACATTCAAGAGCACTCAGATCAACAACTTTGTCCAAAAACATAAATTGGAGATATTCTCCAATCAAATACTTGGGGGAAAATATCTTAGCAGAAGCCTTCAACAAAATACTCATTCAAATACTAAAGAAGACACTCGATAACAACAAGCGATAGTGGCTTGAGTAGTTAGTTGAAAATCCTTAAACACCTACCACACCACATATATAACTCCAACTTAGTCTACTCCTTTCTCCTTAGTGTATGGGTCCAAAGCCATTTTACCATTAGAAGTCCAACTCCCATCGCTAAGGATAGCTATGGGTAGTATGATCATAATTGAGCAAAATGCCAAGTTGCAGTTACAAAAGCTTGAAGGTTTGGAGGAGAGATGCCTACGGGCATGTCAAAACTTCTAGTTGTACAAAGCTAAAATGATTCAAGCTCTCAACAAGTTGGTCCATCCTAGAGTTTTTCAAGTAGGAGAGCTTATTTTAGTTCCAAGGAAACCAATTATTGTCCATCGTAAGATGGGAGGCATGTTTGAACCCATTTGGGAAAGTCCTTTGCCAGAGAGAAGGCCTACTAAGAAGGATCTTATTAGCTTATTAATCATAAGGGAGAGCGCCCAATGCTTCCAATCAATGGGCTCTACTTAAGGAAATATTACAAATCATGTTTGAAAATAATTATCATCAATCAAAATTCCATGTCGAATTCAATCTCTTCCATGTTGAATTTATTCTTATTTGTGAATTTGACATGATGTGTTTAGGGTAGGTGTAAGGAACCCGAGTGATGTCCTATCCTGCATAGACACAACACAAAAATAAACTATGCACAAACATATAAAATAAATACATATCTTTTATCTCGGGCTACTCTAAGTTGAGATAACGCCCCCAGCAGCACTCACACGGTAGCTGCTCTAGGTCGAGCTAACTTGCCACCCTTCTAATGTGTCACCCTAGTAGTTTTCTTGCTTTGGAGGATGTAAGTCTTCTATGCTTTATTTCTTTACTTGGCAACTGCACACCAAAGAGAGCCTTATCAGTTTGGTAGGCCTTACTGCATGGCCAATAAAATACCACATGTTGGCTTCGTTTAAGAGGATGTAAGTCTACTATGCTTTCTTCTTAGATTAACCTTCATGCACTAACTGGGTCAAGTGTATCTGAAGTTTAGGATAAGTCCCTTAGTGGCTCCTTCCCTCCTGACTGCTACAAGTCTAGGTCTAGACCTTCTTTAGGGGTCCCCGCTTAGTAGTCACTCAAGGTTAGATAGCATATGTTCTGCCGACGACAGAATGTCTTGATGATAAGTTTAGCTCAAAAAGTTATAATCCTACACACTTTCTTTTCAAATTGATCATTGCACACTGACGGGCACCTTAGGTTGGTTGGTTCTCACTATGCTGATGGTTACAACTTAGGTTGGTTGGTTCTCGCACCTTAGGATACACCACTCATGGCAGATGTAAGTCTGCTATGCTTTCTCCTTGAGTTGGCCACCACACCTATAGGCTTTCTTTCCAGGCTCAAGATAATGCCCCTAGTAGCACCTCCCCTATGGGCACTATATTTGGATCAAATCATTTATGACCTTATATAGATACTCCCCAGATTACTATCAAATTGGACAGTTCCCCTTTCCTAGTAACCACCCTTGTGGTTGGAGAATCCATCCTGTGGATGTGCAGATTCTCCCTTGGTCTAGTAAATCTGAGATAAGTCAAGGCCGACATAGCCCTTTCTCATTATAGTCCCTCACACACCAACAAGGTCCACACAAACATATAAACAAAATATATATTCACTTGTGGATTAGGAGGATACCACTAGCGGTAACTTTTCTCGAGCAGGTATCTTATCTTTAGGGTAGTGGAAGAAAAACACTCTATAAAAATCTCCTGATTACTCTTGAGTTGATATAAGTCCCCAGCAGCATTCACTTAGTAGTCGCCCCTAAGTCAAGTTTGATTTGTTGTGCTACAAACAAGTCACCCCAGCAGTTGTTCCCTGCTTTAGAAGATGTAAGTCTGCTATGCCTTTTTCCTAACAAAGTCGTTGCACACTGAAAAGCAACCCCTAAGGTTGGCAAGCTCTACCCCACGCTAGTAGACTATCCCTTTGGATTTCTAAATCGGAGATAGGACAAGATATAGCCCTTCTCGGGTCCATCGCACCCACATGGTCCATAAATTAAATCTATCAAATTTGATGAGCTCACATCCCCGATATGCCCTCAATTCAAAATCAAACTAAACCAAACAAACCATATCACATGAAATTAAGATAAAATTAAGATAAAATTAATCCTGACTACTTTTGAGTTAACATAAGTCCCTAATGGAATTCACTTAGTAGTTTCCCTTGGTCAGGTTTGATTTGTTGTGCATCCAACAGGTCACCCCAGCGGTTGTTCTTCACTTTGGGAGATGTAAGTCTACTATGCCTTCTTATCACAATCATACACAAAGGCAACTCCTTAGGTTAGCTAGCTCTACCCCATAGTCGATAGACTATGCCTTTAGATTTGTAAACTTAAGGTGGGTCAAGGTTGATATAGCCCCTTCTTAGTGGGTCCATCGCACACCGATAGGGTCTATACATTAAATTGGATTGAATTAAACCCAATATGATTTTCTTCAGTGGAGTTAAATCACACCCTTCTCCGAAATGGAGCCCCAAATCATATAGAAATAAGTCAAAAAAATAAATCAAATTCAAAACCAACCTCCCTAGTAGAACCAAATTAAACCAACTCCCCTAGTAGAGTCTAAATCAAATAAATCCAACCAAACTCTTATCCCTAGCGATACATCCCCAAAAAAATCTATGAAATCAAACTCAAATCCCAATCTGGTAGATAACCCAAACCTACCTCACTAGGAAGGTTCATATACCGATCCTGGACTGAGCCCATATCTCTAGATATGCCTCCACATCAATTAAAAGAAAATAAATTAAAGTTGATTCGATCTTTCTAGTGATTATAGATTCTTATCCCCAGATCTTTTCCATAATCATATAATCAAATCAAATTCAAACCTTATCCCCAACAGATTTTCTTCTTCTATGCCCTCGACATACCCTCACATGTCATCTCCAATGCATGTGTGTGATCCCCTAGTGGATCTCCTCCATGTCCTTGACATGGAATTCTCATCAAATCTTATTTCTTCTCTTATGCACACCTTTAATAATTCAACCAAAAGCCTAAAAATGTATTCCTTCAAATTACATCATCTTAACATTGTAATCAATATTTTATGATTTGTGATGGTGCTCAAACTAACCATACAAGATCATGTTAAACATATTATAGTGTCAATTAACACACTAAATTATGTTATAATTTTCTATAATATAATATATTATCTAACATTACACCACATTAGAATCACATAAAAGGAACAAATAACAAAATTTTCTCAAAAGATGAATAATGTTCATTTTGGATGTAAAATTGTTACTTTTCTAGTATAAATGGTACAAAATAGCATAATTTTGGTGTTGCTTCTTGGTGTGTGCCATGAATTTGGCCAAATTCTTCCATCTCAACCTTCAAATAAATATTATTGTGAGTTTTGACCTAATGTATTATAACAAAAGTAGAACATACTAAAATGTACAATAACATTTAGAAATACACCACCACATTCATTTATATGTGAAGTTATATAGTTATGTACATTATATTATAATATGCTTTCATATAATATATTATCTTACATTACACCTTATAATGAATCACTTTAAGAAAACACTTTATAAAATTTGGTTGAAAAATTAACATTTATTTTGGATGCAAAATTCCATTCTTTTGATTAAATGACACACCACAACACACCCCCAATGACGTTCCCTAAAGCTTACCTTAAATTTGGCCATCTCCCATCATCTCAGCCTATAAATCAATAATTTTATGAATTATGCCAGTACAAACTCTACTACATCATACTATAACCAATTAAAATATCCTAAACAATAAGTAGTAATACACAATAGTATGTTATAATGCATGATGTTGCACTATGTTATGGCATCCTATATTATAATACACTATAACATATTATATTATATTATATCACATCACAAGGGATTGCTTAAGATAAAAAATCATAAAATTAGTCTAAACAATAAAAAACTTTATATTTTAGTCGTATCACTTACATATTTTAAATTGAAATAATATATTATGATGCCATGCTCTACCTATTATTAATTTGGCCAAATTCCACCATTTTAAGGTCTAAATCAACATTTTTATAAATAATTCTAGTGTAGGCTCGACTGCATGATTATAAAATACTAAAAGAATTTAAAATACATAGAATAATATATTTTGATATATGATGCTATACTATGCTACAACATATAATATTTATTTTGAACAAAAAATCTTACTTTTTAGACTACAAGTGGATACACCTTTGGTACTACAACTTAATTGCCACCTCAAATTTAACAAATTTCAACATTTGATTTATTAAATCAATATTCCTATGATTTATATAAATATAGACTATTGGGCACAACACCATAATAAACTAAAACATTTCAATACATCTTATAACATCCAAAAACACATCACTACATGCTAAAATATATGATGCTACAATATTGTATAATATATGGTATTATAATATGATTTAGTGTTGGGTTTAGGTATTCAAATCTCTAATAGTCAAGGGAATGTCTCTTGAAGACTTTTCTAGCTACCATAATTATGTTAGATTAGGTTATTCTTTAAATCTACTAATGACATATTTATTCAAGGTTTAGGGTTAGCTTAGGTTTAGGTTTGGGATTTAGTCTTGGGTTTAGGGTTATAGGTTTTAGGGTTTAGGGTTTAGGGATTTAGGGTTTAGGCTTTAGGGTTTAGGGTTTAGGGTTTTAGGGTTTAAGGTTTAGGGTTTAGTGTTTAGCGTTTAGGGTTTAGGGTTTAGGGTTTATGGTTTAGGGTTTAGGGTTTAGTATTTACTTTTTTGTGTTTTTAGAGTTTAGGGTTTGGGATTTACGTTTTAAGTTTAGGGTTTAAGTTTTAGTTTAGGATTTAAGGTTTTTTTTCTAAATAGATAAAAAATTCATATTCAACATTTCTTCTTTTCGATTTCATCAACCAAGTATCACCCCGACATTTCTTCTTTCATAAATGTCATTTACCTCCACCATGATCTAGACTAGGTATGATGTTATCAATGTTTAACCATTCTCATTTTCCTAAAGGATTTGGGATTTAGGTTTAGATTATTTTAGGGTTTGGGGATCTCATTATCATTGTGGGTTTTTGAGTATGGATTAGGGTTTTAGGGTTTAGGGTAGGTTTAGTTGTGGATTTAGAGTTAGGTTTAGGGTTTTGGGTTGTGGTTTGTGGTTTAGGGTTGGTAATTTTATTTTGTGGTTTTCTTTTAAATTAAGTAAACCATAAGTATAGTTTATTTAAATTTAATTTATTTTGTTTATATGAGTTTATCTATTAATATTTTATTTAGTTTAGTTCATGTGTTTTAGGTTTATAATTTAGTTTAGTTTTTTTTATCTTAAATTATTCTTTAAGTTTAGGTTTATTTTTGAGTTTATTTTATTTTATTATATTTTATTTTATGTTTTAGGTCAGGTTTTTTTTTTATTTTATTTTTAGGTTTAGGTTTAGGTTTATTTTTTTATTTTTAAGTTTATTTTAGTTTAGGTTTATTTTTTATTTATTTTAATTAGTTTAGGTTTAGGTTTATTTTTATTTATTTTAGGTTTCTTAATTTAGGATTTTTATTTTATTATGTATTTATTTTAAGTTTATTTTAAGTTTAGGTTTTATTTAGCTATTTTATTTTTTATTTTATTTTTAGTTTTATATTTTAAGTTTTTTTTATTTTTATTTAGTTTAGTATTTATGTATTTTATTTTAATATTTTATTTTTATTAATATTTTTAGGTTTAGGTTTAGGTTTAGGTTTAGTAGATTTTATTTATTTTATTTAGTGAGGTAGTTCATTTATTTAGGTTTATTTTATATTAGGTATTTTAGGTAATAATGATAACATTTATAGATTTAGTGATAGGATAGTGATAAGCTAGGGCTCAGTTTTTAGGTTTAGTCAGGTCAATTGGTTTAGTTTTCAGCAATTTTGGTTTAATTAGTCAGTATCCATGTTTAGTGATCAGGTCAGGGTTCAGTCAGTTTTTTATAGGACCCATTATGTGGTAAAATTAAAAAGGATTTATAAGGCCCAATGGTTTTTTATGATCAGGGTAATAGTTAGTGAGTTTAGGATTTTAGTTTAGGGATTCAGATTTTTAGATTTAGGTCTAGAAATAGGGTTTAGGTGGGTGGGTTTTGTGTTTTTAGGGTTTAGGTTTATATTTTAGGTTTAGGTTTAGAGTAGTTTAGTAATTAGGTTTAGTTTAGGGTTTAGGGTTTAGGTTTATTTAGGTTTAGGTTTGTTTGGTTTAGTGTTTAGGGTTTAGATTTACTTTTTTGGTTTTAGAGTTTAGGGTTTGGTTATTTATGTTTTATTTTAGGGTTTAAGTTTTAGTTTAGGATTTAAGGTTTTTTTCTAAACAGATTCTTATTCAACATTTCTTCTTTCATTTCATCAACCAAGACCTGACGCTTTCTTCTTTCATAAATGCTTTTGGCCTCCACCACCGATCAAGACTGCTTACTGACAATGATGTTCTCATCAATGTTTTGACCATTCTCGTGGTTTGTTTAGGATTCAAGTTAGTTTAGGATTTAAGATTTGGGATTTAAGGTTTATTGCAGGTTTTGTGGTTGGGGATTGTGGTTTAGCTTTTGTGTTTACCCATTTTAGTGGTTTAGAGTTTAGGGTTTTAGGGATTAGGTTTAGGGTTTATTTTAGGTTTAGGGTTTAGTGTTTTGGGTTTGGATTTAGCCTAGTTTTAGGGTTTAGGTTAGTTTGTAGGTTTAGGGTTTAGTTTTGATTTAGATTTAGGGTTTAGTGTTCTTTTTTTTTTAAATTAAGCAAAACTAGTAAGTATAGGTTTATTAATTTATTTTAATTTATTTTTTGTTTATATGAGTTTATTTTATTAATTTATTTTTTATTTAGCTTATTTATGTGTTTTAGGTTTTATTCAATTTAGTTTAGGTTTTTTATCTTAAATTATTTCTTAAGTTTAGGTTTATTTTTTGGTTGAGTTTTATTTTTTATTTTATTTTTTTTTATTTTTTTTATGTTTAGGTCTAGGTTTTATTTAATTTTTTTAGGTTTAGGTTTTAGGTTTTATTTTAGGTTTATTTTATGTTTTATTTTTAGTTTTATTTTAGGTTTTTAGGTTATTTAATTTAATATTTTAGTTTAGGTTTAAGTTTAGTTTATTTTTTTTATTTTTTTGAGGTTTTTTTTTAATTTGGGATTGGTTTTATTTTTACTTATGTTTATTTTTATTTTTAGGTTTATTTTAAGTGTATGTTTTTTATTTAGTTTTTTATTTATTATTATAGGTTTATTTTATTTTAGTTTTATTATTTGCTCTTCATTTTAGGTTTATTTTATTTTAGTTTAGTAGGTTTATTTTATTATTAATTTATTTTTATTTTATTTTATTTATTATTTAGGTTTAGGTTTAGTGGATTTATTTTATTTTATTTTATTTATGAGGTTTAGGTTTTTTATTTATTTTAGGTTTTTATTTATGTTTTTATTTTGTAGGTTTTTTTTTGGCATTATTTTTTTAACATTTTTGGCCTAATATCTTTGGGTTGATCAGTTTATTTTTTTAGTCAGGGTTTAGGGTTGCCTGGTTTAGCCTTTGTGGCTCAGGGTTTGCTCAGGCTCCAGGTTTAAGTCATGATTTAGGGTCTTGGGTCAGCATTTCATGGTTTATTCAAGTGGCTCAGTGTTTATGGCCTGGCCCAGTGGTTTTTAGGACAGTGGCCTAGGCCAGGTTTTCAGGGTCTGCAGTTTATTAGCCTGTGGCTTTCAGGCTCAGGAGCCCAGGCCAGTAGGGTCAGTGGTGGCCCAGGCCTGTGGCCTAGGGCCTTGTGGCCCAGGGCCCAGGCCTTAGGCCCAGGCAAGTGAGTCAGTGATCTTAGTGGCTCAGGGCTCAGTAAGGGCCCAGGTCTCTTTGATGGGCCCAGATCAGTGGCCCAGGGCCTGTGGCCCAATCAGGGCCTTGGCCCAGGCCCATCAGGTCAGGTCCAGGGCCTGTGGCTAGTTTTAGAGGGCTCAGTGGCCCAGGGCCCAGAGGATCAGTGGCTCAGGTATGTTTGTGGCTCAGGATTCCAGGCCCAGGGGTCAGGTCATATCAGGGCAGTTTTAGAGTTTAGGGCCCATTTTGGCCCAGGATAGGCCTAGTTAAAGCCTTTTAGGTTTAAACTCAAACCAGCCTAAGTTTATCATTTATCTTTATTATTTTTTATCTTTATTTGCATTTATTCATTTTAGGTTTATTTATTTTTGTTTAGGTGTTTTATTTTAGTTTTTTTAGTGTTAGGTTTAGGTTTAAGTTTATGTTTATTTTTAGTTTAGGTTTATTTTCATTTTATATTTTATTTAAGATTTATTTTTTTATTTTAAGTTTAGGTTTTAGGTTTTATTTTATTTTTTAAGTTTAGTTTTAAGTTTTCATTTTATTTTTTTAGGTTTAACTTTTTTAGTTTAGGTTTAAGTTTATTTTAGTTTATCTTTATTTTAAAAGTTTGTGATTAGGTTTATTTTATTTTACTTTTTTATTTTATTTAGGTTTCTTCATTTTATTTTATTTTATTTTCTTTTAGTTTAGTTTAGGTTTCTTTATTTTATTTAGTTTCTTAGGTTTTATTTATTTTATTTTAGTTTATTTTATTTATTTTATTTTATTTTATTTTGGTTAGGTTTTATTTAGATTTTATTTTATTTTATTTTTTATGAGTTTTCATTTTATTTTATTTTATTTTATGGTTTAAGATCTTTAGATTAGGGCCCATTAGTTTTTAGTTTAAGTAGGGTTGATTCATTTAGTATTTATTTATTTTGGCCTTATCAGGGTTTTTATGGTTTAAGTAGTTTCATAGGCCCAGTTAGGCTCATGGATCAGGGCCAGGGCCAGGTCTTCAGGGCCTCAGGCCCAGCCTGCTCAGCCTGTTTGGTTTAGTTCAGGGCTCAGGGCCCATTAGGCCTCATTTAGGGCCCAGGGCTCAGGCCCAGGCCTTAGGCCCAGGGCTGGTTAGTGCAGTCAGTGGCTCAGGTCATTAGGGCCTGAGGTTTGGGCTAAAGCCCAGTGGTCAGGGCTCAGTGATCAGTGTGATCAGGGCCTAGGGCCCAGTGGCCTTTAGGTTTCAGGCTCAGTGGCCTAGGGCCTAGGGCCTAGGAGTTAGGTTTCTTTGGCCTGTTTAGGCTGGCCCAGAGGCTCAGTGGCCTGTGGTCAGTTTGGTTGTAATTAGTGAAGGGCATTAGGGTTGGCTCAGAGGTCAGGATTTAGGGTTTAGGGCTCAAGGTTTTAGATTTTAAAATAAGTTAGTCATTAATTTTATCTTTATCTATTAGTGTAGTTTATATTTAGGTTTATTTATTATAGAGGTATTTATTTTAGTTTATTTTTTAGTGTTGGTAGTTTATATTTTATTTAGTTTAGGTTTATTTCATTATATTTTAAGATTTATTTTATTTTTAGGTTTTTTTATTTTATTTTAGGTTTAAGTTTACATTTTAGTTTTATTTTTAGGTTTAACTTTAGTTTAGTTTTTAGTTTATTTTTAAAAGTTTAGGATTAGGTTTATTTTATTTTTAGTTTTATTTTTATTTAGGTTTCTTCATTTTTAGGTTTATTTTATTTTTTAGTTTAGGTTTTATTTATTTTATTTTAATTATTTTATTTATTTTATTTTTATTTTTATTTTGGTTTAGTTTAGGATCTTTTATTTTATCTTTTATTAATTTAGTTTAGGTTTTATTTTATTTTAGTTTTATTTATCATGTTTGTTTTTTTTTTTATATTGGGTTATTTGTGGTATGGTGTTTTAGGTTTAATATTAGGGTTTTGGTTTGGTCATGGTTTAGGGCTCAGTTAGGGCTCAGGGTTTGCCAAGTTAGTGCTCAGTTTATTTGTGGCCTAGTGGCTAGTGGTTTTAGGTCAGGGTCAGTTTCCTGGGCCTCAGGGAACAGGGTTTATGGTTTTAGTTTCAGAAGTTTGTGGGTTAGTTTAGTTTTGGGCCTGTGGGCCCAGGGCTCAGGATTGATTAGAGCCCAGGTCAGGCCTGGGCTCAGGCCCAGCCTGTGATCCAGTCAGGCTCAGGGCCTGGCTCATGGCTCAGGCCTTGTCAGCCTAGGGCCTGATTCTCCCAGGCCTCAGGCTCAGTGGCTCAGTGGCCCAGAGTCAGGGCCTGGTAGTGCAGCCAGGGCCTAGTGGCCTTGTGGCTCAGTGGCCTTTAGTGGCTCAGGATCTAAGGGCTCAGAGGTGGCCTGTGGCCTGTGGCCCAGGGCCTAGGGCTCACAGTGGGCTGAGGATCTTTAGGCCTGTGGCTCAGGCTTAGTCTGGATCTTGGGCCCAGGGGTCCTGGGCAGGATCAGTGTGGTCAGTTGTGGTTTAGTCTTGGTAGATAGTTTAGGCTAAGATTAGTGGCCTAGGGTTTATTTAATCAAGCAAACCAATAGTAGATCACTTAATATTTTTTATTTTTGGGTTTATTTTATTTATTTTATTTAGTTTATTTATTTTAGGGTTTATTTTTATTTTGTTTGATTTTAGTTTAGTTTTTTATTTTAGTTTTTTTTTAATTAGTTTAGGTTTTTATGTTTATTTTTAGTTTAGTTTATTTTCATATTTTAGGTTTAAGATTTATTTTTTTATTTTAGGTTTAGTTTAGGTTATTATTTTATTTTGTTTAGGTTTAAGTTTTCATTTTAGTTTATTTTTAGTTTAACTTTAGTTTAGTTTAAGTTTATTTTAGTTTATTTTATTTTAGTTTGGTTTTTAGGTTTATTTTATTTTAGGTTTTAGGTTTAAGTTTTATTTATTTTAGTTTATTTTTTTTGGTTTTATTTTAGGTTTATTTTAGGTTTTTTTAGTTTATTTTTATTATTTTTAGGTTTTTTTTTTTTTAGGTTTTTATTTAGTTTTATTTTATTTTATTTTATTTTATTTTACATTTAGTTTTTATTTTATTTAGGTTTTATATTTCTAGGTTTAATTTATTTTTAAGTTTAGTTTACATTTTTATTTTTTTTTTATTTAGTTAGTTTTATTTTTATTTTATTTAATTTTACATTTTAGGTTTAAGTTTTAGTTTAGTTTTTTTATTTTATTATTTTATTTTATTTAGTTTAAGTTTTAATTTATTTATTTTAAGTTTTATTTAGTAGATTTAGGTTTTTAGGTTTGGCCTAGGGTTGTATGTTTGTTTTTAGGTTGGTTTAGGGTTTTTGGGTTTATTTTATTTTATTTTTAAAATTAAGCAAAAACACATAGGTTTATGTTTATTAAATTTATTTAGTTTATTTTAATTATTTTAGTATTTTATTTTATTTTATTTATTAATTTGATTTTTATTTGTTTAGTTTATTTATTTTAGGTTTATTTATTTTAGCTTAGGTTTTTCATTTTTGTTTATTTTTTAGGTTGAGGTTTAGGTTTAGGTTTATTTTTATTTTTATTTTATTGTTTTGGTCTATGTTATATTTTAATTTTAGTTTATTTTAATTTTTAGGTTTAGGTTTAGGATTTTTTTATTTTAGGTTATTTTATTAGTTTATTTTAGTTTAGGTTTTATTTTTTAATTTATTTTATTATTTTAGGGTTTAGGTTTATGTAGGTTTAGTTATTTATTTTAGTTTAGTTTATGTTTTTAAGTTTGGTTTTTTTAGTTTAGGGTTTAGATTTTATTTTTTTATTTTAGGTTTTATTTAGGTTTATTTTATTTAAGTTTATTTAGTTTTATTTTATTTTATTTTGATTTTATTTTAATCTTAGGTTTTATTTATTTTATTTTAGTTTAGTTTTATTTTAATTTTATTTTCTTTAGGTTTAGGTTTAGTTTAGTTTAGGTTTTATTTATTTTATTTTGGTTTTAGGCTTTTATTTATTTTATTTTTAAGTTTTAGGGTTTAAGTTTTATTTAGGTTTAGGTTTTGTTTAGGTGGTAGGTTTAGGGTTTAGGTGAGTTTAGGGGATTTTAGGGGTTACGATTTAGGTTTAGGGTTTTAAGTCTGGTTCAAGTTTTATTTAGGGTTTTGATTTTGGTTTTAATAGAGAACCAATTCAGATTCACCATTTCTTCTTTCTGATTTCTTTAACCAAATAACACACCAAGTTTTCTATGACACAAGCAATGACATAGATCACAAATGAGCATGCATAGAGCAAATCAAAAACCCTAGATAACTAGAACTGTCTCTAATATAAAGACACGGTTGCATAAGCAGCAAATCCAATTGGCCATTTTTCAATTTCATCATCAACCACCCCTCTCTCGAGTAGCGGATCCACCATCATATCCCCGATCTCTCCCTCCCACCACCATGGTTGTAACCTCCATCGCTCCTCCCACCTCCATAACCACCACTACTCCAACCATAACCTCCATATCCACCAAAGACCTCAAGATCCCCACCACCACTACGAACCACCGCTTCTGCTCCACCGCTGATCTAGACGAGCTTGCTGACTTGATGTTCCTACCATAAGTCTCCTATTCTTAGGGTTTATGTTTAGGTTTATTGTTTTAGGGTTTTGGTTTTTTTTAATTTATTTAGTTACTTTTGGTTTATGTTTGTGGGTTTGGGTTTAGGTTTTTGGGTTTAGGGTTTAGGGTTTAGGGTGTAGGGTGTAGGGTTTAGGGTTTAAGGTTTAGGATTTATGCTTGGGTTTAGTATGATTAGGGTTTAGGGTTTTGGGTTTAGGATTTTTTTTAGCTTGGGTTTGCAGTTTGTTTAGGTTAGTTTTAGGGTTTAGCATTTAGGGTTTAGTGTTTAGGGTTTAGGCTTTAGGGTTTAAAGATTTTATTTTAAAATTAAGTAAACCAATAGGTTTAGGTTTATTTAATTTATTTTATTTTTTATTTTTATTTAGGTTTTTTTTATTTCTATTTGATTAAGTTATTTTAATTTAGGTTTATTTATTTTGGTTTATGATTTTTATTTTAGTTTATTTTTTAGGTTTAGGTTTATTTGTTAGTACAGTTATATTTTTATTTATTTTTTAGGTTTAGGTTTTATTTTTTATTTTTACGTTTAGGTTTAGGTTTTTATTATAAATGTTTTTGGTTTAGGTTTTAGGTTTTTATTATAGGCCTATTTTTAGGTTTTATTTTTTAGTTTAGTTTAGGTTTATTTTTAATTTATTTTCTTTTACTTAGTTTAGGTTTAGGTTTAGGTTTAGTTTATTTTAGGTTTAGGTTTAGGTTTTATTTATTTTAGTTTAGCTTTATTTTAGTTTAAGTATAGGTTTTATTTTATATTATTTATTTTATTTTTATTTTAGTTTAGTTTTTTTTTTTTTTAGTTAGTTTGGTTTTATTTTATTTATTTTAGGTTTTATTTTAGGTTAATTTTAGGTTTAGGTTTTATTTTATTTTATTTTAGGTTTATTTTATTTTTATTTTATGTTTAGTTTTAATTTTATTAAGGTTTTTATTCTTAGGTTTATTTTACTTTTAGTTAGTTTAGGTTTTCTTTAGTTTATTTTAGTTTATTTTTATTAGTTTATTTTATTTTATTTTCAAGTCTAGGTTTAGATTTTAGTTTACATTTTTTTTATTTTATACTCGAATCTTTGATGAACTCATTCATCATCAAGTCGAGTGCTATGTCGATTATCTCGTGGTCAAAAGTAGAGAATAGGAAGACCATCTCTTTCACTTGAGAGTAGTTTTCTAACAGTTAAGATAATTTAACCTCAAATGAACCCCCTGAAGTGTGCATTCAGAGTAGCTTCAGGGAAATTCCTTGGGTTTGTTGTCTTGTTACCAGGGAATTAAAATCGATCCAGAGAAGATCAAGGTGATATTAGAAATGCCACCCCCTAAAAGTTTAACTCAAATCAGATCATTCCAAGGGAGGTTAACGTATCTAAGATGTTTTATATTCAACCTATTAGGAAGATGTCATCCATTCTCACCACTTGTCAAAAAGGATGCCAAGTTCAAGTGGGATGACAAGTGGAGCTTGCCTTCCAAGACATTAAGCATTACTTGATGACGCACCGCTCTAGACTCTATCCTGCAAGTCGATCATACTTTACACTGCTACATTAGTGACTCCCTTGGTGCTTTGTTGGCATGAAGGGAAGGAAAATGCACTCTACTAACTCAACCAACATCTAATCCCTACTGAGGCTAATTATCCACCCATTGAGAAGCATTGTCTACCTTTAATCTTTGCACCCCAAAAGCTACAACACTACATGCTTCCTCATAAGCTAAACTTAATATCTAGGATCAATCCACTATAATATCTCATGACATGATCGATGCTATCCAGACGGTTGGCATGATGGTCCATGATCCTCTTGCAGTTTAAAATTACCTTTGTACCCTTCTGTGCCGTGAAAGGACATGCACTAGCGGATTTCTTAGCAGCACACCCACTTCTTGTTGACTCTACACTTAGTGATGATCTACCCAATGAACAAATCATGAACTTAGGGGATACAAGCATTCACTACTGGGTGATGTACTTTAATGGTGCGACTTCCCCTCAAAGAGGAGAAGAACCATAATTTACTATTCCAAGAAAGGCAAGGGTATGAATTATTCTCTTAACTCTAGACCATGATGCGATGAGATTCTTATATCATCTGTCCAATCCTTGCACCACCAATAAAGCCAAATATGAGGCTTTGATTGCCGATCTGGAGTTAGTCATTACTCTAAGCACCCAGAACATCAACATCTTCTGGGATTCTCACCTAATTGGCAACCAAATTGCTAGGTCCTATAAGGTTATAAAGCCCAAGCTCCATCACTACCACAAGTACACCATGGAGTTATTGGCCCAAATCAAGAGTTTACCATTTATAAGATTCCTCGAGGAGAGAATGCCATAGTGTATGCTTCAGCCAAGCTTACTAAGGGGTTGGCATCTCCGGAGGATGAGTCCATATCAGTAAAGGTCCAAAATAGATAAGTCTTATCCCTTATTGATATTGAACTCATTAAAAAGTACTCTCTTGAAGGGGAGGTTGCCATTGCCAAGAAGGACGAGGAGTTAGATCGGAGGTCACTATTTATGAATTACCTAAATAAAGCCAAACTACCACAAGAGAAGTCCCATGCCCATCAGATGAAGCAGAGAGCACTTTCCTATGCTCATGTGGATGGTGTCTTGTACCAACGATCTTTCGATCACATGTAGTTACATTATTTAGACAAGCATGAAGCCCGTAAGATCGTGATCGAGGTACACTCAGGATTATGTGGAGCCAACCAATCCGGTCTGAAGATGAAAGCCAAGATGAAGAGACTAGGATACTACTGGCCATCGATGATTAAAGATTTTATGGATACGGCTAGGCGACGCCACCAATGTCAAATACATGGTGTGGTCCTACACCAACCACCCAACATTCTAAATCCTACATTGGCCTCATGGCCATTTGAGTGTTGGGGTACCAACATAGTGGGTCCGATTGATCCTCCTTCTTCTAAGGGTCATCATCTTAGCTACTAATTACTTTTCCAAATGGATAAGGTGATTCTCGAAAGGTCACAAATTAGCATGTACTCTAATTTTTTAGAACCATATCGTATATAAGTTCTGAGTGCCGATGAATTATATCTTATAATGGTACCGCATTCAAGAGCACCGAGATCAACAACTTTATAGACATAGCATAGATTGTAGATATTCTACTATCAACTATTAGGGGAAAAATGGCTTAGCAGAAGCCTTCAACAAAACTCTCATCCAAATTCTAAAGAAGACACTCGACAATAATAGGCGATAGGGGCAAGAGCAGTTAGTTGAATCCTTATGGGCCTATCACACCACATATATAACTTCAACTCATTTTAATCCTTTCTCCTTATTATATGGTTTCGAAACCCATATACCATTAGAAGTCCAACTCCCATCACTAAGGATAGTTGTGGGTAACAAGATCACAATAGAGCGGAATTCCAAGTTACGGTTAGAAGAGCTCGAAGGTTTGGAAGAGAGATTCCTACGGGCTACTCTGAGTTGAGATAATGCCCCAACAAAGACTCACTCAAGAAGTTGCTCTAGGTAAGGCGAGCTCTACCCTAGTTGTCATCCGGTCTTCTTGCTTTGGAGGATGTAAGTGCTATGCTTTCCTTCCTTACTTGGCCACCAGACACCACGAGAGCCTTGTTTTGGTAGCCTTGGTCTAAGCTACCTCGTGTTGGCTTCATTTAAGAGGATGTGAGTCAGCTACGCTTTCTTCTTGAATTAGCCTTCGTGCACTGACTGGGTCGAGTATATTTGAGATTTAGGATAAGTCCCCTAGCCGCTCCTTCCCTCCTAACTGCTTCAAGTCTGGGTCTAGTTCCTCCTCGGGGCTCCCCGCTTAATAGTCACTCTAGGTTAGATAGCGTTTGTCCCACCGATGATAGAATATCCCAATGATGAGTTTTTCTTAAAAGTTGTAAGCCTACATGATTTCTTTTGAGGTTGATCATTGCACACCGATGGGCATCTTAGGTTGGTTGGTTCTCACTATGCTAATAGATACACCACTTATGCTGATGGATACATTGTAGGTTGGTTGGTTCTCGCACCTTAGGATACACCACTTATGAAATATGTAGGTTTGCTATGCTTTCTCCTTGATTTGTCCATCGTACACCTATAAGATTTTTTTTCCATGGCTCATGATATGCAGACCTCCCTGTGAGCACTATATTTTGATTACATCCTTTATGACCATATTTAGACACTACCCAGGTTGCTATCAGATTGGACAATTCTCCTTTTCTAGTAACCAACCATATGGTTAGAGAATCGATCCAGTGGATGTGTAGATTCTCCTTTAGTATAGTAAATCTGAGATAGGTCAAAGCTGACATAGCCCTTCTCAGTGTGGTCCCTTGAACACCAACAAGGTCCACGAAAACATATAACAAAATATATATTCACTTGTGGTTTAGGAGGACACCCCTAGTGGCACCCTTTCCCTAGCAGGTATCCTATGTTTAGGAAAGTTTCAACAAAACTCCTTATAAGAATCTCCTGACTACTCTTGATTTGATATAAGTCCCCAGTGACATTCACTTAGTAGTCGCCCCTAAGTCGGGTTCAATTTGTTGTGCTACCAACAGCTCAACCCAATGATTATTCCTAGAAGATGTAGTCTACACCATCTTCCCAGTTGCACACACCAAAAGGCAACCCCTTATGTTGGCTAGCTCGACCATATGGCCAGTAGGCTATCCCTTTGGATTTATAAATTTGAGATAGGATAACTCCGATAAAGCCCCTTCTCAATAGGTCCATCGCACATAAATATGGTCCATAATTTAAATCTATCAAATTTTACTGAGCTCAAATCCCCAGTGGATATGCCCTCAATTTGAAATAAAACTAAACCAAACAAACCATATCAAAGCATATGAAATTAAGATAAAATTAATTCTAACTACTTTGAGTTGATATAAGTCCCCAACATATTCACTCAGCCTAGTCGTGATTTGTTGTGCATCCAATGGTCACCCCTGTTCCTCACTTAGGAAGATGTAAGTATGCTACACCTTCTACCTAGCAAAACCATTGCACACCAAAAAGAAACCCCTTAGGTTGGCTAGCTCTACCCTATAGCTGGTAGACTATCCCTTTGGATTTATAAACCTGAGTTAGGTCAAGGCTAATATAGCCCCTTCTTAATGGGTCCATCACACATCGACAGGGTCCATACATTAACTCATTAAATTAAACCCAATTTGATTTTCTGGAGTTAAATCACACCCTTCTCACTGGAGCCCCAAATCATATAAACAAGTTAGGCAAACAAATAAAACTCAAAATGAACCTCCCCAATGGAGCCAAACTAAACCAACTCCCCCAATAAGTCTAAATTTAAGAAATCCAACCAAACTCTTATCCCTAATGGATACATCCCAAAATAAATCTATGAAATTAAACTTGAATCCTAATCCCCAGCAGATTGCCCGAACCTGCTTCCTTAGTGGAAGGTTCATATACCAAATCCCTAACAGACTTGAGCCTATATCTCTAGCAAATATGCCTCCACATCAGTTAAAACAAAATAAATTAAAGTTGATTCGGTCTTTATCCCTGGTGGATTATGGACTCTTATCCCTAACAGATCTTCTTTCCATAAATCATAAAATCAAATCAAATTCAATCCTTAGCCCCAACAGTTTTCTTCTTCTATTCCCCTCGACATAGACCCTCACATGTCATGTCCAATGCATGTGTGATCCCTAGCGATCTCCCTCCATGTCCTTGACATGGAATTCTCATCAAATCTTATTTCTTCTCTTATGCACACCTTTAATACTTCAGCCAAAAGCTTAACAATGTATTCCTTCAAATTACATCATCTTAACATAGTAATCAACATTTTATGATTTGTGATGGTGCAAGCTCAAACTAACTATACAATATCATGCTAAACACATTATAGTGTGAATTAACACACTATATTATATTATAAATTATGATGTTATATTATAATTTTCTATAATATAATATATTGTCTAACATTACACCTCATTAGAATCACTTAAAAGGAACAAATAACAAAATTTTCTCAAAATATGAATAATGTTCATTTTGGATGTAAAATCATTATTTTTCTATTAGAAATGGTACAAAATGGCATAATTTTGGTGTTGCTTCTTGGTGTGTGCCATGAATTTGGCCAAATTCTTCCATCTCAACCTTCAAATTTACTTTTTTGTGAGTTTTGACGCAATGTATTATAACAAAAGTAAAACATACTAAAATGTACAATAACATTTAGTAACACACCACCCCAGTTTATTTTCGGTCTTTACTTGGCGCATTCTTAAGCATTATATCCCTGTGGATGCTACTCTTTTAAAAAAAAAGGTTTCCACCTCTCCTCTAAATGTCATTATTGTTATCACATTGAATGTGTGGATCATGTTTTTGTGAATGGCCCTATTGCTGCTAGATTGTGGAACTAGTATGATAATGTTTTTAATACCTTCCATTTTAATGGCTCACTTTCTATTATGCAACTTCTTGAAGCATGTTTCTGTCATACTTCTAAGGGTCATGTTAAAATTATATTAGCTATTACAATTCTTTGGTATATTTGGTTGGATAGAAATGATGCAAAGCACCATAATATTCTTATGAATTATAATCGTATCATTACTAGATCTAAATATAAAATTTTATCTCTTTTTAAAGCAAATCTTCTTACTTACTCCAATTTTAAAGGGTACAAGTCTGTGGCCTTGAAATTTGGGATTAACCTTCCTACTTGTAATGTTTCTTCCAACCAAAGAGTAATCCATTAGATTAAACCTAATCATAATTGCATCAAGGTTAACACTGATGGCTTCATCTCTAATGGTTGTTTTGGTTGTGGTGGGATTTTGAGAGATCATGGTGGCAAGGTTGTTTCGGCTTTTGTTGCCCCTATAGATCCTTGTTCTATTTTATTTGCTGAACTTAAAGGCATTCATCATGCCATTTCCATTTATTTACAAAGAGGTTTTCCTAAGATCCGGGTTGAAGTTGATGCTCTTTCTTTAGATTTACTTAAGTATGACTTCCATGGCAATGTTGAAGTATTTTATTTGTTTAATCATACTAAGAGTCTTCTTGCTAATCTAGATTTTCAAATTTCTCATATTTATAGAGAAGGAAAGTTATGTGTTGATTTTCTTGCCAACTTGGGGGCCAAGTCTTCCAATTTGCAACTTTTTTCTAATGAAGATCTTCCTTTTTTATTAAGGGGTCTTATTAATCTAGAAAAAATTGGGTTGCCTTATCATAGAAGCTTTTAGCTCTTCTTTCCTTCTTTATGGTTTTGGATTACTCTGTGTGGATGGTTTTTCTTAGTTTTGGATATTTCCTCTACTGGTTTGGATTTGAGTTTTCTCTTCTCCTTAACCTAATTTTATTCTCTAGTATGAATTCTTCCTATTTTTTGGATTGGTTGGGGTTATTTTTCATTCCTTTAGTTTTCTGCTATAGTTTTTGGTTTTTTTTTGTCTCCATTCTTGGTGGAAGTCAAGTTTGCAGTAGGTGGAGGTTGTTTACTTATCTTCTGGTTGTTGTGTTACTCTCTTCCTGTTTGCTCCTTTCTATGGTGGAATTAGGTTGTTTTTGTGATACGGTTTTCTCCCAGCTTTATTATTCTCGTGTGGTTTTTACATTTGGTTATTTAATGGTTGGGTTTTTTACTAATTTGTTTGGTTTGTGTTTTGAGTTGGCAAATTCTTTGGTGAAATCTAGATTTTGCTATTATCCCTTCCTGGTTTTTGTTGTTTTTTTTCTAGATTTGTAATCTACCTTTGGTTCTAGTTCTTTTTTGTGATTATTTTATTAAGTTTTTCTAGGGTGGTTGCTTTGTCGTTGGATGGCTTGCCACCTACTTGTTTCTTACTATTTAGGGTGGTTCTTCCAGGTGCTTTTGGTTGCCCCTTTCCTCATAAGTTGATCCCTTCCCCCCTGCTTCTGCTATTTGGGGTGTGGGATTCTTAGGTGGGGATTGCTCATCGGATAGTGGTTTTTGGTAGATGTGTTTTTGTGGCTACTTCTTCTGTTGCTATGACGGGCTAGGTGACTTTGAGGGCTGTTTGTTGCTTTGTTGTAGCTTGGATAACAATTTTTTATGGCTCTTTAGCCTTACTTTGTTTCTACTATGATTGCTTTTGAGGATGGATTTCTCTGGTTTGTTGTATCCTCTGGTAATGGGTTGGTCTTTCTCTTGTATTACTGAGGTTTTGGTTATGGGTTTTGTTCTGAACTGGCCGGCTAATGACTCCTGGTTGGCTATTATTTGGCTTTGAGTGATGGTGGTTGTGTTGGGTCACTATTGTACTACTTTTTTTTTAGTTGGCTTATTTTTTTTCCTACTTGGCTTCTTATTATTCTATCTTTGGCTACTGTCTCTAGCTTTCTAGATTGGATTTTACTTTCCTTTGATTGGGATTAGCAGCTATTGTCAGTTTCTATCTTTTGAAGTATCTTCGATGTTTGTGGCTTGATAATTGTTGTTTGACTTTGTATTGATGGTACTGGGATTAATGATTTGGATCTTTTGTTGTTGAGGTGGTTTGCTTTGAGGCTTTTTTGGCTAACTATTTGGATTGGCTATTCTGGCTGGCTGGGCTAGTTGACAGAGTCTTTATTTTGGTTAAATTTTCTTACTTCTTTCGTGACTGTGTTGGGAAATTATTGCTTATTTCCTGTGACTGACTCTTCTGGTTTTCTCCTTGGTAGCATTGCTACCCATTCCTTCTGCTATTAGGCTTATTGTTAGACTAGGTTTTATTGCTATTGGATCTTTACCTATCCTCTTGATGGAGGATCCTACGACTTATGTGTTTCATTTTGCCTTTGGATTGTCTCTGTTTAGTGATTTTTCTCATATTATGAGGTTTGCTCCTATTGATTTTGTTATCCATTCTTGGTGGTGGCTTTGGTGGTGCTCCTTTGGGTTTCTTACTATCTGGTGGATTACCTCAGTATCATATTGAGCTTCATATCTCGATTGTTGGGTGTTTGGAGGCTATTTTTACTTTTGGAGGATTTTTTGGGCTAATGATGATTGTCGTTGGATAAGGTGCTACAAGAGGTATGTTGGCAATGATGGCTTTGATGTTTTCCACTCTTTTGGCTGGTAACGCTATATGTAATTGTAACCCTTCACCTGAAGTTTGGATGCTTACATATAGTGTTGCTCCTTGAAATGATTATCGAGCCTTTTCTTTATCTTATTCATTTTATTTGCTTTCACTCTTTATGCTTGATTAATTACTTGAATAATTCTACTCATCCTTTTAAAAGCATTTTATAGATCTCTTTTATAGGTTTGGAGACAACTCATGGTGGATCGTGCTACTTTCAAAAGGATCAGATGGAGTTTGTTGTAGCTTCCATGGATTTTCTTTTGTTGAATTCTATTTTTGTTTTCATTTGCTTGCTTTCCTTAAATATTGTAATAGTTAGGGGGCTTATCTCTTTAGGACCTTTTGTAGCTCTTTGAGCATTAGCTTAGAGATTTCCCCCATCTAAGACTTTGTATAATTTCTTTCTGGTAATAAAATTTCCCTAATTTTCCTAAAAAAACCATAAACTCTAAACCCTAAACCCTAAACCCTAAACCCTAAATCCTAAATCCTAAAATCTATAACCCTAAACCCTAAACAAACCCTAAACCCTAAGAATGGGTAGAACCTTGATGGCAGGAACATCACCGTCAACTAGGCTTGGTCTAGATCTGGTGGTGGAGGCGAAGGAGGAGGAGGAAGTTATCATAGTTGGTGGTGGGGGATCTGGAGGTGTTGGTTGATATGGAGGTGGGGGTCGGAGAAGTGGTGGTTATGGAGGCAGGAGGAGTGATGGAGGTTACAACCATGGTAGTAGCGGACGGAAAGATCAGGATGTGATGGCAGATCCTGCTACTCGAGAGGCTGGGGTGGTTTTGATGTGAACTGTAGAAATTGAAGAATGGTTGATCTGATCTGCTACTTGTGGAACTATGTATTTATAGTAGAGACAGTTCAACTTATCTAGGGCTTTTGATTTTCTCTATGGGTGCTCATTTTTGATCTATGTCATCACTTGTGTCATAGAAAACTTGGGGTGCTACTTTGTTAATGAAATCTAAAAGAAGAAATACTGAACTTGAATTTGTTCTCTCTTAAAAAAAACCTTAAAACCCTAAAGGACCCTAAACCTTAAATTAACCCTAAACCTAAAACCTAAATCCTAAACCCTAAACCCTAAACCCCAAATCCTAAACCCTAAAATAAACCTAAAAGCTAAAAACTAAATAAAACTAAATAACTTAAAATAAAATAAATAAAATAAATAAAATAAAATAAAATAAAACACAAACTAAAACCTAAACCTCAACTAAAAAAGAAAATAAAATAAAAAATAAAAACTAAACTAAAATAAAATAAATAAAAATCTAAATAAACTAAAAAATTATAAACTTAAACAAAATAAAAAAACCAAAAATAAAATAAAATAAAAATTAAATAAAACCTAAACCTAGAAAATAAACCTAAAATAAATAAAAATAAAACTTAAACCCTAAACTACTAAACCTAAAATAAAATAAATAATAAACTAAATAAAATAAAATATAAACCAAAATAAATTAAACCAAACCAAAACTAAATAAAATAAAATAAACTAAAAGTAAACCTAAACCTAAAAAATAAAACCTAAAATAAACCTAAAAATAAAACCTAAAACTAAACATAAAAAATAAAATAAAAAACCTAAAACCTAAAAAATAAAATAAAACCTAAAATAAAAAAAATAAACTCAACTAAAAATAAACTAAACCTAAAATAAACTAAAATAAAACCCCCAAAATAAATAAAACTAAACTAAATAAAAAATAAAAAATAAACCAAAATAAAAAAAATAAAATAAACTCAAATAAATAAAAATAAATAAATAAACAAATAAACCAAACCTACTTGGTTTACTTAATTTAAAAACCCTAAATCCCCTAAACCCTACCTAACCCTAAACCTCCCTAAACCTTAAACCTAAACCCTAAACCCTAAACCATAAACCCTAAACCTAAAACCCTAAAACCCTAAACCTTAAACCCTAAATCTTAAATGCTTCCTACAACTAAACCAACCCTAAACCCAAACCCTAAAACCTTGGACCATAAACTAACCTTAAACCTAAATCCTAAAACTAACCTAAACCTAAGAATGTGCAGAACCTTGGCAGAACATCATCAAGGTATATGGTAGAGGTGGCAGGGCGTATCGTAGTGGTGGGGGGGATCTAGAGGTGCTATTATATATGGAGGTGGTGGTCAGAGTAGTGGTGGTTATGGAGGCGGGAGGAGTAACGAAGGTTACAGTTGTTATGGTGGTGGAGGGAGAGATTAGGGATATGATGGGGGATCCCACTACTCGAGAGGAGGGGGTGGTTTTGATGGGAACTTGAGAGACTGAAGAACAACCGATCCAATCTGATACTTATGGAACAATGTCTTTACAGTAGAGATGATTCTACTTATCTAGGGTTTTGATTTGCTGTGGGTGCTCATTTTTTATCTATGTCACTTGTGTCTTAAAACTTGTGGTGCTTCTTGGTTGATGAAATGAAAAGAAATGTTGAACTGAATTTTTCTCTATTAAAAAAACCTTAAACCCTAAACCCTAAATCTAAACTAAACTAACCCTAAACCTAAAACCTAAAACCACAAACCCTAAAAACCTAAACACTAAACCCTAAACCCTAAACACTAAACCTAAACCTAAAACCCTAAACCCTAACAAACCCTAACCTAAACCTAAATCTTAAAACCATAAACCCTAAACCTAAAACTTACATAAACCCTAAACTGCCAAACCCCAAACCCTAAACCCCAAATCCTCTACCTAAACCACAAACCAAAACTAACCCTAAACCCAAACCATAAACCCACCTTGAATAAAGATGTCATTAGTATCTAAAGAATGACCTAATCTTAACATAGTTATGGTAGCTAAAGAAATTGTCTTCAAGAGACTTTCCTTGAGTATTAAAGATTTGAATACCTAAACCTTAACCCTAAATCAAATTATATTACCATTTATTAGTATAATGTAGCATCATATATTTGAGCATGTAGTGATGCTTTTGGATGTTATAAGATGTTTTGAAATGTTTTAGTCTATTATGGTATTGTGCCTTATAGTTTATATTAATATAAATCATAAAAATATTGATTTAATAAATCAAATGATGAAATTTGTTAAATTTGAAGTCAGAATTAGGTTGTAGTACAAAAGGTGTGCTACGCCACTTATAGTCTAAAAAGTAAGATTTTATGTTCAAAATAAATATTATATGTTGTAGCATAGTATAGCATCATACATCATAATATATTATTTTGTGCATTTTAAATTCTTTTAGTATTTTGCAATCATGCAGTCGAGCCTTCACTTATTTATAAAAATTTTGATTTAGACTTTAAAAAGGTGGAATTTTGCCAAATTCATAATAGGTAGAGCATGGCATCATAATATATTATTTCAATTTAAAATATGTAAGTGATATGACTAAAATATATAGTTTTTTATTGTTTAGACTAATTTTATGATTTTTTTTATCTTAAACAATCTCTTGTGATGTGATATGCAATATAATATAATATAATATGTTATAATGTATTATAATATAGGATGAAATAACATAGTGTAGAATAATGCATTATAGCATACTATTATGTTTTACTACTTGTTGTTTAGCATATTTTAGTTTATTATAGTATGATGTAGTAGAGTTGGTACTAGTATAATTCATAAAAATACTGATTTATAGGTTGCGATGATGGGATTTGACCAAATTTAAGGTATGCTTTAGGGAACATCATTGGGGGTGTGCTATGGTGTGTAATTTAATCGAAATAATGGAATTTTGCATCCAAAATAAATATTCATTTTTCAACCAAATTTTATAAATTTTTTGCTTAAAGTGATTCATTTTAAGGTGTAATGTAAGATAATATATTATATGAAAGGATATTAAAATATAATATACATAACAATATAACTTTACATATATATGAATGTGGTGGCGTGTTACTAAATGTTATTGTACATTTTAGTATGATTTACTTTTTTTATAATACATTGGGTCAAAACACAGAAAAATGTTAATTTGAAGGTTAAGATGGAAAATTTTTGGCAAATTCATGGCACACACCAAAATTATGCTATCTTGTACCATTTCTAATAGAAAAATAAAAATTTTACATCCAAAATGAACATTATTCATATTTTGAGAAAATTTTATTATTTGTTCCTTTTAAGTGATTCTAATGTGGTTAATGTTAGAGATAATTTATTATATTATAGCAAATTATGATATAATATCATATATTATAATATAATATAGTGTGTTAATTCACACTATAATATGCTTAGCATGATGTTGTATAGTTAGTTTAAGCTTGCATGATCAAAAATCATAAAATATTGATTACAATGTTAAGTTGATGTAATTTGAATGAATACATAGTTAGGCTTTTGGTTGAAATATTAAAGGAGTGCATAAGAGAAGAAATAAGATTTGATGAGAATTCCATGTCAAGGACATGGAGGAAGTTCCTCTAAGGGATCATGCATGCATTGTACATGACATGTGAGGGGTCTATGTTGCAGGCATAGAAGAAGAAAATGTACTAGGGATAATGTTTGAATTTGACTTGATTATGGAAAGAAGATCTGTTGGGGATAAGAATCTATAATCCCCTAGGGATTAAGATTGAATTGACTTTAATTTGATTTATTTTAATTGATGTGGAGGCATATTTGCTGGAGATATGGGCTCGAGTTTGCTGGGGATCAAGCATTTGAACCTTCCACTAGGGAACCAGGCTCAGGCTATTCGTTAGGGATTGGGATTTGAGTTTGATTTCATAGATTTGTTTGGGGATGTTTTCACTGGGAATAAGAGTTTGGTTGGATTTCTTTGATTTAGACTCTAATGGGGGAGTTGGTTTGATTTTGCTCCATTGGGGCGGTTGGTTTTGAATTTGATTTATTTGATTGACTTGTTCATATATGATTTGGGGCTCCACTAGGGAGAAGGGTGAGATTTAACACCACTAGGAAGAAGAGTGTGATTTAACTCCACTGGGGAAAATTAGATTGGGTTTAATTTAATCTGAGTTAATGTAAGGACCCTGTCGGTGTGCGATGGACCCACTGAGATGGGGCTATATCAGCCTTGGCCTACTATGCTAGGATGAAGGCATAGCAGACTTACATCTTCCAATGTGAGGAACAACCGTTGGGGTGACCTATTGGATGCTCTACAAATCGAACCCTACCTAAGGTGACTACTAAGTGAATTCCACTGGGGACTTATGTCAACTCAAAACTAGTTAGGATTAATTTTATCTTAATTTTAGTTGATTTGATTTGGTTTTTTTGGTTTAGTTTGATTTTGAATTGAGGGCATATCTACTAGGGATGTGAGCTCTGATAGATTTAATTTATGGACCATGTCATTTGTGCGATGGACCCAGAGAAGGGCTATATCAAACTTGTCTATCTTAGATTTACAAATCTAAAGGATAGTCTATTGGCCAGGGGGTAAGCTAGCCCCAAGGGGTTGCATGTGTGATACGCTAGGAAGAAGGTGGAGCAGACTTACATCTTCTAAAGCAGGGAACAACCACTAGGGTGACCTATTGGTAGCACAACAAATCAAAGCCAACTTTGGGGGGACTACTTAGTGAATGCTACTAGGAACTTATATCAACTCAAGAGTAGTTAGGTGATTCTAATAGGGAGTTTTGTTGGAACTGTCCTAAAGATAGGATGCCTTCTTGCGAAAATGTACTGCTTGGGGTGTCCTCATAATCCACAAGTGAATATATATTTTGTTTATATGTTTACAAGGACCCTATTGGTGTGTGAGGGACCACACTGAAAGGGGATATATAGGCCTTAATCTATCTTAGATTTACAGGACCAAGTTAGAATCTGCACATCCATGGGACTAATTCTCCAACCACAGGGGTGGTCACTAGGAAAGAGAAATTGCCTAATTTGCTAGTAACTCGGGTAGTGTTTAAATGGGGTCACAAAGGACATGATCCAAATATAGTGCCCATAGGGGAGGTGCTGCTAGGGGTGTTATCCTGAGGACTAAAAAAGAAAGCCTATAGGTGTATGGTGGCCAACTCAAGTTGAAAGCATAACAAACTTACATCTACCATGAGTGGAGTATCCTAAGGTGTGAGAACCAACAAACCTAAGGTGTATTTGTCAACATGAGTGGTGTATCCATCGGCATATTAAGAATGTACCAACCTAAGGTGCTCGTTGGTGTGCAATGATCAATCTGGAAGGAAAGCATGTAAGCTTACAACTTTCCAAGTGGAACTAATCATTGGGATAATTTATCACTAGAGGAATAGATGCTATCTTTCCTAGAGCGACTACTAAGTAGGGAGCCCCAAGGAAGGATTAGACCTAGACTTGAAGTAGACGGAAGGGAAGGAGCCACTAGGGGACTTATTCTAAACTTCAAATAAACTCGACCCAGTCAGTGCATGAAGGCTAATATAAGAAGAAAGCGTAGTAGACTCACATCCTCTTAAACAAAGATAACATGAGGTAGCTTACCGACCATGCATTAAAGCCTACCAAACTAACAAGGAGCTTGTCAGTGTGTAGTGGCAAAGTAAGAAAGGAAAGCATAGCAGACTTACATCCTCCAAAGCAAGAAGACCATTGGAGTGACACACTAGAAGGGTAGCACGTTAGCCCGACCTAGATCAGCTACTCAGTGAGTGTCATTGGGGGCATTATCTCAACTCAGAGCATCCTGAGATAAAGGATATGTGTTTATTTTACATTTTTATGTGTATTTTATGTTCATGTCGTGTCGATGAAAGATAGAAGATCCACTCCTTACACCTACCCAACACATCGTGATAGATTACAAAAATACTTTCGACATGGAAGAAGATTGAATTCAAAATAAATTTTCATTGATGATAATTATTTTCAAACATGATTTATAATATTTCTTTAAGTAGAGCTCATTGCTTGAATGCATTGGGTGCTCTCCTTTATGATTTATAAGCTGATAAGATCCTCCATTGTATGCCTTTTCTATGGCTAAATGGCCTTCCCAAGTGGGTTCAAACTTGCCTCCCATCTTACGATGGGCAACAATCAGTCTCCTTAGAAATAAAATAAACTCTTTTAATTGAAAAGATCTAGAATGGACCAACTTTTTGTTAGCTTGAATCATTTTAGCTTTGTACAACTCAAGATTTTAGCATGCCCACAGGCATCTCTCCTTCAAACCTTCTAGCTCTTCTAATCACAACTTTGTATTTTCCTCTATTGTGATCTTGCTACTCATAGCTATCCTTAGTGATGGGAGTTAGACTTCTAATGATAGAACAGCTTTAGACCCATACACTAAGGTGATAGGAGTAGACTGAGTTGGAGTTCTATATGTGGTGTGGTAGGCCCACAAGGCTTTAACTAAATGCTTATGCCACTATAGCATATTGTTTTCGAGTGTCATTTTTAGTATATAGATGAGAGTTTTATTGAAGGCTTCTACTAAGCTGTTTGCCCTCAGGTAGTTGATGGTAGAATATCTCCAATCTATGTTGAGTCTCAGGGCAAAGTTGTTGATCTCGGTGCTCTTGAATGCAACCATTATCATATAATTTGTGAGGCACTCAAACCTATATAATATATGGTTCCTAAAAATTGCACATGTTGGTGTGGCCTCTCAGTAAAATTACCTTCACCCATTTAAAAAAATAGTTAAGCTAAGATGAATCGATGACCCTTGAAGAAGGAGGATCAATGACCCAATGTTTGTACCCCAACACTGAATGGCCATGAGGCCAATGTATGATGTAGAATGTTGGGTGGTTGGTGTAAGACCACACCGTGTATTTGACATTGGTGGCATCACCTAGCTATATCCATGCAATCTTTGATCCTCGATGGCCAGTTGTATCTTAGTCTCTTGATCTTGGCTTTCATCCTCGAATTAGATTGGTTGGCTCCACATAATCTTGTGTGTACCTCGGTCAGGATCTTACGGTCTTCATGCTTGTCTAAACAACGTAACCATATATGATTGAAAGACAACTGGTATAAGACACCATCCACAAGAGCATAGGAAAGTGCTCTGTACTTCATCTGATGGGCTTGGGACTTCTCTTGAGGTAGTTTTCCTTTATTTATGTAATCCATGAATGGTTGCCTCCAATCTTACTCCTTATCCTTCTTGGTAATGACAACCTTCCATTCAAGAGAGTACTTTTCGATGAGTTCAATATCAATAAGGGATAAGACTTGTCCATTTTAGACCTTTATTGATTTGGACTCATCCTTTGGACATGCCAACTCCTTGGCAAGCTTGGATAAAGCATACACTTTGATGTTCTCTCCTCAAGGAATCTTATAAATGGTAACCACTTGGATTTGGGCCAACAACTCCATGGTGTACTTGTGGTAGTGATGGAGCTTAGGCTTTATAACCTTATAGAACCCAATGATTTGGTTGGTGACTAGCTGAGAATCCTCAAAGATGTTGATGTTCTGGATGCTTAGAGTAACGACTAACTCCAGACTGCTAATCAGAGCTTTATATTTGACTTCATTGTTGGTGCAAGGATTGGATAGATGACATGAGAATCTAGAGTTAAGAGAACTATACTAACCCCTGCCTTTCCTTGAATAGTTGATTATGGCTCTTCTCCTCTTTGAGAGGAAGTCGCACCATCAATGTTCATCTCCCAATGGTGAATGCTAGTATCTCATATGTTCATGATTTTTTCATTGGGGAGATCATCACTAAGGAGACTCAAAGTGAAGTGGGTGTGTGCTAAGAAATCGATCCTTTCACCGCATGGAGGGTATGAAGGTAATGTCAAACTGCAAGAGGATCATGGACCATCATGCCAACCATCCAGATAGGATCTACCATGTCATGAGATACTATAGTGGATTGATTCTAGAGATTAAGTTCACCTTATAAGGAAGCATGTAGTGTTTTAGCTTTTGGGATGCATAGATTAAAACTAGGCAATGCTTCTCAATAGGTGGATGATTAGCCTCATCAGGGATTAGATGATGGTTGAGGTAGTAGAGTGCATTTTCCTTCCCTTTATCATTGGCTTGGGACAACAAAGCACCAAGGGAGTCATCTAATAGTAGTGTAAAGTATGAATGCCTTGCCCAAGATAGGGGATGCTAGAACCAACAGCATCATCAGGTAATATTTGATATCTTCAAAGGCATGCTCACACTTGTCATCCCTCTTAAACTTGACATCCTTTTTGACAAATGCTGAGAATGGCTAACATCTTTCTGATAGGTTGGATATAAAGCATCTTAGATATGCCAACAACCCTTAGAATTATCTGATTAGAGTTAAACTTTTAGAGGGTGGAATTTCTAATATCACCTTGATCCTCTCCAGATTGATTTTGATTCCCTAGTGTCGATTGATGTTATAGATGATTAGAGTAATGACTAACTCTAGACCGATAATTAGAGCCTCATATTCAACTTCATAATTGGTGCAAGGATTGGACAAATGACATGAGAATCTCATCACATCATGGTCCGGAGTTAAGAGAACTATTCTAATCCCTTCCATTCCTTGAATAGTAGATTATGGCTCTTCTCCTCTTTGAGAGGAAGCTGTAGCATCAAAGTACATCTCTTAGCAGTGAATGCTAGTATCCCCTTTATTCATGTTTTGTTCATCAGGGAGATCATCACTAAGCGGAGACTCAGCAGGAAGTGGGTGTACTACTAAGAAATCTGCTAGCGCTTGTCCTTTCACTGCACGGAGGGGTATGAAGGTAATGTCAAATAGTGAGAGGATCATGGACCATCATGCCAACCATCCAGATAACATCGATCGTATCATGAGATACTATAGTGGATTGATCCTAGAGATTAAGTTCACCTTATGAGGAACCATAGAGTGTTGTAGCTTTTGGGATGCATAGATTAAAGCTAGGGAATGCTTCTCAATAGGTGGATAAATAGCCTCAGTCGAGATTAGATGATGGCTGAGGTAGTAGAGTGCATTTTCCTTTCTTTGGTGATTGGCTTGGGCCAACAAAGCACTAAGGGAGTCATCTAACATAGTAGTGTCAAGTATGAATGACTTATTTGGTATAAGGGATGCTAGAGCTGGTGGCATCATCAGGTAATGCTTGATGTCATCAATGGCATGCTCACACTTATCATGCCACTTAAACTTGGCATCTATTTTGATAGGCGCTGAGAATGGCTGACACCTTCCCAATAGGTTGGATATAAAGCATCTTAGATATGCCAATGGCCCTTGGAATGATCTGAGTTGAGTAAAACTTTTAGGGGGGTGGCATTTCTAATATTTCCTTGATCTTCTCTGAATTGATTTTGATTCCCGAGTATCAGACAACAAACTCAAGGAATTTCCTTGAAGCCACTCTGAATGCACACTTTAGGGGGTTCCTTTTGAGGTTAAATTGTCTGACTATTTGAAAACTACTCTCAAGTCAAAGAGGTTGTCTTCTTTTTCTCTACTTTTGACCATATGATCATCGACATAGACCTTGACTTGATGATGAATGAGTTCATCGAAGATTTGAGTCATAGCCTTCTGGTATGTAGCACCAACATTTTTAAGGCTGAAAGGGATGACCTTATAGCAATAGATTTTGATCAGGGTTTTAAAAGTAGTATTTCATTCATCTTTAGTGGCCATCTTTATTTGGTTATATCCAAATGTGCCATCAATGAAAGAGAAGATTGCATGAGATGAGGCAATATCCACCACCAGCTACGAGATTAGTAGTGAAAACTTGTCTTTTGGATATGTCTTATTTAAATCCCTAAAATTGACACATATGTGAATTTGGCCATTCTTTTCCTTAATTGGGATAATGTTGACTAACTAGGTTGAGTATTTTTCTTCCTGGATGAATCCAGTATCGATCAATTTCTTGACTTCATAAATGATATATTGTTCTATGTCTAAACCTAAAATGTAAACCTAAATAAACATAAAAATAAACCTAAACATAAACCATAAACATAAAATAAACCTAAACCTAAACCTAAAATAAAACCTAAACCTAAACCTGAACCTAAAAAAAACCTAGACATAAACCTAAACCATAAACATAAACTTAAACCAAAAAATAAAATAAACCACAAATATATATATAAAACTAAACTAAACTAAACGAACCTAAACCCTAAACCTAAACCTAAGCCTAAACTAAACCATAAACCTAAACCATAAACCTAAACCTAAAACTAAACCTAAACCTAAACCAAAACCTAAACCTAAACCAAAACCTAAACCTAAACATAAAACCTAAATAAACCATAAAAATAAACCTAAACCTAAACCTAAACCTAAACCAAAAAATAAACCAAAACCTAAAAAACTAAATAAATAAAATAAACCTAAAACCAACTTAAAAAAATTAAAAAACTAACCCTAAATATATAAAAACTAAATAAACTAAACTAAATAAACTAAACTAAAATAAAAATAAGCCTAAACCTAAAAAAAATAAACCTAAACCTAAAACTATACTAAAAACTAAATAAACCTAAACCTAAACCTAAAAAATAAACCTAAATAAACTAAACCAAAACCTAAAATAAAACTAAATAAAAAAAACTAAATGTAAAATAAATAAATAAACTAAACTAAACCTAAACCTAAACTAAACTAAAAACTAAAAAAACCTAAACCTAAAGTAAACTAAACTAAAAAATAAAATAAAAATAAACCTAAATCTAAACCTAAACCTAAACCTAAACCTAAAAAAATAAATAAAAATAAAATAAAAAAAATAAACCAAAATAAATAAAATAAAATAAATAAAACTAAATAAACCTAAACCTAAACCTAAACCTAAACATAAAAATAAAAATAAAATAAATAATAAAATAAAATAAAAACTAAATAATCCTAAAATAAAATAAAAATAAAAAACTAAACCTAAAACTAAATAAACCTAAAAAGGAAAGCTAAACCTAAACCTAAACCTAAACCTAAAAATAAACCAAAACTTAAACCTAAACCTAAACCTAAAAATAAACTAAAACTAAACCTAAACTAAATTGAAATAAATAAATAAACCTAAACCTAAACCTAAAAGTAAAACTAAACCTAAACTAAATAAAAAACTAAAATAAACCTAAAAATAAAAATAAACTAAAATTAAAAAAAAACAAAACATAAATAAAAATAAAAACTAAAAAATAAACCTAAACTAAA
The DNA here is from genome assembly GCA_021442155.1 of Cymbidium sinense. NCBI lineage: Eukaryota > Viridiplantae > Streptophyta > Magnoliopsida > Asparagales > Orchidaceae > Cymbidium > Cymbidium sinense. Next base: position 35,394,175 of record CM038216.1, on the reverse strand, counting down.
CCTCAAAAATAAATAAATAAGCTAAACCTAAACCTAATACTAAATAAAAATAAACTAAACTTAAACTAAACTAAACTAAACCTAAGAACTAAAAATAAAATAAAATAAACCTAAACTAAACTAAAAAAAACCTAAACTTAAATAAATAACTAAACCTAAACCTAAACCTAAACCTAAAATAAACTAAACCTAAACCTAAAACTAAATAAAATAAAAATAAATAAAAAAATAAACTAAAAACTAAACCTAAACCTAAAAATTAAAATTAAAATTAAACCTAAAAATAAATCTAAACCTAAAACTAAATAAAAAATAAATAAAAACTAAAACTAAATAAAATAAAACTAAACCTAAACCTAAATAAACTAAACTAAACCTAAAAAACTAAAAAATAAAAATAAATAAATAAAAATAAAAGAACTAAAAAACAAAATAAAAAAAAAATGAAATAAACTAAATAAAATAAAAAAATGAAACAAACTAAATAAACTATAAATAAACTTAAACTAAATAAACTAAACTAAAATAGAAATAAACTAAACTAAACCAAAATTAAAAATAAAAACTAAATGAAATAAACAAACTAAAAACTAAAAACTAAACTAAACCTAAACTAAAAAAATAAAATAAAATGAAAACTAAAACAAAAATAAAAACTAAACTATAAATAAAACTAAATAAACCAAAATAAACTAAATAAATAAATAAATAACTACATAATCTAAAAAAAATAAAAAAAATAAATCTAAACCTAAATAAAATGAAAATAAATAAATATATAATAAAAATAAAATAAAAACTAAACTAAAAATAAATATAATAAAAAAACTAAACCTAAACCTAAATAAACATAAAAATAAAAACTAAAAACAAAACTAAGAAATAAAAACTAAAACAGAACTAAAATAAAAATAATCCTAAACCTAAACTTAAACATAACCTATACCTAAACCTAAAAATAAAAATAAAATAAACTAAAAAATAAAATAAAATAAACTAAACCTAAACCTAAACCTACACCTAAACCTAAACCTAAAAACTAAAACTAAAATAAATAAATAAATAAAAACTAAAACTAAGCTAAATTAAACTAAATAAAAAAACTAAAAAAAACTAATCCTAAAATAAGGTAAAAATAAACTAAAACTAAAAAAACTAAAAACTAAAAATAAACTAAAATAAAATAAATAAAATACAATAAACCTAAACTTCAACCTAAACTAAAAATAAACCTAAATAAAAATAAATACTAAACTAAAGCTAAACCTAAAACAAAAAAAAAGTAAACTAAACTAAATAAGCCTAAACCTAAACCTAAAAACTAAACCTAAAAACTAAAAAAAAAAACTAAAAGATTAACTAAAATAAAAATAAATAAAATAAACCTAAGATAAAATAAACCTAAACCTAAAAATAAAATAAACCAAAACCTAAACCTAAAATAAACCTAAACCTAAATAAACTAAACTAAAAATATAACTAAAAAAATAAAAAACTAAAAATAAACTAAACTAAATAAACCTAAACCCAACTAAACAAACTAAAAAATAAATAAAAAACTAAAAATAAACCTAAACCTAAACCTAAACCAAAACTAAAATAAACTTTAAACAAAATAAACCTAAAATAAAAAAAAAAACTAAAAACCTAAACCTAAACTAAAAACTAAAAAAGTAAACTAAAAATAATAATAAACCTAACCCTCAACTAAACTAAACCTAAACCTAAACCTAAACTTAAAACTAAAAATAAAAAACTAAAAACTAAAAATAAATGAAACTAAACCTAAACCTAAATTAAAAACTAAACTAAAAACTAAAAAACCTAAATCCAAAAAATAAAGCTAAGCTTAAATCTAAACCTAAACCTAAACCTAAACCTAAAAAAAAAAAAACCTAAAAAAAAATAAAAAACTAAATAAATAAAAACTAAACCGAAAAATAAAAAAAATAAAAAAAAATAAAAACTAAAAACTAAACCTAAACCTAAACCTAAATAAACTAAATAAAATAAACTAAAAATAAAACTTAAAACTAAACCTAAACCTAAATAAACTTAAATAAATAAAAATAAACCTAAAAATAAAAAACTTAATAAATAAAAATAAAAATATGCTAAACTTACTAAAAAATAAACTAAATAAAAACTAAATAAACCTAAACCTAAACCTAAACCTAAATAAAAGCTAAACCTAAACCTAAAATAAACTATAAACTAAAGCTAAATAAAAAACTAAACCTAAACCTAAACCTAAAAAATAACAACTAAAAAACTAAAAAAAAATAAAAACTAAAAACTAAACTAAAAATAAAATACTAAAAAACTAAATAAAAATTAAAAATAAAATAAACTAAATAAAAACTAAATAAACCTAAACCTAAACTTAAATAATAAATTAAATAAAATAAAAATAAAATAAAACTAAAAATAAAATAAAAAAAACTAAATAAAACTGAACTAAAACCATAAACTAAACCATAAACCTAAAAAACTAAATAAATAAGTAAATAAACCCAAACTTTAAAAAAAATATAAACTAAATAAAATAAACCTAAATAAATAAAAATAAATAAAACCTAAAATAAACTAAAATAACCTAAACCTAAATCTAAAAATAAATAAATAAAAATAAACTAAAACTAAATAAACCTAAACTTAAACCTAAATAAAAATAAAATAAAAAGTAAATAAACTAATATAAAAACTAAATAAATCTAAAACTAAATAAATAAGAAAACTAAATAAACCTAAACCTAAAGAAACTTAATAAAATAAAACTAAATAAAAATAAATCTAAACCTAAACCTAAACCTAAACCTAAAAACTAAACTTAAACCTAAACTAAAAATAGAAATATACTAAACCTAAACCTAAACTAAAAACTAAAATATAAAATAAACTAAAAAAATAAACCTAAACCTAAACCTAAACCTAAAATAAATAAATAAACTTAAACTAAAATAAATAAATAAACTAAACCTAAACATAAACGTAAACCTAAACCCAAACCTAAACCTAAACCTAAACCTAAAAAACTAAAGCTAAACCTAAAATAAATAAATAAAATAAATAAACTAAACCTAAACCTAAATAAACCTAAAAAATAAATAAACCTAAACTAAGTAAGTATAAATAAATTAAAACTAAACCTAAACCTAAACTAAAACATAAAATAAAAAAAACTAAACCTAAAAATAAAAACTAAATAAAATAAAAATAAATAAACTAAATAAACCTAAACCTAAACCTAAAAATAAATAAATCTAAACCTTAACCTAAAAATAAAAAAAATAAAAAATAAAAAAATTAACCTAAACTTAAACCTAAATAAAAACAAAAACTAAAATAACATAAACCCAAAACTAAACCCCTGCTCCCTCCTCCTTCCTTCTCCTCCTTCTGGTGATTTCATTTTCCTCTTGGCTTCTTTCCTATTGTTTGGATTTTCACCACTTGTCATTTTATGTTACTTATATTCTCAATGCGCGATGTTCCATAGCCTTTGTTGATGGTCATCATGTTGGTCGTGCGTAGTGCTTCCTCTATGGATAGGCATATGATTTTATGGGATATTCAGAATCAAAAGCACCTGTTGTTGTGCCTGTCGTTAAATCCTTTAAGGATGCTCTCTCTAGTAAGAACCTTTCCCCTTTTGATTCAATGAATTTTATATCAACTTTGTTTCGTGGCATCCCTGCGACCATGTGCTCATATCTTGATGTTGAGAAGCTGGCTAAGTTATATGAATTTATTTTGGTTGGAAAATTTGCATTGCGGCATCCAAATTTGGATAATATTTGCTCTTTTTTTCACAATCTTAAACCTCCTGCTTCGCTGGTTTGATCAGGATCTTTTGATATAAAGAAGAACCATATTCCTGTTTTGGTTGGCTTTTCCAAATAGAGGATTCACTATGTTACCTACCAGGTTCTATTTGTCTGGAGCTCTTTGGTAGGCCTCTTCAAATTGAGCCACCGCATGAGATCTCGCCCATCTCATTTCGTACTAGTTGAACTTAATATTTCGAAAAAACATCCTAAGGAAGTTTGGATTGGTTCAGAGAAGTTTGGTTTTTTTCAAAATTTTGAATTTGAAAACTTTCAGTTTCAATGCACTATATAATTCGAATAAGCTTTGTGCTTCACCCACAACTTAAAAGAAAACTTGAATGATCCAATTCTACTAATCTAAATGATAAAGTTAATAAACCTATTTATGTGACTAAAGCTAACCCAAATGGAAATGCTTTTTTTCCATTGAATTCATTGAATGTTGATACTCCCAATACTCAATCTAATGAGGTCAAAGATATTACTAATGTCGAATATGATGGCTTGTCAATCAATCCTTCTCTACATGATAACTTACCTTCTCATGATAACTCAAATGTTCAAGAGGCTAACATCTCTTTACCTCTTATTAATGCTGAGCATGAGAATGAGCTTGTGGATTTTAATGGTAATTTGCATGAAAATTTGAAGATGGCTGAAAATCAGGAGGAAAATTTTGAATCTGATCTTGGTTGTGCTCTTAATGGTATTACTACCTTTCTTAATCCCATGATTGACATTCATTCTAATCCTACTTTTAGCTTAATTTGAGATTGAAGAAGGGGAAGTTGTGATTAGAAATGTTTTGGCTGATTTTAATCCTATTCTTAACACCTCTAATCAGTCTCTTTCGGATGGTGGTACATGGGATAAAAATAGAGCTTTCCAAGCTATTCTAAAAAAGAAATCTTGATTTTTGGAAATCTGGAATTCCCACTTAGCAAATTTAGGTATGCTAAGTGAAGAACCCAAGTGTATTTTGTTTAATTTTTTTTTATTTTGAAAATAGGATTCTTAGCAAATTTAGCTGTGCTAAGAAAATCTTAAGTGTTTCATTTATTTTTGGATATTTTGTTTTTGAAAGAGTAGGATCCTTAACAAATTTAGGTATGCTAAGGAAATCCTAAGTGTTTCATTTGTGTTTTTGATTTGTTTGAGAGTGGAGACTTTACTTTAGCAAATATGGTATGCTAAAGATGAAGTTCCACTTAATTTTGTGAAATGGAAATTTAATAGAGCAAATTTGAGTATGCTAAATGAAATTCCAAATGATGTGTTCAAATTTTTTATTGTGTTTTGGTTTTGAAAATGGAAACTTCTCCTTAGCAAATTTTATATGCTAGGGAATAAAGATCCAAAGGTGCTTGAAAATTTTTTATTTCAATTTTGGAGACTTCACTTAGCAAATTTGGGTATGCTAAATGAAGTTCCAAAGATTTGAAATTTTTTTGATTTTGATTTGAGACTTCAGCAAATTTGAGTTTGCTAAATGAAGTTCTAAATGTATTTGAATTTTTTTTTTTATTTTGGAATTTGGAGATTTTACTTAGCAATTTTGAGTATGCTAAATGAAGTTCCAAAATGTGAAAATTTTGATTTTGGATTTGGAGACTTCACTTAGCAAATTTGAGTATACTAAATGAAGTTCCAAATGTGTTTGAAAATTTTGTGATTTTGATTTGGAAACTTCACTTAGCAAATATGAGTATGCTAAATGAAGTTCCAATGGTGTTTGAAAATTTTTGATTTTGACTTTGGAGATTTCACTTAGCAAATTTAAGTATGCTAAATGAAGTTCAAAATGTATTTAAAAAATTTTTTTGATTTTGGATTTGGATACTTCACTTAGAAAATATGAGTATGCTAAATGAGGTTCCAAATGTGTTTGAAAATTTTTGTTTTGGATTTGGAAACTTCACTTAGCAAATTTGGGTATGCTAAATGATGTTCCAAAATGTGTTTGAAAATTTTGGGTTTTGAATTTTGAGACTTCACTTAGAAAATTTGAGTATGCTAAATGAAGTTTCAAAAATGTATTTGAAAATTTTGGATTTGATTTGGAGACTTCACTTAGCAAATTTGGTATGCTAAATGAAGTTCCAAATGTTGTTTTTGTTTTTGATTTTGGACTTGGAAACTTCACTTAACAAATTTGAGTATGCTAAATGAAGTTCCAAATGTGTTTGAAAATTTTAAAATATGATTGTTTATTTTTGATTTTGGATTTGGAAACTTCACTTAGCAAATTTGATTATGCTAAATGAGGTTCCAAATATGTTTGAAATTATTTGGATTTTGGATTTGGAGGCTTCACTTAGAAAATTTGAGTATGCTAAATGAACTTCCAAAAATGTGTTTGGATATTTTTTTTGAAAATATGATTGTTAAGTTTTAATTTTTGAAAAGAGACTTCCATTCAACAAATTTGGGTATGTAGGAATGGATGTCAATCTTATCTTTAAAAATGTGCAAATTTTATTTTGTGTAAGATTATTGCTTTTTGAAAGAGGGAATTTCAACTTAATCATATGTGGGATATGTTTAAGTGGGATTTTCGAATGATATTATTTTTTATTTAGGAAATGAAATCTTCATTTAATAAATATAGCTATATTAAATGAAGATGTTCATATGTGCTTTTGAAAAGTTCAATTTTATTTTGAAATGAAACTTTCACTCAATAGGTGTGAGTGTATTGAATGAAAAAAATCTTGTGTGCTTTTTGAAAACTTTATTTTTGATTTTGGTTTTTAGAAAGATGATTGTTCATTGTATTTAGAAAAATTAAATCTTGATCAAAGTTAATTGAAATAAGATGTTCATTTATGCTTTTGGAAAAGATTTTAATTTTTATTTGAAGATGAAACTCCCATTCAATAGGTGTGAGTGTATTGAATGGAAAAAATCATGTGTGCTTTTTTGAAAATTTATTTTGATTTTGATTTTGGAAAGATGATTGTTCATTTTATTTTGAAAATGAAATATTCATCAAAATGAATTGAAAGAAGATGTTCATTTTAATCCTTTTGGAAAAGATTGTAATTTTTATTTGAAGATGAAACTCCTATTCAATAGGTGTGAGTGTATTGAATGGAAAGGTTCATGTGTGCTTTTTGAAAACTTTATGATTGTGGGTTTTGGAAAGATGATTGTTCATTTTATTTTGAAAATAAAATCTTCATCAAAATGAATAGAAAGAAATGTTCATTTATGCTTTTGGAAAAGATTGTTAGTTTTATTTTTGAAAATTCCTACATGAAATAATTATGATAATTGTTAAATGAGGGTGATAAAATTTTTGTGAAAAATATTTTTTATTAAGTGCATTTTTGAAAGAGTGTTTTTTTAGAGAAAAGTTATTATGGAAAATTTATTTTGTCTTTATTATTTTAGAATGAACATTTCCTTATCATAAAAATGGTAAAGAGGAAGTCTTTAAATGCATTTTTTTTATTTAGATATTTTTTTATTTTTACCCATTGGAGAACCCAACGGGGGTTTTAAGACCAACATAGAGTGAGGTCCTAAAACCTAAGGATGTTGGCTAACTCAACTTAAGAATGAAATAAGCTAAGTGCCAATGGAAAGAAAGATAGTATCCAATTCATGCCAAAGTACAACCCCACTATCGATACTTGAAAGACATTCACCAAAGATGGAGAGAGGAACTATCCCTGGAGTCCAAAAAATCGTGGTAGAAAAATTTCTATAGAGTCCATCAATCTGGGATGAAAAGCCAAGAATATAAAATTCAACTTTTGGGATGCCACAAAGATCCACAAATGTGCTTATTCAAGTGGTACGCCATCAAGAAATAGTGTACTATCTCGAGAGATAGAAGTCACTACCCTTTAATGGACCTAAATAACTCAATAAGGACTCCTAAGGATTATGGTCTGCATATAGATTCTTCCCCTTTACATAAAAAGTAAAGTGGTTTATTTTAAACCTAGTTCATTAAGTTCTCGGAGCAAGCCCCATAGTTAATTACATCCTAAGGATGGGATCCTTAGAATACTCTCGATTAAGGTAAATGATCATTGTCTTCAAAGAATTCAATAGAAAAAGACTATCAATCAATTAGTTCATTTTGAAAGATCAAATGGGGTTGATCAAAGAGAGGGAGTTCTTATTGAAGCCAAAAGAAAGATAAGTAGGAGATGCCCATATGCTAGGAAACCTAGCGAGCAATCTCAAACTATCCTATAGTTGGGCTTTATATTTTGAAATTGATTTAATATGTTTGAGTTTTTCATTTTTATAGACTTATGATTCTTAACACAAGATTAAGGAAATGCATAAGAGGTGAGGAATTATGCTTATGGCCACAAAGGGAAGAAGTAACCTCAAAACCTAAACCTAGGGAGCTTTGACGAGCATCGAAAGCATAACCTAAATCTAAGGCAAAATTGGGTAATTAATTTGCCTCCAGAAGAGAGGACAAACCACCCAACTGCTTGGATTTACAACTGCCAGGGGGTGGCTGCCAACCAACTCCTACGATTTTAAATTCATGTAGGCAAGTCATATTTTATGCAAGATAGGTAGTATTTATTTAGAAAGAGACTAAGTCCTTAAACTCACTCCCTAAAGATTCTAGATCATGTAAAGACATGCTTCAAATGACCTAAATCTAATGCAATTTAGATTTCATTTTATTTTTATTTTTGGACAATTATTTTTACTCAGGCTAATAGGATTCATATGCCTAATGCATGAGAAGCAAAGTTATTGGCCAAAATCAATGAGAAGGGAGGAGATGTGTTTCCACCATAGCTCCCAAAGGTCAAGCTAGGTATCTCTAGTAAAGGTGGTAGCCCTCCAATCAAGAGTGAAATAAGATGCATTTGTGCATGATATTGTGAAATAAATACTCATCCAGCTAAGGAGTTGCTAATTCTTTTACCTTGATTTTAAACCTAAGCTTTAGGTGAAGTTATGAATTCTTTATTTTTAGCTTTGAGTTGTTAGATCTAGTAAAAGATTTCTTTTTTGCTGAGAACCTAATTCACATCTAGGCCATTCAAAAAGTAAGAAAGAAATTTGGAAAAGATGCCACTTAATGCAAAAGCTAAACAAATCATCAATCAATTTATAAAGCTAACCACAAAAGAATAAGAGGCGAAGTGTGGTCAGGTACCACCGCACAAACTCATAAACAAATTGAGTAAATGAGCTCTACTCTTATACAACCTAGATTACAAATGAATTAAATTACAACTAAGTAAGGAATTCATTATTTTGGGGGTCTTCAAGCTTCATTTCTTCTTTCTTCTTTTCTTCTTTCTTCTTATTTTCTTCTTTCTTCTTTGGTTCCTTCTTTTGGATGGTTGGAAGGTGGATGCTCCAAGGCTTCACATGGTGCATAAGATAGGATCTTATGACCAATGTTCATCATAATCCCCATAACAATCATTCCAAAATCCTAATTGCAAAATTTACATGAAAAGGAAAATAATAAAAATCTAACTAACACCTACAAAATAGATTAGCTAAAATAAACCACACAAAAGATGTATATTGGACTTATCATCCCCACACATGGGTGACTAAGTCCACCCTATTGGATTATGCTTGGGGTATATAAGCAACAAGCAAAGCATTTATATTTTTTTCATTATAGCGCCCCATAAGCATAATCCCCAACAGAAAATAATGGTTAGACTGAGATCATCCTACCATTCATTCTACAAGCATACATCCTAACATCTAGTCTAAAACATATATCACAAAACAAAAGCAAGAATCAAACTATGCACCACCCTAACCTAAAGCTAGAAGTGCTGACTTAGGCTAATGTGGTGCTTTGAAGGTTTGTGTGGTATCCTTAGCCATGGCTTTAAGTTAGAATTTTCTAAGTGTGAATCATGTACAACATGGAGAAGGGTATCATTTAAGTGATTTAATTATTTTGGGTTGATTTTATTTTCTATTTTTATTAAGTTCAAATGAATCCTAGAATTACTTACTAAGTTATGAAGAGGGGAAAGAGAAGAGAACTTCTCTTTCCTTCCCTAACCTAAGTAATTTCTAAAGTAGATTCATATTTTAGTTTTGTGAATGTTTTGATTAAGTCTTTTAATTAATCCTAAGTTTAGATGAACTCTAAACAAACCATTCAAAAATAAAAGGCATTTTAAGATTAAATAAAATGAACCAAATTCACAAACATACATCACTTCATTCCTTTCCCAACATGTATAACATGCATATGAATGTGTCCTAAGCATATCTATACACACAAATGAGAATATTTAACATATTTTATGATTCATGCTAAGTGATTCATTTATGTAATTTTGGAAGTTTAAGATGCATGATTTTCATTAAGTAGAAAAGGGTTTCATATCCAATTTTCACACGCACACATGAATGTAAGAAAAGGCATAAGTGAGTATAGCCCCATTGTTAACTGGAGATGTTAGGTACAAGACCTACTTATGGCTACTTAAAGCCACATAACCTCAGGGTTGTCCAGACTAATATGCCACTTTCCTTAAACACAAACATGTGTACAAAAAAAATGAATGAAAAAGCCAGAATTAAAAAATTTGCATGAGTTAATTTATTTTGTTTATGAAATTTATATGTGCAAGCATAGGTATCCTTCTTAAGTGATAGTATAGGAATGAATAAGATATGGAATTAGGCAAGTGTTTGGTTCTTTTCAAATGAACCATACTTCTTACCAAATCCTATTCAAAACTATACTAAAAGAAGAGAGAAGGAAAACCTATAATAACACATCCTTATATTCTCTCACATGCTTATAATTAAAATATAAGTAGCACTTTCAGTTTTAATAATTGATTCATATAATTTTAAAATAATTTGAATTTAATAGTGATAATAGCCACTCATATTTCTACTTTAGCCAACACATGCAAATTTGACATAAAGTAAACATTTTCATTTTAAATTTGAATTTTGGAAAAATATGGATGCATGAAGCCACATGACATACAAATTTAACATGTTGGGGAAGAATTAAAGCAATGAAGCATGTAAACACATTCACTTCAATTAAATCCTAAAGACAATCTTATGAAATAAGAAAACTTAAAATAAATCAAAATTTTATTAAGATGATTTTTGTTTGGTTTTGGTTTGATTTAATTTTGAAAATGTGAGTTGAGTTTGCTATTCCTAACCTATTACCACATTTTTTTGACATTTTTGTTTAATTTTTGGATGAGTAGATTCATTTTTATATTTTAATTAGGTTAAGGTATGAATTAAGCAAGTTAATTAACCCTTACCTACACCACCTAGCATAGTTAACCAAGTAATTATGAGCCAATGAGATGACATAAAACTCACAAGAATTTAAATTTGCAATGCACCTAGGAAGAAAAGGCCTAATGCAATTTGGCTCATGATTAATGGTTAATTAAGCTGGGGTTTAACTTAAGTAAAAACACCCCTCACACATGTGAGTTGGGTTTTGATTTCCTTAATTGAACTTAGCTTGAACACCAAGCATCTACCCAAAGTAGATTAATTAAGTTCTAGAAGTTTTTAGAATTTTAAATTAATTAAGATAGTAATTAATGAATTAACCCTTAATTAAAAGAGGATTAAGGAAAGAAAAGGGGGTTTAGGGAATAGCTTAGGAAAAATACCCCAAAATTATTCCCTAAGCTTCCTATCCATTGGATCTAACCTTAATCAACCCCAATGAAGGATTAAAACACTATTCCAACCTTAATTATCCTTAATTACATTAAAGGAGTAATTAGGAAATACATTTTCAATTCCCCTAATTTAGCCTTCAATAAATCCCAAGAAAATTAGGGGAGTTAGAAGTCATCCCCAAAATATACCCAAGAAGTTTGGGATTAATAAAAAAGATTAATTAAGAGGTAATTAGCAAAATAAGATTTCTAAAACCCAAAATCAGAGAAAAGTATAATTTAAAAATCATTTTTAAAATATTCTAGGTTGAATTATCTTTCCATAAAAAATTATTTATTTTTAGAATTTTATTGAGGGAGATATGAATTTTTGAAGCTTAGGGGATTAATTAAAATTAATTAAATCCTAACTAATCCCCTTAGCTCAAACATGTATGGTGGGCCGCTTTACATGCATCGTGCTATGAGCCATCCACTTAAACATCGCATCAAGGTGGCAGTGTGGCACCGAAATGTTGTTTGATCCCCGTCGTTCAATCAAGGATCAAACGGCCAGGGATCATCTCGTGGTTTTAAAAGGGATAAAAGATTTATAAAATGTTTATTTAATCTCGATCGTCCATCCAAAATGTGCTGATGGATGGCCAGGATTCTCCAATGTCTTCCTTGAGGATCAATGGAAACCATCCATGATCTAAGGGATGATCCGAGCTCAATTGAGCTCGAATTGGAATGAGACTTTACCCACACCATCTTAAGATCATGACAAGCTTATGCAATGGTGGACATGACAATTTTCACAAAAGACCAACATCTACTAAGCCTAGTGGTCAAAATTCCATACCTCACCGGAGGTGATCACCGGTGATTGAGCTCGTTGACGTAGCTTAGTCTTGTGGAGACGAAGCCCTATTTAAAGTTTCAAGCCTTGGGGTTGAGTAAATATCTCTATGGACCAACACCTATTCTCCTTGCTTGCGACTTTGATCTAATTCAACCTCTGCTTGCTTTGGATGAGAGCCTGGGTGCACTAGACTTGATAGCCTATAGGAGTGTACAAAGGCAATTGAAGTAGCATGTAGTGTAGAACAAGTTAGGAGTTGAGTTGAGCTCCCCTATTTTCAAAGGAAGAAAATTGAGAAATAGCTATCTTAAATCCCTCTTAGAAAGCATAAGAATGCTCTCTGATGGCTCCTAACACTCCTTAAGGTTCAATCGACAATGAGGGTGTTGAATTCAAATGAAATTAGGGGGAGTATATCTCCCCCTATAGCAATCAGACGACCGAAGCTTGGCTTGTCATTTTGATCCAATTGACCATTTGGAAAGGTTTATTTGGGCTATTTAAAGTTGGTACATTGTCAGTTGGAGCTTAAGAGTGGATTAGTAACCTCCCATGTGCACCAAATCAAGTGGAGGGAGGTTTTTGAATTAGCCAATTTGAGCTAGGGGCCACTTTTGGCCTTGGGTCCATTTGGGCTGACCCCCATTGGGTTGGGTGCACCACTCTCCATTGGGTCCACTTGACCTATTAGGAAGGTATCAAGTTGATATGAAGAGGGCATGACCAAATTACCCATGGATTAGACCAAAATTTATTCTATGGCCTAGGGGTAGAATGGTCATTTTATGATTTTTGAATTTGGATATGTTGGGTATGTAGAGAAAAAAAGGTTTGGACAAGTTTCATTAGATTTGGAGTTCATTTGATAAGGTTTGGCTCATGTTGACTCATTTAGGTCAAAATTGGTCATCTTGGGTCAAGTTGACCAATTGATCAAATTAGGTCAAACCAAGGGTTGGGTCAAGTTTGTATGACCATTTGAAATGTTTGGGTGGCTTTGGTTTAGTTTTGAATTTGGCTCATATTACTTAATTTAGGTAAAATGGGTCAAGTTGACCAATTTGACCCATTTGACCTATTTGAGCTAGGTTAATGGTAGGTTTAGGTTTGGTTAGTCATATGGAGTGGATTGGTATCTTTGTTTCCATTTAATTTTGGTTATGTTTGAATTTGGCTCAACATGACCCCTTTAGGTCAAGTTTCAATGTCAATTTGGCTAGTTAGGTCTAGTTGGCCAAAGACTTTGGTCAAGTTCAACAAGTGATTTGGAATGAACTTGACCCATTGGTTTGAGTCAATTTAGCTTAGATCAAGTTTTGACATATTTGACTTTTAGGTTAAGTCAACTTGGGTCAAGTAGGGCTAGTTAGCTCAAATGTTGACTTGGTCAAGTTCAAACATAGGTCATGAATAAACTTAGATCAATGGTTTCAATCAATTTGGCCTATGACAGATTTTTGCTATGTTAGGTTTCATTTTGGGCTAAGTGTTGAGTTGGTCAACCCTTAGGTTTGACTTGGTTTGACCAAATTTGATTGATTGATCATCCATGATGATTGTTGATCATGATGAGAGGCATAGGTAAGCTTGATTCAATCCAATTTGGTTAGGATTAGAATTTGGCTCATAAGGGTACTTTAGGTCACTTTGGGTCAAGTGAGCCTAAGGGGGTTAAATGGCTTGGTCAAAGCTTGATTCAAATTTAATCATGATTTTGGCTAAGTCCATGAAGGAATACTTAAAGGACTTTGGAAAATTTTGGAGTTTGAAGCTTGAATTTTTGAATTTGGTTTGATTGATTTATATTTATATTTCATTTATATATGTGAATATAAATGAGAATATAAATGAATTATGAGAAAATCTCATGAGTTTGATTTGGTTTGATCATGATTTTGGCTAAGTCCATGAAAGAAGACTTAAAGGACTTAGGGAAATTTTAGATTTGGAATTTAATTTGAGAATTTGATTTGATTGATTTGTATTTATATTTCATTTATATATGCAAATATAAATGAGAATATAAATGAATTATGAGAAAATATCATGAATTTGAATTGATTTGATCATGATTTAGGTTAAGCCCTTAAGAAGGAAATTAAGGACTTAGGAAATTTTTGGACTTAAGAATTATTCATGGATTTCAATCACATGGAGTTGATTTGATTTTGCAAAAAAATCAAATAAGATTGATTTGATGTTTGACTTGAAGGAAGGAAGGAAGGTGAGGAATGGTTCAAGCTAAGGGTAGGCAAATTTTCCTAAACACCCCTAAGGCATGACCTTTTCCTATGACTAACTCTTGTAAGTCTCTAGGGCTAGGTTGAGTATCCACCAAATCACTAGATGTGTCTTAAGACTAAGGAACTCTTAAAGTCTAAGAGGAGTCCTATGTCGAAGATGGTGGGGTTGAGAGCTCATTCTAAAAATGAGGTCAATATCAAGTCAATCCCAATTTAACCCTTTTGACTTGAAATGTTCGAATGAACCATAACCCATTTGAACCCAAGCCAATTGCAATTAAATTTATATATCAATCCCAAATCCATATGTAAACTCAACTAAATCAAACTCAATCCAAAATTAAGCCAACTAAATCCAATTGCTCCACTTGACCCAAAGTGGCCAATTTTTCCTATTTAAGCTAAGTTCTAATCCTACCCAAATTGGATTGAACCAAGCACATCAAAAATCTCCCATCATGATTATTGATCACCCTAGGTTGATCAATTATCATAAATTGGGTCAAACCAAGACAACTTGGTCATTTGACCAAGTCAAACCTTTAACCCATATGAACCCAAACTAGCCAAATTACAACCTATGCCAAATACCTTGAAACCAATGATTCATACCAAATCAAAATCAATATTTGAATATGACTTGACATTCGATTGAGTCAAACCAAACCCAATTAGCCCTCTTGACCCAAGTTGACCCAAATTGACCTAAAAGATCAAATTGGTTCAAATCAAAATATAAACCAAATTGATTGCAACCATTGACTCAAGTTCATTCTAAATTGATTATTGAACTTGACTGAAGCCAGGATTAGGCCTAATTGAACCCAATTGACATACTTAGCCCAAATTGACCTAAAGGTTCAAGTTTTCCTAAATCAAAACCAAATCAAAATTAATTGAAACCAAAGCCTACAATAATCTTCAATTGGTCAACTAAGCCCAAACCAACACCCAACCCAAGCCAATTTAGCTAGTTTTGTCAAATTGGTCAACTTAACCCATTTGACCCAAATGAATTCAAATGAGCCAAAATCAAATCTAAGCCAAACTTAACCAAAACATCCCAAATGATCATATGAACTTGACTCGAATCTTGGTTTGACCCAATTTGACCAATAGGTCAACTTGACCCAACCTAACCCAATTCGACCTAAATGAGTCAAATTGATCCAAAGCTAACCAAATCAACTCATATTGACTTGAAATTTGGGCTAACCCACTTTAGGCACATTTCAAATCTGCCCAAATCAAATCTAATGCTAAATGATCATTCTACCCTTGGGTCAAGGGCATGAGATGAGACAATCACCCATGTAAGTGGTCATTTCCATTCCTTAGCCTCTTGGTACTCTCCTTACTAAGCACACTGCCCAACCCAACCTGGTGGTGGGTTTGGTAATGTCCCATGGGAGGTGAAATCACCTCATCCTCCCATTGGAGAATTTGAAACTCATAGACACCCATGATTCCTTCTGTAGCCACCTCCACACCTTCAACCAACCAAGCCAAGCCAACTCACCTCCTCCCTACCACCCATGACTCTCTGAGATGGTCGGATTACCACTAGAAGCCAAACCCTATCCCACCATCCAATCAACATGAAAGGGGGGTATACACTCCCTCATTTTCACTCAAACACACACAAAAATTATTCCTGAGAGCTCTAGCTACCCAAGCTGAGTCATTAGAGCCATTCCTTAAGCTCCCAAGCTCATTCTTCAATTGAAAATGCAATTCCCCATCCCAAAATAGACACTTTTTTGACCTAACTTCCCCATTTCTCCATCAAACTCAAATTAACTTTACACGGACCTTTCCTAGGCCTCATTGAGCAAGAACGAATCATCTCCCTTGCTTCTCGAGCATAGGAGGTGGGACTTCAATCAAAGCTGAGCTCTAAATTATCAGTTCATGGCCTTCTGAGTGAACATCAAGGAATTAATCCAATTGCTACCCAATAGGGCTTCGCCTCCACTAGATGAGGATTCCTCAATCATTCGAGCCACTAATCTTGAGCTCTAGTGAGGTATGCTTCCAAAACTAACCTTAGGCAAAAATGAGTTGGAGCTTTTTGAAGAAAACTTGCATTCCATTTGATATTAACCATTAGACCCCCTCTGATCAATGTCGTTAAGGTCTGGGATTTTTTTGAGTTGATCCAAGCTCGAGTAAGCTCAGATCAAGTGAGCAATGGTGGACAGACTCCATTATCCCTCACTTGCATGATGTTAGATCATGCACCCTCTATTCTGCATGATCAGAATAGACAGTCGTGAGTAGATCCACTAGATCAATATGACTTAATCTTATTAAGGTGTGAGATTAATCATAGCCGAATGATCTAAATGGTGGATGAGAAAGTGCGTCCGCTGCCACCATGTAGGTGCTAAGTTGGATAAGTTTTAAGTAGCCAATCCCGTGACATCACGTGGAAAGCATGCTGCATCAGCGCGCCATATGGCACCAACTAGATTAGGCTTTAATTAGGCTTAATTAATCATTTTTAATGGATGAAACTTCTAAAAATCATAAAACATCATAGAAAAATAAAAAATGCAAATAAATACTCATTTTAAAGGTATTTCAGAGGAGAATTAATTAAAAATGATCTTAACTATATTTGAATAGTAATTAAAGTTCAATTATGGTTTAATTGCAAAATTAATTAGCTTAATTACTACTTAATTACTTGAAATTAATCCCAAATTTTATGGGTTAATTTAACTGGATGACCTCTTCCTCCCATGATTTTCTTGGGATTTATTGCTCAGTTAATTAACAAGAAAATTTACTAATTAAACCTTAACTACTCTTTTAAGTTAATTAATGATCAATTAATCCCATGAATAGTAATAAACTGCTTAATTAAGTTTATTATTCATTGTTCAATAGTAAGTGAACTAAGGAATAGGGTTGGGATCCCTTTCCATAAGTTCATTTCACCCTTTATTTCCAATGAAATTAATTAAGATTTAACGAATTAATTAAATCACTTAATCAAATTGAAATCATAATCACACCTTAATTAATTAAATCAAGGGTAGATCTTTAGGTGTTTAATAATAAAAGGAGTTTAATGAAATTATGGTTAGTCCACATGTGTGGGTAAACCATAAGAGTAATTAATTAAGTCCCTTAATCTAATTAACTATTAATCATGAGCCAATTGCATTATGCCCCTTTATTTCCTATGATCATTGCAAAGTTTATTTTCCATGCATATCATGTGGCTCATAATTATTTAGTTAATTATTTTAAGGTGACATAGGTAAGAGTAATTAATTCAGCTAATTAAGGGTTCAACTTAATTTACTCATAAAATTAACTTAATTACATTTCCTTAAATTAAATCAGATCACTAATGTGGGAATGGATTTAAATAGGAAGTGATGATTTCTATTCACCTATTTAAATCAAATCAAATTTAAAATATAATTAATAAAGAATCTTTGGTTTTCTTTAAATAATCTTATTTGATTTGATTGTCCTTAAGAACTAGTTTGGTTGAATGAGTCACATGCTTATATTTGATTGTCCTCTTCCAATCATGTTAAATTTGGTATGTCATTTGAATTCATGCATCCATATTTTCAAAATCAAGTAAAATAAAATGGATTTCCTTTATGTAAGCTTGCATGTGTTGATTTAATTTAATATATGCATGGCTATTATCACTATTAAATCCAAATGTATTTTTCAAAAGCTTATAAATGAATAATAATATGTGTTATGATGCTAGTTATAAATACATAAGAAATGCATGTGCTTATAGCTTAAGTGTATGAATGTTGAATGTTGAGTTCTTTTTCCTCTATTCATGTGTTAATTTATATAAGATTGAATGGTAATGGGTATATAGTCTAGACATCCTAGGAACATGAGGCTTTAGCTAGCCCCAAGGAGGTCATTTAATTACTTCACTTCCCTGGTTTAATAATGGCACATACCCATTTGATTTCATTCTTATGTATTTCAACATTATAATTTTGATAGAGCTATAATTCATATATATAAATAATTTGATAAAAAATATATAATCTTTGCATGGCTTTCTTTCCCTCATTTATGTATACATCCATGTGTCTCCAAGAAAGGTAAGTATATAGTCTGGACATCCCGGGAATCCAAGGCTTTAGTTAACCTCAAGGAGGTCAGTTGATTACCTCACTTCCCTTATTTAACAATGACAAGTACTTGCTTATACCTTTGTACATGTATATGTATATGTGGTTAGTGAATGAAAATCCCATTTTATATTAAAATTGCATGCATTCATAATTTACTAAGTGGTTGAATTAATTAGCCATATGATTGGAGCTTACTTCCTATGTTCTTGTATAAGAATTTACATATGTTTGAATGCAAATGGGTATATAGTCTAGACATCCTGAGAATACGAGGCTTTAGCTATCTCCAAGGAGGTCATTTGCTTACCTCACATCCAGTTTAAGAACAAAGACATGCCTATTTAATTTCATTCTTATGTCCTTTTGTATAAGAATTTGGATAAAGTTTTAAATTAACATATGTTTAAATAATTCAATCAAATAAAATATAAATTTAAACATACACATTCATTCATCATTAAGTGTGCTAAAATATGCATGTATAGAGACACTTAGATTAAATCATATGAATGGCATGATGGAAAGGAATTTAATATATGTCATGTGGTAGTAATTCAATTAAATTAATCTTAAGATGCCTTTCTTTTTTAATTAAATCATTCCTTTAGAAAGTGACTTAAGGTAGGGATGAAAGAGGGCAATCATTTTTTTACTCTTTTTATAACACTTAGTTGCTAAGTGTAATCAAATGAAACAAAAGAAAACACAAATTAAAATTCTCAAATCAATTAAACTACTTCAAGTGAAATCAACCTTTCATGTTAAATTGAATCATTCTACACTTAGAAAATACAACACTAATGCCTAACAAGACTTACCACACAAGCCTTAATACACACATTAGAATTAAGTTATCACTTCTAGCTCTAAGTTAGGATGGTGTATGATGTGTTGTATGTTTGGTTTTATGATTTATTATTTTAGATTGGATGTTAGGGTGTATGCTTTGTAAATTGGATGATAGGCCAATATTAGCCTAATCATATTCTATGCAGGGGATTATGCTTAAGGGAGATTAAAAATAAATGTGAATGCTCTTTTGGCAGGTTGCTTAAATCCTTAAGCATAATCCAAGTTAGGACAGGTGGGCTTAGTTACCCATGTGTAGATGCTAAGTCCAAATTATAAATACACTTGGGATTATATGTATATTTAGCTAACCTCTATTTTACAGGTGAAGTTAGATTTACTTTTCCCACAAAAATATAATTTTTACAATAGGAATTAAGATTAATGCTATGGGGGATTAGGATGAGTAGTAGCTAGAAGGTTTTGTCCTGGAGTGCCATGAGATACCTTTGAAGCATGCACCATACAAATCAAAGAAGGAACCAAATCAAAAATAGAGATATGAAGAAAGAAGACTGCCATAACATTTAATACAATTATAATTATTCTTTCATATTCCAGGTTGTATAAGGGTAGAGCTCGACAACCCATCTTTTCTCTCTTTGAGTTGTATAGAGGTACCCGACCGTACTGGCCTTTTATTCTTTTATGATAGTTTATATAATTGTTTGATGTTATGTTTACATTGTGCATTAGGATGACATGCTTTTCATAGTTTCTTAAATGATTCTTTAATGTAGTTGGTATGGCTCTTGTATGTTTCACATCACTATATTTCTCTCTTAACATGAGGATCTCCATGCATGATAAAGAAATGCTTGACTTTGTGAGGCATCCATTGAGAAGAACACCTTCTTCTAGCTGATTTGACCCATAACCTATATTTCATCAACATTTAGGCATAAGAAATCCTAAAGCCTCTATCAAAATGATGTGTCTAAAATAAAATAAAATTTAAAATATTTTGCATATATATTAAGTCATATGATTATACTATGCTCTAGTCTAGGGGTGTTTAGGACTTAGTCACTTTCTAATTAAATAACTACACTATTTATCATACAATTCATAAGATTGGACTACATGGTTTTAAAATCATAGGAGGAGTTAGCTGGTGGCCACTTCAGGTGATTATAAGTACAGAAGTTGGACAATTTATTCTCCTGTGGAGGTAAACCCTTATGTCCACCTATCTCTTAGATTTAGGTCATGCTTTAGCTCATACTAAAGCTCCCTAGATTTAGGATCCAAGGTAGCTATTTCCTTCAAGTGACCAGCATAAATTCTCACCTCTTAGGCATTCCCACAACCTTGTGTTGGTGGATTATAAGCCCAAGTAATCTAATTAAATTTCAACTCAAAACATATAAATCTCCTCAACTTCAAAATTATAAAGACCAACCATAGGATAGATTGGAATGCTCACTAGGCTTCCTAGTATCATGAGCATTTCCTACTTATTTCATTTGAATTTAAAAAATAAGTCTTCTCCTTGAACTTTTCTAAGATTTTCCAAATACAACTAATCTTTTGATAGTCTAACTTTGAAATCTTTAGAGATAATTGTTTACTTTAATTTAAGTATTCTTAAAAAATTCATTTCTAAGATGTAATTAACTATGGAGGCTTTCCATAGAACAACTGGTTTAATATAAACCACTTTATTCATCCATGTAAAGTAGGAGAAATCTCTAGTACATTAGACCCATGCTAAGAGTCCTTATTATGATTAGGTCCATTATAGGGTGATACTATATCTTTGAGATACATCATACCTCAATGTTATACCGATCACCTCAGTAATGATTTGTGGTGTCCCCCCCATACAAAAATAAACGACAAGGCCCTCTCACCATGTTCATTGAATCCTCTCAACATCATCTTTTTTTTGGAGTTTGGAGATGTTGATCCTCAAGTAGGCAAGGGTTCTTAGACTCATAATGTTGATTGATACACCTTCAGCAACTCTAGATAGCTTATATCTTAACATCCATAATATAAAAAGTTGTGCTCGATCATCCCACAGGAGTAAGTCTTCATCACTAAATGTAACTCTTAAGATATCCTTCAAGTGGCATGCCTCCTCTTTAGTAGCAGTCAGCTGAGCTAAGCATATCTCTAGGTCAAGTAAGGCCTTGATAAAAGATTCCCTCATCTCTTTGGATAAGATGAGGGTGTTGTATATGCTTAACTTTGCTGGAAACTTTCTAAGGTGAGCTAGGACATTATAATCAACTCTGGCTTGGTCCTCCATAAGCATATCCATGGGTGGAGCATCCTATGGAGCTATCTCACTAGAACTAATGACTTGCTTACCATCTTGAGGTGCTACCACAGGAGGTAGAACTTTGCCACTGTGGGTTGACTTGTGACTTCTTGGAATGATGAGCTTGTGGAAAGTTCTACCTTCTCATCGGTATACTATTTCTCTTATGGGATCCTCAAAGTCAGTTGACTCCAAGTCAATCTCAAGAGGTGAATCTGATTGATTTAGAGCATGATATTCTGACTCTGAATCAAAAAGGAAAAGATCGAAACTACTAGATCTATTATTTTTATTTAGACTCAGAGAGCTTTCAATAAGAATAAAATCAAGAGTATCAGAAGTACACAGTATATAAGTAGAATCAACTTTCTTCATTAATTTCTTTTTGTGTGGAGGTACATGATAGAAATCAAGTAAAGTAAGCGGAGTAAGGGATTTAGTGCCCTTATCCGAGATACAATGCTCTATAGAAGAGGTGGTAGCAAAGGTGGAGAGTCTTGGACTTGGATGGTGGCTATCTACTCTTGGACTATCTCGGGTAAGTATGGTGAGGAGCTCTTTATTTTTTGGGCACCTCTCAGTTGTCCTTTGCAACTAGCAAACCTTCCTTGGTGTTGGAGGTTTGAGCTACTTGACACTTGGAAAAGCTTCTTGATCTTAGAAATGATCTTCTTAGAGGTTTGGGATAGGAGATATCTAACCTTCTTTGGTCTTAAGAGGATGTAAGTATCCCTAAGGAGTACTCTAATAGAACTGGATGGTTATTCTAATAAGTATTCCTTAGGGATAACTCTCTCAACTTGTAGGCTGCTCAAGTTATAAAAGTGATACAATCTCTAAGACATGGCCTAACATGTGGTATGAGGGACATAGCTAGGATCATCACTCTTGCCCACTTCCTCCAACTCTTAGGCTCTAATAGCGAAAGTCAAGTTTCTTTAGAGATTCTTAAGATTTTCTTAATATCTCCCTCTTGTGAATATATGGCTTATTCAATCTATCATAAGAGTATGTGGAAAGTAGCTACCTAGCATGATATGAATACCACTAGGGTAGGCCGAGGTGGTGGAAATGGTCATTATGGCGGCTGCGGTGGCCGGTATGATGGCTGAGGTGGTGGAAGAGGAGGTGGCAAAAGAGGTTGTTGAGCTTGTAGTCTCTCATACTGAACTCTGGTTGGCTGCTTCCCTCTATCCATTAACACAACTATCCCTAGCTTCTTCTCAAACATTATGTTTAGATGATTGGTGAAAGGGCAATTGTTTGACCTCTTGTAGGCTAGCCTTGTTTATTAATTTCTCAATGTTTTGATGGTAAAGCCCTTAAGCATGAAGACCGCCATGGATATTTTGAGAAGAATCTCAATGCCATGTTTTGATAGCTGTGGTTCATTTCATGCACAAGTTGCACCACGAGAATGTAATCAACAAGGACTCGTTTCTTTCTAATGAGGTCGCCTACAATCACCCTCTATTGAGCTCCAGAAACATCTTGATGAAGAGCAACCAACAAAAGTCTTCATCAAATTGCGTCGAACCAATCAAATGCAACACGACATCGAACTAAAAGAGAGAGTTGCCACGCACCGGTGTTGCAATAAAGTGTGTGCAATGTGTTATCGGGTTCCCACTACCATCAAAGATCTTGAAGGATGGTGGCACCAAACCATAAATAAAATAAAAACTAAATAAAAATCTAAACCTAAAAATAAATAAAAAATAAAACTTAAACCTTAAACTAAAAAAAGAACCTAAACCTAAAATAAATAAAATAAAAAAAGCATAAACCTAAACTAAAATAAAGTAAGTGAAAATAAATAAAACCTAAACCTAAACCTAAAATAAACTAAACCTAAACCCTAAACTAAATAAAATAAAATAAACTAAAAATATATCTAAACCTAAACTAAAAAAAAAAAACATAAAAGAAACCTAAAATAAAACCTAAAACTAAACCTAAAAAATAAAATAAAAACCTAAACATAAACCCAAAAATAAAAAATAAATCTTAAACCTAAAAAATAAAATAAAAATAAAACTAACTTAAAAAACTTAAATTTAAACCTAACCTTAAAAAATAAACTAAAATAAAAAAACCTAAACTAAATTAAATAAAATTAAAATAAATGAACTAAACTAAATAAAAATATAAAACAAATAAACTAAAAAACATAAAAAATAACCTAAAAAAACTTAATAAACCAAAACTTAAAAAAAACCATAAACCCTAAACCCTAAACCCTAAACCATAAAACTAACTCTAAACCCTAAACCATAAACCTACTAGCCTAAACCTGAAACCATAAACCTACAACCCTAAACCCTAAACTCTAAACTAACCCTAAAGCTAAACCATAAACCCTAAACTAACCCTAAACCCTAAACCCTAAACCCTAAGCCCTAAACCTTAAATTGAAAACCCTAAAAACCCTAAAACCAAAAGCCTAAAGCCTAAAGCCTAAAGCCTAAACACTAAACCCTAAACTAACCCTAAAGCCTAAGCTAACCCTAAGCCCTAAACCCTAAACCTAAAAATCCTAAACCCTAAAGCCTAAACAGTAAACCCTAAACCCTTAACCCTAACCCTAAACCCTAAATCCTAAAATCATAAAACCTAAAACCCTAAACCCTAAACCCTAAAAACCTAAAAACTAAAACCTAAATAAAATAAAATAATAAAATAAAATAAAAAGCTAAACTAAAACCTAAAAATAAAATAAAATAAACTAATAGAAATAAGCTAAAATAAAATAAATAAAAACCTAAATTAAACTAAAAAATAAAATAAACCTAAGAATAAAAGACCTAAATAAAATAACAACTAAACTTAAAATAAAAATAAAACAATCATAACATAAAATAAAATAAAAAAATAAAAACCTATACCTAAAAAATAAAAAAAAAATAAATAAAAACTAAAACCTAAACCCTAAACCAAAAAAAAAAAACCTAAGCCTTAAATAACACTAAAATAAATAAAATAAAATAAAAATAAACCTAAATTAAAATATACTAAACTAAAATAAATAAAACCTAAACCTAATCTTAAAATAAACTAAACCTAAACCTAAGCTAAATAAAATAAAATAAACTAAAAATAAACCTATACCTAAACTAAATAATTAAACCTAAAACTAAACCTAAAATAAAAACCTAAAACCTAAACTTAAAAAAATAAAATAAAAACCTAACCCTAAACCTAAACCTAAAAAATAAAACAAAAATAAAACTCAACTAAAAAATAAACCCAAACCTAATCCTAAAAAATAAACTAAAATAAAGAACATAAAACTTAACTCAACCTAAAATAAATAAACTAAACTAAAAAAAAAATAAACCTAAATAAAAATAAAACTAAAAAAATTGAAATAAATAAAAATTAAGCTAAATAAACTAAATAAACCTAAATCTATCAGTATACTTAATTAAAAAAACCCTAAACCTTAAACCCTAAATCCTAATCCATAAATCCTAAACCCTAAAACCTAAACCCTAAACCCAAAACCATAAACCTTTAACCCTAAAAAAACCCTTATCCTTAAACTAACCCTAAACCCTAAACCCTAAACCCTAAAACCCTAAACCCTAAAATAAAGACCCTAAACCCTAAACCATAAAACTTACAACCTAAACCCTAAACCCTAAACCCTAAACCCTAAACCCTAATCCCCAAACCCTAAACCCTAAACTCTAAACCCTAAACCCTATTCCCTAAAACCTAAAAACATAAAATCCTAAAAACCTAAACAAAAACAAAATAAAACCAAATAAATAAAATAAATAAAAAACCCTAAACCTAAATAAAATAAAAATACAAAATAAAATAAGAATCTAACTAAAACCTAAACCTAAACCTAAACTTAAACCTGAACTTAAACCTAAAAATAAAATAAAAACTAAACTAAAATAAACTAAATAAAAACTTAAACGAAATAAAAAAAATAAAATAAACCTAAAATTAAAAAACATAAATAAAATTAAAACTAAATATAAAATAAAAAGAAAACAAACATAAAATAAAATTAAATAAAAACAAAATAAAAACCTAAACCTAAAATATAAACCTCAAAATAAACCTAAAAATAAATAAAAAATAAAACCTAAACATTAAATTAAAAAAAAAACTTAAACCTAAAATAAACAAAATGAAAAAAACTTAAACCTAAACTAAAATAAACTAAACTAAAATGGATAAACCTAAACCTAAAGCTAAAATAAACTAAACCTACCCTAAACTAAATAAAATAAAATAAACCAAAAAGAAAACCTAAACCTAAACTAAAAATAAAATAAATGTAAAGAAAAAACTTAAAACCTAAACCTAAAAAAGAAAATAAAAACCTAAACTAAAACCTAAAATAAAAAAGAAAACATAAACCTAAACTAAAAGCTAAACTAAAATAAACTAAACTAAAATGGATAAAACCTAAACCTAAAGCTAAAATAAACTAAACCTACCCCTAAACTAAATAAAATAAAATAAACCAAAAAGAAACCTAAACCTAAACTAAAAAATAAAACCTAAAAATAAATGTAAAGAAAAACTTAAAACCTAAACCTAAAAAAGAAAATAAAAACCTAAACTAAAACCTAAAATAAAAAAGAAAACGTAAACCTAAAAATTAAAATAAAAATAAAACTAAGCTAAAAAATAAACATAAATCTAATCCTAAACTTAAAAAATAAAAAAATAAGAAACCTAAACTAAAATAAATAAACCTAAAATAAACTAAATAAAATAAAAAGAAACCTAACTAAAAAAATTAGATAAACTAAAATAAATAATAATTAAACTAAACAAACTAAAAAAAATATAAACATACCGCCCAAATAAAATAAACATTAAACCTAAACCCTAAACCCTAAATCGTAAACCCTAAACCCTAAACCTTAAACCCTAAGCCCTAAACCTACAACCCTAAACCTTAAACCCTAAACTCTAAACCTTAAACCCTAAAAAACCATAACCCTAAACCCTAAGCTAACCCTAATCCCTAAACCCTAAACCCTAAACACTAAAGTGTAAACCCTAACCCTACCAGTAAACCCTAAACCCTAAACCCTAAAACCTTAACCTTAAACCCAAACTAACCTAAATCAGAAACCCTAAAGCAAAGCCCAAACCCTAAAGCTAAAGCCTAAACCTAAACCAACCAACCCTTAATCCAAAACTAAACCCTAAACCTTAAAACTTAAACCCTAAAAATCTTAAACCCTAAAGCCTAAGCACTAAACCTTAAACCCTAAACCCTAAACCCAAAACCCTAAACCCTAAAAACCTTAAAACCTAAACCTAAATTAAGTAAAGCTTAAAAGTGAAATAAATAGAAAAAAAACCTAAACCTAAAAAAAATAAAATAAAAAATAATAAATAAAAACCTAAATTGAAAAATGAAAAGAAATAAAATAATAAAATTAAAATTAAACTAAAATAAACAAATAAAAACCTAAACTAAACAAAAATAATAATATAAACCTAAGAATAAAAAACCTAAATACAATAAAAACTAAATGTAAAACAAAAATAAAATAAACTTAAAATAAAATAAAATAAAAAGTAAATAAAAACCTAAACCGAAAAATAAACCTAAAAATAAAACCTAAAAATAAATAAAAAATAAAACCCAAACCTTAAACTAAAAATAAAAACTAAACCTAAAATAAAAATAAAGTAAACAAAATGAAATAAACTTGAACCTAAACTAAAATAAACTAAACTAAAATAAAATCAAACCTAAACCAAAAATTAACATTAACTAAACCTAAACCCTAAATAAAATAAAATAAAATAAACTAAGTAAACTAAACCTATACTAAAATAAACCTAAAATAAACCTAAATAAAAACCTAAAACCTAAACCCAAATGAAAAAAAAAAACCTAAATAAAATAAAAAAAAAATAAAAATAATAAAAAAAACCTAAACCAAGATAAAATGGAAAAATAAAATAAATAAAAAACATAAACTAAAACCTAAACCTAAACTTTAACTTAAAAAGAAAATAAAATAAGAAAATGAAAACTAAAATAAAATAAAATAAAGAAAAACCTAAACTAAACTAAAAAAAACCTAAATAAAATAAGAACTAAACCTAAAATAAAAATAAATAGTCCTAAAATAAAATAAAATAAAAAATAAATAAAAACATAAACCTCAAGATAAACCTAAACATAAAACCTTAAAATAAATTAAAAATAAAACCTAACCTAAACTAAAAAAAAAAAACTTAAACTTAACATAAAATAAAATAAAAAACCTAAACCTAAACTAAGATAAACTAAAAAATAAATAAAACTTAAACCTAAACCTAAAATAAACTAAAGCTAAATGAAAACCTAAACTAAAATAAAATAAAATAAACTCAAAATAAACATTAAAATAAATCCTAAAACTAACCTAAAATAAAAATTAAAACCTAAACCTAAAATTAAATAAACCTAAACCTAAACATAAATAAAAAAATAAAACCTAAGCAAATAAAATAAAATAAAACTAAACTAAAAAATAAACAAACCAAACCTAAACTTAAAAAAATAAACTAAAATAAATAAACTAAATAAATCAAAAATAAAATAAAAACTTAAAAATAAAAAATAAAGAAACTAAAATAAATAAATTAAATAAACCTAAATATTTAATTTAAATAAAAATAAAAAATAAATAAAAAAACTTAAAATAAACCTACACTAAAAATCCTGAGCCCTAAAACCCTAAACCCTAAAAACCCTAAACCCTACCTAATAAAACCTAAAATAAACCCTAAACCCTAAATGCCTAAATAAAACCCTAACCATAAACTTAAAATCCCAAAATCTACTAAACCCTAAAATAAAAACCAAAGAGCTAAATAAAACCTAAAAATAAATAAATAAAGAAACTAAAACTTGGATTAAAATAAAAAATAAAATAAAAATAAAAACCTAAAACCTAAATAAAATAAAATAAAATGAAATTAAAATAAAATAAAAAAACTAAACTAAAAAAAATAAGATAAAACTAAATAAAACTTAAATGAAATAAAACTAAACATAAAATAAAAATTAAATAAACCTAAGATAAAATAAAATAAAAACTAATTAAAAACCTAAACCTAAAAAAAATAAAATAAATAAACCTAAACTAAAATAAAATAAATAAACTATATAAATAAATAAAACTAAACCTAAACTAAATAAAATAAAATAAACTAAAATAAACCTAAAAATAAAACTTAAAATAAATCTAAATAAAAATAAAGCTAAAACCAAATAAAAAAAAACCTAAACTACTTAAACAAAACTTAAATAAAAATAAAATAAATTAAATAATATATAAACTAAACCTAAACTTAAATAAAATAAAACCTAAAATAAATCCTAAAATATAAACTATAAATATAAATATAAAATATAAAAATAAAAATAAATAATATAAATATATACTGATCAAAATAACCCTAAACCCTCAAAACTGACGTTAGCAAACCATAAATCATAAACCCTACCCTAGACCCTGACCTATCAATCTAACCTAAATAACCCTAACCTACTTTGAGGCTGATCTACTGAACCCTCTCTCCCTAAACCCTAAATAAACCCACTGGACTGAATGGCTAACTAAACTAAACTAAAACCCAAACTTAACCACACTAAACCTAACTATATGCCTAAACCAAAATCTACCATACCCTACTCCTAAACCCTAAACTCTCTAAACCCTAAAACCTAATAAACCTAAAAAATTACCTAAAAAAATAAATAAGACTACCTAAATAAATAAAACCTAAACTAACATAAACAAATAAAAATAAAAAATAATAATAAACTAAAATAAAATAAGAAACCTAAACTAAACTAAAATATAATAAGAAAACTTTAAACTAATATAAAATAAAATAAAATAAACTTAAAATAAAGTAAAATAAAACTAAATAATAACCTAAAAATAAACCACAAAATAAATAAAAATAAACCTAAACCCTAAACTAAGAAACCTTAACCTAAAATAAAATAAATAAATAAAATAAACCTAAACCTAAACTAAATAAACCTAAAATAAATAAATCTAAACCCTCTAAACTATGCTCTAATCAACCCTAAACTCTAAGAATGGGCAGAACCTTGATGGGAGGAGCATCACTATCAACTAGGCTCAATCTAGATTTAGTGATGGAGGTGAATGCGAAGGCAACAATTATCATTGTGGTGGTGGGGGATCTAGAGGTGCTGGTGGATATGGAGGTGGTCAAGCCGTGTGGTGTTATGGAGGCAGGAGCGATGGAGGTTAAACCATGGTGGTGGTAGAGATGAAGAGATATGATGGTGGATCCCGCTACTTGAGAGCGAGGGGTGGTTTATGAACTAGAAAGAAGAATAGTTGATCTTGCTTATGGAGATGTCTTTAGAGTAAAGATAGTTCTACTTATCTAGGTATTTTTATTTGCTTTATGGGTGCTCATTTTTTATCTGTCATCGCTTGTGTCTTAGAAAACTTGGTGTGCTACTTGGTTAAATCAAAAAGAAGAAATGTTGAATCAGAATTTGGTCTCTATTAAAAAAATAACTTTAAACCCTAAACCTTGAACAAAAACTTAAACCCTAAACTTAAAACTTAAACCCTAAACCCTAAACCCTAAACTTTAAACCCTAAAAAACCTAAACCTTAAACCCTAAACCCTACACCCTAAACTTAAACCTAAAACCCTAAACCCTAAACCCTAAACCTAAACTAAAACCATCAATAAACCCTAAAACCATAATAAACCTTAAACCCCAAACCCAAACCTAAAAACCCAACCAAACCCTAAAGCCTAGACCCTAAACCTTGAATAAATATATCGTTAGTAGTACATATGAAGAATGACCTCATCCTAACATTATTATAGTAGCTAAGGAAAATGTCTTCAAGAGACTTTTCATTGATTATTAGAGATTTGAATACCCTATACCTAAATCTTAAATAATCATATAATACCATATATTATAATATAATGTAGCATCATATATTTGAGCATGCAGTGATGTGTTTTTGGTGGTTATAAGATGTTTTGAAATATTTTAGTATATTATGGTATTGTGCCCTATAGTCTATATTAATATAAATCATAAAAATATTGATTTAATAAATCAGATGATGAAATTGTTAAATTTGAAGTGGGAATTAGTAGTACCAAAGGTGTGCTACACCACTTGTAGTCTAAAAGTAAGATTTTATTTTCCAAATAAATATTATATTTTGTAGCATAGTATAACATCATATTTCATATATTATTCTTCACATTTTAAATTCTTTTAGTACTTTCAATCAAGTAGTCAATACACTAGCATTATTTATAAAATGTTGATTTACACTTTAAAATGGTGGAATTTGGCCAAATTCACAATAGGTAGAGCATGGCATCGTAATATATTATTTCAATTTAAAATATGTAAGCGATATGACTATATATATATATTATTATTTGGATTAATTTTATTATTTTTTATCTTATGCAATCCCTTATGAAGTGATATGCAATATAATATAATATAATATGTTAAAGTGTATTATAATATAGGATGCCATAACATAGTGTAGCATCGTGCATTATATACTATTGTATTACTACTTGTTGTTTAGCAAATTTTAGTTTATTATAGTATGATGTAGTAGAGTTTGTATTGGTATAATTCATAAAATATGATTTATAGGTTGAGATGATGGGATTTGTCCAAATTTAAGTTAAGCTTTAGGGAACATCATTAATATTGTGTCATTTAATCAAAAGAATGGAATTTTGCATCCAAAATAAATGTTCATTTTCAACCAAATTTTATAATTTTTTTGCTTAAAGTGATTCATTTAAGGTGTAATGTATGATAATATATTATATGAAAGCATATTAAAATATAATGTACACAACAATATAACTCTACATATATATGAATGTGGTGGTGTGCTACTAAATGTTATTGTACATTTTAGTATGTTTTACTTTTGTTATAATACATTTGGTCAAAACTCACAAAAATCTTAATTTGAATATTGAGATGGAAGAATTTGGCCAAATTCATAACACACCAAAGCAACTCAAAATTATGCTATTTTGTACCATTTCTATTAGAAAATAATAATTTTACATCAAAATGAACATTATTGATATTTTAATAAAATTTTATTATTTATTCCTTTTAAGTGATTTTAATGAGGTGTAACGTTAGACAATATACAATATTATAGCAAATTATAATATAATATATGTGTTAATTCACACAATAATAATACAGCATGATATTGTATAGTAAGTTTGAGCTTACCATCACAAATCTAAAATGTTGATTATAAAGGTAAGATGATGTAATTTGAAGGAATACATTGTTAGGCTTTTGGTTGAAGTATTAAAGGTGTGCATAATAGAGGAAATAAGATTTGATAAGAATTCCATGTTAAGGACTTGGATGGAAATCCACTAGGGGATCACACATGCATTAGACATGACATGTGAGGGGTCTATGTTAAGGGCATACAAGAAGAAGATCTATTGGGGCTAAGGTTTAAATTTGATTTGATTATATGATTTATGGAAAGAATGTTTGCTAGGGATAATAATCTATAATCCACCAGGGATTAAGATCAAATCGACTTTAATTTGTTTTATTTTAATTGATGTGGAGGCATATGCTAGAGATATGGGATGAGTTCATAGGGATGTATATAAACCTTCCACTGTAGAAGTAGGTTCTGGCTATCCACTGGGGATTAAGATTTGAGTTTGATTTCATAGATTTGTTTGGGGATGTATCTGTTGGGGATAAGGGTTTGGTTGGATATCTTTGATTTAGACTCTACCAGGGGAGTTGGCTTAATTTGGATCCACTTGGGAGGTTGGTTTTGAATTTGATTTGTTTGGTTGACTTATTTATATATGATTTAGGGCTCCACTAGGGAGAAGATTGTGATTTAATTCTACTAGGGAAAATCAGATTGGGTTTAATTTAGTCTGAGTTAATGTATGGACCCTATCGATGTACAATGGACCCAGTGAGAAGGGGCTATATCAGCCTTGACCTACCTCAGGTTTACAAATCCAAATGGATAGTCTACCAGCTGTGGGGTAGAGCTAAATGTTTCAGTTGGTGTACAACGGCTATGCTAGGAAGAAGGCATAGTAGACTTACATCTTCCATAGTGAAGAACAACCACTAGGGTGACCTGTTGGATGTACAATAAATTGAACTTGACCTAGGGCGACTTCTGAGTGAATGCTGCTAGGGACTTATGTCAACTTGAAAGTAGTCAGGATTAATTTTAACTTAATTTATTATGATTTGATATGATTTGTTTGGTTTAGTTTGATTTTGAATTGAGGTCATATCTGCTAGGGATGTGAGCTTGGTCAAATTTGATAGATTTAATTTATGGACCACGTCGGAGCATGATGGACCCACTAAGAAGGGGTTATACCAGACTTATCCTATCTCAGATTTACAAATCCAAAGGTATAGTCTACTGGCCATGGGGTAGAGTTAGCCAACCTAAGGTGTTTCCTTTCATTGTGCAATGTCTATGCTAGGAAGAAGGTATAGTTGATTTACATTTTCTAAAGTAGGGAACAATAGCTAGGGTGACCTGTTGGTAGCACAACAAATCAAACCCTACTTAGGTGGAGTGAATGTTGTTGAACTTATATTAATTAAAGAGTAGTTAGGGATTCTATAGGGAGTTCTCTTTGCCAAGATGGGATACCTGTTTAAAAAAAGGTACCGCTATGGGTGTTCTCTTAATCCATAGTTGAATATATATTTTATTTATATGTTTACATAGACCCTATTGATGTGTGAGGGTCCACACTAAGAAGGGGCTATGTCGGCATTGACCTGTCTCAGATTTACTAATCCAAGGAAGAATCTACACATCCACATGATGGATTCTCCAACCACATATGTGGCTACTAGGAAAGGGGAACTATCCAATCTGATAATAACCTTGGTAGTGTCAAAATGGTGTCATAAAATATGTGATTCAAATATAGTGCCCACAGAGGAATGCTGGCAGCATTATCACGAGCCACAAAGAAAGCCTATAGGTTTACAGTGGCCAAATCAAGGAGAAAGTTTAGTAGACTTACATCTTCCATGAGTGGTGTATCCTAAGGTGCAAGAACCAACCAAACTAAGGTCTATCCATCAGCATGAGTGGTGTTTCCATTAGCATAGTGAGAACCTACCAACCTAAGGTGCCCATCCATGTGCAATGTTCAATTTGGAAAGAAAGCATGTAGGCTTACAACTTTCCAAGCAGAATTGATCATCATGATAGTCTATCATCGATAGAATAGATGTTATCTGACCTAAAGTGACTACTAAGCAGGGATCCCTAAGAAAGGACTAGACCTAGACTTCAAGCAATCATGAGGGAAGGAGCCGCTAGAAGACTTATCCTAAACCTTAAATATACTCAACACAATCAGTGCACAAAGTCTAATCCAAGAAGAAAGCATAGCAAACTCACATCCTCTTAAATAAAGCCAACATGAGGAAGCCTACCAGTCACATAGTAAGGCCTACAAAACTAATAAGGTGCTCATTAGTGTGCAGTGGCAAAGTAAGGAAGGAAAGCGTAGCAGACTAACATCCTCCAAAGCAAGAAGATCATTGGGCTGACATACTAGCAGGGTAGCATCTCAGCCCGACCTAGAGCAGCTACTTAGTGAGTGTCATTGGGGACATTATCTCAACTCAGAGTAGCCCGAAATAAAAGATATGTGTTTGACATTGGTTGCATCACCTAGCTGTATCCATGTAATCGTTGATCATCGATGGTTAGTGGTATCCTAGTCTCTTGATCTTGTCTTTCATCTTTGGACTAGATTGGTTAGCTATAAATAATCTTGAGTGTACCTCAGTCATGATCTTACGGGCTTCATGCTTGTCTAAATAACATAATCACATATGATCAAAAGACCACCATTACAAGAAACCATTCACAAGAGCATAGGAAAGTGCTCTCTTGTTCATCTGATGGCCTTGGAACTTCTCTTGGGGTAGTTTGCCTTTATTTAAGTAATCCATGAATGGTTGCCTCCAATCTAACTCATCATCATTCTTGCAATGGCAACCTCCCCTTTAAGAGTACTTTTTTGAGTTCAATATCCATAAGGGGTAAGACTTGTCTATTTTGGACCTTTATTGATATGGACTCATCCTGGACATGCTCCTCGCAAGCTTGGTTAAAGCATATGATGTTCTCTCCTTGAGAAATTTTATAAATGGTAACCTATGGGATTTAAGCTAATAACTCCAAGGTGCAGTTGTGGTAGTGATGGAGCTTGGGCTTTATAACCTTATAGGACCCAACGATTTGGTTGATAACTAGTTGAGAATCACCAAAGATGTTGATGTTCTCAATGCTTAGAGTGACTGCTAACTCCAGACTGACAATCAAAGCCTCATATTCAGCTTCATTATTGGTGCAAGGATTGAACAGTTGATATGAGAATCTCATTACATCATGGTCTGGAGTTAAGAGAACTATTCCTACCCCTACCTTTCTTGGAATAGTCGATTGTAGTTCTTCTCCTTTTTTAGAGGAAACTGTACCATCAAAGTACATCTCCTAGCAGTGAATGCATATATCCCTAAGTTCATGATTTGTTCATTAGGGAGATCATCACTAGCGAGAGAATCAATAGGAAGTGGGTGTCTAAGAAATCCACTAGCGCTTATCCTTTTCACATGAGTGCGAAGGTAATGTCAAACTGAGAGGATCATGGCTCATCATGCCAACCATCTGGATAGCATCGAGTGTCATGAGATACTATAATTATTGATCCGAAATTAAGTTCACCTTATAAGGAATCATGTAGTGCGGTAGCTTTTGGGATGCAAAGATTAAAGTTAGGCAATGCTTCTCAATGGGTGGATAATTATCCTCAATAGGGACTAGATGATGGTTGAGGTAGTAGAGTGCATTTTCCTTCCTTTCATCATCAGCTTAGGCCAACAAAGCACCAAGGGAGTCATCTAATGCAGCAGTGTAAAGTATGAGTGGCTTACCCATGATAGGGGCTGCTAGAACTAGCGGCGTCATCAGGTAATGCTAGATGTCTTCAAAGACATGCTCAAACTTATCATCCCACTTGAACTTGGCATCCTTTTTGACAATTGTTGAGAATGGTTGACATCTTCCCGATATGTTGGATATAAAGTGTCTTAGATATGCCAACCACCCTTGGAGTGTTATGACTTAAGTTAAACTTTTAGGGGGTGTAATTTATAATATCACTTTGATCTTCTCCGGATCGATTTTGATTCTCTGTTGTTGGACAACAAATCTAAGGAATTTTCCTGAAGCTACTCTGGATGCACACTCAGGAGGTTCATTTTGAGGTTAAATTATCTTAACACTTCAAAAAGTACTCTCAAGTCAAAGAGATGGTCTTCCTTTTCTCTACTTTTGACCAGGAGATCATCGACATAGCACTTGACTTGATGATAAATGAGTTCATCAAAGATTTGAGTCATAGCCTGCTGGTATGTAACATTGACATTTTTAAGGTTGAAAGGTATGACCTATTTTTTTCATCTTCAGGGGCCATCTTTATTTGGTTATATCCACATGAGACATCCATGAAATAGAAGATTGCATGAGATGAGGTAATGTACACCATCAGCTCTGGATTAGTAGTGGCAATTCATCTTTTGGACATGCGTTATTTAAATCAATGCATATGTGAATTTGGCCATTCTTTTTCTTAATTGGGATGACATTGGCTAACCAGGTAGGGTATTTTTCTTCTCGGATGAAGCCAGCATCAATCAATTTCTTGACTTCAGAAATGACCTGTTGTTCTATGTTTAATTGCATGAGTCTGAGAGCTTGCTTGATAGGGTTAGCAGTAGGCTCTATTCCCAGTTTATAGATCGCTACGTCAGGAGCCAATCTAAGCATCTCTTCATAACTTCATGCAAAGTAGTCCTTAAACTTCATCAATAGCTTAAGTCATTGGTTTCAATTTCATTCAACAAAAGAACTGATGTATGTTGTGGATCTTCTTAGTTCTTAAGTTGATTTCCTTGAGCTCATCGATTGTTGACTTGATCTTCTTCAAACTCTAGGTGCATCTTTGATTTCAAATCGCCGGATCATGCAGTTTCTATATTCCTCATATGATTAATGTGATTTGAAAGAACCTATCATTCCAAATGATTGGGATGACTAAGCAGAATCATCATCATTAGACCCATATATTAAATATGATCTTGATTTTGCATTTGTTCTTCCATCTTTCAAGTAGTCTGATTTATGCTTGACTAAGTATGTGGATTATTTTCTTTCTAAATTATGAACACAAGGCGTATCAATCAAAAGGTAATTTATTAAATCTTTATATGAATCATCCTCAAGTTCTACATTAACTTGACTTGAGATGATGCTCCTAGCTTGCTTCTCATGGATGATTAGGGCTTCCTACCAAATCGCCTTTTTTGAGAGGAAAGTTATTAGCTAAGGTTCCCAATTAATGCCTAACTATCACATATGGACTTATGCTTTCTTTAAGCTTGGTCTTCATTCCTTCTTTCAAGTGTCACCTAAGGAATCTACTTCAAGAGTTATTATGTGCTAAATAAGATCATCATGAACTAGATTCTAAGTCTATATGGATCCTGGTATCACATATCTCATTTGTAATAATAGGTTTTCCAGATTGCCTAAATTTCTTTCATTTAATGAGGTGATCTACCCATATGTCAATGGAGTAATGAACCATCAATCTAATGTCAAGCTATCCTCCTCAAGTCTATTTTCTTTTCATTTTCTTTTCTTTTCTTTTTTTTTTCTTTCTTTTTTTTCTTTTCTTATTTTTATTTTAAACTTTTTCAGAATAATTTATATTTATAGTAGACATTCTTATATATCTCCTGAACTAAATCTTGAGATCTCCTTGACATGATGATCTCACCCTCAAACTCATACCGATAGAAGAAGGAACTATGTCTCATGATCCATGGTCTCCTGATTTGAAAGATAGCCTATAATGTGAAACTTCAGTCTTCCAATCATCTATCTCAAGGAAATATGGAGTAAAGCTGTGACCTCACTTTGGAGTCTAATCTATCTAGACTTAGAGTCTATTAAGACTTCATCATAAGTCTACAATTAGGTAAACATAAACTATTTT
This sequence comes from Cymbidium sinense, assembly GCA_021442155.1. Taxonomy (NCBI): domain Eukaryota; kingdom Viridiplantae; phylum Streptophyta; class Magnoliopsida; order Asparagales; family Orchidaceae; genus Cymbidium; species Cymbidium sinense. Next base: position 35,356,245 of record CM038216.1, on the reverse strand, counting down.
AAGTGTTAACCATATAGGCCACCACCCTACAACCCAAATCCAATCCATGTCACCTTCTCAAACCAAACCAAGTTCAATTCAAACATCAAATTCAAATCCATCCAAACCCAAATTCAAACCAATGATTGAAGCTCATGATCATCAAACTTGAAACCCTTCTTCTTTCATAGACCTATCCATCTTTTCTTCCAAATTTTTTCTTCTTTTTTTCATATTTTTATATCTTCAATCATCTTTTAAATATGAATCAAATCTATATTCAAATGATCAAAACTAAATCAATCAAATTAAATCCCCTTTAAGCCATATGACCTATCCATGGACTTACAAATCTCCCAAATCAAGTCACAATTGATTTTCTCAAATTAATCATATTTTCAATCATCTTCAAATTTAAAATGAAATATACATTTAAATTATCAAAAAACTAAATCAAACCAAATCAAAATCCAAACCTAAGCCATGACTCAACTCATACTTCCAAATCTCCTCATTAAACCAAATTCAATTGATTTTCAATCAATCACACTTCAATCATATTATAAAACAAATCAAGCCAAACTAAAAAATAAACCCAAGTCAAACCAACTTAACCGACAAATTCAAATCCAAACCCATTTGAACCCAAGCCAATCACCAATTATCAAACCCAAATTATATAAACCAACCCAAAATCCAAATCAATAAACTTTATCCATTGACCAAAGTCAATTTGACTATTTAATCCAATCAATAAATTATATTAATCAATCAAATATCATGATCAATCCATTGATCAAATTGTCACAAATTCAAACTAATAATCAAAATTATCAAAACCCATATAACCCAAAGCCAAATGACCTACCATCAAAAATCAAATCAAACTCAAACAATCAAATATCTCATTCACAAATAAATATAATCAATAAAAAAAAAAAAAAATAAAACAAACCAATCAAATCAAAATTCTCAACAAAATTCTTCATAAAATAAAATTCAAAAATCAAATCAAATCACCATCAATACAAAATTTACAATCACTCAAAAACCAACCAAAAAACCAATTGAAATGTAAACAAAACCTTTCAAAACCCAAACAATCAATTGATATATCAAAAAATTATAAAAACAAACCCAAAAACTACAAATCAATAATAAAAAAACCAATATTAACACCCAAATAAAGAACTAAACCCAAATTGTTGAACAAGTCAAAACCCCATGATAAACAAAAAGTCAAACCAAGTCAACTTGGTCATTTGACCAAGTATTAAATCATATGAACCCAAACAAAAAAAACCAAAGCCAAATCCAGTGATTCATACCAAATCAAAATAAACATTTGAATATGACTTGACCTTCAATTGAATCAAACCAAATCCAATTGGCCCTCTTGACTCAAGTTGGCCCAAGTTGTCCTAAAAGACCAAATTGGGTCAAATTAAAATATAAACCAAATTGGCTGCAACCAATAGCTCAAGTTCATTCCAAAATTGATTGTTGAACTTGACCAAAGCCATGATTGGACCCAATTGAACCTAATTGACCTACTTAGCCCAAATTAGCCTAAAGTTTAAAGTTGGCCATAAATCAAAACCAAATCTAAATTGAAACCAAAGCCTACAATCATCTTCAATTGGTCAACTAAACCCAAGCCAACACCTAACCCAAGCCAATTTGGCCAATTTGGTCAAATTTGTCAAGTTAACCCATTTGACCCAAATGAATTCAATGAGCCAAAATCAAATCTAAGCCAAAGAACCAAACCAATATAACCAAAACATCCCAAATGATCATATGAACTTGACCTAACTTGGTTTGACCAATTTGACTAATTGGTCAACGACTAACCTCACAATTTGACATAAATGAGTCAAATTGAGCCAAACATAATTAAATCAACTCCAATTGACTTGAAATTTGGGCTAACCCACTTTTGGCTCATTTCAAATCTACCCAAATCAAGTCCAATGACAAATGATCATTCTACCCTTGGTTCAATGGCATCACATGAGACAAATCACCGATGTAAGTGTATTTCTTCCATGACCACTTGGTACTCTCCTGGTCCACCTAGACACCCAACCAAACCAAGGGGTGGTTGGGTACCACCCATGGGAGCAAAATCACCTCACCCTCCCCATTGGAGCATTTAAAACCCATAAGACACCCATGATTCCTCCTAAAGCCACAACACCTTAATTAAAAGAGCCAACTCACCTCTTCCACCTAGACTTCCCGAGATGGTCGACAGCCTACTAGAAGCCAAACCTGATCTCACCATCTGATCATGATGAAAGGGGGTATACAACCCCTCATTGTCACTCAAACAGATAAAGAAATCCTTCCCAGAGCCCTAGTTAACCAAGATGACCCACTAAAGCCATTTCCTAAGCTCCCAAGCTAATTCTTCGATTGGTAAATGCCATTCCTGTCTTTCAAGAAATAGGACACTCCCATTCCCGACCTAACTTCCCTATTTCTCCATTAAACTCAAATTAACATTATGCGCACCTTCCCTAGACCTCTTCGAGCAAGAATGAATCATCTCACAAACTTCTTAAGCATCAGAGGTGGGGCTTCGATCAAAGCTTAGCTCTAAATTATAAGTTCATGGCCTTTCGAGCGAACTTCAAGGAATTGATCCAATTATTGCTCAATATGGCTTTATCTCTACTAGATGAAGCTTCCTCAATCATTCGAGCCATCGATCTTGAGCTCCGTTGAGGTATTCTTCCAAAATTGATCCTTAGGGAAAAATGGGTTGGAGCTTTTTAGAGAAAACTTGCATCTCGTGTGATCTTCATCGTTGGATCCCCTCTGATTAATGTCGTGAAGGTATGGGATCCTTTTGGATTTGATCCGAGCTTGGATAAGCTCGGATCAAGTGAGCAATTGTGGACGGACTCCATTCTCCTTTACTTGCCTAACATTAGATCATGCACAGTCCATTCTGTGTGATAGAAATGTATAATCATGATTAATTCCACTAGATCGATCTGATTTAACCCAATTAAGCCATGGGATTAATCATAGCCATCTGATCTTTAGATTGAATGGTGGACCGTAGCGTTCCGTTGCTGGGCACCGAATAAGTTTTAAGTAGCCAATCACATACATGGCCAACAAGATTAGCTTTAATTAAGCTTAATTAATATTTAATGGAAACTTAAAAAAAATAAAAAATCAGAGAAATAAAGTAATGCAAATAAATACTCATTTTAAAGGAATTATAGAGGAGAATTAATAAAAAATGATCTTAACTCATTTTGAATAGTAATTAATGTTTAATTGTTTAATTACAAAATTTATTAGCTTAATTACTTAATTACTTGAGCAATTAATCCCAAATTTTTTAATTAATTTAATGGGATAACCTCTTCCTCCCATGATTTTATTGGGATTTATTGCTAATTAATTAAAATTGACTAATTAAACCTTTACTACTCTTAAGTTAATTAATTAATTAATCCCATGAACAGTACTAAATTGGTTAATTAAGTTTATTAATCATTATTCAAAATAAGTGAAATAGGGTTGGGACCCTTTCCTAAGTTCATTTCACCCTTTAAAATCAAATTTATTAAGATTTAACTAATTAAATCACTTATCAAATTGAAATCATAATCGGTAATTAATTAAATCATGGGGTAGATCTTGTGTTTAATAACCTAAATGAGTTTCATTAAATTATGGTTAGTCCACATGTGTGGAAAACTAAAAGAGAAATTAAAGTCCCTTAATCTAATTTATTAATAAATAAAAAAGCCCTTTTATTTTGAGGATCATTGCAAGTTTATTTTCCTGCATATCATGTTGGCTAATAATTATTTTGTTAATTACTTTAAGGTGATATTAGTAAGAGTAATAAATTCATCTAATTAAGGGTTCAACTTAATTAACCCATAAAATCAACTTAATTATATTCTTAAATTAAATCAAACCATTAATGTGAACGGGTTTAAAACAACAAGTGATGATTTCTCCTTCTTTAAATCAAATCTAATCCAAAACTTAATTAATAAAGAAGCTTTGGTTTGATTTATTATTTGATTTGATTGTCCTTAAGAACTACTTTTGTTGAATGAATCACATGCTTATATTTGATTATCCAATTTCCAATCATGTTAAATTTGGTATGTCATTTGAATTAATGCATCCATCTTTTCAAAATCAAGTAAAATAAAATGGATTTCCTTTATCTAAGCTTACATGTGTTGATTTAATTTATTATATGCATGGCTATTATCACTATTAAATCCAAATGTGTCATTCAAAAGCTTATAAATGAATAATAATATGTGTTATGATGCGAGTTATAAATACATAAGAAATGCATGTGCTTATAGTTGAAGTGTATGAATGCTGAGTTCTCTTTCCTCTATTCATGTGTTGATTTATATAAGATTGAATTGTAATGGGTATATAGTCGAGATATCCAAGGAAAATGAGGCTTTAGCTAGCTTCACGGAGGTCATTTGATCACCTCACTTCCTTGGTTTGTTACTTGGTTGATGAAATCAAAAAGACGAAATGTTGAATTTGAATTTGTTCTCTGTAAAAAAGAAAACCATAAACTAAAACCTGAACCCCAAACTTAAAACCTAAACCTTAAATCCTAAACCTTAAATACTAAAAATCTTAAACCCTAAACCCTAAACCCTAAGCCTTAAAACCTAAAACCCTATATCCTAAACCCTAAACCCCAAACCCTAAATCACAAACCCTAAACTCTAAACCCTAAACCATAAACCCTAAACCCTAAACCCTAAACCATAAAAACCAAAAAACCTAAACATAAACTAAATAAAACCTAAAAATAAAATTAATAAATAAACTTCAACCAAAATAAAATAAAATAAAATAATATTAAAAAAAGCTAAACTAAAACCTAAACCTAAACCTAAAAATAAAATAAAATAAAACTAAAACTAAACAAAATAAAATAACTAAAATGGAAACTAAACTAAAAATAAAATAAACCTAAAAATAAAAACTAAATGTAAAATAAAAAAAATAAACCTCAAATAAAATAAAATAAAAACTAAATAAAAACCTAATCCTAAAAAGTAAATATATAAATAAAACCTAAAAATAAATAAAAAAACCTAAACCCTAAATTAAAAAACAAACCTAAACCTAAAATAAACCAAATATAATAAACATAAACCTAAACTAAAATAAACAAAACTAAATTAAATAAAACCTAAACCTAAACCCAAAATAAACTAAACTTGAACCCTAAACTAAATAAAATAAAATAAACTAAAAATAAACCTAAACCTAAACTAAAAAATAACCAAAAAATAAACATAAAATAAAACCCTAAAACCTAAACCAAAAAAAAATTAAAATAAAAACATAAACCTAAACCTAAAAATAAAAAAATAAAACTTAAACATAAAAATTACAATAAAAATAAAACTAAAAAAAAAACAAAGATAAACCCAAAACCTAAACCTAAAAAATAAACTAAAATAAATAAACCTAAAATAAATAAACTAAACTAACTAAGTAATCCTAAACCTACCGTTTTACTTAATTAAAAAAAACCCTAAACCCTAAACTCTAAATCCTTGACCCTAAATGCTAAAACTAACCCTAAACCCTAAACACTAAATCCTAAACACTAAAACTCTTAAACCCTAAACCCTAAACTAACCCAAAACCCTAAACCCTAAGCCCTAAAAACATAAAACCCTAAAGCCTAAACTTGAAACGGTAAATCCAAAACCCTAAACTAACCCTAAACCCTAAACCCTAACCCTAAACCACAATCTCTAAAATACTAAACTCTAAAACCTAAGTAAACTAAACCCTACCCAAAACCTAAACTTAAAACCTAAACCTAAACTAAATTAAACCTAAAAATAAAATAAATAAGAAAACCTAAACCTAAACCTACACCTAAACCTAAAAAGTAAAATAAATAAATAAACCTACAACTAAATAAAATAAAAAATAAAAAATAAAATAAAAACCTAAACTAAAACCTAAACCTAAACCTAAAAATAAAATAAAATAAATTAATAAAAATAAGTTAAAATATAAATGGAAACCTAACCTAAACTAAAATAAATAAATAAACTTAAGACTAAAAAACCTAAATAAAATAAAAACTAAATTTAAAATAAAAATAAAATAAACCTAAAATAAAATAAAAAAAAAATAAAATAAAAACCTAAACCTAAAAATTAAATGTTAAAATAAAACCTAAAAATAAATAAAAAATAAAACCAAAACCCTAACTTAAAAAAAACCTATACCTAAAATAAAAATAAAATAAACAAAATAAAATAAACCTAAAGCTAAACTAAAATAAATTAAACTAAAATAAATAAAACCTAAACCTAAACTAAATAAAATAAAATAAACTAAAAATAAACTAAAAAAAAGGAAACCTTTAAAATAAACCTAAAATAAAAACCTAAAACCTAAACATAAAAAAATAAAATAAAAATGTAAACCTAAGCTTAAATAATAAACTAAAATAAAAAAGCTAAATTGAAATAAATAAAGCTAAAATAAATTAACTAAACTAAATAAAAAAATAAAAATAAAAACTAAAATAAACTAAAATAAATAAAAAAATAAGTAAATAATTTAAATGAACATAAACCTACCGATTTACTTAATTTTAAATAGAAAGACACCATAAACCCTAAACCCTAAACCCTAAACTCTAAATCTACAACCCTAAACCCTAATCCCTAAACTGTAAACCCTAAAAAACCCTATACTCTAAGTCTTAACCCTAAACCCTAAAAGCGTAAACCCCAAAACCCAAAACCCTAAACCCTAAACCCTAAACCCTAACCTTAAACCCTAAACCCTAAACCCTAAACCCCAAACCCTAAACCTAAACCTAAAGTAACAAAATTAATTACAAAAATAAACATAAACCAAAACCTTTACCCAAAGAATGGGCAAAATCTTGATGGAATGAACATCACTATCAACTAGTCATAGATCTAATGGAGATGAAGGAGGTGGTGGTTATCACAACGATGGTGGGGAAAAACATGGAGGTGGTGAAGTAAAAAATGTAGGTGGACGAAAACGGAATGGGTGGTGGTGGCAGAGGGAGAGATCAAGGATATGATGGTGGATCCTACTATTCAAGAGGCCAGGGTGGTTCTGATGGGAACTGGAGAAAAAAAAAGAACGATCCATCCGATCTACTACTTATGGACTGTATTTATAATAGAGATGGTTCTAGTTATCTAGGGTTTTTAATTTGCTCTATGCACGCACTTTTTTTATCTATGTCGTCGCTTATGTCATAGAAAATTTGGTGTGTTACCTGGTTGATGAAATTGAAAAGAAGAAAAATTGAATCTAAATTTTTTCTTTGTAAAAAAAAAAAAAATAAAACCAAAAACCCTAAACCCTAAACCAAAACCAAAACCCTAAGCCTAAAACCTAAGCCCTAAACCCTAAACCCTAAAAACCCTAAACCTTAAACCCTAAAACCTAAAATCTACCCTAAACCCTAAATCCAAAAAAACACTAATCCTTAAACCCTAAAAAGCTAAAAAGCTAAGCCTAAACTAAATAAAACCTAAAAATAAAATAAATAAAAAACCTAAACCAAGCTATAATAAAAAATAAAATAAAATAAAAACAAAAATAAAAACTTAAACCTAAACTTAAACCTAAAAAGAAAATAAATAAGAAATTAAAATTAAACTAAACTAAAATAAACAAAAACCTAAACTAAATTAAAAAATAAAAATCTAAATAAAATTAAAACTAAACCTAAAATAAAAATAAAATAAACCTAAAAGTAAAATAAAATAAAAACTAAATAAAAACCTAAACCTAAATAATAAACCTAAAAATAAAACCTAAAAATGAATAAAAAATAAAACCAAAACCCTAAACTAAAAAAAATTTAAACCTACACTAAAATAAACTAAACTAAAAATAAATAAAACCTAACCCTAAAATAAACTAAACCTAAACCTAAACCTCAACTAACTAAAATAAAATAAACTAAAAATAAAACTAAACCTAAATTAAAAAATAAAACCTAAAAATAAACCTAAAATAAAAACCTCAAACCTAAACCTAAAAAAAATTAAAATAAAAACCTAAACATAAACCGTAAAATAAAAAATAAAACCTAATCCTAAAAAACAAAATTAAAATAAAACTAAATTAAAAAAAATAAACTTAAACCTAAAAATTAAACTAAAATAAAAAACCTGAACTAAAATAAATAAACAAAACTAAATAAAAATAAAAATAAACATAATTCAAAATAAAAAATAAAATAAACTAAAATAAAAAATAAACTAAATAAACCTAAACCTGCCAGTTTACTTAATTTAAAAAAATTTAAAAATTAAAAAAAATAATAAATAAATAAGACCTAACCCTAAACCTTAATCTCTAAAGCCTAACCCTAAACACTAAACCGTAAATCCTAATCCCTAAACCCTAAAAAATCAAAAATCCAAAACCCTAAATAAACCATAAATCCTAAACTCGAAACACTTAACCCTAAACCCTAAAGCATAATACTAACCCAAACCCTAATTCTAAACCCTAAATCCTAAACCCTAGTACAAAACCCTAAACCCTAAAACCCTAAACCCTAAATAAACCCTAACCCTTAAACTAAAAGCTGAACTCTAAACCTAAAACTTAAACCTTAGAACCCTAAACTCTAAACCCTAAACTGACCCTAAACCCTAAACCCTAAACCCCTAAAAACCCTAAACCACTAGCTAACCCAAAACCCAAAACCCAAAACCCTAAAAACCCTAGATCCTAAAGCCTAAACACTAAACCCTAATCCCTAAACCCTAAACTTAAATCCTAAACCCTAAAACCCTAAACCTTAAACCCTAAACCCTAAACCCTAAAAACTTAAAACTAAACTAAATAAAACATAAAATAAAATAAATAAAAAAATCTAAAACTAAATAAAATAAAAAAATAAAAAAAATAAAATCATAAAGAAAACCCTAAACCTAAACCTAAAAATAAAAAATAAACTAAAATAAAGTAAATTAAACCTAAACAAAACTAAAAAAATAAAATAAACTAAAGAATAAATAGCCTAAATAAAATAAAAGTAAAACATAAAAAAATAAAAAAATTAACCTAAAATAAATTAAAATAAAAACTAAATGAAAACCTAAACTTAAAAACTAAACCTAAAAATAAATAAAAAATAAAACCTAATCCCTAAACTAAAAAAAATCTAAACCTAAAATAAGAAAATAAAATGAAATAAAACTAAACATAAACTAAAATAAAATAAACAAAAATAAAATAAACTAAAATAAATAAAATGTAAACCTAAACCTAAAGTAAACCTAAACTAAGTAAATAAAATACGCTAAAAATAAACCTAAACCTAAACTAAAAAAATAAAACCTAAAACCTGATCCAAAAAAATAAAATAAAATCCTAATACTAAATCTAAAAATAAAAAATAAAACCTAAACCTAAAAAATAAAATATAAATAAAACTAAACTAAAAAATAAACCTAAACATAAACATTAAAAATAAACTAAAATAAAAAACCTAAACTAAAATAAATAAACCAATAATAAAAAACTAAGCTAAATAGAAAAAAAATAAATAAAAATAAAAAGTAAACATCAATAACAATATAAAATAAAATAAACTAAAATAAAAAAATAAATAAATTAAATAAACAAAAGAAGAAATGTTGAATCTGAATAGGTTCTCTATTAAAAAAAAATCAAAAATCCTAAACCATAAACTAAAATATGAACCCTAAAGCTAAAACTTAAACCCTAAACTAGAAACCCAAAAACCCTAAAGCCCAAACCATAAACCCTAAACCCTAATTTCTATAAACCCTAGTCCTAAAACTTGGGCCCTACCCCAAATCCTAAACAAATAATAACCCACCTATGACCACCCCTGACCAGACCACTACCACTACCACTAATACCTCCCCAACCTAAACCCAAACCCACCCTGGGCCCTAAACACTAACCCTAAACCTAACTAACTCCTTGATCTAAACTGGGACCCTAAACTTGGGACTTAAACCAAATTAAGCTAGCAAAATCTACCCAAAAACTACCTCAGTTAACCTACAACCTAAACCCACTCACAACCTGACCAATCACAAAACTAAACTAAAACTTAAAACTTAAAATAAAATAAAAAATAAAATAAATAAAATACTAAACATAAATAAAATAAATAAAAAAATAAAATAAATAAAATAAAACTAACCAAAATAACCTAAAATAAATAAACTATTAAAGTAAATAAAAGCTAAATAAAACTAAAAAATAGAATAAACCTAAGAATAAACAACCTAAATAAAATAAAATCAAAACATAAAATAAACTTAAAATAAAATAAAATAAAAACTAAATAAAAACCTAAACCTAATAATTAATAAAAAATAAAACCTAAACCCTAAACTTAAAAAAAAACCTAAACCTAAAATAAAAAAAATAAAAAAAAATAAAAGTAACACCCTAAACTAAAATAAAATAAACTAAAATAAATAAAACTTAAACCTAAATCTAAAATAAACCTAAACTAAATAAAATAAAATAAAATATAAATAAACCTAAACTAAAAAATAAACCTAAAAATAAACCTAAAATAAAAACCTAAAACCTGAACATAAAAAATAATATAAAAATTGAATTGTAAATCTAAAAATAAAAAATAAAACCTAAACTTAAAAAATAAAATACAAATAAAAATCAAAACTAAAATAAACAAACCAATAAAAAAAATAAACTAAATAAAATAAGTAAACATAAATAAAAATAAAAAGTAAACATAAATAAAAATATAAAATAAAATAAACTAAAATAAATAAAAAATAAATTAAATAAACAAAAGAAGAAAGGTTGAATTTGAATTTGTTCTCTATTAAAAAACCAAATATCTTAAACCACTAAACTAAACTAAACCTAAACCTACTAAACCTAAACCCTAAACCCCAAAATACAAACCCTAAACCTAAACCCAAAACCCACTAACTACTTAAAACTCACTAAACCATGCAAAAACAAAACTAAACCCAAACCCCAAACCTTAAACCCTAAACTTTAAACCCTAAACCCACAAAAAGCTAAAAAACCAAATAAAAGACCTAAAATAAAAAAAAAATAAAAATATAAACCAAAATAAAATAAAAATAAAATAAAATAAAATATAAACTAAAACTAAATCAAAACCTAAACCAAGGAAAAAAATAAAATAAAAATAAAGATAAAATAAATAAATACCTAAACTAAATTAAAATAAAAAACCTAAATAAAATAAAACTTAACCTAAAATAAAAAATAAATAAACTTAAATTAAAATAAGATAAGAACTAAATAAAACTTAAACATAAATAATACACTAAGTAAAACCTAAAATAAATAAAAATTAAACCTAAACACTAAACTAAAAAAAGAAACTAAACCTAAATAAAATAAAATAAACCTAAACACTAATAAACTAAACTAAATAAATAAAAAAACCTAAACCTAAAATAATCCAAGCTAAACCCAAAATAAAATAAAATAAATATAAACCTAAACCTAAACTATATAATAAACCTAGAATAAACCAAAAATAAAAACATAAAAACTAATCACAAAAAAATAAATTAAAAAACTAAAAATAAAACTAAAAATAAAAAATAAACTTAAATTTACTAAACCCCTAAACCTAAATCCTGAGCCAAACCCTCTAAACCCTAAACTATATACATACACCCTAAATAAACACTAAAACTTGATCCTAAAATCCTAAATCCTAAACCTGAACACGAAAAACCTAAACCAAACTAAACTAACTAAATAAAATAAAATTAACTAAAACAAACCAAAAAAAACTAAAACCTAATATAAAATAAAATTATAATCCTAAACCTACAAAATAAAAATAAATTTAAACCTAAACATAAAAAAGAAACTAAAATAAATAAACCTAAAATAAATAAACTAAACTAAATAAAAATAAAATAAACTAAATAAACCTGAACCTATGAGTTTACTTAAAAAAATATAAATAAATAAAGATTATAAAAACCCTAAAACTAAACTATTCTTAAACCCTAAACTCTGAACCCTAAAACTTCAAACATAAACACTAACTACTATAACCAAAACCCTAACTAAAAACTAAAAAAAAACCTGACCCCAAACCCTAAACTGACCCTGAAATCTAAAATCCTAAACCAAACCATAAACCCTAATAAAACCTATACCTAAATATAAAACCTAAAACATAAAACTAAATAACATAATAAAAGAAAAAAAAAAAACCTAAAATCTAAACCTAAACTAAAGCAAAATAAAATAAAATAAAATAAAACTAAGTCAAATAAAATAAATAAAATGTACCTAAACTAAAGTAAAATAAACCTAAAACTAAAAAAATAAATAAAATAAAACTAAGCGTGAAAGAAAATTAAAATAAGATAAAATAAAATAAACTTAAAAATAAACCTAAAATAAAATAAAAAACCTAAACTCTAAACTAAAAAAAACCTAAAACCTAAATACATATAAAATAAACCTAAACTATAAACTATAATAAATAAATCTAAACCTAAACCTAAATAAACTAAACTAAACCCCAAACTAAAGATAAAATATAAAAATAAACTTATACTTAAACTAAAAATAAACCAAAAACATAAAAGAAAACCTAAACTTAAACCTAAAAAATAAAATAAAAATAAAAATAAAACTAACCAAAATAATAAACTAAAATAAAAAACCTAAACCAAAAAAATAAACTAAAATAAATAAACCTAAAATAAATAAACTAAAGTAAATAAATTAAAAACCTAAATAAAATTTAAAATAAAATAAACTAAAATAAATAATAATAAACTAAAATAAACCTTAAATCCTAAACCTAAAACTAATAATACCAACTCTAAACCTAAACCTAACCCTAAAATTTTAAATCCTCCACAAAAACCTTAAACCCTAAAACCATAAAGTAACCCTAAGCCCTAAGCCCAAAGTCTGCACACCATAAACCCAGCCAACCCTAAACTAAACCTCTAAACCCAAAGCACAAAACCCTAAACCTTAAATCCTAAATCATAAACCCCAAACCCTAAACCTTAAAAATCCTAAACCCTAAACTTGAAATAGCAAACCCTAAACTAACCCTAAACCCTAAGCTAACCCTTTTAGTTTAGTTTAGGTTTTTCTCTATTTATTTATTCTTAGTTTAGTTTTTACTTTTTTTCTTTTTTCTTTTTTAGGCTTAAGTTTAGGTTCAAATTTAGGTTTAGGTTTTAATTTATGTTTTTATTTTATTTTTGCTTTATTTAATTTTTGTTTAGGTTTTTTATTTATTTTATTTTTAGGTTTATTTAATTTAGGTTTAGGTTTATCGCTTTTAGGGTTTAGGGTTTAGGGTCTAGGGTTTAAGGTTAGTTTATGGTTAAAGGTTTATGATTTAGGGTTTGAGGTTTAGGGTTTATGATTTAGGGTTTAGGGTTTAGGGTTTAGAGTTTAAGGTTTTATTTAATAAAGAACAAATTCAAATTCAACATTTCTTCTTTTCAATTTCATCAACAAATTTCACCCCCAAGTTTTCTAAGACACAAGTAATGACATAGATAAAAAATGAACATCCATAAAGCAAATAAAAAACACTAGATAAGTAAAATTATCTCTATTGTAAAGACACAGTTCCATAAACAATAGATCAGATCGGTCATTCTTCAATTTCTCCAATTCTAATTATAACCACCCCTGCTTCTTGAGTAGCGGGATCCACCATCATATCCCTGATCTCTCCCTCTGCCACCACCACGGCTGTAACCACCATCACTCTTCTCACTTCTGTAACCACCACTGCTTTGACCACCACCTCCAAACTCATCAGATCCCCCCACTACCATTATGATAGCAGTTGCCTCGCCTTGCCTCCACTGAGATCTAAGCATAGTTGACAGTGATGTTTCTGCCATCATGGTTCTACCCATTCTTAGAGTTTAGGGTTAGTTTAGGGTTTAGATTTTTTACTTTTTAGGGTTTAAGGTTTAGGGTTTAGGGTTTTGGGTTTTGGGTTTACAGTTTGGGGTTTAAGGTATAGGGTTTATGGTTTAGGTTTTAGGTTTAAGGTTTAAATTTAAGTATAGCATTTAGGGTTTAGGGTTTACGATTAGGGTTTAGAGTTTATGGCTTTTTAGGGTTTAGGGTTTAGGGTTTATGGGTGTTTTTAAAAAAAAATTAAGTAAATAAATAGGTTTAGGTTTATTTAGTTTATTTTTATTTATTTTTTTATTTTTTTTTTTATTTTATTTAGGTTTATTTTTATTTTTATTTAGTTTAGTTTATTTATTATAGGTTTATTTATTTTAGTTTAGGTTTTTTATTTTAGTTTATTTTTTAGGTGTACGTTTAGGATTAGGTTTATTTTTTAGTTTAGTTTTATTTTTATTTTTTAGGTTTAGATTTTATTTTTATTTTCAGGTTTAGCAGGTTTATTTTATTTTTTAGGTTTACATTTTAAGTTTTATTTTTGGTTTATTTTAGGTTTAATTTTTTAATTTAGGTTTATGTTTATTTTTAGTTTATTTAATTTTATTTAGGGTTTAGGTTTAAGTTTATTTTATTTTTATTTTAAGTTTAGGTTTTTTTGGTTAGGGTTTAGTTTATTTATTTATTTTAAATTTAGGTTTAGGTTTAGGTTTTTAACTTTTTGTGGTTTAGGGTTTAGTGTTAGTTGAGGGTTTAGGGTTTAGGTTTGGGGTTTAGGGTTTAGGGTTTAGGGTTTAGTTTTTAGGGTTTTGGTTTTGGGGTTTTAGGATTTAGGGTTGAGGGTTTAGGGTTTAAGGTTTCAGCTTTTGGCTTTTTGGGGTTTAAGGTTTAGGGTTTAGGGTTTAAGTTTTAGGTATAGGGTTCAAGTTTTAGTTTAGGCTTTAGGGTTTAAGGTTTTTGGGTTTTTTTTAAGTAAAGAACAAATTCAAATTCAACATTTCTTCTTTTTGATTTCATCAACCAAGTAGCACACCAAGTTTTCAAAGACACAAGTGACATAAATAAAAAATGAGCACGAATAGAGAAAATCAAAAACCCTTGATAATTATAATCATCTTTACTATAAAAATATAGTTCTTTACGCAGTAGATCAGATAGATTGCACTTTAGTTTCTCCAGTTTCCATGAGAACCACCCTAGTCTCTCGAGTAGCGTGATCCACCATCATAGCCCCGATCTCTCCCTCTGCCACCACCATGACAATAACCTCCATTGCTCCTCCCGCCTCCATAACCACAACTACTCTGTCCACCACCTCCATATCGACCAGGACCTCTAGATCCCCCACCACCACTATGATAATCGCTACCTCTGCTATCTCCTCCATCGCTAGATCTAAACTTAACCTAATTGATAGTGATGTTCTTGCCATCAAGGCTCTACCCCATTCATAGGGTTTAAGTTTATTAGGTTTTATGGTTTAGGTAAATTTTTTAATTTATTTAGTTACTTTAGGTTTATAGTTAGGGTTTAGGGTTTAGGGTTAGGGTTTAGGGTTTTAGAGTTTAGGGTTTAGGTTTTAGGATTTTAGGGCTTATGCTTTTAGGTTTTAGTGTTTAGAGTGTTTAGTTTAGGGGTTTTAGGGTTTAGTTTAGTTTATAGTGGGGTTTAGGGTTTAGGGTTTAGGGTTTAGGTTTTAGTGTTTAGGGTTTTGGGTTATAAGGTTTGGGTTAAGGGTTTAGTGTTTAGGGTATAGGGTTTAGGGTTTAGGGTTTAGAATTTATGGTTTTTTAGGGTTTAGGGTTTTAAGTTTAGAGTTATATGTTTAGGATTGTAGGTTTAGGGTTTAAGGTTTAGGGTTAGTTTTAAGGTCTAGTGTTTTGGGTTTAGGGTTTAGGGTTTATGGTTTAGAGCTTAGGGTTTGTGGTTTTAGGGTTTAGAGTTTTAGGTTTTGGGTTTTAAGATATAGGGTTTAGTGTTTAGGGCATGTAAGTATAGGGTTCCGGTATAGAGTTAGGTTTCATTTTTAAATTTCTTTAAATTTTTTAATTTTTTTAATTTTTAGATTTAGTAAACTATAGGTTTTGGTTTATTTAGTATATTTTTTAAATATTTTAGCTTTTTTTTATTTCTTGTTTTTGTTTAGGTTTATTTTTATTTATTTTTAATTTATTTTATTTATTTTATTTATTTTATGTTTATTTATTTTATTTTAGGTTTTTTATTTTAGTTTAAATTAAATGTTTAGGTTTAGGTTTATTTTTTTAGTTTAGTTTTACTTTTTATTTTATCTTTTAGGTTTAGGTTTTATTTTTTATTTTTAGGTTTAGGTTTTGATTTTATTTTTTTAGGTTTATGTTTTAGGTTATTATTTTAGGATTATTATTAGGTTTTATTTTTTTAGTTTAGGTTTATTTTTAGTTTATTTAATTTTATTTAGGGATTAGGTTTAGGTTTTTTTTAGGTCTAGGTTTAGGTTTTATATATTTTTATTTAATTTATTTTAGTTTAGGTTTAGGTTTATTTTATTTTATTTTAGGTTTTTTTTTTAAGTTTAGGGTTTATTTTATTAATGTTTTATTTTTAGATTTATTTTTTTAGGTTTAAGTTTTTCTTTAGTTTATAATTTATTTTATTCATATTTTAGGTTTTGTTTTTATTTTATTTAAGTTTTTTTTATTTTTTTTCAGTTTAATTTAGGTTTTTATTTATTTGATTTTAGTATAGTTTTTATTTTTTAATTTATTTTCTTTTTAGGTTTATGTTCAGGTTTTAGTTTAGGTTTTTATTTTAATTTAGTTTTTTATTTTATTTTGGTTTAAGTTTTTTTATTTATTTTATTTTTAGGTTTTATTTTACTTTGGTTTAAGTTTTTAGCTTTTTAAGGTTTAGGGTTTTGGGTTTAGGTTTTAAGGTTTGTTGAGGGTTTAGGATTTAGAGTTTAGGGTTTAGAGTTTAGTGTTTTAGGGTTTAGGGTTTAGGGTTTAGGGTTTAGGGTTTAGGATTTTTGGGTTTTAGGGTTTATGGTTTAGGTTATATGTCTAATGTTCAGGTTTTAGTTTTGGGTTTTTTGTTTTTTTTTTTAACAGAGAACAAATTCACATTCAACATTTCTTATTTTTGATTTCATGAACCAAGTAACAAACACAATTTTCTAAGACACGATCGATGACATCGATAAAAAATGAGCACGCATAGAGTAAATCAAAAACCCCAGATAACTAGATCCGTCTTTATTATAAATACACAGTTCCATAAGCAATAGATCGGATCGGCCGATCTTCAGTTTCTCCAGCTCCCATCAGAACCACTCTTGCCTCTAGAATAGCGTGATCCACCATCATATCCTCGATCTCTCCCTCTTCTACCACCACGGCTATAACCTCAGTCGCACCTCTCGCCTCCATAACCACCACTGCTCCGACCACCACCTCCATATCCACCAGGACCTCTAGATCCCCCACCACCACTGCGATAACCGTGGCCTTTGCCTTCACCTCAACTGCTAAATCTAGATTGAGCCTAGTTGATAATGATGTTCCTGCCATCAAGGTTCTTCCCATTCTTTGGGTTTAGGTTTATTAGGTTTTACAATTTAGGCTTATTTTTTAATTTATTTAGTTACTTTAGGTTTAGGTTTAGGTCTAGTGTTTGGGGTATCTACTATAAAGACATAGTTCCATAAGTAATATATCAGATTGGCTGCTCTTCAATTTCTGATTCGGTTAGAACCACTTTCAGCCACCATCATAGCTTGATCTCTTCTCTCCATACCACTGCTCTCCCTCCCTCCAAAACCACCACTACTCTGACCACCACCTCCATATCCACCAGCATCTCTAGATCTCCCACCACCACTACGATAACTGTTACCTTCGTCTTCACCTCCACTGTCAAATCTAGATTGAGCCTAGTTGATGGTGATGTTTCTGTCATCAAGGTTCTTCCCATTCTTAGGGTTTAGGTTTATGTTTAGGTTTATTAGGTTTTACAGTTTAGGTTTATGTTTTAATTTATTTAGTTACTTTAGGTTTAGGTTTAGGGTTTGGGGTCTCTACTATAATGACATAGTTCCATAAATCGGATTAGCCGCTCTTCAGTTTCTCTAGTTCCCATCAGAACCACTCTGGCTTCTAGAATAGTGTGATCCACCATCATATCCTTGATCTCTCCCTCCACCACCACCACGGCTATAACCTCAGTCGCTCTTCCAACCTCCATAACCACCACTGCTCTGACCACCACCTCCATATCCACCAGCACCTCTAGATCCCCCACCACCATTGAGATAACCGTTACCTTCACCTTCACCTCCACTGCCATATCTAGATTGAGCCTAGTTGACGGTGATGTTCCTAACATCAAGGTTCTTCCCATTCTTAGGGTTTAGGTTTATGTTTAGGTTTATTAGGTTTTACAGTTTAGGTTTATTTTAAAATTTATTTAGTTACTTTAGGTTTAGGTTTAGGGTTTGGGGTTTAGGATTTAGAGTATAGGGTCAAGGTTTAGGGTGTAGGGTTTATGGTTTGGGGTGTTAGGGTTAGGGTTTAGGGTTTAGGGTTTTAGGGTTTATGCTTTTAGGTTATAGGGCTTAGGATTAGGGATTATAGTTTATTGTTTAGGGTTTAGGGTTTAGGGTATAGGGTTTAGGGTTTTAGGGTTTATGGTTTAGTGTTTAGAGTTTAGGTTTTATGGTTTAGGGTTTTAAGGTTTAGGGTTTAGGGTTTAGGGTTTAGAGTTAGGGTTTTTTTTAAAAAAAAAATTAAGTAAACTGGTAGGTATATGTTTATTTAGTATATTTAGTTTATTTTTTAATATATTTTAGTTTATTTTATTTTTTATTTTTATTTAGGTTGATTTTTATTTTTATTTAGTTTAGTTTATCTATTTTAAGTTTATTTATTTTAGTTTAGGTTTTTTATTTTAGTTTAATATTCAGGTTTAAGTTTAGGTTTGGTTTAGGTTAATTTTTTTGTTTAGTTGTAGTTTTATTTTATTTTTTAGGTTTAGATTTTATTTTTTATTTTTAGGTTTAAGTTTATGTTTTTATTTTATTTTTTTAGTTTTAGGTTTTATGTTCATATTTTAGGATTATTTTTAGGTTTTATTTTTTAGTTTAAGTTTAGGTTTATTTTTAGTTTATTTTATTTTATTTAGGGTTTACCTTTACATTTAGGTTTAGTTTATTTTAGGTTTATGTTTAGGTTTTATTTATTTTAGTTTAGTTTATTTTAGTTTAGGTTTGAGGTTTATTTTATTTTTATTTTAGGCATAAGTTTTTATTTTTAGTTTAGGGTTAATGTTTTATTTTTGGTTTATTCTTAAGTTTAATTTTTATGTCTAGATTTTTATTTAATTTTTAGGTCTACATTTTAAATTTATTTTGATTTTATTTTAGGTATAAATTTTATTTTATTATGTTTTTTTTATTTTTATAGTTTAGCTTAGATTTTTATTTATTTTATTTTGCATTTAGTTTTATTTTATTAAGTTTTTTATTTTTATATTTATTTTATTTTATTTAGTTTAGTTTAGGTTGTTCTTTATTTTATTTTAGTTTATTTTTATTTTTTAGTTTATTTTATTTTTAAGTTTAGGTTTAGGTTTTTATGGTTTAGTGTTAATGGTTTAGGGTTTAGGGTTTTAGGATTTAGGGTTTAGGGTTTATGGTTTAGGGTTAGGGTTTATGGTTTCGAGTTTAGGGTTTAGTGTTTTGGCTTTATGGTTTTTAGGAGTTTAGGTTTAGGGTTTGCTTAGGGTTTAGGGTTAGTTTAGGGTTTAGACACTAGGGTTTAGGGTTTTTAGTAAGATTTAGATTTATGGTTAGGGTTTAGGGTTTAAGATTTAGGGTTTAAGGTTCTAGGTTTAATGTCATAGGTTTAGAGTTAATTTTAGGATTTAAGATTTATGGTTTAGGGTTTAGGGTTTAGGATTTTGTATTTAGGATTTAGGGTTTTTTTTTAAACAAAAAATTTATGTAAATTGATAGGTTTAGGTTTATTTTGTTTATTTTTTATTTATTATAGTTAATTTTTTTATTTAGGTTTATTTATTATTTTTATTTAGTTTGTTTTATTTATTATAGCATTTTTTATTTTAGTTTAGGTTTTTTATTTTAGTTTATTTTTAAGGTTTAGGTTTAGGTTTAAGTTAATTTTTTAGTGGAGTATTATTCCTATTTTATTTTTTTAGGTTTAGGTTTTATTTTCTAATTTAGGTTTTAGATTAAGTTTTTATTTTATTTTTTTAGGTTTTTGTTTTAGGTTTTTATTTTAGGTTTATTTTTAGGTTTTATTTTTTAGTTTGGTTCAGATTTATTTTTAGTTTATTTAATTTTATGTATTATTTAGGTTTAGGTTTAGGTTTAGGTTTAGGATTTATTTATTTTAGTTTACTTTATTTTACTTTATGTTTTGGTTTATTTTATTTTTATTTTAAGTTTAGGTTATTTTTTAGTTTAGGGTTTAGGTTTTTTTATTTATTTATTTTTAGGTTGATTTTTTAGGTTTAGGTTTTATTAAGTTTTTATTTGATTTTGTTTTAGGTTTATTATATTTTTTTTAAGGTTTAGTTTTTATTTTATTTAGGTTTTTTATTTTTTAGTTTATTTTTTATTTATATTTATTTTATTTTAGTTTAACTTTTATTTATTATTTTACTTTCTTTTTAGGTTTAGGTTTTGATTAGGTTTAGGTTTAGCTTTTAGTTTAGGTTTTTATTTTATTTTATTTTTTATTTTATTTTACCTTTTTAGGGTCTATGGTTTAGGGTTTAGGGTTTTGGGTAAAGGGTTTAGGGTTTAGGGTTTAACATTTATGGTTTAGGTTTTAGGGTTTAGCATTTAGGGTTTTGGGTTTAGGGTTTAGGGTTTTTGGGGTTTAGGGCATAGGGTTTAGGGTTTAGGTTTTACGTCTAGGGTTCAAGTTTTAGTTTAGGGTTTCATGTTTTGGTTTTTTTTTTAGAGAGAATTAATATTCAATGTTTCTTCTTTTAGATTTCATCAACCAAGTAACACTAAATTTTTTAAGACACACTTAGTTTATTTTAGCATTGGTTTAGGTTTATTTTAGGTTTACATTTTTATTTTCTTTTAGTTTAGAGTTTAGGTATTCTTTTTCATTTATTTTGAGGTATTATATTTTGGTTTATTATTTAGAGGTTTAGGGTTTAGGGTTTTAGGTTTTAACCTTTTAAGATTTAGGGTTTAGGGTTAGGGATTATCGTTTAGGGTTATTTAGGGTTTATGGTTTATGGTTTAGGGTGTAGGGCTTAGGGTTTAGTGTTTAGGCTTTAGGGTTTAGGCTTTTTAGGGTTTAGGTTTAGCTTAGGATTTAGGGTTAGTTTAGGGTTTAGGGTTTAGGCATTAGGGTTTTTAGGATTTAGGGTTTATGGTTTTTTAAGAGTTTAAGGTTTAGGGTTTTAGGGTTTAGGATTTAGGGTTTAGGGCTTAGGATTAGTGTTAGGATTTAGAGTTTAGTGTTTAAGGTTTAAGTTTAGGTTTAGGTTTAGTTTAGGTTTAAGTTTAGGTTAGTTTTAGGGTTTAGGGTTTAGGGTTTAGGGTATAGGATTTATGGTTTAGGGTTTTGAGTTTAGGGTTTAGGATTTAAGGTTTATGGTTTTTATTAAAAAAACATTAAATATACTAGTAAGTTTAGTTTTATTAAGTTTATTTAGTTTATTTTATATTCATTTTATTTTTTTATTTTTTTAGTTTTATTTAGGTTTAATTTTTTATTTTTATTTGGTTTAGTTTATTTATTTTTGGTTTATTTATTTTAGTTTATTTTTTAGGTTTAAGTTTAAGTTTATGTTTACTTTTTTAGTTTAGTTTTATTTTTATTTTATTTTTTAGGTTTAGGTTTATGTTTTTTATTTTATTTTTTTAAGTTTTATGTTTTATTTTAGCTTTATTTTTTAGGTTTATTTTTTTACATGGGTTTAGTTATTTTAGTTTGTTTTATTTATTTAGTTTAGGGTTTAGGTATTTTAGGTTTTGGTTGAGGTTTTATTTATTTTAATTTAGGTTTAGGTTTATTTTGTTTTGTTTATTTTTTGGTTTAAGTTTTTTTTTCACAGGGTTTAGGTTTTATTTTTATTTATTTTATTTTTTTTAGGTTTAGATTTTATTTAGTTTTATTTTATTTTATTTTTATTTTACATTTAGTTTTAATTTTTTATTTTTTTTATTTTTAGGTTTTGGTTTAGGTTTAAGTGTTTATTTTCTTTTATTTTTTATTTAATTTATGTTTAGGTTTTATTTAGTTTAGGTTTAGGTTTTTAGGTTTTTAAGGTCTAGGGTTTAGGGTTTCGGATTCACTCTTTAGGGTTTAGGGTTGTAGGTTTTAGGGTTTAGGGTTTAGATTTTGTGTTAAAGAATTAGGGTTTAGGGTTTTAGGGTTTATGGTTTAGGGTTTCGGGCTATAGGTTTAATGTTTAGGGTTAGTTTTAGGGTTTAGGATTTAGGGTTAGAGTCTATTTATTTTTTTATTAAATTAAGTAAATTGGTAGGTTTATATTTATTTAGTCCATTTAGTTTATTTCTTTATTTATTTTAGTTTATTTTTATTTTTATTATTATTTAGGTTTATTTTTATTTTTATTTATTTTTGTTTATTTATTTTAGTTTATTTCTTTGGTTTAGGTTTTGGTTTAGGCCTTTTTTTTAGTTTTATTTTATTTTATTTTTTAAGTTTAGGTTTTATTTTTTATTTTTAGGTTTACGTTTAGGTTTTTTTTAGGTTTAGGTTTTAGGTTTTTATTTTAGCCTTTTTTTTTTTTAGGTTTTATTTTTTAGTTTATGTTTAGGCTTTTTTTTAGTTTATTTTATTTTATTTAGTTTAATATTAGGTTTTAGTTTAGTTTATTTTAGGTTTAGGGTTATGTTTTATTTATTTTAGTTTAGTTTAGGTTTAGGTTTATTTTATGTTTATTTTAGGTTTAAGTTTCTTTTTTAAGTTTGGGGTTTAGGTTTTATTTTTTATTTATTTTTAAGTTTAAGTTTTTTTAGTTTTAATTTGATTTATTTTATTTTTATTTTAGGTTTAGTTTTTATTTTTATTTAGGTTTTTTTTTATAGTTTAGTTTAGGTTTATTTATTTATTTCAATTTAGTTTTTATTTTTTTTTTATTTTTTTTTAGTTTAGGTTTAGGTTTAAGTTTTAGTTTATGTTTTTATTTTTTTTATTTTTTTATTTTATTTTGATTTAGGTTTTTTATTTATTTTTTATTTGTATGTTTTATTTAGTTTAGGTTTAGGTTTTTAGCTTTTTAGGGTTTAGGGTTAGTTTAGCATCTAGGGTTTAGGGTTTAGGGTTTATGGTTTAGGATTTGGGGTATAGGGTGTAGGTTTTAGGGTTTAGGGTTTA
Source organism: Cymbidium sinense (assembly GCA_021442155.1). Lineage (NCBI taxonomy): Eukaryota > Viridiplantae > Streptophyta > Magnoliopsida > Asparagales > Orchidaceae > Cymbidium > Cymbidium sinense. The sequence goes on along the minus strand of CM038216.1, from coordinate 35,332,945 downwards.
GGGTTTAGGGTTTTAGGGTTTAAAGTTTAGGGTTTAGAGTTTAGGATATATGGTTTTTAGGGTTTAGGGTTTAGGTTTCAGGTTTAGGGCTCAAGTTTTAGTTTTGGGTTTAAGGTTTTTGGATTTTTTTTTAAACATAGAACAAATTCAGATTCAACATTTCATTTTTTTGATTTCATCAAACAAGTAACACATGAAGTTTTCTAAGACACAAGTGATGACATAGATAAAAAATGAGCATGCATATAGAAAATTAAATACTCTAGATAACTAGAATTGTCTCTACTGTAAAGTCACAGTTCATAAGCGGGATTGGCCGTTCTTGATTTCTCCAGTTTCACCACCACCCCACCTCTCTCAGTGGCAGATCCACCATCATATCTGTTCTCTCCCTCCACCACCACCACATACCTCCATCCTCCTCTCCATAATCATCACTGCTCCGACCACCACCTCTATATCCACCAACATCTCCATATCACCCACCATCACTGTGATAACCACCTCCTCTACCTTCAGGGTTTAGGGTTAGGGTTTTTTAGGGTTTAGGGTTATGGTTTAGGGTTAGGGTTACAGTTTAGGGTTTATCGTTTAGGGTTTAGGGTTTAGGATTAGTTTAGGTCTTAGGGTTTAGTGTTTAGGGTTTAGGTTTTAGGGTTTACGGTTGTAGGTTTAGGGTTTAGGGTTTTTTTTAGGTTTTTGTTTAATTTTTTTGTTTAGTTTATTTATTTTAGTTTAGGTTTTTTATTTTAGTTTATTTTTTAGGTTTAGATTTAGGATTATGTTATTTTTTGTTTAGTTTTATTTTAATTTTTTTTTGGTTTAGGTTTAATATTTTTTTTAGATTTTGGTTTAGGTTTAGGTTTTAGGTTATTATTTTAGGTTTTTTTTTAGTTTAGGCTTAGGTTTATTTTTAGTTTATTTTATTTTATTTAGTTTAGGGTTTATATTTAGTTTAGTTTAGGTTTAGTTTTAGGTTTTATTTATTTTTGTTTAGTTTAATTTAATTTAGGTTTATTTTTATTTTATTTTGTTTATTTTAGGTTTATGTTTTTCTTTAAGTTTAGGTTTAGTTTGATTTTTTATTTATTTTTAGGTTTTATTAAATTTTTTTTTTAGGTTTAGGCTTTTATTTAGTTTTTATTTTATTTTTTAAATTTTACATTTAGTTTTATTTTATTTATATTTTTTATTTTTATGTTTATTTTATTTTTTTAGTTTAGTTTGGGTGATTATTTATTTTATTTTAGTTTAATTTTTATTTAATTTTATTTTTATGTTTAGGTTTAGGTTTTAGTTTAGGTTTTGATTTTATTTTATTTTGGTTTCGATAATTTTTTATTTATTTTATTTGCAGGGTTTATTTAGTTTACATTTTAGATTTTTTAGGTTTTAGGGTTTATGTTTAGGGTTTGGCTTAGGGTTTAGGGTTTTATGGTTTAGGGTTTTAGGGTTTAGGCTTTTGGGTTTAGGGTTTAGGGTTTAGTATTTAGGCTTTAGGGTTTATGGTTTTAATGGTTTAGGATTTAGGGTTTAGGTTTGCTTAGGGTTTAGGGTTAGTTTAGGGTTTAGGGTGTAATTAAAAGTACAGTTAAAGTTTAATTTATCAATTTTTCTAATTGAGTGAGCAATAAATCTCAAGAAAATCATGGGAGGCAGAGTCAATTTTTCACTTAAACCTTAATTACTATTCAAAATTTGTTAAGATCATTTTTAATTAATTCTCCTCTAAAATACCTTTAATATTTGCACTTTTTATTTCTCTATGATTTTTTATGAATTTTAGAAGTTTCAGCCATTAAAATGAATTATTAAACCTAATTAAAGCCTAACCCTATTGGCCCCACATATAACGCTGATGCAGTGCACTTTCAACATGGAACTGTGGGATTGGCTACTTAAAGATACCCGACTCAGTGTCTACGTGGCGGTGGCGAACATGCTTTCTCGTCCGTCGTCTGATCTAAGATCCAATGATTATATTTAATCCGACAGCTTAATATGATTAAATCAGATCGATCTAGTGGATATAATCATGACCATCTATTTCGATCATAGACGGATGCGCGATCTAATGTCACAGTAAGGAGTCCTCGCCATTGCTCACTTGATCCGAGCTTACCTGAGCTTGGATTAACTCCAAAAGGATCCCACACCTTCAAGACATCGATCGGAGGGGATCCAACATCAAGATCACACGAGATGAAGTTTTTTTCAAAAAGCTCTAACCATTTTTGGCCTAAGGAATAGTTTTGGAAGCATACCTCGCCGGAGTTCAAGACCAGCAGCTCGAACGATTGAGGAAGCTTCATCTAGTGGAGATGAAGCCCTGTTAAGTAGCAATTGGATCAACTCCTCGACGTTCGCTTGGAAGCCCATGAACTAACAATTTTGAGCTATGCTTTGATCGAAGTCCCACCTCCAGTGCTCAAGAAGCATGAGAGATGATTCGTTCTTGTTTGACAAGACCTAGGGAAGGTGCGTGCAAAGTTAATTTCAATTTGATGGAGAAATGGGGAAGTTAGGTTGGAAATGGGAGTGTCTTATTTTGGGACGGACGGGAATGACATTTTATGATCAAGGAACAAGCTTGGGAGCTTAGGGAATTGCTCTAGTGTTCTCTCCTTGGGTAGCTAGAGCTCTAAGAAATAATTTTTGTGTGTGTATGAGTGGAAATGAGGGGGTGTATACCCCCCTTCATCTTGACAGGACAGTGGGATCGGGTTTGGCTTCTAGTGGCCGTTCGACCATCTCAGGAAGCTGTGGGTGCAACGGAAGAGGTGGGTTGGCTCGGCTTGGTTGGTTGAAGGTGTGTATGTGGATGCCAAAGAGAAATCATGGGCACCTAATGAGTTTCTAATTCTCCAATGGGGAGAGTGAGGTGATTTTATCTCCCATGGGTCATGACCAACCCAACCACCCCTTGGGTCAGGTTGGGCAGTGTCCTAGGTGCCTAGATGGACCATTGGGAGAGTACTAAGTGGCCAAGGAATGGAAATGACCACTTACATGGGTGATTTGTCTCATGTGATGCCCTTGACCCAAGGGTAGAATGATCATTTGGCATTTGATTTGATTTGGGCAGATTTGAAATGAGCCAAAAGTGGGTTATCCCAAATTTCAAGTCAATTGGAGTTGATTTGGTTAGGTTGGGTCAAGTTGACCAATCTATCAAATTGGGTCAAACCAAGGGTGGGTCAAGTTCATATGATCATTTGGGATGTTTTCGTTCAATTGGTCTGGTTTAGTTTATCTTAGATTCGATTTTGGCTCATTTGAGTTCATTTGGGTCAAATGGGTTAACTTGACTAATTTGATCAAATTGCCCAAATTGGCTTGGGTTGAGTGTTGGCTTGGGTTTAGTTAACTAATTGAAGATGATTGTAACCATTGGTTTCAATTAATTTTGATTTCATTTTGATTTAGGCCAACTTGAACCTTTAGGTCAATTTGGGCTAAGTAGGTAAATTGGGTTCAATTGGGTCCAATTATGGTTTTGGTCAAGTTCAACAATCAATTTGAAATGAACTTGAGCCATTGGTTGCAATCAATTTGATTTATATTTTGATTTGATGCAATTTGGACTTTTAGGTCACTTTGGGTCAACTTGAGTCAAGTGGGCCAATTGGGTTTGGTTTGAGTCAATTGAAGGTCAAGTCATATTCAAATATTGATTTTGATTTGGTATGAATCATTGGTTTCAAGGGATTTGGCTTAGGTTGCAATTTGGCTAGTTTGGGTTTATTTGGGTTAAGGGGTTGACTTGGTCAAATGACCAAGTTGACTTAGTTTGACCTAATTTGTGATAATTGATCAACCTAAGGTGATCAATAATCATGATGGGATGTTTTGATGGGCTTGGTTCAATCTAATTTGGGTAGGATTAGAACTTGGCTCAAATAGGTCAAATTGGCCATTTTGGGTCAAGTTGACCAATTTGGTTTAGTTGGCTGGATTTTGGGTTGAGTTCAATTTAGTGAGTTTATATATGTATTTGGGTTTGATATATAAATTCAATTGCAATTGGCTTAGGTTTAAATGGGTTTTGGTTCATTTGAACATTTCAAGTCAAAAGGGTTAATTTGGGTTTAACTTTGGTTGATTTTGGTTTGGCTTGATGATTGTAAATTTCATTTATATTTGTGAATATGATTGAAGGTATGATTGATTCATGAGAAAATCAATTGAATTTGGGTTTTGGAATGAAAGAAATTGACTAAGTCCATGGAGTTGGGTCATGTGGCATAGTTTTGGATTTCGATTTGGTTTGATTTAGTTTTGATAATTTAAATGAATATTTCATTTAATTTTTTGTGAAGATGATTGAAAATATGGTTGATTTGTGAGAAAATCAATTGAGTCTGACTTGATTTGGATTAAGATTTGGCTAAGTCCATGGGATAGGTCATATGGTTTAGGAAGGGTTTGATTTAATTTTATTTAGTTTGATTTAGTTTTGATCATTTGAATGTATATTTGATTTATATTTAGGAAGATGATTGAATATATAAATTTATTATGAGAAATTGAATTGATTTTGGATTAATTTGGATTAAGATTTGGCTAAGTCCATTGGATAAGTCATATGGCTTTCAAGTTTAGATTTGATCATGGGATTCAATCATTTGGTTTGAAATTTGGGTTTGGATTTGGATTTGAATTTGATGTTTGAATTGAACTTGAGGTTTGGTTTGCGAAGGTGAACATGGATTAGATTTGGGTTGTAGGGTAGGTGGATTATCCTAATCCTTAAGGCATAACTTAATCCTATGGTTAACCCTTCTAAGTCTTTAGGCTTAAGTTAAGTGTTTAATTAATTATTAGAAGTGTCTTATGACTAGGGAAGTCTTAGTGTCTAGAATACTGCTAAGTCTAAGATGGGAAGATTGAATTCACACTCCAAAAGTGAGCTCAACAAGCCTTAAACTCTATAGTGTTGTCCTTGGAGATAGATGATTGGAAGACCAAAACCAAGTTTCACATTATAGACTCGGATACATCTTTCAACGCTTTGTTTGGGAGACCCTAGATACATAAGAACAACAAAGTTCCGTCCTATCTTCATCAGTGTATGAAGTTTGTGAGAGGTGGGATCATCCACTATGTCAAAGGAGATCTTTGACCATTTACTATTCATGAGGTCACCCTATATGAGGATGTGGCTTACTACCTCACTCAAAATCAACAAGTCTATTCTCACAAACTTGGCCAAAGTTTAAAAATAAAAAAAGAAAAAAAAAAGAAAAAAGAAAGAGAAAAAAAGAAAGTAAAGAAAGAGGAAATGAAAAGAAAATAAAGAGAGCAAAAATATACTTGGAGGAGGAAGTGGTGCCAGAAATTAGATACCCACGGTGGGGCGACTGCCTCCATCAGTGAGGAAGAGGCCAATTCAGAGGTAGTCTTACGAGTGGAAGACCTCCTTATTGGCCACCTAATAGAAGATATGTCCTAGCTACCAAGAGTACACCTGTTATCCATATAGACTTAGAATCTAGTTCATAGGATGAGCCTTATTTGGTTAGCACACTTGCCAGCTCTTTTCAATAGTAGATTCCCTTGGAGATGACACTTGAGCCAGATAGCAATGAAGACTGGGCACCAAAGCAAAGCATAAGTGTATTCAAGTCTATATGTTAAATAGTTAGGCATCAGTTGAGAACCTTAGCTCAAACCCAACTTTCCTCTCAAAAAGCTGAGGATTTGGTAGTTAATGAAGCCCATAAGTCATGAGCAGGTGTGAAGACTCAGAGATTCTTTCTGGGAGAATCATCTTCAAGTCAAGAAGTTGATGTAGAACTTTAGGATGATTCATATAAATATTTAATAGAATTACCTTTTAATTGGTACTTGCCTTGTGTTCATAATTTAGCAAAGAAAAGGTTAATTCGACATACTTGGTCAAAGCACAGGTTAGACTACTTCAAAAGAATATGGAAGAACAAATGCAAAAGCTCTCAATCAACACCATGACTAGGATTCATAACATTAGGTCCAGTTGACGATGATGATTACAGCTTAGTCATCTTCAATTATTTGAAATCTGATAAGTTCTTTTCAAACCACATTAAGTCATATGAATAGTTGTGCTTAGAAACATCAAATGATCCAGATGATTTTGAAGTCAAAGATGCACCACTAGAGTTCATAGAAGAGATCAAATCAACTATCGACGAGCTCAAGGAAATCAACTTAGGAGCATCAGTTCTTTATTGAATGAAATTTAAACCAATGACTTAGTTAGGCTATTGACAGAGTTTATGGATTGCTTTGCATAGAGTTATGAAGAGATGCTTGGATTGGCTCCTGATGTAGCTATCCATAAACTAGCAATAGAGCCTACTGCTAACCCTATCAAGCAAGCTCTTAGATGCATATGATTAGACATAAAAATCAAATCATTTTTGAAGTCAAGAAACTGATAGATGTTGGCTTCATTTGAGAAGAAAAATATCCTACCTGGTTAGCCAACGTCATCCTAGTTACAAAAAAGAATTGCCAAATTCACTTATTTGTTAATTTTAGGGATTTAAATAAGGCATGTCCAAAAGATGAATTTCCACTACCAATCCCGGAGCTGATGGTGGATATTGCCTCATTTCATGCAGTCTTCTATTTCATGGATGGCTCATCTGGATATAACCAAATAAAGATGGCCCTTGATGATGAAAGAAACACTACTTTTAGAACCCCGATCAGAATCTTTTGCTATAAGGTCTTGCCTTTCAGCCTTAAAAATACCGGTGCTACATACCAGTGAGCTTTGACTCAAATCTTTGACAAACTCATTCATCATTAATTCGAGTGCTATGACGAGGATCTCCTGGTCAAAAGTAAAGAAAAGGAAGACCATCTCTTTAACTTGGGAGTAGTTTTCGATTAGTTAAGATAATTTAACCTCAAAATGAACCCCCTAAAGTGTGCATTCAGAGTAGCTTCAAGGAAATTTCTTAGGTTTGTTGTTCGACATCAGGGAATCAAAATCGATCTGAAGAAGGTCAAGGTGATATTAGAAATGTCACCCCCTAAAAGTTTAAGTCAACTTCATTAAGGGGTTGGCATATCTAAGATGCTTTATATCCAACCTATTGGGAAGATGTCGACCATTCTCGACTTATCAAAAGGATGCCAAGTTCAAGAGGGATGACAAGTGTGAGCATGCCTTCAAATACATCAAGCATTACTTGATGATGTGACTATTCAGTATCGGGCAGCAGCTTATACTTTACACTACTGTGTTAGATGACTCCCTTAGTGCTTTGTTGGCCCAAACGAATGATGAAGGGAAGGAAAATACACTCTACTACCTCATCCATCATCTAATCCCTGCTGAGGCTAATTATCCACCCATTGAGAAGCATTGCCTAGCTTTAATCTTTGCATCCCAAAATATACAACACTACATGCTTCCTCATAAGGTGGACTTAATCTCTAAGATCAATCCAGTATAGTATCTCATGACACGGCTGATGCTATTTGGACGATTGGCACGATGGTCCATGACCCTCTCGTAGTTTAACATTACCTCTGCTTACTCTCTACTTAATGATGATCTCCCCAATGAACAAATCATGAACTTAAGGGATGCTAGCATTCACCATAGGGAGATGTACTTTGATGGTGTGGCTAACTCTCAAAGAGGAGAAGGACGACAATTTACAATTCCAAGAAAGGCAGGGGTAGGAATAGTTCTCTTAACTTTGGACCGTGATGTGATGAGAATCTCATATCATCTCTCCAATCTTTGCACTAAAAATGAAGTTGAATATCAGGCTCTGACTGTCAATCTGGAGTTAGTCATTACTCTAAGCATCCAAAAAAATAATATCTTTGTGGATTCTCAGCTAGTTATCAACCAAATCGTTGGGCCTTATAAGGATATATAGCCCAAGCTCCATCACTACCATAAGTACACCATATAGTTATTAGCCCAAATCCCAGAGGTTATCATTTGTATGATTATTCGAGAAGAGAATGTTGTAACGTATGCTCTAGCCAAGCTTACCAAGGAGTTGGCATGTCTGGGGGATGAGTCCATATCAATAAAGGTCCAAAATAGACAAATCTTATCCCTTTATTGATATTGAACTCATAAAAAAAAGTACTCTCTTGAAGGGGAGGTTGCCATTGCCAAGAAAGATGAAAAGCTAGATTGGAGGCAACCATTCATGGATTACCTAAATAAAGGCAAACTACCTCAAGAGAAGTCACAAGCCCATCAGATGAAGTAGAGAGCACTTTCCTACGCTCTTGTGGATGGTGTCTTGTACCGGTGGTATTTTGATCATATATGGTCACATTTTTTAGACAAGCATGAAGCCCGTAAGATTGTGATCAAGGTACACTCAAGATTATGTGGAGTCAACCAATCCAGTTCAAAGATGAAAGCCAAGATCAAGAGACTATGATACTACTAGCCAATGATGATCAAAGATTTCATGGATACGACTAAGCGATGCCACCAATGTCAAAAATACGGTGGGGTCCTACACCAACCACTCAACATTCTACATCTTACATTGGTCTCATGGTCTTTCGAGTGTTGGGGGTACCGACATAGTGGGTTCGATTGATCATCCTTCTTCCAAGGGTCATCAGATCATCTTAGCTGCTACTGACTATATTTCCAAATGGGTGAAGGCAATTTTGCTCAGAGAGGTCACAACTCACCATGTGCTCTAGTTTTCTAAGAACCATATCGTATATAGGTTCGGAGTGCCTTGATGAATTATATCTGATAATGCTACTGCATTCATGAGCATCAAGATCAACAACTTTACCTAGAGACACAAAATAGATTTGAGATATTCTACCATCAACTACCCAAGGGAAAATGACATAGCAGAAGCCTTCAACAAAACCCTCATCCAAATACTAAAGAAGACACTCGACAACAACAAGCAACAGTGGCATGAGCAGTTAGTTAAAGCATTGTTGGCCTACCCCATCACATATAGAACTTGAACTCAATCTACTCATTTCTCATTAGTGTATCGATCCGAAGCTGTTCTACCATTAAAAGTCCAACTCTCATCACTAAAGATAGCTGTGGGTAGCAAGATAACAACAGAGCAGAATGCCAAGTTACGGTTAGAAGAGCTTGAAGGTTTGGAGGAGAGATGTCTGCAAGTATGCCAAAACCTCAAGTTGTACAAAGCTAAAATGATTCAAGCTCACAATAAGTTGGTCCATCCTAGAGCTTTTCAAGTATGAGAGCTTATTTTAGTTCTAAGGAGACTGATTATTGCCCGTCATAAGATGGGAGGCAAGTTTGAACCCACATGGGAAGGCCCTTTTGCCATAGAGAAGGCCTACCAATGAAGATCTTATCAGTTTATTAATCATAAGGGAGAGTGCTCAATGCTTTCAATAAATGGGCTACACATAAAGTAATATTATAAATCATGTTTGAAAATAATTATCATAAATGAAAATTCTATTTTGAATTCAATCTCATCCATGTTGAAAGTATTTTTGTTTACGAATCTGCCATGATGTGTTTAGGGTAGGTGTAAGGAACCTGAGTGGAATCCTATCCTTCATCGTCATAACACAAATAGATAGTACACACAAACTTATAAAATAAACACATAACTTTTTTATCAGCTACGAGTTGAGATAATACTTAGTTGCTCTAGGTTGGCCTAACATGCTACCTTGCTTGTGTGTCACACCACTGTTCTTCTTGCTTTGTATGATGTAAGTATGCTATACTTTTCTTCCTTATTTGGCCACTGCACACTGACAAGCACCTTGCTAGTTTCATAGGCTTTACTGGGTAGCCACTAAGCTACCTCATGTTGGCTTCGCTTAAGAGGATGTGAGTCTACTACACTTTCTTCTTGGATTAGCCTTCGTACACTGACTAGGTTAAGTATATTTGATGTTTAGCATAAGTCCCCTAGCAGCTACATCTCAAGGCTCCTGGCTTAGTAGCCACTTTATGTCAGATAACATCTGTCCTACCGATGATAGACTATCCCATTGATTAGTTTCACTTGAAAAGTTGAAAGTCTACATGCTTTCTTTCCAGATTGATCATTGCACCGCGGGCACCTTAAGTTGGTTGGTTCTCACTATCGATAGACACACTACTCATGTGGAGATACACCACTCATGCTGATGGATACACCTTAGGTTGGTTGGTTCTCACACCTTAGGATACACGACTCATGGAAGATGTAACTCTACTAAGCTTTATCCTAGAGTTTGCCACCGTACACCTATAGGCTTTCTTTTCCAGGGCAAAGGATAACGCCCCTAGCAATACCTCCTTTATGGGCTCTATATTTGGATCACATCCTTTCCAAACCTATTTAGACATTACCCTAGTTAATATCAGATTGGACAGTTCCTGTTTCCTAGAAACCACCCCTGTGGTTGGAGAATCCAACCTATGGATGTGTAGATTCACTCTTAGTCTAGTAAATTTGAGATAAGTCAAGGATGACATTGCCCCTTCTCAGTGTGGTCCCTGGTACACCAACAGGGTCCACAAAAACATATAAAAAGATATATATTCACTTTTGGATTAGGAGGACACCCATAATGGTACCAATTTCCAAGCAAGTATCTTATCTTTAGGGCAGTGTTAACCAAACTCCCTATAAGAATCGCCTGACTACTCTTGAGTTGATATAAGTACCCAGCAACATTCACTGAATAGTCGGCCCAAAGTTGGGTTTGATTTGTTGTGCTACCAACAAGTCACCCACTGGTTGTTCCTTGCTTTAAAAGATGTAAGTCTGCTACACCTTCTTCCTAACATAGCTGTTGTACACCGAAAGGCAACTAGTTAGGTTGGCTAGCTCTACCCCACAACCAGTAGACTATCCCGTTGAAATTATAAATTTGAGATAGGATAAGTATTATATAGCCCTTTCTCAGTGGGTCCATCGCACACCGGCATGGTCCATAAATTAAATCTATCAAATTTAACTGAACTCACATCCCTAGCAGATATGCCCTCAATTTGAAATCAAACTAAACAAAATAAACTATATCAAATCACATGAAATTAAGATAAAAATAATCCTGACTACTTTTGAGTTGACATAAGTCCCCATCGGCATTCACTCAGTAGTCACCCTAGGTCATCGAACCAACCTCCCTAGTGGAGCCAAATTAAACCAACTCCCCCAGTAGAGTCAAAATAAAAGAAATCTTACCAAACTCTTATCCCCAGCAGATACATCCCCTAGCAAATCAATAAAATCAAACTCAAATCTCAATCCTCAGTGGATAGACCAAACCTGATTCCCTAGTGGAAGGTTAATATACCTTATACCCAGTAGACTCGAGCCCATATCTTTAGCAAATATGCCTCCACATCAATTAAAATAGAATAAATTAAAGTCAATTCAATCTTAATCCTCGATGGAATATAGATTCTTATCCCCAGTGGATCTTCTTTCCACAAATCAAATTATCAAATCAAATTCTAACCTTATCCCCAACATATTTTTTTCTTCTATGCCCTCTACATAGACCACTCACATGTCATGTTCAATGCATGTGTGATCCCCTAACGGATCTCCCTCTATGTACACCTTTAATACTTCAACTAAAAGCCTAATAATGTATTTGTTCAAATAACATCAACTTAACATTGTAATCAACATTTTATGATTTATGATGGTGCACGCTCAAACTAACTATATAATATCATGCTAAACATATTATAGTGTCAATTAGCACACTATATTATATTATAATATATGATGTTATATTATAATTTGCTATAATATAATATATTGTCTAACATTACACCTCATTAGAATAACTTAGAAGGAACAAATAATAAAATTTTCTCAAAATATGAATAATGTTTATTTTGGATGTAAAATTATTATTATTTTCTACTAGAAATGGTACAAAATAGCATAATTTTGGTGTTGCTTGGTGTCATGAATTTATCCAAATTCTTCATCTCAACCTTCAAATTAACATTTTGTGAGTTTTGACCCAATGTATTATAATAAAAGTAAAGCATACAAAAATGTACAATAACATTTAATAACACACATACATTCATATATATGTGAAGTTATATTGTTATGTACATTATATTTTAATATGCTTTCATATAATGTATTATCTTACATTACACCTTAAAATGATTCACTTTAAGAAAATAATTTATAAAATTTGGTTGAAAAATGAACATTTATTTTGGATGTAAGATTCCATTCTTTTGATTAAATGACACACCATAGCACACCCCCAATGATGTTCCCTAAAGCTTACCTTAAATTTGGCCAAATCCCATCATCTCAGCCTATAAATTATTATTTTTATGAAATATACAAGTACAAACTCTACTACATCATACTATAATAAACTAAAATATGCTAAACAAGTAGTAATACATAATAGCATGCTTTAATGCATGATGCTACACTATGATATGGCATTCTATATTATAATACACTATAACATATTATATTATATTATATTGCATATGACATCACAAGGGATTTCTTAAGGTAAAAAATCATAAAATTAGTCTAAATAATAAAAAAGTATATATTTTAGTCTTATCACTTACATATTTTAAATTCAAATAATATATTATGATTCCATGCTCTACCTATTATGAATTTGGCCAAATTCCACCATTTTAAAGCCTAATTCAACATTTTTATAAATAAATCTAGTGTAGGCTCGACTGCATGATTGTAAAATACTAAAAGAATTTAAGATGCGTAGAACAATATGTTATGATATATGATGTTATATTATGCTACAACATATAATATTTATTTTGAACAAAAATCTTACTTTTAGACTACAAGTGAGTAGTACCTTTGGTACTACAACCTATTTACCACTTCAAATTTAACAAATTTTATCATCTAGTTTATTAAATCATTCTTTTTATGATTTATATTAATATAGACTTTAGGCACAATAACATAATATACTAAAACATTTCAAAATATATTATAACATCCAAAAACACATCACTACATGCTCAAACATATGATGCTACATTATACTATAATATATGGTATTATAATATGATTCATGGTTAGAGTTTAGGGTATTCAAATCTTTAATAGTCAAGGGAAAGTATTTTGAAGAAAATTTCTTTAGCTACCATAACTATGTTAGGATTAGGTCATTCTTTAGATATACTCTTAATGACATCTTTACTCAAGGTTTATGGTTTATGGTTGGGGTTTAAGGTTTATTTAGGGTTTAAGATTTAGGTTAGTTTAGGGTTAGGGTTTGTTTTTAGTTTATGGTTTGGGTTTATGGTTTAGCTTTGGGTTCAAGGTTTAAGTTTTATGGTTTAGGGTTTTGTGTTTATGGTTTAGGGTTTAGGGGTTATGGTTTAGGGTTTTGGTTTTATGTTTATGGTTTAAGTTTTTGTTTAGGGTTTAGTGTTCACAATTTTTTTAAATAGAGAACAATTTTAGATTCAACATTTCTGCTTTTTGATTTCATCAACCAAGTAGCACCCCAAGTTTTCTAAGACACAAGCGAAGACATAGATAACAAATGAGCACCCATAGACCAAATTAAAGTCTCTAGATAACTAGAACCGTCTCTAATGTAAAGACACATTTCCATAAGCAGTAGATTAGATCAATCGTTCTTCAATTTCTCTAGCTCTAATCAAAACCATCCCTGCCTCTCGAGTAGTAGGATCTGCCATCATATACCCAATCTTTCCCTGTGCTACCACCATGGCTATAACTTTCATCACTCCTCTCACCTCCATAACCATCACTACTCTGACCACAACCTCCATATCCACTAGCACCACGAGATCCGCAACCACCGCTATAATAATCATCGCCTCCACCTTCACCTCCACCAATAGATCTAGATTGTGCCTAGTTGATGTTGATGTTCCTACATTCAATGTTCTGTCCATTCTTAAGGTTTAGTGTTTATTTAGTTTTAGGTTTTTAGTTTTAGGATTTAAGGTTTTGGTTACATTTAAGGTTTTGATTTAGGTTTAGAGTTTAGGGTTTTGGGTTTTAGCATTTGTGGGTTTATAGTTTGGTTTGTGGTTTAGGGTTTAGGGATTAAGGTCTTTTTAGTTTTAAGGTAGAGTTTGTGGGTTTAGGGTTCTGGGTTTAGGGTTTAGGTTCTGGATTTAGTTTAGTTTTTGTGGTTTACAGTCTAGGGTTTATGGTTTTGGGTTTTATTGTAAGTTTAAGGTCAGGTTTGGGTTCAGTTTAGTATTTTATGGTTTTGGTTTTATAGTGTTTAGTAGGTTTGGGGTTTATGGTTCAGTTTAGGGTTTGGTTTATTTTATAATCTAAGCAACCCATAGGTTTGTTTATCTTTATTTTATTATTTTTTTTATTTTTTTGAGTTTATTTATTTTTATTTTATTTTAGGTTTATGTTTATTTTCATTTAGTTTAGTTTATTTAATTTTGATTTTTTATTTGGGTTTATTTTAGGTTTTTTAGGTTTAGGTTTTTTTAGGTTTAGGTTTAGATTATTTTATTTTATCTCTAGGTTTATTTTAGTTATATATCTTAGTTTAGATTTATGTTTATTTTTAATTTATTTTATTTTATTTAGTTTTGGTTTAAGTTTAGGTTTAGTTTAGGTTTAGGTTTTATTTATTTTAGTTTATATTTTATTTTAGGTTTAAGTTTATATTTTATTTTTATTTTAAGTTTATTTTTTTAAGATTTTAGGTTATTTTTTTTTATTTTTAGGTTTTTTTCTAGGTTTAGGTTTTATTTAGCTTTATTTTAATTTATTTAGGTTTATTTTATTTTTGAAATTATGTTTAGTTTTTATTTTATTTAGTGTTACACTCTTAGGTTAATTATAATTTTAGTTTAGTTTAGGTTTTATTTATTTTATTTTATTTATTTTATTTTTATTTTTTATTTTATTTTAAGTTTATGTAGATTATTTTAGTTTTTTATTTTATTTTATTTTTTTGTTTTATTTTAAGTTTTTTTATTTATTTTATTATTAGGTTTATTTAGTTTAGTTTATTTTTTATGTTTTGTTTAGATTTTTAGGGTCTGGGGTCAGGATTTAGTATTTGGTCTTTAGTGTTTAGGCATTATCGGTTTAGGTTTATTATTTTAGGGTTTAGGGTTTAGCCCAGAGTTTAGTTTATCTTGTTTTGTGTTCTTTTTAGTTTTTTTTTTAGGTTTAGGGTTAGTTTAGGGTTTATTGTTTGTTTTGGTAGGTTAGGGTTAGTGTTAGGTTTAGTGTTTTGGGTTTAGTTTAGGTGGGTAGTTTAGGTTTAGGAGCCAGTGGTTTTAGGGCTTAGGGTTTAAGGTTTAGGGTTTAGTTTTAGTACTTTTTTTTATTTGTTTGTATTTTTTTTAAAAAAATTAAGTTAACCAAGAGTTTAAGTTTATTTAATTTATTTAGTTTATTTTTAATTTATTTTAATTTTTTAATTTAGGTTTATTTTTTATTTTTATTTAGTTTAGTTTATTTATTTTACGTTTATTTATTTTAGTTTAGGTTTTTTATTTTTTTTATTTTTTTTAGGTTTAGGTTTATGCATTTTTTTTCTTTAGTTTTATCTTTATTTTCTTTTATTTTGGTTTAGGTTTAATTTTAAATATATGGTTTAGGTTTAGGATTTTATTTTATTAATTTAGGTTTAGGTTTTTTTTTATGTTTTATTTTAGTTTATAGGTTTTTTAGTTTATTGTATTTTATTTAGTTTATGGTTTTATTTCTTTTAAGTTTAGGTTTAGGTTTTATTTATTTTTGTTTAGTATATTTTAGTACAGGGTTTAGGTTTATTTTATTTTTTTTATTTTAGGTTTTGGTTTTTTTTTTAGTTTAGGGTTTAGGTTTAACATTTTATTAATATTTAGGACTTACTTTTAGGTATATTTTTTATTTAGTTTATGTTTTTATTTAATTTTTATTTAATTTAATTTTAGGTTTATTTTATTTTTATTTTATGTTTAGTTTTTATGTTTTTAGGGTTTTTATTTTTAGGTTTATTTTATTTTTTAGTTTAGTTTAGGTTTTTATTTATTTGATTTGATTTTAGTTTTTATTTTTTATTTTATTTTATTTTTACATTTAGGTTTAAGTTTAAGATGTTTAGGTTTAGGTTTAGTTTAGGTTTTTATTTTATTTTATTTTTATTTTATTTAGGTTTAGGTTAATTTATTTATTTTATTTTTAAGTTTTATTTCATTTTGGTTTATGTTTTTAAGTTTAGGGTGGTAGGTTTATTTTAGTTTCTTTAATTTTTTTACTTGTATTTAGTTTTATTTTTTTTATTTAGCTTAGTTTATTTTTTTAGGTTTATTTATTTTAGTTTACATTTTTTATTTTGGTTTATTTTTTTTGGTTTTTGTGTAGGTTTACACTTTTTTTAGTTTAGTTTTATTTTTATTTTATTTCTTAGGTTTAGGTTTTATTTTTTATTTTTTTGATTTAAGTTTTAGGTTTTTATTTTAGGTTTATTTTTAGGTTTTATTTTTATTTTTGCTTAGGTTTATTTTTAGTTTATTTTATGTTATTTAGTTTAGATTTAGTTTAGTTTATTTTAGGTTTAGGTTTAGGTTTTATTTGTTTTAGTTTAGTTTATTTTAGTTTAGGTTATGGTTTAATCTTATTTATTTATTTATTTTTTTAAGTTTGTATTTTTATTTTATTTATTTTTAGTTTATTTTAGGTTTATTTTTTAGGTTTAGGTTTTAATTTAGTTATTATTATATTTTTTTAGATTTATTTTATTTTTATTTTATTTTTATTTTAAGTTTAGCTTTTATTTTAATTAGGTTTTCTATTTTTTATTTATTTTATTTTTTTAGTTTAGTTTAGGGTTTTATTTATTTTATTTTAGTTTTGTTTCAATTTTTATTTTATTTCTTTTTAGGTTTAGGTTTAGGCTTTACTTTAGGTTTTTATTTTATTTTATTTTATTTTTATATTTTAGTTTACATTTTTCTTTTTTTTTAGCTTTTATCTACTTTAGATTTAGGTTTTAGCATTTTAGGTGTTTAGGGTTTAGGGTTTAGAGTTGTATGTTTAAGGTTGTAGGTTGGGTTTTAGGTTAGGGACTTTTATTTGTTTAAATTAAGTAAACCAAGTAGGTTTAGGTTTATTTAGTTTATTTTTTAGTTTATTTTATTTTATTTAGTTTAAGTTTATGTTTAGGTTTAAGTTTAGTTTAGCTTTATTTATTTTAGTTTTAATTTAGGTTTATTTTATTTTTATTTTAGGTTTAAGTTTTTTTTAGTATAAGCTTTAGATTTTATTTTTTTATTTATTTTTAAGTTTTATGTTAAGATTTGTTTTTTAGGTTTAGGTTTTTATTTAGTTCTTAATTTATTTGATTTGACGTTTATTTTATTTAGGTTTTATTCTTATTTATTTTTAATTTAGTTTGTTTTTTATTTATTTTTTTTATTTTTTTAATTTATTATATTTTATTTTAAGGATTAGAAGGTTTAGTTTAGTTTTTTATTTTTTATTTTATTTTATTTAGGTTTATTTATTTTATATTATTTTAGGTTTAATTTAGTTTAGATTTAAGTTTTAGGTTTTAGGGTTTAGGGTTTTTTTAGTTTAGGGTTTAAGCTTTAGGGTCAGCTATAGGGCCTGGGCTCAGTTTAGGGTTTAGGGCCCAGATCTAGTTTAGTTATTTAGTTTAGGTTTAGTTTCAGGGCCTGGGCTGTCAAGCAGTTTGGCTCAGTGGCCAGGAGTTTAGGGTTGGTTTATTTTTAGCCAGTGTAGGGTTAGGTAGAGAGTTTGCTGGGTCAGTTCTGGGGTCAAACTCAGGGTTTAGGTTTAGCCCAGTTAGTGTACAAGTTTAGTGGTTAACTTTAGGGTATTACAGTGAGAGGCTCATATTCTGGGTAGTGTCACTGGGAGTGACCCATGTGGTAGGGGTTTCATGTAGGCTCAGCCCATGATTTTAGAGGTAGTTTAGTGAGTTAGGTTTTAGATCAGTGGTTAGGGTTTTAGCATTTTAGGGTTTTAGTTTAGGCCCAGGTGTTGGGTTTAGGGTTAGTTTTAAGGTTTAGGATTTAGGGTTTTTTTTTAGGGTTTAGGGTTTTTTTTTTAGGTTTTTTATTTTATTTTTATCTCATCTAGTTTATTTATTTTAGGTTTATTTATTTTTGTTTAGAGTTTTTCTTTTAGTTTATTTTTTTGGCTTAGGTTTAGGGTTATGTATATTTTTGTTTATTTTTATTATTATTTTATTTTTAAGGTTTACATTTTATTTTTTATTTTTAGGTTTTGGTTTAGGTTTTTTTATCAAGTTTAGGTTTTATGTTTTAATTTTAGGTTTATTTCTAGGTTTTTTTTTTAATTTAGGCTTAGGTTTATTTTTAGTTTATTTTATTTTATTTAGTCTATGATTTAGGTTTAGTTTAGTTTAGGTTTTATTTATTTCATTTAGTTTAATTTTATTTAGGTTTAGGTTTATTTTATTTTATTTATTTTAGGTTAAGGTTTTTCTAGTTTAGGGTTTTGGTTTTATTTTTTATTTATTTTTAGGTTTATTTGTTAAGTTTAGCTTTTTATTTTATTTTATTTTAGGTTTATTTTATTTTTATTTAACGTTTAGTTTTGATTTTATTTAGGTTTATAATTTTTTGGTTTATTTTATTTTTTGTTTACTTTAGATTTTTATTTATTTTATTTTAGTTCAATTTTTATTTTTTATTTTATTTTATTTTTAGGTTTAGGTTTAAGTCCAAGTTTTAGTTTATGTTTTGTTTTATTTTATATATTTTATTTTATTTAGGTTTATGTTTTTTTATTTATTTTATTTTTTAGATTACATTTTATTTTTTAGTTGGTTTTAGGTTTAGTTTTAGGGTTTTGGAGTTTTAGGGTTTGGGAATCAGTTTGGGTTTAGGGTTTTAGGGTTTAGGTGTTAGGTTTAGGGTTTAGGGGTTTTAGGTTTTAGGGTTTAGGGTTTATGGTTTAGGGTTTAGAGTTTTATGCTTTTTTAGGGTTTTGGTTTTACGGTTTAGAGTTTTGGGTTTTGGGTTTATTTTTTATGTCTGCTGTTCAAGTTTTAGTTTAGGGTTTAGGGTTTTTGATTTTTCTTTTAACAAAGAACAAATTCAGATTTAACATTTCTTCTTTTTAATTTCATCAACTAAGTAACACACTACATTTTCTATTACTTAAGTGACGACCTAGATAAAAAATGTGCACGCATAGAGCAAATAAAAAACCCTAGATATCTAGAATCATCTCTACTATAAAGACATAGTTCCATAAGCGCAGATCGTAACCACCATTCATCGCTTCCCATCAACCACTCGCCTTTCGCGGTGTAGCAGATCCACCATCATATCCCGATCTCTCCCTTCGCCACCACCATGGTCAGAACCTCCGCCGCCTCCTCCACCTCCATAAGCACGATTACCGAGCACCACCTCTATATCCAAGACCTCCAATCCCCACCACCACTGATAATGTCGCCACGCCCTTCTCCTCCACTATCGAGATCTAGCCTGCTGATGGTGATGTTCCACCATCATGGTTCACGCCCATTCTTAGTTTAGATTTAGTTTAGTTTATTAAGTTTGAGGGTTTATTTTTTAATTTATTTAGTTTTATGTTTATGTTTAGGATTGGTGTATATGTAGGGTTTAGGGTTGGGTCCAGAGTTTAAGGTTTAAGAGTTTAGGTTGCTCAGTGGTTTGTGGTTGCTTTAGGGTATGGAGATTATGTTTAGGTTTGTGGTTTAGAGTTTATGGTTTTATGACCCAAGGTGTTAGGTAGGGTTTAGGTTACAGGTCAGGTCAGAGGGTTGTAGAGTTTAGGGTTTAGGGTGGTTTATGGTTACTGCAGATTCCAGGGTAACATAAAATTACAAAAGCAGTATTTTAATTATTTAGTTTAGGGTTTAGCTTTGTGGTTTAGGCATTTTAGGCCTAGGGTTTAGCTTTAGTCTATGGTAGGGTTGTGGTCAGGTTTAGGTTTAGGGTGGGCTCAGTTTAGGGTTCTGGCCTTATTTAGATTTGATTATTTAGGTTTTTTTAAAAAAAATTAAGTAAATCGGTAGGTTTATGTTTATTTAGTTTATTATTTATTTATTTTATATTCTTTTTTTTATGTATGCTTTTTTTATTTTTATTTAGTTTAGTTTATTTATTTTAGGTTTATTTATTTAAGTTTAGGTTTTCTATTTAAGTTTTTTTTTTTAGGTTTAAGTTTAGGTTTTGGTTTATTATTTTAGTTGAGTTTTATTTTTATTTTAATTTTTATGTTTAGGTTTTGTTTTTAAGTTTTAGGATTAGGTTTAGTTTTTTATTTTATTTTTAAGGTTTAGGTTTTAGGTTTTTATTTTAGGTTTATTTTTAGGTTTGATTTTTTTTGTTTAGGTTTAAGTTTATTTTTAGTTTATTTTCTTTTATTTAGTTTAGGTTTAGGTTTTATTTATTATAGTTTAGTTTATTTTAGTTTAAGTTTAGGTTTATTTTATTTTGTTTATTTTATTTTTATTTTAAGTTTAGGTTTTTTTTTAGTTAAGGGTTTAGGTTTAATTTTTTATTTCTTTTTTAGGTTTTATTTTTAGGTTTAAGTGTTTATTTAGTTGTTATTTTATTTTATTTTAAGTATATTTTATTTTTATTTTACGTTTAGTTTTTTATTTTATTTTAGATTATTATTCTTAAGTTTATTTTGTTTTTTAGTTTAGTTTTGGTTTTATTTATTTTATTCTAGTTTATTTTTATTAGTTTATTTTTTTTAGTAGGTTTAGTTTAGGTTTTTATTTTATTTTAGACTCAAATTTTCGACAAACTCACTCATCATCAAGTCGAGTGTTATGTCAATTATCTTGTGGTCAAAATTAAGGAAAAGGAAAACCATCTGTTTGACTTGAGAGTAGTTTTCAAACATCTAAGATAATTTCACCTTAAAATGCACCCTCTAAAGTGTGCATTCATTGTTGCTTCAAAGAAATTCTTTGAGATTGTTGTCTGACATCAAGGAATCGAAAATGATCCAGAGAAGATCAACGCGATATTAGAAATGCCACCCCCTAAAAGCTACAACACTACATGCTTCCTCATAAGGTGAACTTAATCTATAGGATCAACTAATTAGATCTCTTGACATGGTCTTATCCGGACCAAGACTATGGTCCATGATCCTCTATTGACAATACTGCACTTCCATGCGGTGAAAGGACTTGCCAGGGATTTCTTAGTAAACACCCACTTCTTGCGACTCTCCACTCAGAGATGATCTCCCGATGAACAAATCATGAACTTAGGGATACCTAACATTCATCGGGAGAGGTACTTTGATGGTGCCGCTCCAAAGTGGAAAAGTACCACAATCTACTATTCCGTGAAAGCGGGTAGAATAGTTCTCTTAACTTATGTGATGAGATTCTCATATATCCATCCAACAACAAGTTGAATATGAGGCTCGATTGAGGGATTGGAGTTACGTTACTCTAAGCATCTAAAACATCAACATCTTCAGGGATTCTCAACTAATTATCAACCAAATCACTAGGTCTTATAAAGTTATAAAGCCCAAGTTCCGTCACTATCATAAGTACACCATGGCGTTGTTGGCCCAAATCCTAGAGGTTACCATTTATAAGATTCCTTGATGAGAGAATGTCATAGCATATGTTTTAGCCAAGCTTGCAAAGGAGTTGGCATGTCCGGAGGATGAGTCCATATCAATAAAGGTCCAAAATAGACAAGTCTTATCCCTTATTGATATTGAACTCATCAAAAAGTACTCTCTTGAAGGGGAGGTTTCCAATGCCAAGAAGGACAAGGAGTTAGATTAGAGGTAACCATTCATGGATTACCTAAATAAAGACAAACTTCCTCAAGAGAAGTCATAAGCCCATCAGATGAAGTAGGAAGCACTTTCCTACGCTCTTATGGATGGTGTATTGTATTGGCGGTCTTTTGATCATATGTCGTTACATTATTTAGACAAGCACAAAGCCAGTAAGATTATGATCGAGGTACACTCAAGATTATGTAGAGCCAACCAATCTGTTCCGAAGATGAAAGCCAAGCTCAAGAGACTAGGATACTACTAGCCGTTGATGATCAAAGATTGCATGGATATGGCTAGGTGATGCCACCAATGTCAAATACATTGTTTGGTCCTACACTAACCACAAAATATTCTACATCCTACATCGGCCTCATGGCCATTCGAGTGTTGGGGTACTGACATAGTGGGTTCGATTGATCCTCATTCTTCCAAGGGTCATCGGTTCATCTTAGCGGCTACTAAGGTGATTTCCACAGAGGTCACGCCAAAGATGAGCTCTAGTATTTTAAGAATCATATCATATATAGTTTTGGAGTGCCTCAACAAATTATGTCTGACAATGGTACTGCATTCAAGAGCACCGAGATCAACAACTTTTCCCAGAGACACATCATAGATTGGAGATATTCTACCATCAACTACCCGAGGGTAAATGGCTTAGTAGGGGCCTTTAACAAAACTCTCATCCAAATACTAAAGAAGACACTCAACAACAACAAGTGACAGTGGCATGAGTAATTAGTTGAAGCTTTGTGGGCCTATCGCACCATATATAGAACTCCAACTCATTCTACTCCTTACTTCTTAGTCTATGGGTCTGAATCCTTTCAACCATTAGAAGTCCAACTCCCATCACTAAGGATAGCTGTGGGTAGCAAGATCACAATAGAGCAAAACGGCAAGTTGTGATTAGAATAGCTCGAAAGTTTAGATTAGAGACCCCTACAGGCATGCCAAAACCTCAAGTTGTACAAAGCTAAAATGATTCAAACTCATAATAAGTTTGTCCATCCTTAAGCTTTTTAAGTAGAAGAGCTTATTTTATTTCTAAGAAGACCAATTGCTGCCCATCAGAAGATGGAAGGCAAGTTTGAACCCACTTGGGAAGGCTTTTTCCATTAAGAAGGCCTACCAAAGAGGATCTTATTAGCTTATTAATCATAAGGGAGAGTGCCAATGCTTCTAATTAATGGGCTCTATTTAGAGAAATATTATAAATCATGTTTGAAAATAATTATCATCAATGAAAATTCTATTTCAAATTCAATCTCTTCCATGTTGACAATTATCATCAAAGAAAATTCTATTTCAAATTCAATCTCATCCATGTTGAAAGTATTCTTGTTTGTTAATCTGCCATGATGTGTTTAGGGTAGGTGTAAGGAACCTGAATATAGTCCTATCCTTCATCAACACAACACAAACACAAACTGCACACAAACATATAAAATGAACATATTTCTTTTATCTCGGGCTATTCTGAGTTGAGATAACGCCCCCAACGACACTCACTCAGTAGGTTCTCTAGGTCGAGCTGATGTGCTACCCTGCTAGTGTGTCACCCCAATGGTCTTCTTGCTTTGTAGGCTATAAGTATGCTATGCTTTTCTTCATTACTTGGCCACTACACACTGACGAGCGCCTTGCTAGTTTGGCAAGCCTTACTATGTGGCCGGTAAGCTACCTCATGTTGGCTTTGTTTATGAGGATGTGAGTATGCAACATTTTCTTCATGGATTAGCCTTCATGCGCTGACTGGGTCGAGTATATTTGAGTTTTTGGATAAGTCCTCTAACGGCCCCTTCCCTCCTAATTGCTTTAAGTCAAGGTCTAGTCCTTCCTCGGGGCTCCCCACATAGTAGTCGCTCTAGGTTAGATAGCATCTATCCTGCCGATGACATACTATCCCGATGATCAATTCCACTTGGAAAGTTGTAATCCCACATGCTTTCTTTCTAGGTTGATAGTTGCACATTGATGGACACCTTAGGTTTGTTGGTTCTCATTAAGCTAATGGATACACCACTCATGCTGATGGATACACCTTAGAATAACACCCCTAGAAGCACCTCCCCTGTGGGCACTATATTTGAATCATGTCCTTTGCGACCCCATTTAGACACTACCTAGGCTACTATTGGAATGGACAGTTCCCCTTTCATAGTAATCACCCCTATGGTTGGAGAAACTATCTTGTGGATGTGCAGATTCTCGTTTGGTCTAGTAAATCTATGATAGGTCAAAGTTGACATAGGCCCTTCTCATTGTGGTCCCTCGCACACCAACAAGGTCCACACAAACATATAAATAAAATATATATTCACTTGTGGATTAGGAGGACACCCCTAGTGGTACCTTTTCCCAAGTAGGTATCCTATCTTTGGGCGCAGCAAAAACTCCCTTTAGGAATCGATTACACTTGAGTTGATAAGTCCCAGGCATTCACTCAAGAGTTGCACCTAAGTCGGTTCAATTTGTTGTGCTAGTGTCACCCCAACGATTGTTCCCTGCTTTAGAAGATGTAAGTCTGCTACACCTTCTTCCTAGCATAGCTGTTGCACACCAAAAGGAAACTACTAAGGTTGGCTAGCTCTACCCCACAACTAATAGACTATCCCTTTGGATTTGCAAATTTGAGATAGGATAAGTTTGATATAGCCCCTTCTCTGTGGGTCCATTGTGCATCGACATGGTCCATAAATTAAATCTATCAAAGTTGATTGAGCTCACATCCCTAGCAGATATGCCCTCAATACAAAATCAAACTAAACTAAACAAACCATATCAATTCACATAAAATTAAGATAAATATAATCCTAACTACCTTTGAGTTGACATAAGTCCCCAGTGGCATTCACTTAGTAGTCTCCTTAGGTTAGGTTATATTTTTTGTGCATCTAACAAGTCACCTAGTGGTTGTTCCTAGCTTTGGAAGATGTAATTGTGTTATGCCTTCTTCCTAGCATAGTCATTGCACACCAAAAAGAAACCCCTTAGATTAGTTAGCTCTACCCCTAAGCTATTAGACTATCACTTTGGATTTGTAAACCTAAGGTAGGTCAAGGATGATATAGCCCCTTCTCAGTGGGTCCATCGCACACCGATTGGGTCCATTCTAATTTTCCCAATGGAGTTAAATTAGACCCTTCTCCCTAGTGGAGCCTTAAATCATATATAAACAAGTCAACCAAATAAATCAAATTAAAAACTAACCTTCCTAGTGGACCCAAATTAAACCAACTCCCCCAATAGAGTCTAAATCAAAGAAATCCAAGCAAACACTTATCCCTAGCAGATACATCCCCAAACAAATCTATGAAATCAAACTCAAATCCCAATCCCTAGCGGATAGCCCGAGCCTACTTCTCTAGTGGAAGGTTCACACCTTTGAAATAAAATCTTTCTTTTTAGACTATAAGTGTCATAGCACACCTTTGGTACTACAACCTTATTCCCACTTCAAATTTAGAAAATTTCATCATCTAATTTATTAAACTAATATTTTTATGATTTAAATTAATATAGACTATAGGGCATAATACCATAATATACTAAAACATTTCAAAACATTTTATAACATTTAGAAAACACATCATTACATGCTCAAATATGTGATGCAACATTATACTATAATATATGGTATTATAATATAATTTAGGGTTAGGGTTTAAGGTATTCAAATCTCTAATAGTCAAGGGAAAGTCTCTTGAAGACATTTTCTTTAGCTTCCATAATAATGTTAAGATTAGGTCATTCTTTAGATCATCTCCTAATGACATCTTCATTCAAGGTTGGTTTAGGTGTTTTTAGGTTGGTTGGAGTTTAGGGTTTATTAATTTAGTTTTGTTTAGGGGATTGTGTTTTAACATTTAGGTTAGTTTAGGGATTAGGTTTAGCTTTAGTGGTTTGGGGTTTAGGTTGGTTTAGGTTTAGGTTGTGAGTTTTGAGTTTCGGTTTATGATTTGAGGTTTGTGTAGGTTTATGGTTTTAGGATTTAGGGTTTAGGGTTTGGGGTTTAGGGTTTAATGTTTAGGGTTTAGGGTTTTTAGGGACTAGGGTATGGGTTTTGAGTTTAGGTTTTAGGTTTAGGGTTTGGGGTTTAAGATTTAGGATTTAGGGTTTAAGGATTTTTTAACAGAGAACAAATTCAGATTCAACATTTCTTCTCTTTGATTTCATCAACCAAGCAGCATTCCAAGTTTTCAAAGACACAAGTGATGACATAGATAAAAAATGAGCACCCATTGAGGAAATCAAAACCCTAGATAAGTAGAACCATCTCTACTGTAAATACATGATTCCATTACTAGCAGGTCAAATCGGTCGTTCTTCAGTTTCTCCATCTCCCATCAGAACCACCCCCATCTCTGGAGTAGTGGGATTCACCATCATATCCCTGACATCTCCCTCAGCCACCACCATGACTGTAACCTCCATCACTCCTCCCACCTCCATAACCACCACCTCCATATCCAATTATGCCTCCAGATCCCACACCACCATTGTGATCACCATTGCCGCTACCTTCGCCTCCACTGCTAGACTTAGACTGAGCCTAGTTGATGGTGATGTTCATGCCCTAAAGGTTCTACCCATTCTTAGGGTTTACTGTTAGTCTAGGGTTTAGTATTTAGGGTTTAGGGTTAAGGGTTAGTTTAGGGTTTACAGATAGTTTAGGATTTATGGTTCGGGGTTTAGGGTTTAGGGTTGTAGGTTTTAGGGTTTAGGGTTTAGTTTCTGTGTGTTTAGGATTTTGGGTTTAGGGTTTAGTGGTTTGGTTTATGTTTATATGGTTTAGGGTTTAAGGTTTGTTTTTTTTGTGGTTTGGGTTTTGGTTTTGGGTTTTAGGGTTTTGGGTTTGGGGTTTAGTGGTTTAGGGTATAGGGGTTGCAGGTTTGGTTTAGTGAGGATTTAGGGTTTGGTTTTTCTTTAATTAAGTAAACCGATAGGTTTAGGTTTATTTAGTTTGTTTTATTATATTTTATTTGAGTTTATTTTATTTGTATATGTATTTATTTTTTAATTTTATTTAGTTTATTTATTTATGTTTAGTTATTTTAGTTTATTTTAGGTTTAGGTTTATTTTAAGTTTTTTTAGGTTTAGTTTTATTTTTTTATTTTGGTGTGCTTATTTATTTTAGTTTTAGGTTATAGTTTTATTTTAATTTTAGATTTTATTTTTTACTTTTTAGTTTAGGTTTAGGTTTATTTTAGTTTATTTTATTTTATTTTAGTTATGTTTAGGTTAAGTTCATTTTATTTAGGCCTAAGTTTTATTTATTGTAGCTTTTATTTTTTATTTTAGGTTTAGGTTTATTTTAGTTATTTATTTTATTTTATTTTAAGTTTTTTTTTAGTTTAGGGTTTAGGTTTTATTTTTATTTATTTATGGTTATTTTAGGTTTATTTTTATGTTTAGATTTTGATGTAGCTTTTATTTTATCTCTATGGTTTATTTTATTTTACTTGAGGTTTTTATTATTTTATTTTTGGTTTTATTTATTATTTTATTTTAGGTTTAGGTTTTAGTTATTTTATTTTTGGTTTAGTTTTTATTTTACTTTTAGGTTTTATTTAGTTTAGATTTAGTTTTAGCTTTTTATGGTTTAGTGGTTTAGAGTTTGTTTAGTTGAGGGTTTAGGTTTAGGGTTTAGGGTCTGTGAGTTAAGGTTTAGTGTTTTAGGGTTTAGGGTTTAGGGTTTAGGGTTTAGGGTTTAGGGTTTAGGGTTTAGGTTTTAGGTCTAGGGTTCAGGTTTTAGTTTTGGGTTTTTAGTTTTTGGTTTTTTTAATGGAGAATAAATTCAAATTCAGCATTTCTTATTTTTAATTTCATCAACCATGTAACACACTAAGTTTTCTAAGACATAAGCGATGACATAGATAAAGAAAGAGCACGCATAAATCAAAAACCCTAGATAACTAGAACCATCTTTACTATAATGGTACAGTTCCATAAGTAGTAGATCAGAATGGTCATTCTTCAATTTCTTCAGTTCCCATCAGAACCACCCCTGCCTCTTGAGTAGTGCGATCTGCCATCATATCCCCGATCTCTCCCTCTGCCACCACCACGGATGTAACCTACATCGCTTTTCCCACATTCATAACCACTGCTGCTCCAACCACCACCTCCACTGCGATAACTCCCACCTTCCTCCATCCAAAATCCATATTTGAGCCTAGTTGATGATGATGTTCCTACCCCTCAAAGTTCCCCCATTCTTAGGTTTTAGGGTTAGTTAGTTTTAGGTTTAGGGTTTATTATTTAATTTATTAGATCTGTTTAGGGTTTGGGGGGGTTTAAGGTTGTGGTTTTGCTTGCTTAGGGTTTATGGTTCTTTAGGGGTTATGGTGTGGTTAGGTTTGGTTTGATTTGTATTTTGGGGGGTTTAGTGGTTTGTGGGTTTATGGTTTAAGGGTTTATTTGGTTTAGGGGTTTAGGTTTTTAGGTTTAGTATAGGTTTATGGTGGTGGTTTAGGATTTGGGGTCTGTGGCAGTGAGTTTAGTGTTTTTTTTTTTAAATTTAGAAAATAGGTAGAGTTAGGTTAATTTAGTTTATTTATTATTTATTTTAGTTTATTTTATTTTTTATTTTTATTTAGGTTTATTTTTTATCTTTATTTAGTTTAGTTTATTTTATTTAGTCCATTTTTATTTTATTTTTTTTAAGTTTAGCTTAGGTTTATGCTTATTTTTTTAGTTTATTTTATTTTATTTTTATTTTATTTTTAAGTTTAGGTTTTATTTTTATTCTTAGGTTTTGGTTTAGATTTTATTTATTTATTTATTTTTTTTTGGTTTAGTGTTTATTTTTTAGGTTTATTTTAGGTTTATTGTGAAGTTTAGGTTTAGGTTTATTTTAGTTTATTTTATTTTATTTAATTTAGGATTTATTTAGTTTTAGGTTTAGGTTTAGGATTTATTTAATTTATTTTAGTTTATTTTAGTTTAGTGTATGTTTATTTTATATTATTTATTTTGGAGGCTTAGGTTTTTTTTTATTTATTTTTAGGTTTTATTTTTAGGTTTATTTTTTTTAGTTTAAGTTATTATTTCATTTTTATTTTATCTAATTTATTTTATTTTAATTTTACATTTAGTTTTTTATTTTAGTGTTTTATTTTTTAGTTTTATTTTATTTTTAATTTAGTGTCGCTTTTATTTTATTTTAGTTTAGTTTTAATTTTTTTTTTTTTTACTTTAGTTTGGGGTTTAGGCTTTAGCTTTAGTTTAGTTTAATTTTTATTTAATTTATTTATGGTTTATATATATTTTATTTATAAGTTTATTTGGACCAAGTTTAAGTTTTGTGGTTTTAGCCTATAAGGTTTAGTAGGGTCAGTAAGATTTGGATTTTTTTTGGAGTTTGGTTTAGGGTTTAGGTCAGTTTAGGGTTTATGGTTTTAAGTTTAGGCTCAGGGTTTGGCTGTCAGGTTCAGGTTTAGGGTTTTTTTTTAAAATATTTTTAATTTTTTTAATTCTTTTTTTTTTTAAATTAAGTAAACTAGAAGGCTTAGGTTTATTGATTTATTTTTTATTTTAATTTGTTTTATTTTTTATTTATGTTAATTTTTATTTTTATTTAGTTTAGTTTATTTATTTTATGTTTATTTATTTCAGTTAAAGATTTTTATTTTAGTTTATTTTTTAGGTTTAGGTTTAGGTTTAGGTTTATTTTTTAGTTTAGATTTATTTTTATTTGATATTTTAAGTTTGAGTTTTATTTTTATTTTAAGGATTAGGTTTAGGTTTTTATTTTATTTTTTTAGGTTTAGATTTTAGGTATTTCTTTTAGGTTTATTTTTATGTTTTTTTTTTTGTTTAGTTTTAAGTTTATTTTTAGTTTATTTCATTTTATTTTATTTGGGATTTATTTATTTTAGGTTTAGGTTTAGGTTTTCTTTATTTTAGTTTATTTAGGTTTATTTATTTTTATTTTAGGTTTTAGGTTTTTTTGGTTTGGGCTTTTTGTTTTAATTTCTTTTATTTATTTTAGGTTTTATTTTTAAGTTTATTTTTAGGTTTAGATTTTTTTTAATTTTTATTTTATTTTATTTTAGGTTTTTTTATTTTTATTTTAGGTTTAGTTTTATTTATTTAGGTCTTTTATTTTACTTAAGTTTATTTTATTTATTTTTTTGATTTTATTTTATTTTGATTTTTTAGATTTAGGTTTAGGTTTAGTTTAGTTTAGTTTTATTTCACTTTATTTTTATTTTATTCTTTAGTTTTTTCATTTATTTTATTTTTGGACTTATTTATTTTAAGTTTAGGTTTTAGCTTTTTGGGTTTAGGGTTTAGTGGCAGTATTTTGTGGTTTAGGTTTGGGTTGTGGTTAGGGTTTAGGGTTTAGGGTTTAGGGTTTAGGTTTGTAGGGTAGGTTTTGTTTAGGTTTAAGGTTTTAGGTTTAGGGTTTAGGGTTTAGGGTTTAGGGTTTAGGTTTTAGGTTTATTGTTTAAGTTTTAGTTTATGGTTTAGGGTTTAAGGTTTAGGGTTTAAGGTTTAAAACATAGATAAAAAATGAGCACCCATAGAGCAAATCAAAAACCCCACATTAGTAGAACCATCTCTACTATGAAGACACAATACCATTATTAAGATATCGAAGCCGTTTCTTCGCTTTATCCCATTAACCACCCCCCGCCAATCCCGCCATCATCATATCCTCGATCTCTTCCTCTGCTACCTCCACGGATGTAACCTACGTCGCTCCTCCCGCCTCCATAACTACTACTAGTCCAACCACCACCTCCATATCCACCAACACCTCCAGATTCCCCACCACCATTAGGATAACCGCTACCCCAACCTTCGCCTCCACCGCCAGATATAGATTGTGCCTATTTGATGATTATGTTCATTCCCTCAAGGTTTTTCCCATTCTTAGGGTTTAGGTTTATTTCAAGGTTTATGGTTTAGTTTATTGTTTATTTTGTTTTTATTTAGTTTAGGCTTGGGATTTAGGCTAGGGTTTAGGTTTGGGTTTATTTTTAGGGTTTTGTGGTTTTAGGTTTTAGGATTTAGGTTTGGATTTGGTTTAGCCTTTAGGGTTTAGTGGCTCAGGGTTGGTTTTAGGGTTAAGTGTTTGGCTTGAGTTTAGTGGTTCGGTGGTTCATGGTTTTAGTTTTAGGTTTTAGTAGGGTTTTCAGTTTAGGGTCAGTAAGGGTTTGTGGGATTTAGTAGTTTTATTGTTTAGTGGTTTAGGTTTCAGATTTGTGGTTTTTTTTTAAAAAACAAAACCCAGTAGTTTATTTCATTATTATTTATTTTATTTAGGTTTATTTTTTTATTTAGTTTAGTTTAGTTTATTATTTTAGTTTAGATTTTATTTTAGTTTATTTTGGTTTATTATTTTTAGTATTTTATTTTTTTATTTTATGTTTTAGGTTTAGGTTTATTTTTTTATTCTTAGGTTTTTAGATTTTAATTTATTTATTTTGGATTACATTTTAGATTTTATTTTAGGTTTATTTCGGTTTTATTTTAGTTTTTTGGTTTATTTTAGTTTTATTTTATTTTATTTAGTTTAGATTTAAGTTTAGTTTATTTTAGGTTTTATTTACTTTCTTTTAGTTTATTTTAGTTTAAGTATATGTCTATTTTAATTTGTTTAGTTTAGGTTTAGGGTTTAGGTTTTATTTATTATTTATTTTAGGTTTAAATTTTGGTTTAGTTATTATTTTATTTTTATTTTATTTTATTTATTTATTTATTTTATTTTACATTTAATTTTGGTTTATTTAAGTTTTATTTTAGGTTTATTTTATTTTATAGTTTAGTTTAGCATTTTGTTTATTTTATTTTTTTTATTTTATTTTATTTTATTTTATTTATTTAGTTTAGGTTTATTTTATTTTATTTTATTGTTTATTTATTTAGGTTTTTTATATTTATTTTATTTTTTAGGTTTTATTTAGATAAGTTTTAGGTTTAGGTTTTTCAGTTGTGGTTCAGTCAGGTTTTAGGTTTGTGTTAGGGATCTGGGTTTAGGTTAGGTTTAGGATAGGTTTAGGGTTTATGGTGGTTTTAAGTTTAAGGTTTGGGTTGTATTTTTTTTAAATTTTTTTTACTTTTTAATTTTTTTTAAAATAAGTAAACTGGTATGTTTAGGTTTATTAAGTTTATTTAGTATATTTTTTATTTTAATTTATTTTATTTTATTATTTTAGTTTATTTTTATTTTTATTATGTTTAGTTATTTATTTTTTATTTTAGTTTATTTTTAGGTTTAGTTTATTTTTTATTTTTAGTTTAGATTCTTTATTTTATTTTTTTTTAAATTTATTTTTATTTTCTTTTTAGGTTTAGTTTAGGTTTTTATTTTATTTTTTAGTTTTTTAGGTTTTATTTGGTTTCTTTTAGGTTTTATTTTTTAGTTTAGGTTTAGGTTTATTTTAGTTTATTTAATTTTATTTAGGGTTTAGTTTAGGTTTAGGTTTAGGTTTTATTTATTTTACTTTATTTTTTATTTTATTTTTATTTTAGATTTAGGTTTTTAGTTTAGTTTAGGTTTTACTTTTATTTATATTTTGTTTTGGTTTTATGTTTATGATTTGATTTTGATTTAGTTTTTATTTTATTTTTATTTTTTTTTTTATTTTATGTTTAGTTTTTATTTATTTAGGTTTTTTATTTATTACTTTAATTTAGGTATTTATTTATTTTATTTTAATTGTGTTTTTATTTTTTATTTTATTTATTTTTAGGTTTAGGTTTAGGTTTAGGTTTAGGTTTTAGTTTAGGTTTCATTTCACTTTATTTTTATTTTATTTTTTGGTTTAGGTTTTATTTATTTTATTTTGTGACTTATTTAGTTTAGATTTAAGTTTTAGCTTTAGTTTGTGGTTTAGATTATGAGGGTTAGGATTAGGGTTTAGGGTTTCAGTTTAACATTTAGTGTTTTTATGGTTTATGGTAGGTTTGTGGTTTAGTTTGTAGTTTAGGTTTGTGAGTTTAGGTTTAGGTTTTGTTTAGGGTTTAGGGTTTAGGGTTTAGAGTTTTATTTTAGGGTTTGGGGTTTAGGTTTTAAGTCTAGGGTTCTAGTTTTAGTTTAGATTTTAGGGTTTATGGCTTTTTTTTTAATAGAGAACAAGTTCAGATTCAACATTTTTTCTTTTCAATTTCATCAACCAAGTAACACACCAAGTTTTCTAAGACACGAGTGATGACATAGTTAAAAAATGAGCACACATAGAGAAAATCAAATACCCTAGATAATTAGAACCATCTCAACTGTGAAGACACAATTCCATAACCAGCAGATCGGATCGGTCGTTCTTCAGTTTCTCTAGTTCCCATCAAAACCACCCCGACCTCTTGAATAGAGGGATCCATCGTCATATCCTCGATCTCTCACTTTGCCACCACCATGGGCGTAACCTCCATCTCTCCTCCCGCCTCCATAACCACCACTGCCCTGACCACAACCTCCATATCCACCAGCACCTCCAGATCCCCCAGCACCACTATGATAACCGCAGCCTCTGCCTTCGCTTCCATCGCCATATCTAGACTGAGCTTGATTGATGATGATATTCCTACCGCCAAGGTTCTACCCATTCTTAAGGTTTAGGTTTAGGTTTAGGTTTATTAGACTTTAGGGTTTAGGTTTATTTTTTAATTTATTTATTACTTTAAGTTTAAGTTTAGGGTTTGGGGGTTGAAGATTTATGGTTTAGGTTTAGTGTGTAGGTTTAGGTTTATGGTTTGTGGTTTTATGGTTTATGCTTTTATTTGTGGATTTAGGATTTAGGATTAAGGTTTAGGGTTTATGGTTTAGGGTTTACTGCTTAGGGTTTTTTATGATTTAGGATTTAAGATTTAGGGTTTAGGTTTTAGGTATAGGGTTCAGATTTTAGTTTAAGGTTTAAGGTTTTTAGTTTTTTCTTTTAATATAGAACAAATTCAGATTCAACATTTATTCTTTTTGATTTCATCAACCAAGTAACACACCAAGTTTTTTAAGACACAAAGAACAACATAGATCAAAAATGAGCATGCATAGAGCAAAATAAAAACATTAGATAACTAGAATTATCTCTACTATAAAGACATAGTTCTATAAGCAACAGATCAGATCAGCCATTTTTCAATTTCTCCAGTTCACATCAGAACCACCGAAGCCTCTCGAGTAGCGGGATCCACCATCATATCTCAAATCTCTCCCTCCGCCACTGCCACGGCTGTAACCTCTATCGCTCTTCCCATCTCCACAATGACCACTGCTCCAACCACCACCTCCATATCCACCAGCACCTCCAGATCCCCCACCACCACTACGATAATCGTCGCCTTCATCGCTAGATCTAGACTGAGCCTAGTTGATGGTGATGTTCTCTGTGGGGTTCCACCATTCAGGTTTTAGGTTTAGGTTTAAATTTATTTTTTAATTTATTTAGTTACATTGTTTATGTTTAGACTCCTGGGTTTTGGGTTTAGGGTTAGTTTGGTTTAGGGTTTAGGTTTAGGGT
This sequence comes from Cymbidium sinense, assembly GCA_021442155.1. Taxonomy (NCBI): domain Eukaryota; kingdom Viridiplantae; phylum Streptophyta; class Magnoliopsida; order Asparagales; family Orchidaceae; genus Cymbidium; species Cymbidium sinense. The sequence goes on along the minus strand of CM038216.1, from coordinate 35,298,740 downwards.
TTGTGGTGGGTTGGGTTTAGGGTTTTAGGGTTTATGTTTTAGGGCTTAGGGTTTTGGATTGTGGTTTTGGGATTAGGTTTAGGCTTTTTAGTTTTAGGTTTTGGGGTCAGGTTTACATTTAGGGTTTTGTGTTAGTTTTAGGTTTAGGATTTATTTTTGGATTTAGGTTTAGGTTTTAAAAAAATTAAGTTAACCCGGTTTAAGTTTATTTAGGTTATTTTTTATTTATTTTAGTTTACTTTATTTTTTTCTTTTTAGTTAGGTTTATTTTTTATTTTTATTTAGTTTAGTTCATTTATTTTAGGTTTATTTATTTTAGTTTAGGTTTTATTTTAGTTTATTTTTTAGGTTTCTTTGGTTTATTTTTTATATTGTATTATTTTAATGTTCTACTAGGTTTTATTTTTTTTTATTTTAGGTTTATTTAGGTATTTTTTTTTTAGGTTTAGGTTTTCAGCTTTTATCTTAGGTTTTATTTTTAGTTTAGCTTTTGGTTTAGGTTTACTTTATTTTAGATTTAGGTTTAAGTTTTATTTATTTTAGTTTAGTTTATTTTAGTTTAGGTTTAGGTTTATATTATTTTCTTTATTTATTTTATTTTCTTTTGTTTTTTTTTTTAGTTTAGGGTTTAGATTTTATTTTTTATTTATTTTTAAGTTTTTTTTAGTTATTATTTTATTTTAGTTTATTTATTTTATTTTTATTTTACATTTAGTTTTAATTTTATTGAGGTTTCTTATTCTTAGGTTTATTTTATTTTTAGTTTAATTTAAATTTTCTTTATATTTTTTAGTTTTTATTTTTTTTATTTTACTTTTATGTTTAGGTTTAGTTTATTTTAGGTTTTATTTTATTTTATTTATTTAGGTTTAGATTTTTTTTTATTTTATTTTATTATTTAGTTTTATTTAGCTCTCAGATTAGTTTTTAGATTTGGGCACAAACCCCTGGTGGTAGGATTCCAGCCTTTAAAGCCAGTAGTCTTTATGGTGTCAGGGCTCAGCAGCATTATTTAGGCCTGTAGCTCATGGTCTTAGATCTGGGCTAGTGGCCTAGTTTAGGTCACTAGCTCTGGGGTCACTTTAGGTCTGGCCTAAGCCTTGTCTCAGTGGCTCAGCCTGGTTTATGGTCAGTGGTAGAGGCCTGTGTGGCCTTAGGGTCTTAGTGGTGGTAGGTTAGGGCCTGGGAGTGGTGTCATTATTGATCAGCATTCCAAGGTCTAGTGTTTTTGGATCTTTTTAAAACGTAAGCAAACAAAGTTTAAGTTTATTTAATCTTTTATTTATTTTAGGTTTATTTATTTTATTTTATTTTATTTTAGATTTATTTTTATTTTATCTAGAGTTTTATTTTTCTTTGGTTTAGTTTAGGTTTTATTTTATTTTTTAGGTTTGGTTTTTGGTTTTTCTTTAGGTTTATTTTTTGGTTTTATTTGTTATAGTTTAATTTTAGTTTAGTTTATTTTATTTTATTTAGTTTAAGGTTTAGGTTTAGTTTATTTTAGGTTAAGGTTTATGTTATATTTAATTTCATTTAGTTCATTTTAGTTTAGATTTATTTTATTTTATTTATTTTAGGTTTAGGTTTTAATTTTTATTTATTTTTAGGTTTATTTTGTACATTTAGGTTTTTATTTAGTTTTTATTTTATTTAATTTTAGGTTTATTTTATTTTTATTTTATGATTTGTTTTTATTTTATTTAGGTTTTTTATTTTTCAATTTATTTTAATTTTATGTTTAGTTTAGGTTTTTATTTATTTTATTTTAATTTAGTTTTTAGTTTTTATTTTATTTTATTTTTAAGTTTTGGTTTAGGTTTACATTTTAATTTAGGTTTTTATTTTATTTTATTTATGTTTAGGTTTAATTATTTATTATATTTTTAGGTTTTGGTTTTTATGGTTTAGAGTTTTAGGTTTCAAGTTTAGGGTTTAGGGTTCGTGATTTTGTGTATTAGGCTGTATTTTAGTGTTTTGGGTTAGGATTTTGTGGTTTGGTTAGGGTTTAGGGTTTGTGATTTGGGTTAGGTTTAGGTTTGTGGGTTTAGTTTGGGGTTTTTTATTTGTTTTTTTCATTTTTTTTTTTTAAATTTAGTAAACCAAGTAGTTTAGTTTATTTAGTTTATTTTTTATTTATTTAATTTAATTTATTTTTTATTTTTATTTTGATTTATTTATATTTCTATTTAGTTTAGTTTATTTATTTTAGTTTATTTTGTAGGTTAAGGTTTCAATTTTTTTAGCTTAATTTTATTTTTATTTTATTTTTGAAGGTTTACATTTTATATTTTATTTTTAGGTTTAGTTTTAGATTTGTATTTTATTTTTTTAGGTTGAGGTTTTATGTTTTTATTTTAGGTTTATTTTAGGAATTATTTTTAGTTTAGGCTTATTTTATTTATTTTATTTTATTTAATTTTGGTAGTTTCATTTTAATTTTATTTTAGTTTAGATCAGGTTTTATTTATTGTAGAATAGTTTATCTTAGTTTAGTTTAGGTTTTTTTTAGTTTATTGTTTAGGTTTTATTTTTATTTATTTTAGGTTTATTTTAATGGTTGTTTTATTTAGTTTTTTTTTATTTTATTTTAGGTTTATTTTATTTTTATTTTAGGTTTAGTTTTTATTTTATTTAGATTTTTTAGTTTCGTTTAGGTTTTTATTTATTTTATGTAAATTTAGTTTTTATTTTGTTTATTTTATTTTCTCTTAAGGTTTTGGTTTAGGTTTAAGTTTTATGTATGTTTTTATTTTATTTCATTTTATTTTATATTTTTATTTTTGTTTAGGTTTATTTATTTATTTTATATTTAGGTTTTATTTAGTTTAGCTTTAGGTTTTTTTGCTTTTAGGGTTTTTATGTAGGGTTTAGGTTTTAGATTTTAATTTAGGTTTATTTTGAAGTTTTATTTTTAGTTTAGGTTTTATTTTAATTTATATTATTTTATTTAGTTTAGTTTTAGTTTTTATTTTATGCCAGTTCAGGTTTAATTTTATTTTATTTTATAGTTTATTTTATTTTATTTTTATTTTATTTTTATTTTAGAATTATTTTTATTTTAGTTTTTTAGGTTTTATTTTTTTATTTATTTTTTAGGTTATTTTAGGTTTATTTTTAAGGTTTTATTTAGTTATTATTTTATTTTAAATTTATTTTACTTTATTTTATGTTTAGTTTTATTTTATTTATTTATGTTTTTATTCTTTGTTTTATTTTATTTTATTTATTTTTTATTTATTATATTTAGTTTTATTTTTTATTAATTTATTTTATTTTTAGTTTAGGATTAGGCTTTTTTTTTACTTTTATCTTAATTTTTATTTTATTTTATTTAGGTTTTTAATTTATCTTTATTTTAAGTTTTATCTTTACTTCAAACAGTTTTTTAGCTCATTAGTTTTAGTAAGGCTCAAAGCTCAGAGCTGTCAGATTAGGGTGGGGTTTGTGGGCCCAGTGTCATGGTTTAGTTTAGGGCCCAGTTAGCCTGGGGGCCTGTCACCAGTGGGGCTAAGGCCCACTCCATGCCTTGTGCCAAAGCTTGTATTTAGGCCTGGTGGTTTGGGGTCAGTCAGGAATTATTTAGTAGTGGCTTTACACCAGGGCTAGTAGGGGCTAGTTTGTGGCTCATGGTTTTCAGTGGTTGGCCAGGTCCATGAGGCTCAGTGGCCTAGGGTCAGATGGGTGTAGGCTCAGGGCCATTTTAGTACAGTGGCCTTTACAACTATGTCCAGGTCAGATTTCAGGTCAGGTTGTGGCTCAGGGTCAGGTCATGGTCAGGTGAGGCCTGAGGGTTTAGGGTTATTATGGCCTAGGGTCAGGTGACTTTAGGGTTTAGTGTTTGGGTTTTAGGTTTTTTTTTAAATTAAGAAACCAGAGTTTATATTTATTTATTTTATATTTTATTTTAGTTTAGTTTATTTATTTTAGGTTAGGTTTTTATTTTAGTTTATTTTCTGTTTAGATTTATGTTTAGTTTTAGTTTAGTTTTATTTTTTATTTTATATTTTAGTATATGTTTTGGTTTTTATTTTTTATTTTTTTAGATTTAGGTTTTAAGTTTTTTTTAGCTTTGGTGTAGGTTTATTTTTTGTTTATTTTACCTTATTTATTTTAGGGTTTAGGTTTAGGTTTAATTTATTTTAGTTTAGTTCATTTTAATTTAGGTTTATGTTTATTTTTTTATTTATTTTAGGTTTAATTCTTTTTTAGTTTAGGGTTTATGTTTTATTATTATTTTTTTAGGTTTTATTTTTAGGTTTATTTTAGGTTTAGGTTTTTATTTTATTTAGGGTTTTGTGCCATAACTGTCTGAATAGTATGCGATTGAGATTCTTCTCAAAAATATCCATGGCCCGGTCACTTTCATGCTTAAGGGCTTTACCATCAAAACATTTGAGATATTAATCAACAAGCGGCTAGCCTACAAGAAGAAGCGAAACAGTTTCCCTTTCTCGACCAATCATTTAGTCCCAAGCTAGAGAAGGTGTTTGAGAAGAAGACAGGGATAGTTATGTCAGTGGACAGAGGGAAGCAGCCAGCTAGAGTTCAATGTGAGAGACTACGAGCTCAGTAACCTCATTGCCACCTCCTCTTCCACCACCTCACCCATCATACCAGCCACCACAGTTGCCACAATGACCATTTTTGCCACCTCAATAGCCTAGCCAGCAACGGTATTCATATCAATTGCCAAGTAGCTACTTTTCACCTTCTCTTGTCGATATATTGAATAAGCCATATTCATTCAAGAAGGAGGTAGTTAGGAATATCTTTAAGAATCTCTTAAAGAAACCTTACTTTCAGTTACTAGAACCTAAGAGGCCGAAGGAAGTGGGCAAGAGAGATAATCCAAGTTGTTTCCCCTACCACCGCATGTTAGACCATGTCTTTGAGGATTGTATCACTTTTAAATACTAGCTTGAGCACAACTACAAGTTGAAGCCATAGTTATCTCTAAAAAATACTTATTAGAACAACCATATAGTTTAGTTAGAGTAATCCTTGAGGATACTTGTGATCTTCTTAAGACCAAAGAAGGTTAGGATATCTCCCTATCTTCAACCTCTAAGTAGATCATTTCTAAGATCAAGAAGCTTTCCTTAGGTGTGAAGTTGCTCAAACCTCCAACACCAAGGAAGGTTTGCAAAGGATAACTTAGGGTGACAAAAGCAAAGAAAGAACAACTCACCATACTTTCTTGGGATAGTTCAATAGTGTAGTGACCGTCCGAGTCCAATACTCCCTCCACCACTGCAGCTACCACCTCTTCTGCTAACTCTGCTTCTTCCGGTAGGAGCGTTGTATCTGCTGATAAGAGCACTAAATCCCTTACTTCACTTACTTTACTTGATCTATATCATGTACCTCCACCCAAAAAGAAATTAATGAAGAAAGCTGATTCTACTTATATATTGTCTACGTCTAATGCTCTTGATTTTATTCTTATTGAAAGCTCTCCGAGTCTAAATAAAAATAATAGCTCTAGTAGTTCCGATCCTTTCCTTGGCAAGTATGGTGTAGGTTTAGGTTTATTTAGTTTATTCAGTTTTTTTATATTTATTTGAGTTTATTTTATTTTATATATTTATTTTGGTTTATGTTATATTTTTATTTATTTAGTTTATTTAATTTAGCTTTATTTATTTTAGTTTAGGTTTTTTATTTTAGTTTATTTTTTAAGTTTAGGTTTATTTTTATTTGAGTTTTTTTTATTTATAAGGTTTAGATTTCATTTCTTATTTTTAGGTTTAGGTTTAGGTTTTTCTTTTACTTTTAGGTTTAGGTTTTAGGTTTTTATTTTTATTTTTAGGTTTTATTTTTTAGATTATGTTTAGGTTTATTTTTAGTTTATTTTAGGTTTCATTTTAGGTTTTATTATTTTAGTTTAGTTTATTTTAGTTTAGGTTTAGGTTTATCTTATTTTGTTTATTTTATTTTTATTTTAAGTTTATGTTTTATTTTTAATTAATTTTAGGTTTATTTTAGGTTTATTTTAGGTTTAAGTTTTTTATTTAGTTTTATTTTTTTTTTGTGTTTATTTCATTTTATTTTTGATTTAGTTTTTATTTAGTTTTTTTTATTTTTATTTTAGTTTAGGTTTTATGTATTTATTTTAGTTTAATTTTTATTTCTTTTATTTTATTTTTTTTTAGGTTTAGGTTTTAATTTATATTTTTATTTTATTTTATTTTATATTTTATTTTGGTTTAAGTTATTTTATTTACTTTATTTTTAGGTTTTAGTTAGTTTAAGTTTAGGTTTTTAGGGTTTAGGGTTTAGGGTTAGTTTAGGGTTTAAGGCTTATGGTTTAGAATTTGAGGTTTAGGGTTTACGGTTTAGGGTTTAGGTTTTATGTTTAGGGTTTAAGTTTTAGTTTAGGGTTTTGGGTTTAGTGTTCATGGTTTAGGGTTTAAGGATTTTTTTTTTAAAAGAGAACAAATTCATATTCAATATTTCTTCTTTTCAATTTCATCAACTAGTAGCACCCCAAGTTTTCTAAGGCACAAGCAACGGCATAAATAAAAAATGAGCACCCATAGAGCAAATAAAAAACCCTAGATAAGTAGAACTATCTTTAATGTAAATACACAATTCCATATGCAGTAGATCAGATCGACCATTCTTTATTTTCTCTAGTTCCCATTGAACCACCCCTGCCTCTCGAGTAGTGGGATCCACCATCAAATCCCCGATCTCACCCTCCGCCACCACCACGATTGAAACCTTCGTCATTCCTCCCACTTCCATAACCACCACTACTTCGACCACCATCTCCATATCCACCAGTACATCCAGACCCCCCACCACCACAACGATAACCACTGTCTCCGCCTTCACCTCCACCACCATATCTAAACTGAGCCGAGTAGACGGTGATGTTCCTACCATCATGGTTTTGCTTATTCTTAGGGTTTAGGGTTAGTTTAGGGTTTAGCTTTTTAACTATTTAGGGTTTAGAGTTTAGGGTTTAGGGTTTAGCTTTTTAACTATTTAGGGTTTAGAGTTTAGGGTTTAGGGTTTATGATTTAGGTTTTAGGTTTAGGGTTTAAGTTTATGTTTATGGTTTAAGGTTTAAGGATTTTTAGGGTTTAGGGTTTAGGGTTACGGGTTTATGGGTTATTTTTTAAAATTAAGTAAACCGATAGTTTTAGGTTTATTTAGTTTATTTTTTATTTATTTCAGTTTATTTTATTTTTTATTTTTATTTAGTTTTATTTTATATTTTTATTTAGTTAGTTTATTTATTTTAGGTTTATTTGTTTTAGTTTTTTTATTTTAGTATTTTTTGGTTTAGTTTAGTATGTTTATTTTTATGAGTTTTTATTTTTATTTCCTTCAGTTTAGGTTTTATTTATTATTTTAGGTTTAGGTTTAGTTTTATTTTATTTTTAGGTTTGCCAGTTTTTATTTTAGGTATATTTTTAGGCTTTATTTTTTTTAGAGTTTAGGTTTATTTTTAATTTATTTAATTTTATATAGGGTTTAGGTTTAGTTTTAGGTTTAGGTTTAGGTTTTATTTATTATAGTTTAGTTTATTTTATTTTAGGTTTATGTTTATTATATTTTTATTTTAAGTTTAGGTTTTTGTTTTAGGGTTTAGTTTCACTTATTTATTTTAATTTTAGGTTGAGTTTTAGGTTTTAGCTTTTACCATGGGTTTGTGGGTTTAGGGTTGTTTAGGGTTTGGGGTGATTTTATTTTAGGTTTTAGGTTTAGGTTTTAAGGTTTAGGGTTTTAGGGATGAGTTTAGGCTCGATTTATTTTGTTTATTAGGGTTTGGGGTTTATGTCTAGGGTTCGTGTTTTATAGTTTTGGGGTTTAGAGTTTTATTTTTTTTAGCAGATAACAAATGATTCAACATTTCTTCTTTTGATTTCATCAACCAAGTAATAGACAAGTTTTCTAAGACACACGAGGACATAGATAAAAAATGAGCACGCATAGAGCAAATCAAAAATTATAGATAATTATAATCGCCTCTACTATAAAGACACATTTCCCTAAGTAGTAGATCTGACGTTGTTCTTCGCTCCAATTCCCATCAAAGACACCTTGGTCTCGAGTAGCATGATCCACCATCATATCCCCTCGATCTCCCTCCACCACCACCATGGAACCTGCGCCTTCCTCCTCCTCCTCCATAACCACCACCGCCTCGACAACCACCTCCATATCTACCAACAACCCAAATCCCCCCCCCACCATCATTGCAATAATCCGCCTTCGCGATTCGCTTCCATCACTGGGATCTAGACTCAAGCCTAGTTGACAAGGATGTTCTCACGCTGCTCGCCCATTCTTAATGCTTGTGTACTTTTTTTTATTTAGTTACTTTTGGTTTAGGTTTAGGGTTTTGGGTTTAGGGTTAGGGTATAGGATTTAGGGTTTAGGGTTTAAGGTTTAGGATTTAGGATTTTAGGGTTTATGCTTTTAGGGTTTAGGGTATTAGGGTTTAGGGTTTATGGTTAGGGTTTAGTGTTTAGGCTTTAGGGTTTAGGATTTTGAGGGTTTAGGGTTTAGGCTTAATTTAGGGTTTAGGGTTTAGGGTTTAGGGTTTAAGGTATTTAGAGTTTAGGGTTTAGGGTTTATGGTTTATAGAGTTTAGGGTTTGGAGTTTAGGGTTAGTTTATGGTTTAGGGTTTTGGGTTTTAGGGTTTAGTGTTTAGGGTTTAGGGTTTAGGGTTTTAGGATAGGGATATGGCTTAGGGTTTAGGGTTTGAGGTTTAGGGTTTATAGTTTTTTAGGGTTTAGGGTTTAGGATTGCAAGTTTAGGGCTGTAGCTTTAGGGTTTAGGGTTTAGGGTTTAGATTTTTAGGGTTTAGGGTTTTGGGTTTAGGTTTAGGGTTTTAAGGTTAATGGTTGTAGGTTTAAGGTTCACGGTTTAGGGTTAGGATTTTCTTAATTTTTTAAATTTTTTTAATTTTTTATTTTTTATAGATTAAATAAACTAGTAGGTTTAGGTTTATTTAGTTTAATTTATATTTACTTTAATTTAATTTATTTTTTATTTTATTTAGGTTTATTTTAATTTTTATTTAGTTTAGTTTAATTATTTTATGTTTATTTATTTTAGTTTAAGTTTTTTATTTTAGTTTAATTTGTAAGTTTAAGTTTAGGTTTAGGTTTATTTCGTAGTTTAGTATCATTTTTATTTTATTTTTTAGGTTTAGGTTTTATTTTTTATTTTTAAGTATAGGTTTAGGTTTTTATTTTATTTTTTTAGGTTTAGGTTTTAGGTTTTTATTTTAGGATTATTTTTAGGTTTTATTTTTTAGTTTAGGTTTAAGTTTATTTTTTGTTTATTTAATTTTATTTAGGGTTTAGGTTTAAGTTTAGGTTAGGTTTATTTTAGGTTTAGGTTTAGGTTTTATTTATTTTAGTTTAGTTTATTTTAGTTTAGGTTTTTATTTTTTTTTTTTTTAAGTTTAGGTTTTAGTTTAGTTTAGGTTTTTTTTAGGTTTATATTTTTTTTTTAGGTTTAGGTTTTATTTAGTTTTATTTTATTTTATTTTTTATTTTATATTTATTTTATTTTGGTGTTTTATTTTTTAGTTTTTTTTTAGGTTTTTATTTATTTTATTATAGTTTAGTTATTATTTATGAATTTATTTTCTTTTTAGGTTTAGGTTTTTGTTTAGGTTTTTGTTTAGGTTTTAGTTTAGGTTATTATTTTAATTTACTTATTTTATTTTATTTTGGTTTAGGTTTATTTATTTATTTTATTTTAGGTTTTATTTAGTTTAAGTTTAGGTTTTAGTTTTTTTTTTAGGTTTTTGGGTTTAAGTTAGTTGTTAAGGGTTTAGGGTTTAGGGTTTTAGTTAAGGGTTTGGTTTAGGCTTAGAGTTTAGGGTTTAGGGTTTAGGTTTATAGTTTATGTTTAGGTTTTAATGTTGGGTTTAGGGTTTTGTTTTGGGGTTTAGGGTTTAGGTTAAGGGTTTAGTGTTTAGTGTTTTTGGTGTTTAGGGTTTACAATTTAGGTTTAAGGTCTATAGTTCAGGTTTTAGTTTAGGGTTTAGGGTTTTTGGCTTTTTTTTAATAGAGAACATATTCACATTCAACATTTCTTCTATTTGATTTCATCAACCAAGTAGCACAAATTTTCTAAGACCCAGCGATCGATAAAAAATGAGCATGCATGAAAACAAATCAAAATGCTAGATAATTAGAACCGTATCTATTGTAAAGACATAGTTCAATAAGCAGCAGATTGGATCGGTTGTTCTTCAATTTCTCTAGTTCCCATCAGAACCACCTCGGCCTCTCGAGTACTGTGATCCACCATCAAATCCTTGATCTCTCCCTCTGTCACCACCAAGGATGTAACCTCCGTCCCGCCTCCCACCTCCATAACCACCACTACTCTGACCACCACCTCCATATCAACCAACACCTCCATATCCCCTACCACCACTACAATAACCACTGCCTCCGCCTTCACCTCCACTGCCATATCTAGATTAAGCCTGGTTGAAGGTGATGTTTTTGCCATTAAGGTTCTTTTCATTCTTAGGGTTTAGGTTTATGTTTAGGTTTATATTATGTTTTATGATTTAGGTTTATTTTTTAATTTCTTTAGTTATTTTAAGTTTAGGTTTATGGTTTGGGGTTTAGGGTTTGGGGTTTAGGGTTAAGGTTTAGGGTTTAGGGTTTAGGATGCAGGGGTTAAGGTTTAGGGTTTAGGGTTTTAGGGTCTACGATTAAGGATTAGGGTTTAGGGTTTATTGTTTATGGTTTAGGGCTTAGGGTATAAGGTTTACGATTTTAGGGATGAGGGTTTTGTGTTTAGAGTTTAGGGTTTAGGGTTTAACATTTTAAGGTTTAAGGTTTAGGGTTTTAGGTTTAGGGTTAGGGTTTTATTTATTTATTTTTATTTTCTTATTTTTTAAATTAAGTAAATTAGTAGGTTTAGGGTTATTTAGTTTATTTTTTATTTATTTCAGTTTATTTTATTCTTTATTTTAATTTAGTTTAGTTTAGTCTTTTTATTTTAGCTTTTTTATTTTAGTTTAATTTATAGGTTTAGTTTTCAGTTTAGGTTTATTTTTTAGTTATGTTTTATTTTTATTTTGTTTTAATAGGTTTATTTTTTATTTTTAGGTATAGGTATAGGTATAGGTTTTTATTTTATATTTTAAGGTAAAGGTTTTAGTTTTTTATTTTGGGATAATTTTTAGGTTTTATTTTTTAGTTTAGGTTTAAGTTTAGTTTATTTTATTTTATTTAGTGTTTAGCTTTATATTTAGGTTTAGTTTATTTTAGGTTTAGGTTTAGGTTTTATTTATTTTAGTTTAGTTTATTTTAGTTTATGTTTGAGGTTTATTTTATTTTTATTTTAGGCTTAGGTTTTGATTTTTAGTTTAGGGTTTGGGTTTTATTTTGATTTATTTTTAGGTTTAATTTTTATGTTTATTTTTTAGGTCTAGATTTTTATTTAGTTTTTATCTCATTTTATTTTAGGTTTATTTTATTTTATTTTAGGTTTAGTTTTTATTTTATTTAGGTTTTTTTAGTTTAGCTTAGGTTTTTATTTATCTTATTTTACTTTAGTGTTTATTTTTTATTTTTCTTTTTAAGTTTATGTTTAGGTTTGGTTTAGGTTTAGGTTTTAATTTATCTTTTTATTTTATATTATATTTTATATTTTATTTTAGTTTATGTTTTATTTATTTATTTTATCTTCACATTTTATTTAGTTTAGGTTTAGGTTTTAAGCATTTTAGGGTTTAGGGTTTAGGGTTAGTTGAGGGTTTAGGGTTTAGGGTTTGGAGTTTAGGGTTTAAGGTCTAGGGTTTAGGATTTAGGACTTAGGCTTTAGGGTTTAGGGTTTAAGGTTTAGGTTTTAGGGTTTAACATTTAATGTTTAGGGTTTTAAGGTTTAAGGTTTAGTGTTTAGGGTTTAGAGTTTAGGGTTTAGGGATTTTAGGGTTTAGGCCTAGGGTTTACGATTTAGGTTTTACATCTATGGTTTAGCTTTTAGTTTAAGTTTTAGGCTTTTTGGTTTTTCCTCTTAATAGAGAACAAATTAAGTTTCAATATTTCTTCTTTTCATTTTCATCAACCAAGTAACACACCAAGTTTTCTAAGTTGCAAGCGATGACATAGATAAAAAATGAGTACGCATAGAGCAAATCAAAAACCCTAGATAACTAGAACCATCTCCACTGTAAAGACACTATTCCATAAGCAGCAGATCGGATTGGCCATTCTTTAGTTTCTCTAGTTCCCATCAGAACCACCCCGAACTCACGAGTAGCGGGATACCATCATATCCCCGATCTCTCCCTCCATAACCATCATAGTTGTAACCTCCATCGCTCCTCCCTCCTTATAACCATTTTCGACCACCACCTCCATATCCACCATCACTTCTATATCCACCACCACCACTACAATAACTGCCGCCTCCGCCTTCTCCTCCATTACCAAATCTAGACTAAGCCTGGTTGACGGTGATGTTCCTATCATCAAGGATATACCCATTCATATGGTTTAGGTTTATTAGGTTTTACAATTTATGTTTATTTTTTTATTTTTTAGTTACTTTAGGTTTAGGTTTAGGGTAAGGGGTTTAGGGTTTAGGGTGCAGGGGTTAGGGTTAAGTGTTTATGGTTTTAGGATTTATGCTTTTAGGGTTTAGGGTTTTGGATTAGGGTTTAGGGTTTAGGGTTTATGGTTTAGGGTTGTATGTTTATGGTTTAGGGGTTATGATTTATGGTTTAGGGTTTTCTTTTTTTAAATAAAGTAAACTAGTAGGTTTAGGTTTATTTAGTTTATTTAAATTTTTTAATTTTTATTTATGTTTATTTCTTATTTTTATTTAGTTTAGTTTATTTATTTTAGTTTTATTAATTTTAGTTTATTTTTTAGGTTTAAGTACAGGTTTAGGTTTATTTTTTAGTTGAGTTTTCTTTTTATTTTATTTATTTAGGTTTAGGACTTAGATTTTTATTTTAGTTTTATTTTTAGGTTTTGTTTTTTAGATAAGGTTTAAGTTTAGGTTTAGTTTATTTTAGGTTTTGGTTTACATTTTATTTATTTTAGTTTAATTTATTTTTTCTTAGCTTCAAGTCTATTTTATTTTGTTTATTTTATTTTTATTTTAAGTTTAGATTTTTTTTTTGTTAGGGTTTAGGTTTTATTTTCTATTTTTTCTAGGTTTTATTTTTATGTTTATTTTTTAGGTTTAGGTTTTTATTTTATTTTTATTTTATTTTAGGTTTATTTTATTTTATTTTACATTTAGTTTTCTTTATTAAGTTTTTTATGAATAGGTTTATTTTATTTTTTAGTTTAGTTTAGGTTTTTTGTATTCTATTTTAGTTTATTTTATTTTTAGGTTTAGGTTTAGGTTTTAGTTTAGGTTTTTATTTTATTTTTATTTTATTTTATTTAGGTTTAGATTTTTTTCATTATTTTATTTTTAGGTTTTTTTAGTTTATGTTTAGGTGTTTAGGTTTTAAGGTCATTGGTTTAAGTTTAGGTTTAGGGTTTAGGGTTTAGGTTTAGGGTTAAGGTTTATGTGTTTGGGTTTGGGTTAAAATGTTTAGCTCTAGGGTTTGTTTGGTAGGATTAAGAGTTTAGGGTTAGCTTAGGGTTTAGGGTTAGTTTAGGCTTTAGCTTTAGGCTTTAAGCTTTAGGGTTTAGGGATTAGGGTTAGTTTAGGGTTTTATGGTTTAGGTGTTTAGGGTTTAGGATTTAGGGTCACTGCTAGTTTGTAGGTTTAGGGTTTGGTTGGTTTAAGGTTTAGGATTTGTGGGTTTGGCTTAGTGGTAATTTTAGGGTTTAGGGTTTAAGGTTTAGTGTTTATGCTTTTTCTTAAAAAAAATAAAATTAAGTAAACTGACAGGTTTATATTTATTTAGTTTATTTAGTTAGTTTTATTTATTATAGTTTATTTAATTTTTTATTTTTATTTAGGTTTATTTTTTTATTTTTTATAGTTTGGTTTTACTTTATTTAGGATTATTTATTTTAGTATAGGTTTTTATTTTAATTTATTTTTTTAGGTTTTAATTTTTATGTAGTATTATTTTATTTTATCTCTAGGTTTAGGTTTTATTTTATTTCTGGTTTAGGTTTAGGTTTTATTTTATTTTTTTAGTTTATGTTTTAGGTTTTATTTTTTGTTAAGCTTATTTTTGGTTTATTTAATTTTGTTTAGATTTAGGTTTAGGTTTAGGTTTAGTTTATTTTAGTTTAGGTTTAGGTTTTATTTATTTTAGTTTACTTTATTTTAGTTTAGGTTTACTCTTATTTTTATTTTATTTAGTTTTTTTTTTTTTTTACTTTAGGATTTAGGTTTTATTTTTATCTATTTTTTTGGTTTCTTTCTTTTTTGGTTTAGGTTTTAATTTAGTTTTTATTTTAATTTGTTTTGTGTTTATTTTAATTTTATTTTGTCTCAATTCTCATTTTATTTAGGTTTTTATTTTTTTTAGTTTAGTTTATGTTTTTATTTATTTTATTTTATTTTATTTCTTTATTTTTATTTTATTTTCTTTAGGATTAGGTTTAGATTTCTCTTTAGGTTTAGTTTAGGTTTTATTTTATTTTGTTTTTATTTTATTTTGGATTTTGGGGTTTGTGGTTTAGCGTTTGTGGTTTATATTTTGTGGTTTAGTTTATGGTTTGTGGTTTGATGTTTAGGGTTTAGCATTTAGGGTTTAGGTTTTAGGTTTAGGTTTAGGTTTTAGGGTTTAGGCTTGGGGTTTAGGGTTTAGGTTTTTTAGGTTTAGGTTTAGTTAACATTTCTTCAATTTCATTAAGTAACACTAAGATACACATGACTACATTGATAAAAAATGAGCACGCATAGAGCAAACTAAAAACCCTAGATAACTAGAACTATCTCTATTATAAAGACACAATTCCATAAGTAGCAGATCGGTTTGGCCATTCTTCAGTTTCTCCAATTCCAATCAGAACCATCCCGACCTCTCGAGTAGCGAGATCCACCATCATATCCCTGATCTCTACCTCTGCCATAGCAACGGTTGTAACCTCTATCGCTTCTTCCGCCTCCATAACCACCACTACTCTGACCACCACCTCCATATCCACCAGCAGCTCTAAATCCCCCACTGCCACTTCGATACTACCACCTCCTATTGGCTTAATGATTCTCATGTTCAATCTAATCAATTTTGATGATAACAAATGAATGCTTGGATGTTGTAATGTATGTTTTATGTGATTCAGATATATTAATTGCTAATTACATATCCAATACATCTCATAATATGTTTGAGGAAATTGCAAGATTAGAAAACTGAAAGATAGATCAAAATGGATAATGTGAAACTCAAGATACAATATTTTAGGTTATATGCATTTATAACTATCTTAGAAATTCAAATAAGTTCATTGGCATGAATCAATTTTGCTCAACTTAACATATTATTTTTATTTATTTTAAATAATGATAAGAGGTTAATTTATATAAATCTATCTAATTAACATTCAATTATATGTTTCATACATAGCATTTGAATTGTCAAAATAATAAATGATAATAAATTATGACTATTAAGTGTAATTAGTTTATATATTTTAATATAATTTTAATTTAATTTTAAGGTTATATGATAACTAACATATGTATGATTATATATACATTATATCATAATATTTAAATGTCATATTTCAAAATTAACAAAAATATGTGGAATTTTGTATTTTAGAAAGTCATTTTATAATCAATGAATTTATATCTGATTTCATCTCCAATGGATTCCTTGGATTTTGTCCTTTAATTTGATAGGTTACATGACCCACGTTTGATTAAAATTGAATTTAATATGACTTTTCAAACATTAGCTCATTTTAATAATGAATGCATGCTACATGCTTTGAATATACTAAGAGCCATATTTGATTATTTTTCACTTGCCCATGTGAATAGCCAAATTTTGGCTATTTAAATTTAATATTTATTTAATATAAATTATATTTTTATTGAATATTAAATTATTATATGATAAAATGATGTTAAAATAATATATTTTTTAAATAATTCAAAATGACCTTCTTGTTATAAATAGCCCTCATTCTCTTCATGAAAGCATTCCTCATTCAAATTCAAAATCCCTCCAACAAATCTAAGAGAAAATTTCCTAGATTTTCCTTCCAAGTGTTCTCCAAATATTGCAAGATCAAATCCTTGGTTTGGAAGCTTCAACATCTTCAACTAAGCAAGCTTTCTCAAATTTAATTGTGTTTGTTTTCTTAATCTTAATCCTTTTTTGTTCATACTATTTTCACCATCTATTTATTCTTTCCAATTTATACTTTTTGGTTATTAGTCTTTGGACATCAAAGTCTAAGTTTTTTTTACATCAAAGTTTTTCAATCATTTTTTTGTGAAAAACTCTTGTGGTAGTTTGTAGGATTTATTTCTACTTGTTGAAATTTTTATCTTCCTACAAATTTCTTATGGTTTCTTGAAATATTTCTTCATTAGTGTTATTTGAAAGATAATTTATTCTTAGATCTATTTTAGAAGTATATTTTAACCATTTTAAATTAATTTGTGCTAAAATTATTCATATTTGTTTCTAGATCTCTTTTTAATTAAAAGCTTACTAGCCTACTTAGATCTATCATATACTAATTTTATTTAAGTATTTTGTGATCATTTGCATTATTTGAAAGCATCTTTTTGTTTAAAATAAAATAAATTATTCCTTGCTGAAATTTATTTTATTGTGCAAAAGAATATTGTGAATTTATTTTGAAATCATTTTTATAATAGTTTACAAATTATAATAACATAAACATCTTAGTAAGATCACTTTTAGATATTTATTTTATTATTTCTGATCAATATTAAGTGAGTATTTTATCTTGCCAATATTTTTAGTTGTAAAGTGATCATTTATAAGTTGTGAGATCACTTTTTGAATTGAATAGCTTGGTATATTTATTAGAGATATATTTTATCAAATTTATTATTTTTTATTTTTCTTTTCATGCTATAAAATTTATATTGGGGTTGTACTCACCCCTTTGTAGGAGAGTACAAATTATTGTAGATTACTTTATTATAGGAGAGTGTACTATTTGTAAGCTATTTTGCATTTAGTGGATTCTAGCCTGGGGGTAAGCTAGGAGGTTTAAAATAATTGCCTATTTTCTCTCTTTACTTTCTTGTACTTTTATTTTTGCTCCATTAAGAATTGTATCTTATCATTATAAAATCAAAAATTAATTTTCTACTAAAACTTAAAATTTAAGATTTAAGATTTAAAATTTTTAATATCGCCTAATTCACCCCCACCCTCTTGGGAGCTATAGTGACTCACAATTGGTATTAGAGCTAGCTATTAGCTTAACAAGAGTAGATCTTTTACTATGGCATAAGGTTTCCCTAAGGGTTTACTATGAAAGGGACTATCCACTCATAGACCTCCATTTTTAGATAATGTACCATTTGATTATTGGAAGAATAGAATTAGTACATTTTTCAGAGGTCAAGATACATGCTTGTGGTATAGGTTGACATAACAGTATCATACACCCAGAGAAGTAAATGGATTAAAGTAGAAAAACCTTTTGAGGAATGGACTATAGTGGAAGAGAACTTAATGAATTAAATGCTAGGGCTTGTAATACTTTATGTTGTGCTTTATTACCTAATTTATGTTAAGTTCAACAAAAGAAATATGTGATAAACTCATTATAACTTTTGAAGGAACTAGTGAAGTTAGATATGCTCACATTAATAGACTTGTTCATAGATATGAGTTATTTCATATGTCTTCTTCTGAATTTATTTATGATATGTATACTAGATTCATGAAAATAATAAACACAATACATTCTTTTAGAAAAAACATATAGGAATCAAGACATAGTCTATAAGGTTCTTTGATGTCTTCCAAAAGAATGGGAAGCTAAAGTAACAGTTATTAGTGAAGCTAAGGATTTATCTACTTATCCACTTGATCAACTTTTGGGTTCTTTGATAGCACATGAATAGGTTATTGCTCAAAGGGATAAGGTGGATAACTCAGCAAAAAGGGAGAAGGAGAAAGGAAATGCCATTGCATTACAAGTTGATGATAATGATGAGCATAACACCTTAAGCTCAGATGATGATAGTGATGAGGTGGTCATGCTATCCAAAAGGCTTGTGAACTTGCTAAGGAAGAAGAATCAAATGTATAAAAAATCTAAAAACTATAAATTTCAAACTAAGAAATTTCCTACAGGTGAGTAAAAAGCTTGGACACATAAGAGGTGATTGTCTAGAACTTACTGAATCAAAGAAGAAAGAGATTGATGTGGAAAGAAGAAAAAATATGAAGGAGAAAAAGAACCATAACAAGAAGAAGAAGGCTTTATGGGAAATCGAGATTAAAATGAATCAAGTACTTGCTCATCCGATGAAGAGGTCAACATATGTCTTATGGAAAATGGAGAATCTGACTTAGATTCTCAAGAGGTATGTAATGATATTTCTTATAATGAATTAGATTATGCTTTTAATGATTTAGTTATGAATTTAAAAAATTAAAAAAAAACAAAAAGAAAGAACCTAAAAATTTAGATTTGTATTTTTATGATTTAAAAAATGTATGTGATAATTTAAAATGTAAAAATAATTCTTTATTAAATTGTTCCTTGTATGAAAACTTGAAAGAGAGAATATGTTGTTGAAAGCAAGATTAGAATTATGTTTGAAATCACAAGTTCATTACAATGCTTCATCAAGTAAAACATTTAATAAAAATTATTTGCATCTTACACATCCCACTCATATATCTTTTATTTAGTTTTATTTTTATTTTACTTCTTAGGTTTAGGTTTAATTTTTTATTTTTACGTTTAAGTGTAGGTTTTATTTTTTTTTTAGGTTTAGATTTTATGTTTTATTTTAGGTTTTTTAGGTTTATTTTTTTTTTTATTTTAGTTTGTTTATTTTAGTTTAGGTTTAGGTTTATTATATTTTGTTTATTTTAGGTTTAGGTTTTTTTTTGGTATAGGGTTTAGGTTTGTTTTTATTTATTTTTAGATGTTTTTTATGTTTATTTTTAAGGTTTAGTTTTTTATTTAGTTTTTATTTTCTTTTATTTTAGTTATTTCTATTTTACATTTAGTTTATAATTAATTTAGGTTTTTTATTTTTAGGTTTATTTTCTTTGTTTGTTTAGTTTAGGTTTTTATTTAATTTATTTTAGTTTTGTTTTTAATTTTTAATTTATTTTATTTCATGTTTAGGTTTAGGTTTAGGTTAAGGATTAGGTTTTAGTTTAAGCTTTTATTCTATTTTTTATATTTAATTAAGGTTTAAATTTTTTTATTCATTTTATTTTTGCATTTTATTTAACTTAGGTTTAGATTTTTAGGTTTTTAGGTTTTTAAGGTTTAGGGTTTAGGGTTTAGGGTTTTAGGGCTTAGGGTTTAGGGTTTAGGGTTTATGGTATTAGGGTTTAGGGTTTATGATTTAAGGTTTACGGTTTAGGGTTTAGGGTTTGTTTTAGGGTTTAGGCTTTAGGGTCAGGGTTTTTTCTTATTTTTTCTATTTCTTTTATTTTTAATTTTTTGGTTTATTTAATTTATTTAATTTATTTTAGGTTTAGGTATTTTTGGTTTATTTAATTTATTTTTTATTTATTTTAGTTTATTTTATTATTTATTTTATTTTTTATTTAGCTTAGTTTAACATTTTAGGTTTATTTATTTTAGGTTTTGGTTTATTTTATTAGTTTAGTTTTATTTTTATTTTATATTTTAGGTTTAGTTTAAGTTTAGGCTTAAGTTTAGGTTTTATTTTATTTTTTTTAGGTTTTGGTTTTAGGTTTTATTTTAGGATTTAGTCTTTATTTTTTAGTTTAGGTTTAGGTTAATTTTAGTTTATTTTAGTTTATTTTGATTAGGTTTAGGTTTAGTATTAATTTATTTTGGGTATAGGTTTAGGTTTTATATATTTTAGTTTAGGTTTAGGTTTGCTTTATTTTTATTTTAGGTTTAGGTTTTTATTTTTCATTTAGGCTTTAGGCTTTATTTTTTATTTATTTTTAGGTTTTCTTTTATTTTATTTAGCTTTATTTTATTTTATTTTAGGTTTTTTATTTAGGTTTTATTTTTTTTTAGTTTAGTTTAGGGTTTATTTATTTATTTTATTTTAGTTTTTTATTTTTTATTTTATTTTCTTTAGTAGGTTTAGGTTTAGGTTTAGGTTTTAGCTTATGTTTTTATTTTATTTTGGATTTGGTTTTTTAATTTATTTTATTTTTAGGTTTTATTTAGTTTAGGTTTAGGTTTTTAGCTTTTTAGGGTTTAGGGTTAGTTTAGGGTTTAGAGTTTTAGGTTTAGTGTTTAGGGTTGAGGGTTTAGGATTTAGGGTTTAGGGTTTTAGGTTATGGTTTTGTTTCGGGTTCAATTTTTAATTTAGAGTTTAGGGTTTTTAGGTTTTTTAACAGTGAACAAATTCAGATTCAACATTTCATCTTTTCAATTTCATCAACTAAGTAAAAAACCAAGTTTTTTAAGACACAAGTGACGACATAGATAAAAATTGGCATGCATTGAGCAAATCAAAAACCCTAGATAACTAGAACTAACTCTATTGTAAAGATACAGTTCCATAAGAATATCGAATCGGTCATTCTTCAGTTTCTCCAGTTACCATCAGGACCACCCAAGCCTCTTGAGTAGGTGGATCCACCATCATATCCCTGATCACACCCTCCACTAGTACCCCAGCTAAAACATTCATCGCTCCTCCCACCTCCATGCCCACCACCACCTCCATATCCACTAACACCTCTAGATCCCCCCACCACCTTGTGATATTTTTACCTCATCTTCATCCTGAGATCTAGGACGGTTGATGATGATTTTCTTGCCATCAAGGTTCTAGCCCCTCTTAGGGTTTAGATTTAGGTTTATGGTTACTAGGTTTTAGAGATTAGGTTTATTTATTATTTACTTTTTATTTAAGTTTAGGGTTTGTGGTTTATGGTATAGGGTTTAGGGTTAGGGTTTTGGGTTTAGGGTTTAGGATTTAGGGTTTAGGGTTTTAAGGTTTATGCTTTTAGGGTTTAGGGTTTATGATTAGGGTTTAGAGTTTAAGGTTTAGGGTTTTTTAAGGTGTAGACTTTAAGGTTTATGGTTTAAGGTATAGGGTTTAGGGTTTAAGGTTTAGGTTTTAGGGTTTAGGGTTTAGGGTTTTAGGGTTTAGGGTTTAAGGTTTAGGTTTATGGTTTTTAGGGTTTAGAGTTCAGGGTTTAGGGTTTAGGTTTTAAATTTAAGGATCAGGTTTTAATTTAGGGTTTAGGGTTTAGGATTTTTAGTTTTTTTTAATAGAGAACAAATTCAGATTCAAAATTTCTTCTTTTTGATTTCATCAACCAAATAACACACCAAGTTTTCTGAGACACAAGCGACAACATAGATAAAATAGTGATGAAAATAAAAATCAAATAGAAAATAAGATAAGAATGAATCAATAGCTTGAGCATGCATAGCAAATCAAAAAAACCAGAACTAGAACTCTCTTGTAAAAAGCGGTAAACATATCAGATTGACCATTCTTAAATTTTTCCAGCTCCCATCAGAACCACCTCAACCTCTCGAGTAGTGGGATTAACCATCATATCCTAAATTCTTCCTCCGCCATCACCATGGCTTTAACCTCCGCCGCTCCTCCCGCCTCCATAACCACCACTACTTTGACCAACTCCATATCCCACCTCTCCCCCACCACCATTGTGATAAATAGCCTCCTCCTTCACCTGTATTGGGCCGGCGTGGTTGTATTCTCTGTCAAGGTTCATCCCATTCTTAGGGTTTAGGTTTCAGTTTTGGTTGATAAGGTTTTAAGCTTTAGGTTCATTTTTTAACTCATATAGTTACTTTAGGTTTAGGTTTAGGGTTTAGGGTTTAGGGTTAAGGTTTTAGGGTTTAGGGTTTAGGGTTTACGATTTAGGGTTTAGGCTTTATGCTTTTAGGGATTAAGGTTTAAGGTTTTTGGTTAGGGTTTAGGGTTAGGGTGTACGGCTTAGGGTTTAGGGTTTATATTTTTTTAAATTAAGTAAATTGGTAGGTTTAGATTTATTTAATTTATTTAGTTTAGTTTTTATTTATTTTTTATTTTTTTATTTTTTTATTTTATTTAGGTTTATTATTATTTTATTAATTTAGTTTATTTAATTTTAGTTTTTTATTTTAGTTTTTATTTTTTTTTAGGTTTAGGTTTTTTTTATTTTATTTTATTTTTTTAGTTTAAGTTTTATTTTTTTTATTTTAGGTTTAGGTTCACTTTTATTTATTTATTATGTTTAGGTTTTAGCTTTTTATTTTAGGTTTATTTTAGGTTTTATTTTTTAGTTAAAGTTTAGGTTTATTTTTAGTTTATTTTATTATATTTAGTTTAGGTTTAGGTTTAGTTTATTTTAGGTTTAGGCTTAGGTTTTATTTATTTTAGTTTAGGTTTAGGTTTATTTTTTTTTATTTTGTTTTTTATTTAGTTATTATTTTATTTTATTTTAGGTTTATTTTATTTTCATTTTACATTTAGTTTTTATTTTATTTAGGTTTTTTACTCTTAGGTTTATTTTATTTTTAGTTTAATTTAGATTTTTATTTATTTTTAATTTTTAATTTTATTTTATTTTTTATTTTAGGTTTTAGTTTTGGATTTTATTTTATTATTTTATTTAGGTTTACATTTTTTATTTATTTTATTTTTAGGTTTTATTTAGTTTAGGTTTAGGTTTTGAGGTTTTATTTAGGGTTTAGCATTTTGGGGTTTAGGTTTAGGGTTAGATTTAAGTTTATAATTTTTTAGGTTTAGGTTTGGGTTAGTTTAGGGTTTAATGTTGTAGGTTTAGTTTTAGGGTTTAGGGTTGTTTAGAGTTTAGGGTTTAGGTTTTAGTTTAGGATTTAGGTTTAGGGTTTAGGGTTAGAGGTTTAGTTTAGGTTAGGTTTTTAGGGTTTAGTTTTAAGTTTAGGGTTTTGGGTTTTACTTGGGTTTAGGTTTCTTTTATTTAGAGTATTTATTTTAGTTTATTTAGGTTTTAGGGTTTATTTTTAGATTATTTTAGAGTTTAGTTTATTATTTATGTTTATTATTTTATTAGATTTTAGGTTTATGATTTTTGGGTTTAAGGTTTTAGGGTTTAGGTTTAGGTTTAGTTTTATTTTAGTTTAGGGTTTATTATTTTTTAGGTTTAGGGTTTAGATTTTAGTTTAATTTTAAATTTAGTTTAGGTTTTAGTATATTTATTTATTTTTAATTTTTCTTTTATTTATTTAGGTTTATTTTTTATTTTTATAGTTTAGTTTATTTATTTTATGTTTACTTACTTTTATTTAGGTTTAGTTTAGCTTATTTTAGGTTTAGGTTTATTTTTATTTTAGGTTTAAGTTTTTATTTTATTTTTTAGGTTTAGGTTTATGATTTTATTTAGGTTTATTTTAGCTTTAATTTTTTAGTTTAGGTTTAGGCTTATTTTTATTTTATTTTATTTTAGTTAGTTTATGTTTAGGTTTAGGTTTAGTTTATTCTAGGATTAGGTTTAGGTTTTATTTATTTTAGTTTTGTTTATTTTAAGTTCAGTTTTAGGTTTATTTATTTTGTTTATTTTATTTTTATTTTAGGTTTATGGTTTTATTTTAGTTTAGGGTTTAGATTTTATTTTTTTAATTATTTTTACATTTAATTTTTAGCTATAGGTTTTTATTTAGTTTTTATTTTATTTTTTAGGTATATTTTATTTTCATTTTACGCTTAATTTTTATTTTATTTAAGTTTTTTATTCTTAGGTTTATTTTATTATTTAGTTTAGTTTAGGTTATTTATTTTTATTTTTATTTATTTTATTTTTAAGTTTAGGTTTAGGTTTTAGTGTAGGTTTTTATTTTATTTTAATTTTTATTTTATTTATGTTTAAGGTTTTTTTATTTTTTTTATTTTTAGGTTTTATTAAGTTTGAGCTTAGGTTTTTAGGTTTTTAGTGTTTAGGGTTTAGGGTTTTAGGGTTTAGGGTTAGGGTTTAAGGTTTAAGGTTTAGTGTTTAGGCTTTAGGGTTTAAAGTTTTTAGGATTTAGGGTTTACTGTTTAGGGTTATCTTAGGGTTTAGGGTTTAGGGTTTATTCTTTTAGGGTATATACTTTTAGTGTTTATGCTTTTAGGGTTTAGGGTTAGGTTAATTTAAGGTTAGGTTTAGGGGTTTTAGGGTTTAGGGTTTAGGGTTGTTGGTTTAGGGTTGTAGGTTTAGGGTTTAGGATTTAGGGTTTAAGTTTTTTTTTTAATTAAGTAAAATGATTGGTTTAGGTCTATTTAGTATATTTAGTTTTTCATTTATTTTAGCTTACTTTATTTTTTATTTTTATTTGGGACTATTTTTTCTTTTTAATTAGTTTAGTTTATTTAGTTTAGGTTTATTTATTTTAGTTTATTTTTTTGGTTTAGGTTTAGGTTTAGGTTTATTTTTTTAGTTTATTCTCATTTTTTTTAGGTATAGGCTTTATTTTTTATTTTTAGGTTTAGGTTTAGGTTTTTATTTTATTTTTTTAGGTTTATTTTTAGGTTTTATTTTATTTATTTTAGGTTTAGATTTAGTTTATTTTATGTTTAGGTTTAGGTTTTATTTATTTTAGTTTTGTTTATTTTCATTTAAGTTTAAGTTTATTTTATTTTGTTTATTTTATTTTTATTTTCAATTTAGATTTTTTTTAGTTTAGGGTTTAGGTTTTAATTTTTGTTTATTTTTATGTTTTATTTATAGAGTTATTTTTTAAGTTTAGGTTTATTTAGTTTTTATTTTATTTATTTTATTTTGTTTTATTTAGTTTTATTTTATTTAGTTTTTTTTTTGAAGTTTATTTTATTTTTTAGTTTAGTTTAGGTTTTATTTATTTTATTTTAGTTTTTTATTAATTTTATTTATTATTTTATTTTAGGTTTATGTTTAGGTTTTAGTTTAGGTTTTATTTTTTTTATTTTATTTTATTTAGGTTTAGTTTATTAATTTTATTTTTTTAGGTTTATGAAGTTTAGTTTAAGTTTTAGGTTTTAAGTTTAGGGTTTTTTTTTGATTTAGGGTTTAGGTTTTATGGTTTTGGGTTTTAGGGTTTTAGGTTTAGTTAAGTTTAGGTTTAGTTTAGGTTTAGTGTTTAGGCTTTAGGGTTTAGTTTTAGGGTTTAGGGTTTAGGTTTAGTTTTGGTTTAGGGTTTATAGTTTATAGTTTAGGGTTTAAGTTAGGGTTTAAGGTTGATTAGGGTTTGGGTTAGTTTAGGTTTAGGTTTTAGGAGTTTAGGTAAGGTTTAAGGTTGGTTTAGATTAAGTTTGATTTAGGTTTAGGAGTTTAGGGTTTAGGTTTAGGGTTAGAGTTTAATTTAGGTTTTAGAGTTTATAGTTTAGGTTTAGATTTAGGGTTAGTTTTTTTAGGGTTTAGGGTTTAATGTTTAGATTAGGGTTTAGGGTTTTAGTGTTTAGTTTAGGTTTATGGTTAGTTTTAGGGTTTAGGATTGAGTTTGGATTTTATTGGTTTTAAAAAAAAATTAAGTAAACCATAATTTTTATGTTTATTTAGTTTATTTTATATTTTTATTTAAGTTTATTTTTTATTTTTATATAGTTTAGTTTATTTATTTTATGTTTATTTATTTTAGTTTAGGTTTTTTATTTTAGTTTATTTTTTAGGTTTAGGTTTATGTTTATGTTTATTTTTCAATTTAGTTTTATTTTTATTTTATTTTTTTTGGTTTATGTTTTATTTTTTATTTTTAAGTTTAGGTTTAGGTTTTTATTTTATTATTTTAGGTTTATTTTTAGGTTTTTTTTGTTTAGGTTTAGGTTTATTTTTTGTTTATTTAATTTTATTTAGTTTAGGATTTAGGTTTTGTTTATTTTATGTTTAAGTTTAGGTTTTATTTATTTTAGTTTAGGTTTAGGTTTATCTTATTTTGTTTATTTTTTTTATATTAGGTTAAGTTTTTTTTTTAATTTAGGGTTTAGGTTTTATTTTTTATTTATTTTTATGTTTTATTTATAGGTTTAGGTTTTTATTTAGTTACATTCACCAATGAAGACTTACTCCTAGGGACGAGCTCCGCTTGTTTACATACAATGGATGTTGGCGGTCTGAGTATCAGTTGGTTGACCAGTGTATCTGTCAACATTATTAGTCTAAAACCCTTGCCTACTTGAGGATTGACATCTCAAACTCAAAAAAGGATGATGTTGAGAGGCAATGAATAAGGAGAGGGCCTTGTGGTGTTTATCTTTAGATGTATTGGGGTGGGGCGTGGAGGGACAACACATCATAGTGGGGTGACTTTTGAGGTGATCAAGTACAACATTGAGGTATGATGTACTATCTTGAAAGATAGAGGCATTACATACAATGGACTAATCACTAATAAGAACTCCTAAGGCATGATGGGTCTTTGAATGTACTTGATATTTTTGTCCTACTTTACATGGATGAATAAAGTATGGTTTATGTTAAACTAGGTTCTTATATTCCCTATGGAGGTAAGCCTCCATAGTTAATTTTTAGGAAATGAAATTTCTAAGAATACTCGATTAAAGTAGATAATTATCATCTCCAAATATTTTAAGTTTAGACTATCAAAGGATTTGTTGTATTTGGTAAATCAATTTGGAAAGTTCAGGGAGAGGACTTATTTTTAGAATCCAAATGAAATAAATAGGAAATTCTCATTATACTAGGAAGCCTGGTCAGCATTCCAATCTATCATATGGTTCCGCTTTATAATTTTGAAGTTTAGGAGATTTATATGTTTTGATTTAAAATTTACTTAGATTACTAGGGCTTATAATCCACTTACAGAAGATTATGGGAATGCCTAAGAGGTGAGGATTTATGCTCATAGCTTGAACATAATATCTACCTCGGATCCTAAATCTAGGGAGCTTTAGTTAGCACAACCTAAATCTAAGCAGTGGACATAAGGGTTTACCTCCTCAAGAGAATAAATTGTCTAACTTACGGACTTATAAGCAGAGTTCTTCTAACTCCACCTATGATTTAAAATCATGTAGTCTAGTCTTATGAATTAAAAGATAGCTAGGGTAGTTATTTAATTAGAAAGAGACTAAAGTCCAAAACACACTCCCTATGAGACTAGAGCATGAGTGGTATGAGCATATGAATTAATCTATAGATGCAAAATCTTTTCAAGTTTTATTTAATTTTAGAAGCATTATTTTGATAGAGGATTTAGGATTTCTTATGCTTAAATGCATGATGAAATAGGTTATGTGTCAAATCAACTAGAAGAATGTGTTATCCACCACAAGGGTTGCCTTCATAGATCAAGCATTCCTTTATCATGAAAGGTGAATATCCTTCATGTTCAAGAGAGAAATAATATGTATGCATGATGTGAAACATACAACCATACATCCACCAACACCTCTAGATCCGCCACTACCAGTGTGATAATCGCTGCTCTGCCTTTGCATCCATCGTCAGATCTAGACTGAGCTTGGTTGATGGTGATGTTCTTTCCATCAAGGTTCTACCCACTCTTATGGTTTAGGTTTAGGTTCGTGTTTACTTGGTTTTATGGTTTAGGTTAATTTTGTAATTTATTTATTTACTTTAGGTTTAGGTTTAGGCTTTGGGGTTTAGGGTTTAGGGTTTATGGATACGGTTTAGGGTTTAGGGTTTATGGTTTAAGGTTTAGTGTTTACGATTTAGGGTTTTAGGGTTGATGTTTTTAGGGTTTAGAGTTTAGGGTATTTTAGGGAGTAGGGTTTAGGGTTTATGGTTTACAGTTTAGGGTTTAAGGTTTAGGATTTATGTTTTAAGGTTTAGGGTTTAGGGTTTATGGTTCAGTGTTTTATGATTTAAAGTTTAGGGTGTAGGGTTCAGGTTTTAGGTTTAGTGTTCAAATTTTAGTTCAGGGTTTTCAGTTTTTGGTTTTTTTTAATAGAGAACAAATTCAGATTCAACATTTCTTTTTTTTTATTTGATTAACCAAGTAACACTCCAAGTTTTTTAAGACACAAAAGACAAAAAAGATTAAATATGAGCACGCATAAAACAAATCTAAAACCCTAGATAACTAGAACAATCTCTACTGTAAAGAATCAAATCATAAGCAATAGATCGGATTCGCCATTCTTCAGTTTTTCTAGTTCCCATCAGAACCACCTCAACCTCTCGAGTAGCGGGATCCACCATCATATCCTGATCTCTCCCTCTGTCGCCACCATGGCCGTAACCTCCATCGCTCCTCCCGCCTCCATGCTGCTCACCACTGCTCCATATATCCACCCACCTCAGATCCCACACAACTGCAATAACTGCCCTCCTCCTTCTTACTAGATCTAGACAGCTGGTTGATAGTGATTTTCTGTTTATGGTTCTCATTCTTAGGTTTAGGTTTAGGTTTAGGTTTAAGTTTATTAGGTTTTAATGTTTAGGCTTATTTTTTAATATACGTAGTTACTTTAGGTTTAGGTTTAGGTTTTAGGGTTTAGGGTTTAGGGTTTATGATTTAGGGTTTAGGGTTTTAAGGTTTATGCTCTTAAAGTTTAGGGTTTTGGTTTTAGGGTTAGGGTTTTTTAGGGTTTGGGTTTTTTTAAATTAAGTAAACTAGTAGGTTTTGATTCATTTAGTTTTTCTAGTTTTTTTTAGTTTATTTTATTTTTTATTTTTATTTAGGTTTATTTTTTATTTTTATTTAGTTTAGTTTATTTATTTTTAGGTTATAGTTTTTATTTTAGTTTCTTTTATTTTAGTTTAGTTTATTTATTTTTAGTTTAGGGTTCTAATTTTCTTTTATTTTTATTTTAGGTCTACCTTTATTTTAGTTTAGGGTTTAGGTTTTACTTTTTATTTATTTATAGGTTTATTTTTTCGATTTTGATTTTTATTTTATTTTATTTTAGGTTTATTTTATTTTTAATTTACGTTTAGTTTTTATTATATTTAGGTATTTTATTCTTAGGTTTATTTTATTTTTTAGTTTGTTTAGATTTTCATTTATTTTATTTTTATTTATTTTAAATTTTAAATTTTATTTTATTTTTAGGTTTAGGTTAAGGTTTTAGTTTAGCTTTTTATTTGATTTGATTTTATTATTTTAGTTAGGTTTAGATTTTATTTATTTATTTTATTTTTAGGTTTTATTTAGTTTAGGTTTAGGTTTTTAAGTTTTTAGGGTTTATGGTTTAAGGTTTAGGGTTTATGGTTTTAGGTTTTAGGGTTTGGGGTTTAGGCTTAGGGTTTAGGGTTAGATTATGGTTCAGGGTGAGTTTAAGATTTAGGTTTTAGAGTTTAGGCATTAGGCTTTTGAGTTTAGGGTTTAGTGGTTTAGTTTAGGTTTAGGGTTTAGACTTTAAGGTTTTAGATTTAGGGTTTATAGTTTGGGTTTTAGGTTTAGGGTTTAAGTTTAGGTTTAGGTTTAGGGTTTAAATTAGGTTAGATTTTAGTTAAGGTTTTGGGTTTAGTTAAGTTTAAGTTTAGAGTTTAGTATTTAACTTTAGGTTTAAGGTTTAGGGTTTAAAGTTTAATAGTTAGTTCAAGGTTATAGTTTAATTTTAGGTTTAATTTAGGGTTTTGGGATAATGTAGGGTTTAAGGTTTAGGCTTTTAGGGTTTAGGGTTTTGGGTTTTGGGTTTAGGGTTTGGGTTATGGTTAAGGGTTAAGCATTTAGGGTTTAGTGTTTAGTGTTTAGGGTTTAGGGTTTAGGTTTTGGGTTTAGATTTTTTAGTTTTAGGTTTAGGTTTTGTTTAGGTTTTAGGGTTTAGTTTTTGTTTAGTTTAGGTTTAGAGTTTTAGTTTAGAGTTTTATTTATTTATTTTAAAAGAGAACAACTTCAAATTCAACATTTTGCCTTTTTGATTTCATCAACCAAGTAACACACTAAGTTTTCTAAGACATAAGTGACAACATAGATTAAAAATGAGCTCAAATAGAGCAAATAAAAATCCCAAGATAGCTAGAATCATCTCTAGTATAAAGTCATAGTTCCATAAGCAGCAGATCAGATCGATCATTCTTCAGTTTCTCTAGTTCCCATCAGAACCACCCCAACCTCTTGAGTAGCTTTATCCACCATCAAATCCTTGATTTCTCGCTCCCCCACCACCATGGCAATAACCTCCATCGCTCCTCCCTTTTTCGTAACTACCACTACTCTGACAACCACCTTCATATCCACCAACACCTCAAAATCCCCAGCCACCACTATGATAACTACCTCCTCCACCTTCGCCTCCACCTCCAGATCTCGACTGAGGCTGTTTGACAGTGATGTACCTGCCATCAAGGTTCTGCCCATTCTTAAGGTATAGGTTTAAGTTTAAGTTTATTAAGTTTTAGGGTTTAGTTTAATTTTTTTAATTTATTTAGTTACTTTAGGTTTGGGTTTAGGGTTTAGGGTTAAGCTTTAGATTTTAGGGTTTATGCATTTAGGATTTAGGGTTTAGGGTGTGGGTCTAGGATTTAGGGTTTTTTAGGGTGTAGGGTTTAAGGTTTATAGTTTAGGGTTGTAGGTTTAGGGTTGTTGATTTAGGATAGTAGGTTTAGGGTTTATGGTTTAGAGTTTAGTGTTTGGGATTTAGGATTTATGATTTACATTTTTTTAGGGTTTAGGGTTTAGGGTTTAGGATTTAGGTTATAGGTTATAGGTTTAGGGTTTAGGGTTTAGGGTTTAGGATTTAAGGTTTAAGGTCTTTTTTTTTTAAAATTAAAGCGTAGGTTTAGTTTATTTTGTATTTTTTAGTTTATTAATTTTTTTTTTACTTTTTTTAATTTTTAATTAGGTTTTTTTTATATTTTTACTTAGTTTAATTTATTTATTTTAGGATTATTTATTTTAGTTTAAGTTTTCTATTTTAGTTTATTTTGTAGGTTTAGGTTTAGGTTTATTTATTTAGTTGAGTTTTATTTTTATTTAATTTTTTAGGTCTAGGTTTTATTTTTTATTTTTAGGCTTAGGTTTAGGTTTATTTCTAGTTTATTTTAATCTATTTAGTTTAGGTTTAGGTTTAGGTTTTATTTACTTTAGTTTAGTTTATTTTAGTTTAGGTTTAGGTTTATTTTACTTTATTTATTTTATTTTTATTTTAGGTTTAGGTTTTTTTTTTTAGTTTAGGGTTTAGGTTTTATTTTCTATTTATTTTTAAGATTTATTTTTAGGTTTATTTTTTAGGTTTAGGTTTTTATTTAGTTTTTATTTTATTTTATTTTAGGTTTATTTTATTTTTAGTTTGCATTTAGTTTTAATTTTATTTAGGTTGTTTATTCTTAGTTTTATTTTATTTTTAGGTTTAGTTTAGTTTTTTATTTTGTTTTATTTTAGTTTATTTTATTTTTTAGTTTTTGGTTTAGGTTTTTAGTTTATTTTTTTATTTAGGTTTATGTTTTTTTATTTATTTTATTTATTAGGTTTTATTAAGTTTAGTTTTTGGTTTTTAGGTTTTTAGGGTTCAGGGTTTAGGGTTTAGGGATTAGGGTTTTAGGGTTTAGGGTTTTAGGGTTTAGGGTTTAGGGTTAGGGTTTAGGGTTTGATGTTTATGGTTTAGTGTTTAGGTTATATTGTTTAGGATTTTAGGGTTTAGGGTTTAGTGTTTAGGGTTTAGGGTTTAGGGTTAGATTAAGGTTTATGGGTTAGATTAAGGTTTAAGGTTTACGGTTTAGGGTGTAGGGTTTAGTGTTTCAGGGTTTAAGCTTTTAGGGTTTAGGGTTTAAGGTTTAAGGTTTAGGGTTTAGGGTTGTAGGGTTTGGTGTTTAGGGTTTAGGGTTTAGGTTTTAGGGTTTAGGATTTAGGGTTTAAGGTTTTTTAAATTAAGTAAATCGGTAAGTTTAGGTTTATTTTGTATATCTAGTTTTTTTTTAGTTTGTTTTGTATATCTAGTTTTAGGATTTAGGGTTTATTTTTTTTAAGTTTAGTTTATTTATTTTATGTTTATTTATTTTAGTTTTGGTTTTTTTATTTCAATTATTTTTTAGGTTTAGGTTTATTTTTTAGTTGAATTTTATTTTCATTTTATTTTTCAGGTTTAAGTTTTATTTTTTAGTTTTAGATTTTAATTTTATGCGTATTTTCAAGTTTTATTTTTTAGTTTATGTTTAGGTTTATTTTTAGTTTTTTTATTTGAATTAGTTTAGGTTTGGGTTTAGGTTTAGGTTTAAGTTTAGGTATAGTTTATTTTAGGTTTAGGCTAAGGTTTAATTTATTTTAATTTAGTTTATTTTAGTTTAAGTTTAGGTTTATTTTAATTTGTTTATTTTATTTTTATTTTAGGTTTAAGTTTTTTTTTTACTTTAGGGTTTAGGTTTTATTTTTTTTACTTATTTTTAAGTTTTTTTTTTAGGTTTAGGTTTTTATTTACTTTTTATTATATTTTATTTTAGGTTTATTTTATTTTCATTTTGATTAATTTTAATTTTATTTAAGTTTTTTATTCTTAAGTTTATTTTATTATTTTGTTTAGTTTAGATTTTTATTTATTATTTTATTTTTAGGTTTAAGTTTAGGTTTAGGTTTTATTTTATTTTTTATTTTATTTAGGTTTAGGCTTTTTTATTTATTTTATTTTTAGGTTTTATTATGTTTAACTTTTAGTTTTTTTATTTTTAGAGTTTAGGGTTTAGGGTTTAATGTTTTATGATTTTGGGTTTTGAGGTTTAGGGTTTAGGGTTAGGGTTTAGGATTTAGAGATTATGATTTAGGGTTTAGGGTTACCTTAGCGTTTAAGGTTAGATTAGGATTTGGGGTTTAAGGTTTTTAGGGTTTAGGAATTAGGGTTTAGGGTTAGCTTACGGTTAAGGTTTCAGGTTTTAGGGTTTAAGGTTTAGGGTTAGATTCAGGGTTTAGGGTTTAGGGTTTAAGGTTGCTGTTGTAGGCTTTAGAGTTTAGGGTTAGTTTTAGGGTTTAAGGTTTAGGGTTTAGGGATTAGGATTTAGTGTTTAGGGTTTAGAGTATAAGGTTTAATGTTTTTTTTTTAAATTAAGTAAACCGGTAGGTTTAAGTTTATTTTGTTTATTTTATTTTTTATTTAGGTTTAATTTTTATTTTTAATTAGTTTAGTTTATTTATTTATGTTTATTTATTTTAGTTTAGGTTTTTTATTTTTGTTTATTTTTTTAAGTTTATGTTTAAGTTTATGTTTATTTTTTAGTTTAGTTTTATTTTTATTTTATTTTTTAGGTTTAAGTTTTATTTTTTAATTTTAGGTTTAGGTTTATGTTTTTATTTTATTTTTTTAGGTTTAGGTTTTAAGTTTTTATTTTAGGTTTATTTTTAGGTTTTTTTTTTAATTTTTTTGGATTAGGTTTATTTTAAGTTTATTTTATTTTATTTAGATTAGGGTTTAAGTTTAGTTTATTTTAGGTTTAAGATTAGGTTTTATTTATTTTAGTTTAGGTTTAAGTTTATTTTGCTTTATATAATTTTTTTTATTTTAGTTATAGGTTTTTTTTATAGTTTAGGGTTTAAGTTTTATTTTAATTTATTTCTCGATTTATTTTTTAGGTTTAGGTTTATATTTAGTTTATATTTTATTTTATTTTTATTTTACATTTACATTTTTTTAGGTTTATTTTATTTATTAGTTTAGCTTAGGTTTTTATTTATTTTATTTTATTTTAGTTTTTATTTTTTATTTTGTTTTATTTTTAGGTTGAGGTTTAGATTTAGGTTTGTTTAGGTTTTTAGGTTTTTAGGGTTATAGGTTTAGGGTTCATGTTTTAGTTTAGGGTTCAGGGTTTTTGGTTTTTTTTTTTAACAGAGAACAAATTCAGATTCAATATTTCTTCTTTTTGATTTCATCCACCAAGTAACACACTAAGTTTTTTAAAACACAAGTGATGACAGATAAAAAATGATCACACATAGAGCAAATCAAAACCCTAGATAACTAGAATCATCTCTATAATAAAGACACAGTTCCATAAGCAGCATATCAGAAGGACAGTTCTTCAGTTTCTCTAGTTCCCATCATAACCACCCTGGCTTCTCGAGTAGCGGGATCCAGCATCATATCCCTGATCTTACCCTCCGCCACCACCACGGTTTTAACCTCCATCACTCCTCCGGCCTCCATGACAACCACTGCTCCGACCACCACCTCCATATCCACCAGCACCTCCAGATCGCCCACTACCACTACGATAACCACCGCCTCCGGCTTCGCCACCACCACCAAATCTAGATTGAGCCAAGTTGACGGTAATCTTCCTGCCATCAAGGTTCTGACCATTCTTAGGGTTTAGGTTTAGGTTTAGGTTTATTAGGTTTTAAGATTTAGTTTTTTTTTAATTTATTTGGTTA
This sequence comes from Cymbidium sinense, assembly GCA_021442155.1. Classification (NCBI taxonomy): domain Eukaryota; kingdom Viridiplantae; phylum Streptophyta; class Magnoliopsida; order Asparagales; family Orchidaceae; genus Cymbidium; species Cymbidium sinense. The sequence continues at coordinate 35,264,477 of CM038216.1, read as the reverse complement.
CTTTAGGTTTAGGTTTAAGATTTAGGCTTTTGGGTTCAGGGTTAGGGTTTAAGCTTTAGGGTTTAGGGTTTAGGGTGTAGAGTTGAGGGTTTTAGAGTTTATGTTTTTAGGGTTTTGGGTTTAGGGCTTAGGGCTTTTTAGGGTTTAGGGTTTAGGGTTTAGGGTTGTAGCTTAAGGGTTTATGGTTTAGGGTTTAGTGTTTAGGGTTTAGGATTTAGAGTTTAAGGTTTATTTATAAAATTAAGTAAACCTGAAGGTTTAGGTTTCTTTGGTATATTTTGTTTATTTCTTATTTGTTTTAATTTACTTTATTTATTTAGTATTATTTAATTTATATTTATTTAGTTTAGTTTATTTATTTTAGTTTAGGTTTCTTATTTTAGTTTAGGTTTATTTTTTAGTTGAATTTTATTTTTTATTTTATTTTTGGGTTTAGGTTTTATTTTTTTATTTTTTTGTTAAGGTTTAGGTTTTAATTTTATTTTTTTAGGTTTAGGTTTTACTTTTTATTTTAGGTTTATTTTTAGGTTGCATTTTTTAATTTAGGTTTAAGTTTATTTTTAGTTTATTTTACTTTATTTAGTTTAGGTTTAAGTTTATTTTATTTTGTTTATTTTATTTTTATTTTAGGTTTAGGTTTTTTTTAGTTTAGGGTTTAGGTTTTAGCTTTTATTTTTTTTTAGGTTTATTTTTTAGGTTTAGGTTTTTATTTAGTTTTATTTTATTTTATTTTATATTTATTTATTTTTATTTTATGCTTAGTATTTATTTATTTAGGTTTTTTATTCTTAGGTTTATTTTATTTTTTTAGTTTAGTTTAGGTTTTTATTTATTTTATTTTATTTTATTTTGAAGTTTAGCTTTAAGTTTTAGTTTAAGATATTATTTTTTATTTATTTTAGTTTAGTTTTTTATTTTATCTTATCTTTTATGTTATTTAGTTTAAGCCTTTTTAGGTTTTGTGGTTTAGCCAGTTTAGGTTTGGGTTTGTGGGCTCAGTGGCCTAGGGTCAGGGTTGGATTTAGGCTCAGGGTTTGGTGGGCTCAGGGTGGGTCTGGGGTTCGTGGCCTAGAGCCTTGGGTCAGGTCTTTAAGGCCAAAGCTCAGTTTAGCTCAGTTTAAGTTTCTTGTGGCCTGTAGCCTCAGTTTAGTCAGGGGTTTAGAAAAGATCTCCTTAGGATCAGTTCAGGGTTCAGCTTAGTCAGGTGAGTTTAGGCTCAGCCTCTGATCAGGAGTTTGGGCTGGTTTGTTTCAGTTTAGGATCTTTAGTATAGGGTCACTTTAGCATCAGGTGTGGCTCAGGATCAGTGCTAGTCATGGTCGATTTAAAGTCTTTAAAAAATTAGTAAACCGGTTTAGGTTTATTTTATTGTGTTTATTTTATTTTTATTTAGGTTTATTTTATTTATTTAGTTTAGTATTTGTTTTTATGTATTTATTTTAGTTTAAGTTTTATTTTAGTTTATTTTTTAGTTTGTGTAGGTTTATGTTTATTTTTTTAGTTTTATTTTTTTATTTTATTTTTTTTAGGTTTTATGTTTTATTTTTTATTTTAAGTTTAGGTTTAGGTTTTCATTTTATTATTTTAGGATTAGGTTTTATGTTTTTTATGTTTATTTTTTTTGGTTTTATTTTTTTATTTATGTTTAGGTTTATTTTAGTTTATTTTATTTTATTTATTTTTAGATTTAGGTTTAGTTTATTTTTAGTTTAGGTTTTATTTATTTTAGTTTATTTTATTTTAGTTTAGGTTTTGGTTTATCTTATTTTGTTTATTTTATTTTTATTTTAGGTTTAGGTTTTTTAAAGTTTAGGGTTTAGGTTTTATTTATTTATTTATTTTTATGTTTATTTTTAGGTTTATTTTTTTTAGGTTTTTTTATTTTTACATTCGATGAAGACTTACTCCTAGGGATGACCAAGCACAACTGCCTCTTCAAATTATAATGGATGTTGGCAGATATAAGCTATCCAGAGTTTTGGTTGACCCATGTGTATCTATCAACATTATTTGTCTTAGAACCCTTGCCTACTTGAGGATCAACATCTCCAAACTCTAAAAAGAAAGGATGATGATGATGTTGAGATGAATGAAGGCCAGGGCCTTGTGGTGTTTATTTTGAATGTATGAAGGGGAGGGGGACACCAATGTAGTTCGTAGGGGGGGTACTTTTAGTGATGATATATGATGTACTATCTCGAAAGATAGAGGCATCACCCTATAATGGACCTAATCACATAATAACGACTCCTAAGGCATGATGGGTCTTCGAATGTACCTAAGATTTTTCCCCTACTTTACATGGATGAAGAAAGTATGGTTTATATTAAACCAGGTTCTTAAGTTTCCTATGGAGGTAAGCCTCCATAGTTAATTTCATCGTAGGAAATGAAACTTTCTAAGAATACTCTCGATTAAAGTAGACAATTATCATCTCCAAATATTTCAAGGTTAGATTATCAAAGGATTTGTTATATTTAGTAAATCAATTGGGAAAGTTCTTGGAGAAGACTTATTTTTGGAATCCAAATGAAATAAGTAGGAAATGCTAATGATACTAGGAAGCCTAGTGATCATTCCTATATATCCTATGGTTGGGCTTTATAATTTTGAAGTTGAGGAGATTTATATGTTTTGAGTTAAAATTTAATTAGATTACTAGTTCTTATAATCCACTAACATAAGGTTGTGAGAATGCCTAAGAGGTGAGGATTTATGTTCGTAGCCCGAACATAATAGCTACCTCGGATCCTAAATCTTGGGAGCTTCAGTACGAGCTAAAGCACGATCTAAATCTAAGCTACATGTGGACATAAGGGCTTACCTCCACAAGAGAAAATAAATTGTCTAACTTTTGGTCTTATAACCACCTAGAGTGGGCGCCAGCTAACTCCTCCTATTATTTTAAAACTATGTAGTCCGGTCTTATGAATTGCAAGATAGCTAGGGTAGTTATTTAATTAGAAAAAGACTAAAGTCCTAAACACACTCCCTATAAGACTAGAGCATGAGCTATAGATGCAAAATCTTTTCAAATTTTATTTCATTTTAAACACATTATTTTGATAGAGGATTTAGGATTTCTTATGCTTAAATGCATGATGAAATAAGTTATGGGTCAAATCAACTAGAAGAAGGTGTTCTCCGTCACAAGGGATGCCCTAACAGGTCAAGCATTCCTTTTCATGCAAGGATGGAGATCCTTCATATTCAAAAGAGAAATAATATGCATGCATGATGTGAAACATACAACCGTATAACTAAGGTGACACTAAATTTTTTAATTATCTTATTTATGCAGTATTCTTTATGATGAGATTATGAGTTGTTTAAAATTTAGTTATGAGTGATTAGTATCCTAAGAGCCTGCAAGCCACACACTAAAGCATCAATCATTTAAGAAATAATGAAATATATGTCATCCTAATGCACAATGTAAACATAACATCAAACAATTATATAAACTATCATAAAAGAATAAAAGGTCAGTGCAGTCGGGTACCACCATACAACCCGAAGTAAGAAAAGATTCATAGCCAAGCTCTACCCTTATACAAGTTGGAATATGAAAGTATAATTATAATTGTATTAAATGTTATGGGGGTCTTCTTTCTCCATATCTCCATTTTTTATTTGGTTCCTTCTTTGATTTGGATGGTGCTTGCTTCAAAGGCATCATAGGGCACTCCAAGACATAGCCTTCTGGCCACTGCTCGTCCTAATCTCCCATAGCAGTAATCCTAATTCATATTGCAAAAATTACATTTATGTGAAAAAAGTAAATCTAACTAAACTTGCAAAATTTAGGTTAGCTAAATATACATATAATCCTAAGAAGTTCTATTTATAATTTGGACTTAGACCCCTACATAGGGTAACTAAGCCCACTTGTACTAACTTGAATTATGCTTAAGGAATTAAGCAACCTACAAAAATAGCATTCATATTCATTTTTAAGCATCCCTTAAGCATAATCCCCTACAAAAAATATGATTAGGCTAATATTGGCCTATCATCTCATCTACAAAGCATACATCCTAACATTCAATCTAAAATAATACATCATAAAACAAAACATACATCATATCATACACTGTCCTAACTTAGAGATAGAAGAGGTGACTTAATTCTAATGTGTGTATTAAGGTTTGTGTGGTAAGTCTTGTGAGGCATTGGTGTCGTATTTTCTAAGTGAAGAAGGATTCAATTTAACATGAAAGGTTGATTTCACTTAAAGTAGTTTAATTGATTTGAGAATTTTAGTTTTGTTTTCTTTTGTTTCATATGATTACACTTAGCAACTAACTATTTTAAAGAGTGGAAAAGAGGATTGTGCTCTTTCACCCTTACCTTAAGTCACTTTCTAAAGTATGTTAATTTGATTTAGTTCTCTTTAGTGAATGGCTTATTAAATGATTTAATTAATCCTAAGTTTAGGTTCACTTTAAATAATCCTATTCAAAATGAAAGGCATCTTAAGATTAATTTAATTCAATTACTACCACATGACATATATTAAATCATTCATTTCCATCACATGTAACATGCATATGATTTAATCTTAAGTGTATCTATACATGCAACATATTTTAACTTAAATGATGAATGTATGTGTTTGTTTAGAATTTATATTTTATTTGATTGAATTATTTAAACATATTAATTTAAAACTTTATCCAAATCTTATATAAATAGACATAAAAGAATGAAATTAAATAGGCATGTGTGGTTGTTAAACCAGGGAAGTGAGGTAATCAAATGACCTTGTAGCTAGCTAAAGCCTCGTATTCTCAAGATTTCTAGACTATATACCCATTTGCATTCAAACATATGTAAATTTGTATACATGAACATAAGAAGTAAGCTCTAAATCATATTGCTAATTAATTCGACCACTTAGTCAATTATGAATGCATTCAATTTTAATGTAAAATGGGATTTTCATTCACTAATCACATATACATATACATGTACAAAGATATAGAAAAGTACATGTTAAACCAGGGAAGTGTGGTAATAAAATGACCTCCTTGGGGCTAACTAAAGCCTCATATTCCCAGGATGTCTAGACTTATACTTGCTTTTCTTGGACACACATGGATGTATACATAAATGAGGGAAAGAAAACCATGCAATGATTGTATTTTTTTTGATTGAATCATTTATATATATGAATTAAAGCTCTATCCAAATTCTAATGTTGAAATACCTAAAAATGAAATCAAATGGGTAATGCGTTTGTTAAACCAGGGAAGTGAGGTAATCAAATGACCTCCTTGGGGCTAACTAAAGCCTCATATTCCTGGGATGTTCAGACTATAATAATTATTATTCAATCTTATATAAATCAACACATGAATAGAAGAAAGAAAACTCAACATCCATACACTTAAGCTATAAGCACATGCTTTTCTTATGTATTTATAACTATCATCATAACACATATTATAATTCATTTATAAGCTTTTGAAAAATATATTTGTATTTAATAGTGATAATAGCCATGTATATATTAAATTAAATCAATACATGAAAGCTTACATAAAAGAAATCCATTTGATTTCACTTGATTTTGAGAAGATGGATGCATGGATTCAAATGACATGCCAAATTTAACATGATTGGAAAGAGGACAATCAAATCAACCCCAATTCAATTGATTTTCTTAAATATCCATTCAATCTTAAATTAAATTCCAAATCAAATCCAACTGCAAATGATTGAAACCCAAAATCAAAATCAAATTTATAAATCCCTTCTTAATCCATATGAACCACCTTCATATGCTTAGCCAAAACCCCCTTTAAACCAAGTCAAACTTGATTGATTTCTTTAAATATCAATCATTTCTTCATTTATATTCAAAAATATAAATGAAATCTAAATTCAAACCAAATCAAGGCCTTTCTTAAGCCATATGGGCTTACCTCTATAAGCTTAATCAAATCTCAGCCCCAATGAACCCAAACTCAATTGATTTCTTTATAAATCAATCATTCCTTCATTTATATTCACAAATATAAATGAAACCCACCCTCTAATGACCAAAAATAAATTAAACTAAATCAATTTGCTACTTAAGCCCTTTTGAACTTAATCCTTATGCTTGGTCAAATTTGCTTCCAAATCACACCAAACTCAAGTGATTTTCTCAAGAATCATTTATATCTTCATTATATTCACAAATATAAATAAAATAGAAATCCAAATAGCAAAAATCAAACCCAAATCAAATAAAATTTCTAATTTTACTCTTTTTCTTGAACTTGGCTGAATGATACCCAAATCAATTCAAAATCCATAGTTTTCTTCATGATTCAATCATTCCTTCAATCATTGTTCCAAATATAAACACAAACTACAATTATTAAACTAAATCTAAGTCAATTCAAATCAAGACCATGTTGACCACTTTTGACTTGAAATAATCATATGAATCAAAATCCATTTGATTCCAAACCAATTGCAATTGGATTTATATTTCAATCCTAAGCTCATATGTTAGTTCAACTAAACTTGAATCAATCCAAAACCAAACTAATTGACCCATTTAGGTCCACCTAACCTAAAGTGACCTAAGGACCCCTTTTGAGCCAAGTTCTAATTCAACCCAAATTGGATCTAAGCCCATCCAAACATCATATTGATCAGATTGATTGATCTTTGAAATGAAACATCCAGCTAAAACCTACCATATACCAAATTAATTGAAACTATTGATTCTAACCAATGCCTAATCAATGATTAAACATGATCGAACCTTCAATTGATCCAAACCAAGTCCAATTGGTCATTTGACCTAAATTGACCCAAATTGTCCTAAAAATCTAAAATGGGTCAAATCATGATTTTGATCCAGATTGATTACAACCAAGGGCTCAAGTTCATTCCAAATCACTAATTGAACTTGACCAAAGCAATGATTGAGTACAATTTGACCAATTGGTCAACTTGACTCAACCTAGCCAAAATTGACCTAAAAGGTCAAACCAAACCAAAGCCTACAATCATTTTCAATTAGCCAATTGAATATGAACCAACACCTAACCCAACCCAATTTGGTCAAATTGCTCTAATTGGTCAATAACACATTTGACCTATTTGAATCCAAATGATCCAAAATCAAACCTAAGCCAAAGTAATCAAAACCACTTGAACTAAAATTCTTAAAATCATCATTTAAACCTAACCCAAGTCTTGGTTTGAAAAAAACTGACCAATTGGTCAACCCAACCCAACCTAACCCAAATGAACTCATTTTGACCAAATGAAGTCAAATCACTCAAAACCAACCCATGGGATCCTAGGAGTTGCCTAAACCAGACCCAGTTCACACCCAAATCAGCCCAAATCCAAACCAAAGCCCACCTTCCCCTCTCATTGGAGCCATCCAATTGCCAAATAAGGTATTTCTAAACCCCCTAGCCCAATGTAAGCCAGTTTACCAATTGCCATAGACTAAGGGAAACAAACCAAGCCACTTCAGTCATAATTGAACCCTATGTGCAAAAGGAAGAACCAAGCCTACCCAATCTCCCCATATCTTGCCTTAAGCTCCCTGCCATATCTTCCTCCACTCCTGGTGAGCCACGTGGAGTAGACTATGACCCCTCTGATGCCTCAATGGTGGTGAATCAGCATAATTTTAGGGACGGATCCCGTCCATCCATCACACAACATTTTGGGGTATACTCCTTAATTCGAGTGGTAATTCTTACAATTCACACTGTTAGAGTTCCCTAAGCATTTTTGAAACTCAACAAAGCCTACCCGAAGACTCTCTGAGATCCCATAAATGGAATTCTCCATTCTCGTGTGCAACTGAAATAGGGCATCTTTCCTTGGATTCAAACTCCTCCTCCACTCAACCAAACCTCAAAAAAACTTACCCACACCATCACAACACCTAGTCAAGCAATGCCAAACCATTTCCCATGCTTCCAAACCATCAGAAGCCATACTTCAATCAAGATCGAATGCCAAAAGGGAGGAGCTTGGTCCATAAAGTAAACCACCTCAAATCAAAGCTCGTGTGGCTCAACCGAGATTCTTTTCTACCAAATGAAGCTACCTCAATCATTCGAATCATCGGTCATAAGCGCCGGTGAGGTAATTTCTCAAAACTAATCCTTGAATGAAAATTTGTTGCTCCTTTTCAAAGAAAACTTGCATTTGAGCCCGTCCTAGTCGTTTGATCCTTGTGGATCCTTCACGCGAATGTGTGGGTTGAGTTTGGAGTTGATCCTAGCTCAAGTGAGCTCGGATTGAGCGACTCATAGCAGATAGGCTCTGTCATTCATCGCTCGTAGAAAGATGGATTTTGGGCCCTCCATTTTACATGATTGGAACAAATGGCCATGTTCAAATTGAGTAGAATCCCCCTCTATTTCCTATTTAACCATGGTATCTGATCGTGATCGTCGATCTTAGGTTTATGTTTATTTTATTTTTTTATTATATTTTTATTTTAGTTTTAGTTTTTTTTTTAGTTTAGGGTTTAAGTTATATTTTTTATTTATTTGTAAGTTTTATTTTTAAGTTTATTTTTTGGGTTTAGGTTTTATTTTGTCTTTATTTTATTTTATTTTTGGTTTTTTTATGTTTTTCTTTTATTTTATTTAGGTTTTTTATTCTAAGATTTATTTTTATTTTTCATTTAGTTTAGGTTTTTATTTATTTTATTTTATTTTATTTTTAGGTTTATGTTTAGGTTTAGCTTTTGGTTTTAGTTTTTATCTTTATTTTATTTTAAATATTGTATTTTTAAGTTTTATTTAGTTTAGGTTTAGGTTTTAAGGGGTTTAGGATTTAGGGGTTTGGGTTTAGGATTTAGTGTAGGTTTAGGTTTAGGTTTAGGGTTTAGGGAGGGTTTAGGTTTAGCATTTCAATGTTTAGGTAGGGAGGGTTTGGTTAGGTTTTTAATTTTTTAATTTTTTAAATTAAGTAAACTAGTATGTTTAGTTTATTTAGTTTATTTTTAGTTATTTTATTTAATTTATTTTATATTTTTATTTAGATTTATTTTTATTTTAGTTATTTATTTATTTATTTTATTTTAGTTTAGATTTTATTTTAGTGAATTTAGGTTTAGGTTTATTTTTTTAGTTTAGTTTTATTTTATTTTAATTTAGGATTAGGTTTAATTATTTATTTTAATGTTTAAGTTTAGGTTTTTATTTTATTTTTTAGGTTTAGGATTTTAGTGTTTTATTTTAGGTTTAGTTTTAGGTTTTTTTTTTAGTTTAGGTTTAGGTTTATTCTTAGTTTATTTTATTTTATTTAGGATTTAGGTTTAGTTTATGTTAGGTTTAGGTTTAGGTTTTATTTATTTTAGTTTATTTTTTGTTTAGGTTTATGTTTATATTATTTTATTTTAGGTTTTGGTTTTTTTTTAGTTTAGGTTTAGTTTTTTAAAATTTATTTTATGTTTTATTTTATGGTTTATTTTTTTGGTTTAGGTAATTTTTTATTTTTATTTTGTTTTCTTTTAGTTTATTTTATTTTATTTTAGGTTTAGTTTTATTTTATTTAAGTTTTTTTAATTTTTAGTTTAATTTTTTATTTATTTTATTTTAGTTTAGTTTTATTTTATATTTTATTTATTTTATTTTAGGTTTAGGTTTAGGTTTAGTTTTGGTTTTATTTTATTTTATTTTATTTTATTTTCAGTTTTTTTATTTATTTTATTTTAGGTTTTATTTAGTTTTTTAGGTTTTAATTTTAAGGTTTGGTGGGGTTAAGATAGGTTTAGGGTTTTATTTTATTTTATTTTTTTTAGGGATTTAGGTGGGGTTTAAGGTTTAGGTTTAGGTTTAGGGTTAGGGTTTAAGATTTGGGTTTTGGGTTTAGGGTTTAGGTTTGGGTTTTTGAGTTTTAGTTTTTTAGGGTTTTTTTTTTTTTTAATAGAGAATAAATTGAATCAACATTCATTTCTTTTGATTTCATCAACCAAGTAACACACCAAGGTTTTTAAGATATAAGCAACAACATAGATAAAAAAATGAGCTCACATAGAGCAAATCCAAAATCCTAGATAACTAGAACTATCTGTAGTGTAAAGACACAATTCCATAAGTAGCAAATTGGATTAATCGTTCTTCAGTTTCTCCAGTTCAGATCAAAATCACCCCGTCCTCTTGAGTAGCGTGATCCACCTTCATATCCTCGATCTCTCCCTCCACTACCACCATGGTTGTAACCTCCGTCTCTCCTCCCACCTCCATAACCACCACTGCTCTAACCATCACCTCCATATCAACCAGCACCTCTAGATCCCCCGCCACCATTGCGATAACCGCCTCCTTCGCCTTAGCCTTCACCACAAGATCTAGATTGAGTCTGGTTGATGGTGATGTTCCTGCTATCAAGATTCTACCCATTCTTAGGGTTTAGATTTTTTTAAGTAAATTTAGGGGAATTTTATTGCCACAAAGAAAAAGTACAAAGTCCTTAGAGGGGGTAAATCTCTAAATTAATGCTGAAAGAGCCATAATAAGTCCTAAAGAGATAAACCCCCTAACTATTACAATAATATAAGGAAAAAAAAAAGCAAAAGCAAAATGAAATCTGCAACAACAATAGATCCATGTGCGCAACAACAACATCCACTAGGTCCTTTTGATACTAGTAAGATCCACCTGCAAGATTTTCCCAGCCTAGAAAAGGAATCTACAATATACTAATGATAGGATGAGTACAATTAAGCAAGCATAAAGAGTTTGAGCAAAAATAGGAGCAAAATAAAGAAAAGGCTCAGGCTCAGTTACAATCATCTCAAGGAGCAACATTATATGTAAGCATCTAAACTTCTGAAGAAGGGTTACAATTACATATAGTGCTACTATCCAAAAGAAGATAGAGAAGGACACATCAAGGCCATCATTGCCAGCATATCTGTTGTAGCCCATCATCCCATGTCCATCATCTATCAAGGTTGTAAACTCCTGCAAGTAGCAGACATAATAGCCAACCACAAAGCCACCAAAATAAATAAGCCTAATAAGGCAAAAAATCAACCAACCATCAGGGATAGCAGCAGAACAATAGGAACACCACCAAAGCCACCACCAAAGAGGAATAAAAACATCAAAGGGAGCAAGCATCATGACCTTAACAACACAAAAAAGAAACCAAAACCAAAAAGAAAAAAAATACAAAAGCTCATGTCCTCCACAAGCAAATAGAAAAGCCAGCAAGGTTGTCACCCAAACCTAAAAAAGGGAAGCAACAACAGCCTGGAGAAGAGAACCATAGCATGCCAGCATGTCACCAATAGAGCAGAAAGAAAGGCCAAAATAGCCACCCATCCATCCAACCCATCCAACCAAAATAGCCAACCAACCCAGCCAGCCAACATAGCCTCCTAGCCAACCACCATAGTAGTAGAAAATCCAAATCAATGAAAAGACAAATAGAATCCATCATGCCAAAGCCACCAAAGATAACTAAGAAAAGTGTAGATGCAAATAGCAGCATCCACCAAACCTAACCAAAGCAGCATAAATTCTGTTCCAGGTGAGGTGAATAGCTAGCCAAAAATAAAATAAATCATAGACTAGTAAGATAGATTAAAAGCCATCCATTAGGAGTCACAGCAATACAACAAGAACACCACCAAAACAACAAAAGTTGAGAAATATCAATGAGTGCAAACATCATAACCATAGCCAAGTTAGGCACCAATACACCAAACCAAGTCACCGGATCCCAAAGAAAAGAACATCCACTAAAGGCATTACCAACCCAAAATAACAACAAAACAAAAGCATCTGAGAGAGGAAGACTACAAGAAGAGGACGAAGCCACAACCAAAAGAAACAAACCCAAACCAGCAAAATTGACCACCTAAATCTAATCTGTAAAAAAGAAGAAATAATAGTCAACAAATAACTTCCACCTTCCCAAATCTAATCCAAATTTAGACCACCAACATCCCCTCTAATCTGCCACAACATAAGCGGATAACCAGCCAACCAAAACCACCAACCAAAAATAATGCCCTAGCCACCACAATAGTAGAAAATCTAACTTAGTTAAAGAAAACAGATATGGCAAACCCCATATAGAAAACAATAGCAAAGCCACCACCAAATGAAGGTCACCAAAATAACCAAGCAACAATAATCCAACTAGACAAACATTAGCCTTAAGAAACCACAACAACCCAGGAAAAATAGGAACCACCCAAGACCACCATGACCCAAAAGCAAGAGCTCAAAAACAAAACCCATAATAGGCCCAAGAGTGGAAATAAGAAAATGGCCACAACCTAAAGAGGGTTTAACAAAGGGGAACCAAAAGCAATGGCTCATCAAAAACAAACTGAAAAAACCAAACCAAGAAAATTATAACCTGAGATAAGGTAATCTAGTGTTATCCAGATTGACTAAACCCCTTAAAAGTTTAAGCAAATTTTGATTATCAAATAAAGTAAAATCAAATAAGTTGGCACCTAAAGTACCAAGAAATCAACATAAGGATTACCTTCACGAAGGATATAGGAAATTTTATAACAAACTTGAGAAAGAAGATTTTTAGTATGATTAAGATGATAAAATAAAATAACAATTATTATTCTATTCGAGTTTAGCATGTCAAGAAGCAAGTGCGCATCAACTTCAATCTAGATGTTGAGGAAACCTTTATTCAAAAAAATTTAAATAGCTTTATTGACAACCATAAGCCTAGCATAGATAAGAAAATAGGATTTGAGAGGATAGGCAAAAGCATAGATGACAGTACCTTTAGCATCCCTAAGAATACCACCATAGCCATATTTATTGGAAGTAATAGAACCATCAGTATTCACTTTAATCAATTTTTTTTTGGGTTTGATCCAATGGATAATCCTAGCTCTTTTATAAGAGTCAACATCGTAGAATGATACCCAATTTTTAATAAATTTATAGCCTCTAAAATGAATGTTACTAATAAGATTGGCATTAGAGCATGAATTTTTCTTTGGTTCTAGCCGATCCTTTTGCTCATAGGAATACCATGATATTTAGCATCATTTTGTCCATCGGATGAACCAAATAAGGGTAACTAGAACTTTGATATGACCTTTCATAATTTTTTGGAAACAGACTTCAAGAAGTTGATATATGGAAAGAGAGCCATGAAAGTAGTTGGTATTAAATAAATCATCATATCATAATCATAATTTAGAAGCAATAGCACCATTGACAAAAACATGATTAACATTTTCAATATGAAAGCAACAATAACACTTTGAAGGTAAATAAAACCCTTTATTCCAGAGTAAAGAGTCCACAGAATAAAGTTATTCAAAATCCTCCAAGCTAAAATTGAATAAGAAATGGGAATGATATTGTTCCAAAGTTTAATGAAAACATTAGAGGAATTTTTCTTATCTCTAATAAAATTCCAAACCTCTTTAAGAACAAAATCACCATTATAAGAAAGCTTAAAGACAATTTGGTCAAGTTTGTTAGAGAAAATAGGGATATTTCTAAAGTTATCTAAAAGAGAAATAGGAATATAATTCTCAAGTTTGTTTTTATTCCAAGTGTTATTATGCTAGAAAGAGTTAACTTTGATAGCTGCAGTAGGGTGGGTAAATAGAAGGGAGACAATAGAGCTATTGCCAATCCAATTGTCTTGCCAAATGAAAGAAGAACCCGATTGAATACCCCAAGATATTAAGGTTTCATCAACCCATTTAATGGAGTAAAGCCTTTTCCAACTGAAGAGTCACCAACTTTATAAGCATAGATAAGAGGGTGTTTACCTTGGCAAAATTTTGTCATCATAATATTAGCCCAAAGGCTATCATTCTTTCTAAAATTCCACTAGAGCTTATGAGAGAAGGCAGTAATAGCTTCACAAATTGGTTTGCAATTGAGACCACCTTTACCCACGGGACCACAACATTTATGCTAGGAAGTCCAGTGCATTATTTTAGTAGAATTATTAGATCCCCAAAAAAAATTATTAAGAAAGCAATCAATACTAATAAGAGTCGCATTTGTGGGGATAATAGTTTGAATCAAATAAAGAGGCATTGAATTGAAAGTGCTTTTAAGAATAGTGAGTCTGCCACCAAAGGAAAGTAAATAAAATCACCAAACATAAATTTTATTTAATTTTTTTTGAATTAACTCATCAAAAAGATGGGATTGTTTCAGACCTTTAAAAAAAGGAGCACCCAAGTACTTAAGAGGAAGTGTTGATGTTTAAAGTTAGCGATATGCACGATTTGATTAATTTTATTATTATAGATACTTGAAGAAGTAATAAAATAGCTTTTGTTATCATTGATAGATAGAACACTTTCTCTACCAAATTTATTTGAAAATTTTTTGAGATTCTTGATATGATGAATAGAAGCATTGCAAAAAATAATGAAATCATCTACAAAGCTTAAATGAGAAACAAGAAGACCACCAAGAGCTCTATAATATGTACTAGGATTGTTTAAGAATAGACCATTGATGCTCCTAGATAAGTACTCAAAAATAATAATAAATAATGTAAGAGATAGAGGATCCCCTTATCTTAGGCCATGGGAAGAAGGAAAGAAGCACAAGGCCGCCCCATTAAGAAAAATAGAAAACCAGATATTATTAATACAATATTTAATAAGAACGATAAATTTCTCAAAAAAACCCAAATAAATTCAGATTATAGATAAGGAAATCCCAAGAGATATATTGAAAAGCTTTGGTAATATCTAATTTGAATAAAAATGTTGCAACCTCTAGTCCTAGCATCTAAATCATGAATTAATTGGTGAGCAAGTAGAATATTATTAGAAATAGATCTACCTCTAACAAAACTAGTTTGGTTTAGAGAGATAATCCTATGAAGTAAAGGATTGATCTTGTTGGTTAAATATTTGGAAATTAGCTTATTGAAGAAGGTACAAAGACTAATAGGCCTAAAATCACTCCAATAGTCTGAATTATATTTCTTAGGTATGAGAACAATAGAAGTGCTAGAAAAATATCTAGGAAAAGGATTACCATTAAAAAAATCAACCACAGCCTCAACCAAATCATTTTTAATAATAGACCAGCATTTTTGAAAAAATTGGGTAGTGAAACCCTCCGGACCAACAACAGAATCTATGTTCATGCTATTAAGAACTATAAAAATTTCCTCTTCATTAGGTACAATAGTAAGCAAATCATTGTCATTATAATTTATAATAGAAGGAATCAAATTTAGAAAATAGCTTCATTAGAGCAACTCTTATTAAGCATATTTCTAAAGTAATTAATGGTTGAATCCTTAATATCATTATTCTAATCCATTCTCCATTGTCATCTTTAATTTTTTGAATATTATTTAAAGCTCTCTTTTTATTAACTAAAGCATGGAAATATTTAGTATTTCTATCACCATTCATAATATGTTTGCTAGTAGCTTTTTGGAGCCAATAAGTCTCTTCCAAATTTTGAAAATTAACAAGTTTATCTTTTGCCTCAGTGAAGTCCTTAATCTTAGTAAGATCAGACATAATAGAGACTTCCATATCACAAAGCAATTTTTCCATTTCTTTGATATTAGCAATAAAGTTTTGAAAATAATGCTTGTTCCACCAACCTAGATTTTGTTTAAGTCTTTTAAGCTTAAACCAAAATCTATTCATCCCATACTCGAATTGTCAAGATGTAAGGGAGGTTTCCAATTGTTAGCCACAACTGCAAGGAAATCAATATTCTGAATCCACATGTTTTGAAATCTAAAATGAGAGAAAATTTTTATTCTATTAGAGTTATCTTTAATAGAAACCAAAAAAGGAGCATGATCTGATAAGGTTACTTAAATGATGACAAAAATAATAGGCCATTGAGTAATCCAGGTATTAAAGAATCGTCCAACCTTTGCCAAAGTCTAGAGTTTTGTCAAGTAAAATTTGAACCCTTAAAGCTAATATCAATCAAATTGCAATCAAGGATCATATTAAAAAATTCTTCCATTGAATGAATATTAGGAGAGCAACCACTTTGTTCAGAAGAGAATAAAATAGTGTTGAAATCCCCACCAACAAACCAAGGTTTATTGACAGAGGTAGCAAAATTCCTCAAATTTTTCCAAAGAAAATTTCTACCATATCTATTACAAGATGCATAGATAAAAGAGCCCAAAACACAATAGTCACCATAAGATATTTGAGCATTGACAACTTATTGAAAATCATCAAGAATAGAAACCTCCACAAAATTATTCCAAAAACACAAAATTTTATTACTAACATTAGAGAAACATTTATTGAAACTGATCATTCTAGCAACATGGTTAATTTTGTTTGCATGAATAAGAGGCTCCAAAATAATAAGTAAAGAAATATATGAATATGATAAAGGTTTCTAATATGGCTATGAATAGAGAGGGTACCATCCCTAACATTCAAACAAGAAAATTAAACATAAGGAAATAAAAAAGGGGTTAAGAAAAGGTTAATTAAGAGGAGAGGGAGGTCAGATCTAGTGTTTTGGACAATTTAGGAGGGAAGTTTTTAACATTCTTTATCTTTTAGGATGATAAGTTTGGAAACCATTTTCTTTTCCCATAGAATCATCATCAGAGAAGGATTTATCAACATTAGTCATAGATTTAGGGGAAATCTCTAGTATAGAAGAGAGTTCTCCTTCTTCCAATCCATTAGAATTTATTAAAGGAAAATGAGCATCAGGTATATCAAGCAAGTGAGCTAAAACAAAATTATTAATAAGGCAAGTGTGAACATCAAGCCCTCCTTCTTCAATAACCAGATTATAAGATAAAACCAAATCATTTTTTGAGAATTTAAATCATCCTAAACTAAAGTAAAAGTTAGGTTTTTCAAACTGAATATCATGAGAAACCAAGGCCATATTCACCATTGAATTCAAATGATACATAACATTGATATCCTTATTAATATTTTCAATTAAAGCTTCATTTTGTCAATCAAAATCGGTAAGGATGTAGGGATTGACTAGAGGAAAAAGAATTGTCATCCAAAGTTTAGAGAAATTCCACATTTTTCATAGAAAAATAAGAGGTAAAATAGCCTTATAAGAACATTCAATGAATCCTTTTCTAATTAACTTTTGATATTTAACAATGGTCCACTTAGGGTTAGAAATAATAGTTTTCTTAGAATTTTTTTTAGGTGAGGATGCATAATGAAACATTCAAAATTATCATGCCCATGGATTTTACAATGAGAATAGGGAAATTTTTAAAATCAACTTTCTACAAATAACCATAATTTTTAGATCCCAACCAAATCTCTTTGGGGTGTTTCTTGGTAATATCCAATTCAACAAGGATTCTAGCCATAGAAGGTCAATATTTTGTAGTCGTTGCCTATCAATTTGCAATGACTAACCAAATAAAGCACCCACAGTAAAGAGGAATTGATGATTAATGAAATGAATTTGCATATTGGGGAGAGAAATCCAAACCAAAATGATTGGGGATTCTTCCCTAATATCAAATAGTGGAGTCCATTTTAGCAACCTCATTTGATTGAAAATAAAATAAGAATGATGAGCAAAAACACACGAGTAATCCAAATCATTCATTAACTGAATCAAAATGTGGTAGGGATCAGTTAAACCAATCGTAAAAGCACCCAAAAGTTTTAGATTATGAAGAAAGTATGAATGTTTTCTAGATTTGACATACGATGAGTAAACTTTCCAACTAAAGTGAATTCAAATGGCTTAGCAAGCTTTCTCACAATGTCATTAGAGCACATAATCTGCATGGTTTGAAAAAATAAGTTCGATTTAGTTGAACAACTATCCTTACAATGATGATGTCTTTGAATGATTTTAAAGCAGCCGAAGCTAAGGTAGTTGATGCCCTAGTAGGATCCATCAGATCCATCTGTTTCTACCATGAATCATCGGGAAGATGCCAAGCCACAGTGTCACTCCAAGTAAAACATGAAAGTGGCCAACGGTCATCAATTCCAAAAGTAATCCAGTGAGAATCAAGCCAAACAGTCATCAAGCAGTGGCCAAAAAGCCAAAAACAATAGGGAAAAAGGGGAATCACTAGAGCACGAGGTCGAGGGCTCGGGCGATGGGTGGGTATGGCGGTGTGTACAAAGGGCAGGGACGTAGTCAATGCAACCTGATGACTCATGTTTACTAGGAATTTAGGGTTTAGGTTTATTTAAGGTTTATAAACCTAAACCTAAACCTAAAGTAACTAAATAAATAAAAAAACCTAAATCTTAAAACTTAATAAACCTAAACCTAGGGTTAGGGTTTAAGTTTAGTGTTTAGGCCTTTAGGGTTTAAGGTTTTATGGTTTAGGGTTTAGGATTAGGGTATAGGGTTTAAGGTTTAGGTTTTTTTATGGTTTAGGGTTTAATGTTTAAGGCTTAGGGTTTAGGGTTGTAGGTTTAGGGTTTAGGGTTTATTGTTAATTTTTGAGTTTTGGGTATAGGGTTTAATATTTAGGGTTTAGGGATTTTAAAAAAAATTAAGTAAACTGGTAGGTTTAAGTTTATTTATTATTTATTTTAGTTTTTTTATTTTATTTTATTTAGGTTTATTTTTATTTTATTTATTTAGTTTATTTATTTTAGTTTATTTTATTTTAGTTTTTTTTAGTTTAGGTTTAAGTTTAGTTTAGGTTTACTTTTTTAGTTGAGTTTTATTTTATTTATTTTTTAGGTTTATGTTTTTTAGGTTTTTTTTTATCTTTAGGGTTTAGGGTTTAGGTTTAGGTTTAGGGCAGGTTTAGGTTTAGAGTTTAGGTTTAGGGTTTAGGTTTTTTTGGCTTTAGGTTTAGGGTTTTTAGGGTTTAGGGTTTAGCTTTTAGGGTTTATGGTTTTGGGTTTTGGGTTTTGGGTTTAGGGTTAGTTTTAGGGTTTTGGGTTTAAGGTTAAGGTTTTATTATTATTATTATTATTTTTATTTTTATGATTTAAGGTTTAGGTTTAGGTTTAGGTTAGGGTTTTTAGTGTAGGTTTATTTTTAAATTAAGCAAGCTAGTAGGTTTATATTTGTATGTTTGTTGGGTTTATTTTTTATTTATTTTAGTTTATTTTATTTTTATATTTTTATTTAGGTTTTATTTTTTAGGTTTATTTATTTTAGTTTAGGTTTTTTATTTTAGTTTATTTCTTAGGTTTAGGTTTAGGTTTATTTAGTTTTTTAGAGTTTTATTTTTATTTATTTTTTTAGGATTAGGTTTTATTTTATTTTAGGTTTATTTTTATTTTAGGTTTATTTTTTAGGGGTTTTATTTTTTTTATTTATTTTGGGTTTATTTTTAGGTTTAGGTTTTATTTAGTTTTATTTTATTTATTTTAGGTTTATTTTATTTTATTTTTTATTTATTTATTTTATTTAGTTTTTTTATTTTTTAGTTTATTTTTTATTTTTTTTTTTGTTTATTTTTATTTATTTATTTTATTATAGTTTATTTTATTTTTTATTTTATTTATTTTTTATTTTATTTAGGTTTATTTTTATTTTAGGTATTATTTTTTATTTTTTTTTATTTAGGTTAGGTTTTTTTATTTATTTTATTTTTTAGGTTTATTAAGTTTAGGTTTAGGTTTTTTAGGTTTTTAGGGTTTGGGGTTTAGGTTTAGGGTTCAGGGTTTGGGGTTTAGGGTTGTAGGTTTTAGGTTTTAGTGTTTAGGGTTTACGATTTGGAGTTTAGGGTTTTTTGGGTTTTTTTAGGTTTTATGGTTTATGGTTTATGTTTTAGGTTTAGTGTTCAAGCTTTAGTTTAGGGTTTAGAGTTTTTGGTTTTTTTTAATAGAGAACAAATTTAGATTTCATCAACCAACTAACACACCAAGTTTTCTAAGACACAAGCATGACATAGATCAAGAATGAGCATGCATAGAAAATGAAAACCCTAGATAACTAGAACCATCTCTAATAAAGACAGTTCCATAAGTAGCAAATCGGATCGGTTCTTATTTCTCTAGTTCCCATCAGAACCACCCCGACCTCTTGAGTAGGGATCCACCATCATACCCGATCTCTCCTCACCACCATGATTGTAACCTCCATGGTCCACCCTCCTCCATAACCACCACTTGCTGACCACCTCCATATCCACCGCACCTAGATCCCCACCACCATTGTGATAATCGCCTCTACCTTCACCTCCATTGCAGATCTAGGCTGTCGGTTGATGGTGATGATCCTTCCATCAAGGTTCCCCCATTCTTAGGAGTTTAGGTTAAGATTTTAGGGTTTAGGTTTATTTTTTAATTTATTTAGTTACTTTAAGTTTTAGGTTTAGGGTTTGGGGTTTAGGGTTTAGGTTTGGTTAGGTTTAGGGTGGGGTTTAGAGTTTAGGGTTTAAGTTTTTTTAGGTTTAGGTTTAGGTTTAGGTTATTTGGTTTAGGTTTATTTTTTAGTTTAGGTTTAATTTATGGTTTAGTTTAGGGTTAGTTTGGGTTTATAGTTTTGATTTAGGGTTTAGTTTAGTTTAGTTTAGTTTGTTTAGGTTTTTTTAAATTAAGTAATGGTTTAGGATTAATTTACTTTAGTTTAGGTTTATGGTTTTAGATTTATGCTTTTAGTTTGGTTTAAGGTTATGATTTAGAGTTTAGGGTTTAGGTTTAGTTTAGGTTTAAGTTTAGAGTTTAGGGTTTAGAGTTTAGGGTTGTAGGTTTTCTTTTGTAGGTTTATGGTTTAGGGTTTAGGGTTAGTTTTAGGTTTTAGGGTTTTGGTTAGGCTTTTTTAATATTTATTTTAAGGTTTAGGGTTTAGTTTTAGTTTAGGTTTAGGGTTTAGTTTAGGTTTTAGGTTAGTTTTAGTTTTTTTTTTTTTTAATAAAGAACAAATTTATATTCAATATTTCTTCTTTACAATTTCATCAACTAAGTAACAGACCAAGTTTTTTAAGATACAAGCAACGACATAGATAAAAAATGAGCATGCATACAACAAATCAAAAATTGTAACTAGACTCTACTATAAAGGCATAGTTCTATAAAAGAGATTTGGTCATTCTTCTTAGTTTCTCAGTTCCCATCCAACCACCACGGCCTCTCGAGTAGCAGGATCCACCATCATATCCTCGATCACTCCCTCTACCACCACCACGGCTGTAAATCTCTATAGCTCCTCCCTCCTCCATAACCACCACCTACATATCCACCAGCACCTCTAGATCTCCCACCACCTATGATAAACCACCTCACCTTCATCTCCACCACCCAAATTTATCGTGTTTGGGCGTGATGTTCCTGCCATCAAGATTCTACCCATTCTTAGGTTTTAGGTTTAGGTTTAGGTTTATTAGGTTTTATGGTTTAGGTTTATTTTTAAATTTATTTAGTTACTTTAGGTTTAGGTTTTAGTTTATTTAGTTATTCTTTAGGTTTAGGGTTTTGATTTATGGTTTAGGTTTAGGTTTTGATTTATGCTTTCAAGGTTTAGGTTTAGGGTTTTTATGGTGGTTTATGGTTTAGGATTTATGGTTATAGGTTTAGGGTTATAATTTTAAGATTTAGAGTTTTAGGTTTAAGGTTTAGGGTTTAGGGTTTAGGGTTTTAGGGTTTAAGCTTTTAGGGTTTAGGGTTGTAGGTTTGGGGTTTAGGGTATAGAGTTTAGGATTTAGGGTTTATTGTTTAGGTTTCTTTTTTGTAAATTAAAAAATTAAGTTTATTTAGTTTATTTTATTTATTTTAGTTTATTTTATTTTTATTTTTTATTTATTTAGTTTATATTTAGGTTTATTTATTTATTTTAGTTTATTTATTTTAGTTTTTTTTTGGTTTAGGTTTATGTTTATTTTTAGTTTAGTTTATTTTTATTTTTCTTTTTAGGTTTAGGTTTATTTTTTTTTTTTATTTTAGGTTTAGGTTTAGGTTTATTTTATTATTTAGGTTTTTTAGGTTTATTTTAGATTTTTTTTTTTATTTAGGTTTAGGTTTATTTTACTTTATTTTATTTTATTAGTTTATTAGGTTTAGTTTATTTTTTTAGTTTAGGTTTAGGTTTATTTATTTTATTTAGTTTATTTGTTTAGGTTTAGGTTTATGTTTATTTTGTTTATTTTAGGTTTAGGTTTTTTTTTTACTTTGTGGTTTAGGTTTTATTTCATATTTTTGTTTGGTTTAATTTTAGTTTAGGTTTTCATTTTATTTTATTTTATTTATTTAATTTAGGTTTAAGTTTTTTTTTTATTTATTTTAGGTTTTATTTAGTTTAGGTTTAGGTTTTTAGGTTTTTAGTGTTTAAGGTTTAGGGTTTATGGTTTGGGGTTTAGGGTTTAGGGTTTAGGGTTAGTTTTAGGATTTAGGGTTTAGGGTTAAGTTTTTATATTTTATTTTATTTTTTTAGTTTTAAATTTTTTTAATTTAGTAAACTAGTATGCTTAGGTTAATTTAGTTTACTTAGTTTATTTTTATTTATTTTAGTTAATTTTATTTTTTATTTTTATCTAGTTTTATTTTTATTTTTATTTATTTAGATAATTTATTTTAGTTTAGGTTTTATTTTAGATTATTTTTAGGTTTAAGTTTGGTTTATTTTTTAGTTGAGTTTTATTTTTATTTTATTTTGTGGGTTTAGGTTTTATTTTTTATTTTTAGGTTAAGGTTTAGGTTTTATTTTATTTTTTTTTAGGTTTAGGTTTAGGTTTTATTTTAGGTTTATTTTTAGGTTTTATTTATTTTTTAGTTTAGGTTTAGGTTTATTTTAGTTTTTTTATTTTATTTAGTTTAGGTTTAGGTTTAGGTTTAGTTTAGTTTAGGTTTAGGTTTAGGTTTTATTTATTTTAATTTTTTATTTTAGTTTAGGTTTAGGTTTATTTTATTTTTAGGTTTAGGTTTTTTTTAGTTTAGTTTTGTTTTATTTTTTATTTATTTTTTAGTTTATTTTTTAGTTTTAGGCATTTATTTAGTTTTTTATTTTATTTTATTTTAGGTTTATTTTATTTTTATTTTAGTTTACTTTTTATTTAATTTTAGGTTTTAGTTTAGTTTAGGTTTTATTTATTTTATTTTTGTTTAGTTTTATTTTTATTTTATTTTTCTTTTAGTTTATTTAGGTTTAGGTTTTAGTTTATGTTTTAATTTTATTTTATTTTTAATTTGGTTTAGGTTTTTATTTATTTTATTTTAGATTTATTTAGTTTATATTTAGGTTTTAGCTTTTTAGGGTTTAGGGTTTAGGGTTTAGGTTTGGGTTTAGGTTTATTTAGGTTTTAGGTTTAGGGTTTAGGGTTTAGGTTTTATTATTTAGGTTTAGGGTTTATTTTTTTGGGGTTTAGGTTTAGTTTAGGGTTTTTTAGTTTAAGGTTTAGGGCTTTTTTTTAAAAAAAAATTAGATTCAACATTTCTTCTTTTTTATTTAGTCAACCAAGTAACACACAGTTTTCTAAGACACAATGATAGATAAAAATGTGTCCATAGAGCAAATCAAAACCCTAGATAGCTAGAAATCTATTTAAAGACAGTTCCATAGATTATCGGTCATTCTTATTTCTCTTGTTCCCATCAACCACCCCTTCGAGCGGATCCACCATCATACCCCTATCTCCCTCCACAACCACCATGGATTTAACCTCCATCGCTCCTCTTGCCTCGATAACCACCAGCCTACCACCACCTCCATATACACCTCTAGATCCCCAACACCCTGATAACCCTCGCCTTCACCTCCATTAGATCTAGACTAAGCTTGGGTGATGTTCTATTAAGGTTTTTTTCCATTCTTAGGGTTTAGATTTAGGTTTAGGTTTGTTTAGGGTTTAGTTTTATTTTTAATTTATTTAGTTACTTTAGGTTTAGGTTTAGGGTTTGTTTTAGGTTTTGTTTATGGTTTAGGTTTAGGGTTTAGGGGTTTTAGGTTTAGGGTTTTAGGGTTTTATGGTTTTTTTTTAGGTTTAGGGTTTAGGGTTTAATTTAAGTTATGGTTTTAAAAAAATTAAGTAAACCATAGGTTTTTTATTTAGTTTATTTTTATTTATTTTAGATTTATTTTTTATTTATATTTAAGTTTATTTTTTTATTTCTAGTTTATTTAGTTTAGGTTATTTTTTTTTTTAGTGTAGGTTTTTTATTTTAGTTTATTTTTTAGGTTTAGATTTAGGTTTAAGTTTATTTTTTAGTCGAGTTTTATTTTTATTTTATTTCCTAAGTTTGGGTTTTATTTTATTTTTTTTTAGGTTTTGGTTTAATGTTTTATGTTATTTTTTTGGTTTAGGTTTTATGTATTTATTTTAGGTTTATTTATTTTGGTTTATTTTTTTAGTTTATTAGTTTATTTTAGTTTTTTAGTTTAGGTTTATTTAGGTTTAGTTTATTTTAGTTTAGGTTTAGGTTTTATTTATTTTAGTTTAGTTTAGGTTTAGGTTTATTTTATTTGTTTATTTTATTTTTAGTAGGTTTAGCTTTTTTTTTGTTTAGAGTTGAGGTTTTATTTTTTTATTTATTTTTAGGTTTAGGTTTATTTATTTTAGTATAGTTTATTTTTATTTAGGTTTAGGTTTATTTTATTTTAGGTTTAGGACTTTTTTTTAGTTTAGGGTTTAGGTTTTATATCTTATTTATTTTTAAGTTTTATTTTTAGGCTTATTTTTTAGGTTTAGGTTTTTATTTAGTTTTTATTTTATTTTATTTTAGGTTTATTTTGGGTTTATATTTTATTTTATGTTTAGTTTTATTTTATTTAGGTTTTATTATTAGGTTTATTTTATTTTTTAGTTTTTGTTTATGTTTTTTATTTATTTTATTTTAGTATATTATTTTTTTAGGTTTAGGTTTAGGTTTTATTTTTTTATTTTTTTTATTTTTAATTTTATTTATATTTAAGTTTTATTTATTTATTTTATTTTAGTTTGTTATTTTTTAGTTTTGGTTTTAGGGTTTTAGTGTAGGTTTTATTTTAGGTTTTTTTAGGTTTATTTATTTTAGGGTTTAGGGTTTAGGGTTTTGGGTTTATGGTTTAGTGTTTAGGGTTTAGGGTGTAGGGTTTAGGTTTTAGGGTTTTAGGATTTGGGTTTAGGTTTAGGTTTAGGTTTAGGGTTTTAGGTTTTAGTTTAGGTTTAGGTTTTTTTTATTTATTTATTTTAATTTTATTTTTTTTTATTTTTTTTAAATTAGTAACTCATAGGTTTTGGTTTATTAATTTATTTTAGTTTATTTTATTTTTAATTTGATTATATTTACATTTATTTTTATTTAGTTAATTTATTTAATTTAGGTTTATTTATTTTAGTTTAGTCTTTTATTTTGTTTATTTTAGGTTTAGGTTTAGGTTTAGGTTTATCTTAGTTTAGTTTTATTTTACTTTATTTTATTTTTAGTTTAGGTTTAATTTTTATTTTTTGGTTTAGGTTTTAGATTTTTATTTTAGATTTATTTTTTAGGTTTTATTTTTAGAGGTTTAGGTATATTTTTAGTTTATTTTATTTATTTAGTTTAGGTTTATCTCTTATTTTAGGTTTTGGTTTAGGTTTTATTTATTTTAGTTTAGTTTATTTTAGTGTAGGTTTATTTTATTTTTATTTTAGGTTTATTTTTTTAGTTTAGGATTTAGGTTTTATTTTTATTTATTTTAGGTTTATTTTAGGTTTAGTTTATTTAGTTACATTCTGATGAAGACTTACTCCTTTGGACTAAAGCAACTCTTTACATTATAGTGGATGTTGGAAGATGTCAGATTCTAGTTGAATGTATCAATCAACATTATGAGTCTAAGAACCCTTCTAGAGGATCTCTCAAACTCAAAGAAGGATGATGTTGAGAGGATTGAATGAACAAGGTGAGAGGGCCATGTGTTGTTTATTTGATGTAATTGTACACCACAGTGTGGAGGTACTTTTTTGAGGTGATGAGTACAATGGGTTTGATGTACTATCTCAAAGATAGAGGCATCATTGGACCTAATCATGTAATAAGGACTAGGCATGATGGGTCTTATGAGATTTTTCCCTACTTTCATGGATGAATAAAATAGGGTTTATGTTAAACCAGGTTCTTAAGTCCCTTATGGTGGTAAGCCTCTATAGTTAATTACATCTTAGGAAATGAAATTTTTTTAGCTTACTCTCGATTAAAGTAGACAATTATCATCTCCTAATATTTCAAAGTTAGACTATCAAAGGGTTCTTTGTATTTAGGAGAATACTTATTTTTGGAATCCAAAGGAAATAAGTAGGAAGTGCTCACGATACTAGGAAGCATAATGAGCATTCCAATCTATCCTATGGTTGGTCTTTATAATTTTGAAGTTGAGGAGATTTATATGTTTTGAGTTGAAATTTAATTAGATTACTAGGGCTTTATCCACCAACACAAGTTGTGGGAATGCCAGAGTGAGTTATGCTTGTAGCTAAGGAAATAACTATCTGATCCTAAATCTAAGGAGCTTTAGTATGAGCTAAAGCATCTAAATCTAAGTGACAAATGGACATAAGAGTTTACCTCCACAGAGAGAATAAATTGTACTTGGACTTATAACCACCTTGAGTGGATTCCAGGTAACTCCTCCTACAATTTTAAAACCATGTAGTCTGGTCTTATGAATTGCAAGATAGTTAGGGTAGTTATTTAATTAGAAAGAGACTAAAGTCTTAAACACACTCCCTAAGAGACTAGAGCATGAGGGGTATGAGCTTATGACTTAATCTAAAGATGCAAAATCTTTTCAAATTTTATTTCATTTTAGACACATTATTTTGATAGAGGCTTTAGGATTTCTTATGCTTAAATGCATGATGAAATAGGTTATGGGTCAAATCATAGAAGAAGGTGTTGTCCACCACAAGGAAAACCCTCACAAGTCAAGTATTCCATTATCATGCAAAGATGGAGATTTTCTTGTTCAAGAGAGAAAGAATATGCATGCATGATGTGAAACATATATAGCTAAGGGTTGCTAAATCTTCTAATTATCTTATTTATGTCTTAGGCTTTATGATAAGGCTATGAGTTGTTTAAAATTTTGCTATGGGTGATTAGTTGTTGAAAAGTTATTTTATCCTAAAAATAAAAATCCAAGACACATTAAAGCATCAATCATTTAAGAAACTATAAAAAACATGCATCTAATGCATAATGTAAACAAAACATCAAACAATTATATAAACTATCATAAAAGAATAAAAGGCAAGGTCTACCATCGCTGACAGAGAGAAAATATGGGTAGCAGCTCCCTTATACAACTGGAAGAATAATTTTAATTGTATTAAATGCTATGGGGTCTTCTTTCATCATATCTCTATTTTTGATTTGGTTCCTTCTTTGATTTGGATTGCTTACTTCAAAGGCATCACAGGCACCCTAGGATAAAACCTTTTAGCCATCATAATCCCCATAGCACTAATCATAATTCCTATTGTAAAATTACATTTATGTGGGAAAAGTAAATCTAACTACACAAAATAGAGGTTAGCTAAATATACATATAATCCCAACTTGTATTTATAATTTGGACTAGACATGGGTAACTAAGCCCACCAATCTAACTTGGATTATTCTTAAGGATTTAAGCAACTTCAAATAAAGCATTCACATTTATTTTAAGCATCCTTAAGCATATTCTCTTGCAAAAAACATGATTAGGCAAATATTAGCCTATCATCCATCTATGAAGTATACCTAACATCCAATCTAAAATAATACATCATAAAACAAAACATACATCACATCATACACCATCCTAACTTAGAGCTAGAAGTGGTGACTTAATTCTAATGTGTGTATTAAGGCTTGTGTGGTAAGTCTTATTATGCATTAGTGTTGTATTTTCTAAGTGTAGAGAGATTCAATTTAACATAAAAGCTTGATTTCACTTGAAGTAGTTTAATTGAATTGAGAATTTTAATTGGTGTTTTCTTTTTTTTTATTTGATTATACTTAGCAACTAAGTGTTATAAGAGAGGAAAAAAATTGCCCTCCTTCATCCCTACCTTAAGTCACTTTTTTAAAGTATTATAATTTGATTTAGTTCTCTTTTATGACTTATTAAATGATTTAATTAATCCTATGTTTAGGTTCACTTTAAATAATCTTATTCAAAATTAAAGGCATCTTAAGATTAATTTAATTCAATTACAACCACATGACATATATTAAATCATTCCTTTCCATCACATGTAACATGCATATGATTTAATTCTAAGTGTATCTATACACATATTTTAGCACTTAAATGATGAATGTATGTGTATGTTTAGAATTTATATTTTATTTGATTGAATTATGTAAACATATTAATTGAAAACATTACCCAAATTCTTATACAAAAAGGACATAAGAATGAAATTAAATAGCCATGTGGTGTTGTTAAACCAGGGAAGTAAGGTAATCAATTGACAACCTTGGAGCTAGCTAAAGCCTCGTATTCTCGAGATGTCCAAACTATATACCCATTTGCATTCAAACATATGTAAATTCGTATACATGAACATAAGAAGTAAGCTCAATCATATATTAAATTAATTTCAATCATTATGAATGCATGCAATTTTAAAAGTAAAATGGGATTTTCATTCACTAATCACATATTCTATACATGTACAAAGATATAGGCATGTACATGTGTCATTTGTTAAACTAGGGGAGTGGTAATCAAATGACTCCTTGGCTAACTAAAGCCTCATAGGATGTCCAAACTATATACTTGCTTTCTTGACACACACATGTATACATAAATTAGGCAAAAAAACCATGCAAAGATTGTATATTTATTTTGATTGAATCATTTATATATATCAATTAAAGATCTATCCAAATACTAATGTTGAAATACATAAGAATGAAATCAAATGGGTACATGTATTGTTAAACCAGGAAGTGAGATAATCAAATGACCTCCTTGGGGCTAGCTAAAACCTTGTTCCGGATGTGACTATATTCCTACCTTTCAATCTTATATAAATCAACACATGAATAGCAAAAGAGAACTCAACATTCATACCAAGCTATAAGCACATGCATTTCTTATGTATTTATAATTAACATCATAACACATATTATTATTTATTTATAAGCTTTTAAAAAATACATTTTGATTTAATAGTGATAATAGCCATGCATATATTAAATTAAATCAACCCATGCAAGCTTACATAAAGAAATCCATTTTATTTTACATGATTTTAAAAGATGGATGCATGAGTTCAAATGACATACCATATTTAACATGATTGAAATGAGGACAATCAAATATAAGCATGTGATTCATTCAACCAAACTAGTTCTTATGGATAATCAAATCAAATAAGATTATTTAAAGCAAACCAAAGCTTCTTTATTAATTAAGTTTTGGATTTGATTTGATTTAAAGAGGAAAAGAAATCATCACTTAATAAGATTAAATATGTTCAATCAAGTGGATCTAATCATGGTGTATTTTGATCATGGAATGATGATGTGTGATCAAATGTCGCGAGGAGAATGAGTCAACCATTGCTCACTTGATTAAGCTTACTAAGCTTGAATCAACACCAAAGGATCCCACCTTCGAAATTGATAGAGGGATCCAATGGTCAAGATCACAGATGCAAGTTTTCACAAAACTCTCCACATTTTTTGCCTATGGATTAGTTTTGGAAGCATACCTCACTGAGCTCAAGATTGGTAATGATTGAGGAAGCTTCATCTAGTGGAATGAAGCCTATTGAGCAATAATTGGATCAATTCCTTAATGTTCACTCGAAAGGCCATGAACTGATGATTTGGAGCTCCACTTTGATCGAAGTCCCACCTCTAGTGCTTGGGAAGCTTGGGAGATTTTTTGATCTTACTCAATGAGTCCTAGGGAATGTGCGTGCAATGTTAATTTAAGTTTGATGGAGAAATGGGAAAGTTAGGGTAAATGGAAGTGTCTTATTTTGGATGGAAGAATGGCATTTTGATCAATGAGCTTGGGTCTTAGGAATTGTTGTGGCTCATCTTGGGTAGTTAGGGCTCGAGGAATGATTTTTGTGTGTTTGAGTGGAAATGAGGGGTGTATACCTTTGATTAAATGGTGGGATTGGGTTTGGCTTCTAGTGGCATCTAGCCATCTCGAGTCATGGGTGGAAGGGAGGAGGTGAGGGCTACTAAGGATTGGGTTTTCATGTAGCAAGTCCTCCTAAATCCCTAAGGCACAACCTATTTCTATGGCTAACTCTTCTAAGTCTCTAGGGTTAGGTTAAATGTTCACCTAATCACTAAAAGTTTCATAAGACTAAAGAACTCTTAGTGTCTATAAGAGTCCTGGATTTATGATGAGGAAGTTGAGAGCTCACTCCAAAAGTGAGGTCAACAAATAACATATAGGTGGTGTGACTAACAAGGCACATAGTACATTTGATGAATGATCAACAATGTCAAGGATTAAAAACACTAACAAAAATGATCTACTCCTAAACCCGAGATGTAGAAGGAATCAAGATCTTAGTGCAATGAAACTCCACTCATGTCAAGGGCATAAGGGAGGAAGAAGGGGTCTAATCAATTTGTGCTAAGTAGGTCAATTAGGTTTGATTGGGTCTAATCATGGCTTTAGTCAAGTTCAATAATCAATTTAGAATGAACTTGAGCTATTAGTTGAAATCAATCTAGTTTATATTTTGAGTTGACCTAATTTGGTCTTTCAGGTCAATTTGGGTCAACTTGGGTCAAGAGAGCCAATTAGTTTTGGTTTGACTTAATTGAAGGTCAAGTCATATTCAAATATTGATTTTGATTTGGTATGAATCATTGGCTTCAAGGAATTTGGCTTAGGTTACAATTTGGCAAGTTTGGGTTCATATGGGTTAAGGGTTGACTTGGTCTCACACCCAATTTGTAATAATTGATCAACGTGATCAACAATCATGATTGGAGATTTGATGGGCTTGGTTCAATCCAATTTGGGTAGGATTAGAACTTGGCTCAAATAATAGGTCAAATTGGCCACTTTTCAAGTGGAATTGGTGGGTTTAGTTGGCTTGATTTTGGGTTGAGTTTAATTTAGTTGAGTTTATATATGGATTTGGGATTGATATATAAATTCAATTGCATTAATCAAATGGGTTTTGGTTCATTTGAACATTTCAAGTCAAAATGGTTAAGTTGGCTTTGACTTGGGTTTATTTGGTTTGGCTTGTTGATTATAGATTTCATTTATATTTGTGAATATGATTGAAGGTATGATTTATTCATGAATAATCAATTGAATTTGGGTTTTGGAATGAAGAATTTTGCTAAGTCCACGAGTTAGGTCATGTGGCTTAGGTTTGGATTTTGATTTGGTTTGATTTAGTTTTGATGATTTAAATGCATATTTCATTTAAATTTGTGAAGATGATTGAAAATATGATTGATTTGTGAAAATCAATTGAGTTTGACTTGATTTAGATTAAGATCCTAAATGGGATAGGTCATATGGCTTTAGGAAGGTTTTGATTTAATTTGATTTAGTTTTATTTAGTTTGATCATTTGAATGTGATTTGAATTATATTTAGGAAGATGATTGAAGATATAAATTGATTATGAGAAAATCAATTAATTTTGGACTTATTTGGATTAAGATTTGGCTAAGTCCATGAGATATGGTATGCTGAAGGTTTTAAGTTTGGATTTGATCATGGGCTTCAATCATTTGGTTTTGGAATTTGGGTTTGGATTTGGATTGAATTTGATGTTTGAATCAAACATGAGGTTTGGTTTGAAGGTGAATGGATTTGGGTTGTAGGGTAGGTGGATTATTCTAATCCTTTAAGGCAACCTAATCATGGTTAACCCTTCTAAGTCTTTTAAACTTAGGTTAGCTTACCAAATTGTTAGAAGTGTCTTATGATTAGGAAGTCTTTTTCTAGAAGTATCCTAAGTTTAAGATGGAAGATTGAATCACTCCAAAAGTGAG
Source organism: Cymbidium sinense (assembly GCA_021442155.1). Taxonomy (NCBI): domain Eukaryota; kingdom Viridiplantae; phylum Streptophyta; class Magnoliopsida; order Asparagales; family Orchidaceae; genus Cymbidium; species Cymbidium sinense. The sequence goes on along the minus strand of CM038216.1, from coordinate 35,232,692 downwards.
GTCAATGATTTAGGCTCCATAGTGTTGCCCTTGAGAGAGATGATTGGAAGCCAATTTTCATATTATAGACTGGATACATCTTTCAATGCTTTTGCTTGGAGACCATGGATACATGAGAACAACATAGTTCCATCCTCTCTACATCTTCCCAAGCCCATCGGAGGAAGTAGAGAGCACTTTCCTATACTCTTATGGATGGTATCTTGTATCGGTTTCTTCATATGTGGTTACGTTGTTTAGACAAACACGAAGGCCATAAGATGAGGTACTCATTATGTGGAGCTAACCAATATAGTCATAAGATGGAAGCCAAGATCAAGAGACTAGGATACTACTTCATGATCAAATTGCATGGATATGGCTGATGCCACCAATGTCAAATACACAGTGTGATTCTACACCAACCACCCAACATTCTACATCCTACATTGGCCTCATGGTCATTCGAGTGTTGGGGTACCGATGTAGTTGGTCTGATTGATCCTCCTTCTTCCAAGGGTCATTAGTTCATCTTAGATGCTACTAATTACTTTTCCAAATGGGTGAAGATTCCATTTAGAGGTCACTCGACATGTCTATAGTTTTAGGAACCATATCATATATAGGTTGAGTGCCTCGATGAATTATATCTAATAATACTACATTCAAGAGCACCAAGATCAATAACTTTGCCTAGAGACACATCATAGATTAGATATTCTAGCATCAACTACCCATAGGAAAATGGCTTGAGAAGCCTTCAACAAAACTCATTATCCAAATCAGAAGACACTTTCGACAATAGCGATAGTGGCATGATTATTTGAAGCCTTGTCGGCCTACCACACCACATATAGAACTCCAACTCAATCTACTCCTTTCTCCTTAATGTATGGGTCCAAAGCTATTCTACCATTAGAAGTCCAACTCCCATCACTAAGGATAGCTGGGGTAGCAAGATCATAATAGAGCAGAACACCAAGTTGAGGTTAGAAGAGCTCGAAGGTTTGGAGGAGAGATGCCTGCAAGGCAAAACCTTGAGTTGTACAAAACTAAAATGATTCAAGCTCACAACAAGTTGGTCTTGCCTAGAGCTTTTTTTTAGTAGGAGAGCTTATTTTAGTTGTAAGGAGACATTATTGGTCATAAAATGGTAGGCATGTTTGAACCCACTTGGGAAGGCCCTTTTCCATAGAAGGCCTACCAAGGATGATCTTATCGCTTATTAATCATAAGGGAGAGCACCTAATGCTTCCAATCAACAGGCTCTACTTAAAGAAATATTATAGATCATGTTTAGAAATAATTATCATCAATAAAAATTCTATTTCAAATTCAATCTCTTCCATGTTGAAAGTATTCTTGTTTGCAAATCTGCCATGATGTGTTTAGGGTAGGTGTAAGGAACCCAAGCATCATCTTATCTTTCATCGACATAACACAAACACAAACTACACAAAAACATATAAAATAAACACATATCTTATGTCGGCTACTCAGTTAAGAAAATGCTCCCAGCGACACTCACTCAGTAGCTGCTTTAGGTCGGGTTGATGTGTTGCTCTGGAGGAGGTAAGTCTTCTATGCTTTCCTTCCCTACTTGGCCACTACACACTAATGAATGCCTTGCTAGTTTGGTAGGCCTTACTATGTGGTCGGTAAGCTACCTCATGTTGGCTTCGTTTAAGAGGATGTGAGTCTTCCATGGTTTCTTCTTTGATTAGCCTTCGTGCACTGACTGGGTTGAGTATTTTTGAGGTTTATGATAAGTCTCCTAGTGACTCCTTCCCTCCTGAGTACTTCAAGTCTGGTTCCAGTCCTTCTTCGAGGCTCCCCACTTAGTAGTCATTCTAGGTCAGATACCATCTGTCTCGCTGATGACAGACTATCCTGATGATCAGTTCCACTTGCAAAATTGTAGGCCTACACACTTTCTTTCCAGATTGATCATTGCACACCGACCGACACTTTAGGTGGGTTGTTTCTCACTATGCTAATGGATATAGCACTCATACTGATGGATACACCTTAGGTTGGTTGGTTCTCGCACTTTAGAATACACCACTCATGGAAAATTTAAGTCTGCTACACTTTCTCCTTGGGTTGGCCAACATACACATATAAGGTTTCTATTCTAGGGCTCAAGATAACGCCTTCAGTATCACCTCCTCTATGGGCACTATATTTGGATCACATCCTTTGCGATCCCATTAGACTACCAGTTCTATCAGTTGGATAGTTCCCCTTTCCTAACCACCTATAGTTGGAGAATCCATCCTATGGATGTGATTCTCCTTGGTCCAATAAATAGATAGGTCAAGGCGACATAGCCCCTTTAGTGTGGTCCCTCACACCGGGTCCATGCATATAAACAAAATATATATTCACATGGATTAGGAGGACACCCTTAATGGTACCTTTTCCAAGAGACATCCTATATTTAGGCGGTGTCATAAAACTCCTTATAAGAATTGCTTGACTACTCTTGAGTTGATATAAGTCCCAGTTTCACTTTCTAGTAGCTAAGTGGTTTGATTTATTGTGCTACCAATAGTCACCCCCCGAGTTGTTCCCTATTTTAGAAGATGTAAGTCTACTTCTTCTTCCTAGCATGCCAATTACTCACCAAAAAGCAACCCCTTAGGTTGGCTAGCTCTACCCCATGGCCAGTAGAAAATCCCTTTGGATTTGTAAATTTGAGATAGGACAAGTCTAATATAGCCCCTTCTTATTGGGTCCACCGCATACTGACATGGTTCATAAATTAAATCTGTTTAATTTGACCAATCTCATATCCCTAGCTGATATGACCTTAATTCAAAATGAAACTAAACTAAACAAACCATTTCAAATCACATGAAATTAAGATAAAATTAATCTTGACTACTTTTGAGTTGACATAGGTCCCTGACATTCACTTTCGTAGTCCTAGGTCATGTTTGATTGTTGTGCATCGGTCTCTCTAGTGGTTGTTCCTAAGCTTTTGGAAGATGTAGTCTATTATGCCTTCTTCCTAGCACTCTATTGCACACCAAAAAGGCAACCCCTTAGGTTGGCTAGTTCTACCCCACAACCATAGACTATCCCTTTGAATTTGTAAACCCGGTAGGTCAAGTGATATAGCCTTTCTCAAGCGTTTCATCGCACACCTAGGTCCATACATTAACTCAAATTAAATTAAACCCAATGATTTTTCCGTGAGTTAAATCACACCCTTCTCCCCTGGAGCCCCAAATCATAGATGAACAAGTCAAGAAAATAAATCAAATTGAAACCAACCTTCCTAGTGGAGCCAATTTAAACCAACTCCCAAAGAGAGTCTAAATCAAAGAAATCCAACCAAATGCTTATACCTAGTGGATACATCTACAAACAAATCTATGAAATCAAACTCAAATCCTAATCCCCAGCAGATAGCCTAAACCTACTTCCCTAGTGGAAGGTTCATATACCCAGTCCTTAGTGAACCCGCTCCATATCTCTAGCAGATATGGCTCCACATTAATTAAAACAAAACAAATTAAAGTCAATTTGATCTTAATCCCCAATGGATTATAAATTCTTATCCCCAACAAATCTTCTTTCCATAAACCATATAATCAAATCAAATTCAAACTTTATCCCAAGCAAATTTTCTTCTTCTATGCCCTCAACATAGACCCCTCACATGTCATGTCCAATACGTGTGTGATCCTTTTGTGGATCTCCCTCCATGTCCTTGACATGGAAGTCTCATCAAATCTTATTTTTTTCTCTTATGCACACCTTTAATACTTCAACCAAAAGCCTAACAATGTATTCATTCAAATTACATCATTTTAACATTGTAATCAACATTTTATGTGATGGTGCAAGCTCAAACTAACTATACAATATCATGCTAAACATATTATAGTGTGAATTAACACACTAAATTATATTATAATATATGATGTTATATTACAATTTGCTATAATATTATATATTGTCTAACATTACACCTCATTAGAATCACTTAAAATAAACAAATAACAAAATATTCTTAAAATATGAATAATTTTCATTTTGGATGTAAAATTATTATTTTCTATTAGAAATGGTACAAAATAGCATAATTTTTGTGTTGCTTCATGGTGTGTGCTTGAATTTAGATAAATTCTTCCATCTCAACCTTGAAATTAATATTTTTGTGAGTAAAACATACTCAAATGTACAATAACATTTAGTAACACACCACCACATTCATATATATGTGAAGTTATATTGTTATGTACATTATATTTTAATATGCTTTCATATAATATATTATCTTACATTACACCTCAAAATGATTCAGTTTAAATAAAAAATTTATAAAATTTGGTTAAAAAGTTAACATTTATTTTGGATGCAAAATTCCATTCTTTTGATTAAATGACACACCATGGTTCCCTAAAGCTTACATTAAATTTAGCCAAATCCCATCATCTGAGCCTATAAATCAATACTTTTATGAATTATACAAGTAAAAACTCTACTACATCATACTATATCAAACTAAAATGTGCTAAACAACAAGTAGTAATACATAATAGTATGCTATAATGCATGATGCTACACTATGTTATGGCATCATATATTATCATACACTATAACATATTATATTATATTATATTGCAAACCACATCACAAGGGATTTCTTAAGATAAAAAATCATAAAATTAGTCTAAACAACAAAAAAACTATATATTTTAGTCGTATCACTTACATATTTTAAATTGAAACAATACATTATGATGCCATGCTCTACCTATTATTAATTTGGCCAAATTCCACCATTTTAAAGTCTAAATCAACATTTTTATAAATAATGCTAGTGTAGGCTTGACTACATGATTGTAAAATACTAAAAGAATTTAAAATGCGCAGAATAATATATTATGATATATGATGCTATACTATGCTACAACATATAATATTTATTTTGAACATAAAATCTTACTTTTAGACTACAAGTGGTAGCACACCTTTGGAACTACAACCTAATTCCCACTTCAAATTTAACAAATTTCATCATCTTGATTTTTTAAATCAATATTTTATGATTTATATTAATATAACCTATAGGCATAATGCCATAATATACTAAAACATTTCAAAACATCTTATAACATCCAAAACACATAATTATATTCTCAAATATATGATGCTACATTATTATGCTAATATATGGTTTTATAATATGATTTAGGCTTAGGGTTTAGGGTATTCAAATCTCTAATAGTTAAGGAAAGTCTCTGAAGACATCTTCTTTACTCATAACTATGTTAGATTAGGTCATTATTTAGATCTACCCTAATGACATCTTATAAGGTTTAGGTTTAGGTTTATATTTAGGGTTTAGGAGGGTTTAGGGTTAGTTTAGGTTAGGGTTTAGGGTTTGGGGGTTGGGGTATGAGTGTTTTAAGTTTTACTATTTGGGTTTATGGGTTTAGGGTTTAGGGTGTTTTAGTGTTTTTAGGGTTTAGGGTTTTGGGTATAGTGTTTAGGGTCTAGGGTTTTTATGGTTTAGGGTTTAGGTTTAGGTTTGTTAGGTTGTTTAAAGTTTTAGGGGTTTAAGGTTTTTTTTAACAGAGAATAAATTTAGATTCAACATTTCTTTTTTTATTTCATCAACCAAGTACCACCCCAAGTTTTCTAAGACCCCATCGGTGACATAGATTAAAATTGAGCACCCATAGAGAAAATAAAAACCCTAGATAAGTAGAACCATCTCTACTATAAAGAAATAATTCCATAAGTAAAGTGTGATGGATTGTTTCTTCTCAATTTCTCCAATTCCCATCAGAACCACCCCCACCTCTCATGTAGTTGGATTCACCATCATATACTCGATCTCTCCCTCCGCCACCACCACATCTGTAACCTCTGTCGCTCCTCCCACCACCATTACCACCACTGCTTTGACCACCACCTCCATATCCACCAACACCTCTAGATCCTCCATCACCATTGCGATAACCACCACCTCCAACATTGGCTCCACCACTAGATCTAGATAGTTCCTAGTTCATGGTGATGTTCCTCCCATCATGGTTCTACTGATTCTTTGGGTTTAGGGTTAGTTTAGAGTTTAGTATTTAAGGTTAGTATAGGGTTTAAGGTTTAGGGTTTGTTTAGAGTTAAGGGTTTAAGGTTTAGGGTTTGGGGTTTAGGGTTAAGGGTTGTAGGTTTTAGGGTTTAGGGTTTATGGTTTAGGGTTTAGAATTTTAGGGTTTAGAGTTTAGGATTTAAAGTTTAGGGTTTAAGGTTCTTTTTAACAAAGAACAAATTCAGATTCAATATTTTTTCTTTTTGTATTCATCAACCAAGTAACACCCCAAGTTTTCTAAGAAATAAGCAATGACACAGATAAAAACTGAGCACCCATATAGCAAATCAAAAACCTTAGATAAGAATAATCGTCTCTATTATAAAGACATAGTTCCATAAACATCAGATCAGATCGATTGTTCTTCAATTTCTGCAATTCCCATCAGAACCACCCCCGCCTCTCGAGTAGTAGGATCTGCCAGCATATCCCCGATCTCTCCCCCTACAATAATCATAGATGTAACCTCCATCACTCATCCCACCTCTATAACCACCACTACTACAACCACCACCTTCATATCCACTAGCACCTCTAGATCCCCCACCACCACTATGATAATCGCCACCTCCGACTTCGCCTCCACCGCTAGATCTGGACTGAGCCTAATTGATGGTGAAGTTCCAGCCATCAAGGTTCAGCCCATTCTTAGGTTTAGGGTTAGTTTAAGGTGTAGGTTTTATTATAAATTTAGGGTTTAGGGTTTAGGGTTAGTTTGGGGTGGTTTAGGGCTCGGTTTGAGGGTTGTAGGTTTTAGGTTTAAGGTTTGGGTTTGTTTAGGTTTAATATTTAGGGTTTGTTTTAGGGTTTGGGTTTAGGGTTATAGGGTTTAGGGTTTAGGATTTAGTGTTTATGGTTTAGGGTTTCGGGTTTAGGGTTTAGGGATAGTTTTAGGGTTTGGGTTTATGGTTTAGAGTATTTTTTTAAATTAAGTAAATCAGTAGGTTTAAGTTTATTTCATTTATTTACTTTATTTTTATTTATTTGAGTTAATTTTATTTTTTATTTTTATTTACTTTTATTTTTTATTTTTATTTAGAGGACTTTGATTTTAGTTTATTATTTAGGTTTAAGTTTAATTTTTTGCTGAGTTTTATTTTCTTTTTATGTTTTATGTTTCAATTTTATTTTTTATTTTTAAGTTTAGGTTTAGGTTTTAGGTTTTTATTTTAGGTTTGTTTTAAGGTTTTATTTTTTAGTTTAGGTTTAGGTTTACTTTTAGTTTATTTTTATTTATTTAATTTAGGTTTAGTTTAGTTTATTTTATTTTAGGTTTAAGTTTATTTTATTTATTTTTAATTTAGCTTTAGGTTTATTTTATTTGTTTTATTTTTATTTTAGGTTTAGTTTTTTTTTAGTTTTAAGTTTTAGGTTTTATTTTATTTTTTAGGTTATTTTTTTTAGGATGGGCTTTTAATTTTATTTTATTATATTTTAGGTTTATTTTATTTTAATTTTAGGTTTAATTTTTTATTTAAGTTTTATTTTATATCAATTTAGGTTTTATTTATTTTATTTTAGTTTAGTTTTTATTTTTTATTTTATTTCTTTTTTAGGTTTAGGTTTTGGTTTAGGTTTAGGTTTAGGATTTAGTTTATGTTTTTATTTTATTTTATTTTTGGTTTAAGTTTTTTATTTAGTTTATTTTTAGGTTTTATTGCATTTAGGTTTAGGTTTTTAGCTTTTTAGGGTTTAAGGTTAGTTTATGGTTTAGGGTAAGTTTTAGTTTAGGGTTTAAGGTTTTTTTTAATAGATAATAAATTCAGATTCAACATTTCTTCTTTTCTGTTTCATTAACCAAGTAGCACCCCAAGCTTTCTAAGACATAAGCGATGACATGGATTAAAAATTAGCATCCATAGAGCAAATCAAAAACCCTAGATAAGTAGAATCATCTATATTGTAAAGATAGTTCCATAAGCAGCAGATTGGATCCTTCATTCTTCAATTTCTTCAGTTCCCATCAAAACCACCCTGCCTCTACAGTAGCAAGATCTAGCATCATATCCTTGATCTCTCCCTTTGCCACCACCATGGCGGTAACCTCCGTCACTCCTCCCGCCTCCATAATCACCATTCCTCTGACCACCACCTCCATATCCATTAGCACCTCTAGATCCCCCACCACCACTATGATAACCTCCACCTCCACTCTAGATATGATCCTTTGCTACATGATGTTCCCCATCAAGGTTCTACCCATTCCAAGGTTTATGGTTAGTTTAGGGTTTAGTGTTTATGGTATTTTAGGTTTAGGTTAGTTTTAGGGTTTATTTAGGTTTAGGGTTTATGGTTTGGGGTTTAGGATTTAGGTTTTAGGGTTTGTAGATTTAGGGTTTACTGTGGGGTTTGTGGTTTTAGGGTTTAGGTTTAGTTTTGTGGTTTAGGGTTTTGGGATTTAGGGTTTAGGGTTTAGGATTTAGGGTTGTAGGTTTAGGGTTATATGTTTAGGGTTTTTTTTAAAAATTAAATAAACTAGTAGATTTAAGTTTATTTAGTTTACTTTTTATTTATTTCAGTTTATTTTAATTTTTATTTCAATTGGTTTGTTTTTTATTTTTATTTAGTTTAGTTTATTTATTTATCGGTTATTTATTCTAGTTTATTTTATCTTATATCTTTTTAGGTAGATTTAGACGTTAGGTCATTTTAGTCAGTTTATTTTATTATTTAGCCCAAGTTTTTGTGGTAGAGGGAGAAAGTGGTGGGTTTGGTGGTGGCTCAGTGTCAGGTTTAGGGCCCATGGCCCATGCCCAGAGCTTTTTGGCCTGGCTCAGTAGTGGCCTAGTAGCCCAGGGTAGGTCTTGTGGATGCCTAGGGCTCATGGCTCAGGGTCTTGTGGTTAGGGTAGAGTTTAGGGTAGTTTCAACTCCATGATTTAGGCCCAGGTAGGCCTGTAGATTAAGGTTGCATGCCAGGGCCTGGGTTTAGGATTTAGTTTAGGGTTTTATAAAAAAAACAAAGCAAACCCAGCCTAGATTTATTTAGTCACTGTTTATTTTATTTATTTTGTTATTTTTTATCTTTAATTATTTATTTATTATTTTTTTAGTTTAGTTTATATATTTTAGGTTTATTTATTTTAGTTTAAGTTTAGGTTTAGATTTAGTTTAGTTTATATAATAGGTTTAGGTTTAGGTTTATGTTTAAGTTTATGTTTTTAGGTTTTTATGGTTTAGGGTTTAGGATTTAGGGTTTAGGGTTTAGAGTTTAGGATTTAGGGTTCAGTATTTAGGCTTTAGGTTTTAGGGTTTCTAGGGTTTAGTGTTTAAGGTATAGGGCTTAGGGTTTAGGGTTATGGTTTTGTTTATTATTTTATTATTATTTTTTTATTTTAGGGTTTAGGGTTTAGGGATTTTGGTTTTTTATAATAGAGAATAAATTCAAATTCAACATTTCTTCCTTTTGCTTTCATCAACCAGGTAACACAGCAAGTTTTCTAAGAGACAAGCGATGACATAGATAAAAAATGAGCACACATAGAGCAAAATAAAAACCCTAGATAACTAAAATCATCTCTAATGTAAAGACACAGTTCCATAAGCAGCAGATCTAATTGGACATTTTTTATTTTCTCTAGTTCCCATCAGAACCACCTTGACCTCTCGAGTAGCGGGATCCACCATCATATTCTTGATCTATCCTTTTGCCACCACCATGATATCCTCCATCGCTCTCCCACCTCCGTAACCACACCACTACTCACCGCCACCTCCATATGCACCAACACCTCAGATCCCCACCACCATTGCAATACCCATGATCCGCCTTAGCCAGCCAGAGTGAGCCTGTAGATGTGATGTTCCTCCTATCAAGGTTATCCCCATTCTTAGGGTTTAGGTTTATTTTTTTGATTTATTTAGTTAGTTGAGGTTTAGGTTTATGGTTTGGGGTTTAGGGTTTAGGATTAGGGTTTAAGGTTTATGGTTTAGGATTTAGGGCTTAGGGTTTAGGGTTTTAGGGTTTATGCTTTTAGGGTTAGGGTTTAGGGTTTACGATTTAGGGTATAGATTTTAGGGTTTAGAGTTTAAGGTTTAAGGTTTAGGGTTTAGGGTTTTTTAGGTTTTAGGGTTTAGGGTTTAGGGTTTAGGGTTATAGGTTTAGTATTGTAGGTTTATGGTTTAGGGTTTAGGGTTTAGGATTTAGGGTTTAGGGGTTTTTTTAAAAAAAATTAAGAAAAGAAATAGTTTAGGTTTATTTAGTTTATTTTTTATTTAATTTAGTTTATTTTATTTTTTATTTTCATTTAGGTTTATTTTTAACTTTTATTTAGTTTAATTTATTTATTTTAGTTTAGATTTTTTTATTTGAGTTTATTTTGAAGGCTTAAATATTTTTAGTTGAGTTTTATTTTTATTTTATTTTTTAAGTACAGGTTTAGGGTTTTATTTCAATTTTTTAGGTTTAGGTTTTAGGTTTTTATTTTAGGTTTATTTTAGGTTTTATTTTTTATTTAGGTTTAGTTTATTTTTAGTTTTTTATTTTATTTAGTTTAAGTTTAATTTATTTTAAGTTTTATTTACTTTAGTTTAGTTTATTTTAGTTTAGGTTTAGGCTTATTTTAATTAATTTATTTTATTTTCATTTTAGGTTTAGTTTTTTTTAGTTTAGGGTTTTGGTTTATTTTTTAGGTTTATGTTTTTATTAGTTTTTTATTTAAAGTTTATTTTATTTAACATGTAGTTTTATTTTATTAGTTTAATCCAGGTTTATTTTATTTTAATTTAGTTTAGGCTTTTATTTTTTATTTTTTTTATTTTACTTTTAATTATATGTCATTTTACATTTAGTGGTTTTATTTGTATTTTATTTTATTTTGGTTTTAGTTATTTTATTTTATTTATTTAGTTTAGGTTTAGTGGTAGGGGTTTAGTAGAGGTTTAGGGCCTTTAGGGAAAGTTTAGGTGGTTTGGTTTAGGCAGTTTTGTTTGGTTTAGGATTTTAGGGTTAGTTTGCCTTTAGTTGAGTGGTAAAGCCGTGGAGGTTTAGTTAGGGTTAGGGTTTAGAGTTTAGGTTTAAAGTCAGGGTTAGTAGGGTTTAAGGTTTGTAGGTTTAGTTAGGATTTAGGGTTTGGGCTGATAGTTTAGGATTTAGGGTTAGGGTTTAGAGTTTTTTTAAATTACAAACCGAACATTAGGTTTATATATTTATTTTTTTTATTTTAGTTTATTTTATTTTATTTTTATTTAGGTTATTTTATTTTTAATTAATAGCTTATTTTTAGGTTTAGTTTATGTTTATGTTTATTTTTAGTTTTATTTTTTATTTTATTTTAGGTTTAAGTTCTTGGTTTTATTTTTTGTTTTAGATTTAGGTTTATTTTTATTTCTTTATATTTAGGTTTATTTTTAATTTTAAGTTTTTTAAGTTTTTATTTTTAATTTAGGTTTAGGTTTATTTTTAGTTTATATTATTTTATTTAGTTTAGGGTTTAGCTTTAGTTTATTATAGGTTTAGTTTAGGTTTTATTTTAGTTTAGTTTATTTTAGTTTAGTTTATGTTTTTTTTTTAGTTTAGGTTTTAGGTTTTATTTATTATTTTTTTAGTCTATTTTATAGATTTTATTTCTTTTATTTTATTTTATTTTTTATTTATTTTTATTTTAGTAGATTTTATTTTATTTTAGTTTAATTTTATTTTATTTATTGTCTTTATTTTAGTTAAGTTTTATTTTTTATTTTGTTTATTTTATTTATATTTAAATTTTATTTTAGGTTTTCTTTATTTATTTATTTAGCATAAGTTTATTTATTTTTTAGGTTTATAGGCCAGGTTTAAGTTTAGGGTCAGTCCATACCAGTGGTCTGGCCTGGGGTCAGGGTTTCAGGGTTTAGGGTCATGAGAGCAGAGGGCCTGTGAGTCAGGCCTGTGGTAGGGTCTGGGGTTGTGGCCTTGGGTTTGGTTTAGGCTCAGTGGCTCAGGGTCCCAGGGTTTAGGATTTAGGTTTAGGGTAGTTGTGGTAGGTAGTTTAGGTTCTGGGTCCAAAGGGTTTAGGCAGGTTTTTATGGTTGGCTCAGTGGTAGTGTTTAGGGTCATGGTCAGTCAGGGTCTAGGGTTAGGAGTATTTTTTATTTTAAGGTAGGGTTTAGGCTCAGGGTATTTGGGTTTAGGGTCAGGATAGTAGGTTTTAGGTTATCTTTAAATTAAACAAACCAATTGATGTTTATTTAGTTTATTTTTTTTATTTTATTTATTTTTTATTTGTATTTAAGATTATTTTATTTTTACTTAGTTTAGTTTATTTATTTAGGTTTATTTATTTAGGTTTTTATTCTAGTTTATTTAGGTTTAGTAGGTTTATTGTTATCTTTAGTTTAGTTTTATTTTTATTTTATTTTTTAAGATTAGGTTTTATTTTTTATTTTTATTTTTAGGTTTAGATTTAGGTTTTTTTTTGGTTTTGGTTTTATGTTTTTATTTTAAGTTTATTTTATGTTTTATTTTTTTATTTAGGTTTAAGTTTATTTTTAGTTTATTTTATTTTACTTAGTTTATGTTTATGTTTAGGTTTAGTTTTTAGGTTTAGGTTTCAGTTTTATTTATTTTAGTTTAGTTTATTTTAATGTCGATTTAGGTTTATTGTATTTTTAATTTAGGTTTAGGTTTTTTTTTGGGTCTAGGTTCTAGTTTAGGGTTTAGAGTTTTTGGTTTTTCTTTTGCTAATAGAGAACAAATTTAGATTCAAATTTTTATCTTTTCGATTTCATGAACCAAGTAACACAACAGGTTTTCTAAGACACATGTGATGACATAGATAAAATGAACACAATAAGGCAAATCAAAACCTAGATAACTAGAATAGTCTCTACAAAGACACAAAGCATAAGCATCGATGGATCGACCATTCTTCAATTTTTCTAGTTTCGATCAGGACCACTCGGCCTCTCGAGTAGTGGGATCCACCATCATATCCTTGACTCTCTCTCCACGATAACCATGGTTGTATCCTCCATCGTTCCTCCAGCCTCCATGACCACCACTACTCTGGCCACCACCTCTATACTCACCAGCACCTCAGATCCCCCACAACCACTACGATAACTGTCACCTCCGCCTTTGCCTCCACCGCCATATCTAGATTGTTCCTGTCGTGAGAGATCTACCCATTCTTAGGGTCTAGGTTTATAAGGTTTTAGGGTTTATGTTTATTTTTTAATTTATTTAATTACATTAGATTTAGCTTTAGGGTTTGAGTTATAAGTTTTAAGCTTTTGGATTAGGGTTTAGGGTTTAGGGTTTATTTTAGGGTTTAAGATTTTGGGGTTTAGGGTTAGTTTGTTTAGTGTTTAGGTTTAGGTTTAGTTTAGGTTTAGGTTTGGGGTTTTTGTAGTTAGTTTAGGTTTGGGTTTAGGTTTAAGCTAGTGGTTTAGGGTTTGGGTTTTAGAGCCAGGAGTGGCTCAGCTCAGGGTAGGAGGTAGGGTTTAGGTTTGGATCAGGGAGTTCAGATCATTTAGGATCAGGATTTAGGTTGTGCTCAGGGTGCAGGTGGGGTATCAGGGTTTAGGAGTTTAGGCATAGGGTTTGGATTAGGGTTTAGGGTTTTAAATTTAGTAAACCCGATAGGTTTAGGTATTTAATTTAATTTATATTTATTTTATTATTTTATTTTATTTAGTTTATTTTATTTACTTAGGTTTATTTATTTTAGTCAATTTTTATTTTTATTTTTGGTTTTTATGTTTATGTTTTTTTAATTTTGTTTTATTTTATTTTTTAGGTTTGGTTTTATTTATTTTAAGGTTTAGGTTTAGGTTTAGGTTTTATTTTTAGGTTTAGGTTTTATGTTTTTATTTTAGGTTTATTTTTAGGTTTTATTTTTAGTTTATGTTTTGGTTTAGTTATAGTTTATTTAATTTCTTTAGTTTTGGTTTATTTTATTTTAGGTTTAGGTTTAAGTTTTATTTTTTTTAGTTTAGTTTATTTTAGTGTAGGTTTAATTTTATTTTAGGTTTAGGTTTTTGTTAGATTAGGGTTTAAGTTTTAGTTTTGAGTTAAGTGTTTTGGTTTTTTTTTTTCTAATAGAGAACAAATCCAGATTTAATATTTTTTCTTTTCAATTTCATCAACCAAGCAACACACCAAGTTTTCTAAGACATAAGTGACGACATAGATAAAAAATGAGCATGCATAGAGCAAATATAAAATCTTAGATAACTAGAACCGTCTCTACTATAAAGACACAGTTCCATAAGCAATAAATCAGATCGGCCATTCTTCAGTTTCTCTAGTTCCCATCAGGACCACCCCGGCCTCTCGAGTAGCGGGATCCACCATCATATCCTCAATCTCTCCCTCCGCCACCACCACGGTTGTATCCTCCGTCGCTCCTCCTGCCACCATAACTACCTCTACTATGATCACCACCTCCATATCCACCAGCACTTCCAGATCTCCCATCATCACTACTATAACCACCTCCTCTGCCTTCGCCTCCACCGCTAGATCTAGACTGGGCCTTGTTGATGGTGATGTTCCTGCCATCACATTTTTGTCGATTCTTAGGGTTTAGGTTTAGGTTTTGGTTTATTAGGTTTTAGGGTTTAGGTTTATTTTTTTAATTTATTTAGCAATTTTAGGTTTAGGTTTATTTGGGGTTTAGGGTTGGGTTTAGCATTAGTTGTGTTTAGGGTTTATTTGGTTTATGCTTTTAATGTTTAGGGTTTTTTAGTTTTAGGGTTTTTTAGGTTTATGGTTTTTTTAGTTAAGTAAACAAGCTAGTTTAGGTTTATTTAGTATATTTAGCTTATATTTTATATATTTTAGTTTTCAATATTTTCTATTTATATTTAGGTTCTTATTTTAATTTAAATTAGTTTAGTTTATTTATTTTAAGTTTATTTAATTTAGTTTAGGTCTTTTATTTTGAGCTCAATTTTTTTTTAGGTTTAGGTTTAGGTTTATTTATTAGTTGAGTTTTATTTATAAATTTAGGTTTTATTCTTAGGTTTAGTTTTAGGTTTTATTTTTTTTAGGCTTAGTTTTATTTTTTATTTTAGGTTTATTTTAGGTTTAGGACTTTATTTAGTTTTTATTTTAGGCATTTTATTTTATTTTATTTTAGTTTTATTTTATATAGGTTTTATTCTTAGGTTTATCTTTGTTTAGATTAAGTTTTATTAATTTTATTTTATTTATTTTATTTTTTTTTATTTTAGGTTTAGGTTTAGTTTGGGTTTTATTTTATTTTATGTTTTATTTTATTTATGTTTAGGTTTTATATATTTATTTTAGGTTTTATTTAGTTTAGGTTTAGTTTGGGGCTTAGTTTAGGGTTTTTTATGATTTAGTATAGGGTTTTGGTTTTAGGTTTAGGTGGGTTTAGGAGGTTTAAGTGGCCCAGTTTAGGTTTTAGGGTCTGGTTTGGGTTTAGTGGTCAGGGTCAGGTATGCAGGTTTAGTTTTAGGTCATGGTAGAATTTAGAAGTCAGTTTAGAGATCAGGGTCAGGGTTTAAGTCAAGGGTGGTAGGTTTAGGGCCTATTAGGTTAGGGTTAAGATTGGGAGGGAGGGAGGGCCCAGGATAGTGACAGTGATTAGGAGGGCCTGGTAGGGCCTGGGTTTTGTGGTCCAGGGTTAAGATTTAGGGTCATGAGGGTAGGGTATGGTTTAGTTAGGATCTTTATAAATAACCCAAACCAACAAGTTTTAGGTTTATTAAGTTTATTTTGTAATTATTTTTATTTTATTTTATTTTTAGTAAGGTCTTTTTTATTTAGCTAGTTTATTTATTTTATTTTATTTCTTTAGTTTATGTTTTTATTTTAGTTTGTTTGTAGGTTTAGGATTATGTTTATGTTTTTTATAGTTTATTTTATTTTATTTTATTTAAGTTTGGTTTAGAGTTTTATTTTTTATTTTAGGTTTTATTTTAGGTTTATTTTAGGTTTTATTTTTAGTTTAGGTTTTTTTAGTTTATTTTAAGTTTAGTTTTTATTTTAGTTTAGTTTATTTTAGTTTAGATTTAGGTTTATTTTATTTTATTTTAGTTTAGGTTTTTTTAGTTTTATCTTTGTTTAATTTTATTTTAAGTTTTATTTTTTAATTTTATTTTCTTTAATTATTTTTTTTATTTACGTTTGGGTTTTATTTTATTTAGGTTTTATTTTAGGTTTATTTTATTTTTAGTTTAGTTTTAGTTTTTTTATTTTATTTTATTTTAGTTTATTTTATTTTATTTTATTTTATTTTGGTTTAGGTTTAAGTTTAGGTTTTATTTTATTTATCTTATTTTAGCTTATGTTATTTTTATTTTTAGGTTTATATTTTAGTTTAGGTTTTGGGTTTGGATTTGGGTTTAGGTTGGATGGGAGGTTTGGGGAGTTGGGGTTTAGGATGATTAGAGGAGTTTGTGTTTAGGATTTAGGGCTCAGGGCCTGGGGGTAGGTTAGGTGGGATTAGTGAGTTTAGGGGTTTAGGAGGTTAGGAGTTTAGTCAGATTTAGGCCTGTGGGAGGTTGGGTAGCTCAGGGTAACTCAGTTTAGGAGTGGGTTTATGGTTGATGGAGGGTTAAGGTTTATTTATTTATTTAGAGTAGGGTATTTAGGATTTTGGAGTAGGGCCTAGAGTTTAGGAGGATTTAGTTGGGGTTAGTAGGAGTTTAGGAGATTTAGGGTTTAGTTTTTAAGTTAACCAATAGATTTAAGTTTATTTAGTTTAGGTTTTATTGACATTAGTTTATTTCATTTTTTTATTTAATTGTATTTTTTATTTAGCTTAGTTTATTTCTTTTAGGTGTATTTATTTTATTTTTGGTTTTTTATATTAGTTTATTATTTAAGTTTAGGTTTAGATTTGACAGTTTTGGGTTTTTAGGTTTTAGGGTTTAGGATTGAGGGTTAGTTTAACCTTTAGGGTTTAGGGTTTTAGGGTTTAGTTTGGGGTTTAGGGCGTTAGGTTAGTTTAGGGTTTAGTGCAGGGGTTAGTGGTTTTGAGTTTAGGATTAGGGTTCATTTTATTTTATTTTCATTTATTTTTATTTAGAGTTTAGGATTTATGGTTTTGGGTTTATGGTTTAGGATTTTTTTAGGGTTTAGGATAGGAGATTTGGTGTCAGGATTAGGTTTTTGGGCTTAGGATTTAGGATTTTTTTTTTAAAATTAAATAAACTGCCTAGTCCATTTAGTTTATTTTTTTATTTATTTTAGTTTATTTCATTTTATTTTCATTAGAACATTTTTATTTTATTTAGTTTATATTTAGGTTTATTTTTTTTTAGTTTATTTTTGTTTATTTTATTTTAGCCTTTAGGTTTAGTGTTTTAGTTTTGTTTAGTTAGTTTACTTTGGGTTTAGGGTTTTATTTTAGGATTTAGAGTTTAGAGTCATTATTTTTAGGGCTGCCTAGGGTTTAGGGTTTAGGTCAGGCTTTAGGGTTTTGGGCATTTTAGTTTTAGGGTAGGGTTAGGATCAGGTTTTTTAGGGTAGGGGCTTTAGGCTCAGTGGTTTGGGTCAAAGTTTAGGGTTTAGGGTTACTTTAGAGTGTATGGTCTAGGGTTTTAGGGATTAGGTTTAGGATTTAGGTTTAGGGTTTAGGAATTAAGGTTTAGGGTTTAGGGTTTAAGTTTTTTTTTAAAAAAATTAGGTAATCCGATAGTTTTAGGTTTATTTAGTTTATTTTTTAATTATGTTAGTTTATTTTATTTTTTATTTTTGGATATTTATTTTAGTTTAGGTTTTTTATTTGAATTTATATTTTAGATTTACATTTAGGTTTATGTTTATTTTTTAGTTTAGTTTTATTTTTCTATTATTTTTTAGGTTTAGGTTTTATTTTTTATTTTTAGGTTTAAGTTTAAATTTTTATTTTAATTTTTTTGGGTTTAGGTCATAGGTTTTTATTTTAGGTTTATTTTTAGGTTTTATTTCTTAGTTTAGGTTTTGGATTATGTTTAGTTTATTTTCTTTTATTTAGTTTAGGGTTTAGGTTTAGTTAATTTTAGGTTTAGGATTAGGTTTTATTTATTTTATTTTAATTTAATTTAGCTTATGTTTAGGTTTATTTTATTTTGTTTATTTTATGATTAGAATTTTTTTTAGTTTTGTGTTGATTTTTTTATTTATTTTTTGTTTTATTTTTAATTTTCTCTTTTAGGTTTAGGTTTTTAATTAGTTTTTATTTTATTTTATTTTTATTTTATGTTTGCATTTTATTATATTTTTATTTCTTATTTTTAGCTTAATTATATTTTTTAGTTTAGTTTAGGTTTAGATTTATTTTATTTTGTTTTTCTATGTTTAGGATTTTTTAGTTTAGTGTTTAGGTTTTATTTTTATTAATTTTAGGTTCATTTTTATGTTTAGGTTTTATTTGTTTTTATTTTATTTTATTTTTATTTTCCATTCAGTTTATATTTTATTTTTATTTTATGTTTGTTTTTATTATATTTATGTTTCATATTTTTAGGTTTATTTTATTTTTTGGTTAGTTTAGGTTTTGATTTATTACATTTTAGTTTAGTTTTTATTTTTTTAGGTTTAGTTTTAGGTTCAGGTTTAAGTTTTAGTTTAGATTTTTATTTTATTTGATTTTTTTTTTTTTTATGCTTAGTTTTTTTTTTATTTTTTATTTATATGGTTTATTTATTTATGTTTAGGTTTTGTTTGGGTTTAGTTTTAGGGTAGTTTAGGGTTTGGGATTTAGGGTTTAGAGTTTAGGGTTGTAGGTTTAGGGTCACAATTAAGTTTAGGTTTAGGTTTATGGGTTTGGGTTTAGGGTTTTAGGGTTTAGGGTTTGTGGATTTGGGTTTAGGATTTAGGGTCAGTTTAGGTTTAGGATTAGTTTAGGGTTTTAGGTTTGGGGTTTTGTTTTTATTTTTTATTATTTTATTATTTTTATTTAGGGTTTGGGGGTTAGTGGTTCAGTTTTTATGTTTAGGGTTTAGGATTTAGGTTCAGGATTTTTAAAAAAAATTAAGAAAACCAGGTTAGCTTATTTAGTTTATTTTGTTTATTTTAATTCATTTCATTTTATTTTTTTTAGGTTTATTTTATTTTTAGTTTAATTTATTTATTTTAAGATTATTTATTTTAGTTTAGGTTTTTTAATTTCGTTTATTTTGTTAGGTTTAAGTTTAGGTAAATGTCTATTTTTAAGTTTAGTTTCATTTTTATTTTATTTTTAGGTTTTGATTTTTTTTTTATTTTTAGGATTAGGTTTAAGTTTTTATTTTTATTTTTTAGGTTTAGGTTTCAGTTTTTTATTTGAGGTTTATTTTTAAGTTCTATGTTTAAGTTTAGGTTTTGGTTTACTTTTAGTTTATTTTATTTTTATTAGTTTAGAATTTAGGTTTAAGTTTTATTTATTTTAGTTTAGTTTTTTTTAGTTAAGGTTTAGGTTTATTTTATTTTGTTTTTTTTTAGTTTAGGATTTTTTTTAGTTTAGTATTTAGGTTTTATTTTTTAATTATTTTTAGGTCTTATTTTTAGGTTTATTTTTAGGTTTAAGTTTTATTTAGTTTTATTTTATTTTATTTAGGTTTATTTTATTTTTATTTTAGGTTTAGTTTTATTTAATTTAGGTTTTATTTTTTAGGTTAATTTTTTATTTTAGTTTAAATTTTAATTATTTTATTTTGTTTAGTTTTAGGTTTTAGGTATTAAGATTTCCATTATATTTTATCTTTTTTATTTTATTTAGGTTTAAGTTTTTTGATTTTTTAATTTTTAATTTTTAATTTGTTTATGTTTAGGTTTTTATGTTTTTAGGATTTAGGGTTTAGGGTTTAGGGTTTGGGGGGTTTAGGATTTATGGTCAGGTTTAGGGTTTTTAGTTTTAGGGTTTATGGGTTTAGGGTTTAAGATTAGGGTTTAGGGCTTAGGGCTTAGGGTTTAAGGGCCTAGGGTTGTGGATTTAGGGTTTAAGATTAGTTTTAGGGTTGAAGGTTTATGGTTTGAGTTTTTTTTATTTTATTTTTATTTTTTTAGGGTTTAGGGTTTAGGATTTAGGGTTTATGGTTTAGGGTTTAGGGTTTAGGGTTAGTTCTAGGGTTTAGGGTTTAAGATTTAGGATTTTTTTAAAAATTAAGTAAACTGATAGTTTAAGTTTATTTAGCTTATTTAGTTTATTTCTTATTTATTTTAGTTTATTTTATATTTTTTTATTATTTATTTATCCTATAAGCACATTTCTTTATTTATTTATAACCAAGATCATAACACATATTATTATTCATTTATAAACTTTTGAAAAATACATTTGGATTTAATAGTGATAGTAGCCACACATATATTAAATTAAATCAACACATGCAAGCTTACATAAAGGAAATCAATTTTATTTTACATGATATTGAAAAGATGGATGCATGAATTCAAATGACATACCAAATTTAACATGATTGGAAAGAGGACAATCAAATATAAGCATGTGATTCATTCAACCAAACTAGTTCTTAAGGATAATCAAATCAAATAAGATTATTGAAAGCAAACCAAAGCTTCTTTAATAATTACATTTTGGATTTGATTTGATTTAAAGAGGAGAAGAGAAATCATTACTTGTTGTTTTAAACCCATTCCCACATTTGTGATTTGATTTAATTTAAGGAAATATAATTATGTTGAATCTTTAATTAGATGAATTAATTACCCTTACCTATGTCACATTAAAGTATTTAACTTAATAATTATGAGCCAACATGATATGCATGGAAAATAAACTTTCAATGATCCTAGGAAATAAAAGTGGCCTAATGCAATTGGTTCATGATTAATAGTTAATTTGATTAAGGGACTTAATTAATTACTCTTATAGTTTTCCCACACATGTGGACTAACCATAATTTCATTAAACTCCTTTAGGTTATTAAACACTTGAAGATCTAGCCCATGATTTAATTAATTAAGGTCTGATGCTATTATGATTTCAAATTGATTAGGTGATTTATTTAAGTAGTTAAATCTTAATTAATTTCATTTTAAAAAAGTGTGAAATGAACTTAGGGAATGGGGTCCCAACCCAATTCCTTAGTTCACTTACTGTTGAACATTGATTAATAAATTTAATTAACTAGTTTGTTATTGTTCATGGGTTAATGAATCATTAATTAACTTAAAAGAGTAGTTAATGTTTAATTAGTCAACTTTCTTAATTAAATCCCAAGAAAATCATGGGAGGCATAGGTCATCCCATTAAATTAACCCAAAAAATTTGGGATTAATTGCTCAAGTAATTAAAAGTAATTAAGGTAATTAATTTAATAATTAAACCTTAATTAAACTTTAATTTCTATTCAAAATTAGTTAAGATCATTTTTAATTATTTCTCCTCTAAAATACCTTTAAAATGAGTATTTATTTGCATTTTTTATTTATCTATGATTTTTTATGATTTTTAAAAATTTCAATAATTAAAAATGATTAATTAATCATAATTAAAGCCTTATCCTATTGCCATGTGCGCTGACGTGCTTTCCACGTTGTCAGATTGCATAAAACATATCCCACTCGCTCACGGTGGTGGTGGCAAATGCATTTGCTCGTCCATCATCCAATCCAAGATCGGATGGCTACGATTAATCCAACTACTTAATAGGATTAAATCAGATCGATCTAGCAGATTTAATCACAACCGTCAGTTCTGACCATGCAGAATGGACGATCCCTGATCTAACATCATGCGAGTAAGGGACAATGGAGTTCGTCCACCATTGCTCACTTGATGTGAGCTTACTTGAGCTCGGATCAACTCCAAAGGATCTCACACCTTCACAACATCGATCGGAGAGGATCCAACAGTCAAAATCACATGAGATGCAAATTTTCTTCAAAAATCTCCAACCCAATTTTGGCTAAGGATCAGTTTTAGAAGCTTACCTCACCAGAGCTCAAGACCGGCGGCTTGAATGATTAAAAAATCTTTATCTAGTAAAGAAGAAGTCCTGTTGAGAAACAATTGGATCAATTCCTCAAAGTTTTCTTGGAAGGCCATGAACTAACAAATTGGAGCTCAGCTTTGATAGAAGTCCCACCTCCGGTGCTCGAGAAGTTTGGGAGATGATTCATTCTTGTTCAATGAGGCCTAGTGAAGGTGCGTAAAATGTTAATTTGAGTTTGATGGAGAACTGAGTAAGTTAGGTCAAAAATGGGAGTGTCATGTTTCGGGATGGACATGAATGGAATTTTTCAATCGAGGAACGAGCTTGGGAGCTTGAGAATTGGCTTTAACAGCTCATCTTGGGTATCTAGGGCTCTGAAGAATTATTTTTGTGCATGTGTTTGAGTGGAAATGAGGGGGTGTATAACCCCCTTCATTCTAGTTGCTTGCATAATTTTAGAAGAAAAAAATAAGAGGTTTAAGAATAACCAAGAAACTGACATTATAAACCCTACAATGGTTCTTAATCCTATTCCTAATGGCAAGAGTACTAATGCCCCTAACATTCAAAATAACAAAATTAAACAATAATTCTTATTTGGTAAAGAAGATGAAGAAGATCGAGTCGATCTAGAAACTTCAAGAGAAAATTTTTTGAACTATTTTTTCTTTTTCACAAAAATAGTTTGGAAGCTACTTTCATTTCCTAAAGATTCATCATCAGAAGGAGCATTAGAACTCTTAACAACTACATATTTGGTAGGAGTTTTCCACTGATAAGGCACTAAAGCATTTTTATCCAAAAATTAAGAAGAAAGCATAGGCAAACCACCATCATAATTAGTAGTTAAAGAAGGAGCAGAAACCGATTTGTTAAGCAAGCAAGAAATTGGTTGCACAAAATCCATCGTATCCATCCCATCAACATCTTCCATATTTAAAGAATTTAAATCATCATTTTATTTTAGAAGTTTTTGAAAATCAGAAACGGAAACATTATCTTTAAAATTTTTAAGTTGTAAAACACAAGTGTCTTTAAAGGAAGAAGTCAAAACAAGATTAGCATCATTTTACATAATTCTTGAAAGCAAAAGAACACAAGCAGCTAAAATTTGGTTTTCATTCAAAATAACATCTTCATTTCTAACAACATTTTCAAAACAATTCTCAAAGGTAAAGCATTAGAAAGATTCAGAATACCATCAACGATATTTTTATCTTTTTGAAGTAGAAAATTTATTTTTTATCGTTAAATTATCTCCATTGATCAATCTTAGAATTTTAACAGATTTTTTTGTAAGTTGAGGATGAGCAATGAAACAATCCAAAAAGACATGGCCATGGGTTTGGAGTGATTGCAAAAAAATTATTAGGTTTTTAAATTCAACTGGCTGAAAATAACCATACTTTTTAGACCCTATCCAAATCTCGTTAGGAAATTTCATTGCAACATCAATTTCATCAAGGATACGAGAAACTAAAGGTCGAGAGTTAGCCACAGTTGCTTATTTAATTTGTAAAGGTCTACCAAAAATAGACCCAAATGCATGAAGAAATTGATAATTAACAAAATGAATCCTAAGATTAGGCAAAGCAATCTAAACTGACAATATAGGAGATTCTTCTTGAATGTCAAAAAAGGAGTCCATTTAAGAATGCGCATTTCACAATTTTTAATAAAATAAGAATGATGAGAGAAGCTATGGCTATAGTCAAGATCATTAGATAACTTAATGAGGTCATGACGACCATCCAACAAACTAATTGAAAATGCACCAAAAAGCTTTAAATTATGAAAGAAAAATTGAATATCTTCCATATTAGGCTGACGCAATGAAAATTTACCAATCAGAGTAAAAGCATAAGGTTCAACGAGTTTCTAAATATCCAAATCAAAACTCAATATAGCCAGAATGCCATTAAATGTAGTATGAACAAGATTAACTAAAAATATAGGGTAGGTTGAAGCATCCTTACTAGATAAGGCATCTTTGAAGGATTTAGAAGAAGAAAACTTAGATTTACCCAACAGAAAATCTGCACTAGGAGGAGCAGTAGAAATCATCAGTTCAACCTTGCCAAATGCCGGATCGAACTCCATGGCAGCCATCAAAATCATGGGAGAGGAGGATAGCCAGCCAAAGGCCGAAGAAAGAAGGGCTTACCAGCAAAAATCCTCATGGCAGCCAAGAGAAATGATAAAGGAAAATGGGGTTCTTGAATCACCAGATTTTTGAATAGGGGAAGGCAAGCAAACATAGTTTTTTGGTTTGTTTAGGTTATTAAGTTAGGGTTAGATGGTTATAGGGTTTAGGGTTTACGGTTTAGGGTTTTAGAGTTTAGGGTTAGGGTTTTAGGGTTTAGGGTTTATGGTTTGGGGTTTAGGGTTTTAGGATTTAGGGTTTAGTGTTTAGGGTTTAGAGTTTTGAAATAGGGTTTAGGGTTTAGGGTTTTTAGTGTTTAGGGTTTAAGTTTTATGATTTACATTTTAGGTTTAGGGTTTAAGTTTTAATTTAAGGTTTAGGGTTTAAGGGTTTTTTCAATAGAGAAAAAATTCAGATTCAACATTTATTCTTTTCAAGTTCATCAACCAAGTAGCACCCCATGTTTCCTAAAACATAAGTGATGACATAGATAAAAAATGAGCACCCATAGAGAAAATCAAAAACCCAAGATAAGTAGAAATATCATTATAAAGACATAGTTCTATAAGCCATAGATCAGATCAGCCATTTTTTAGTTGCTTCAGTTCCCATCAGAACTAACCCCCACATCTCGAGTAGCGAGATCTGCCATCATATCCTCAATCTCTCATTCTGCTACCACCTTGACTTTAACTTCTATCGCTCCTCTCGCCTCCATAACCACCACTATTCTGACCACTACCTCCATATCCACCAGCACCTCTAAATCCCCCACCACCACTACGATAAGCCGTCAGCTTAGCCTCCAATCTTACTGCTTAATTGATGGCGATGATCCTTCCATCAAGGTTCTGCCCATTCTTAGGGTTTAATGTTTACAGTTTAGGGTTTAAAGTTAGTTTAGGGTTTAGGGTCTGAAGTTTAAGGTTTAGGGCTATTTTAGGGTTTTATGGTTTAAGGATTAGGGTTTTAGGGTTTAGGGTTTAGGGTTTAGGGTTTAGGGTTTAGGGTTGTAGGTTTAGGGTTATAAGTTTAGGGTGGTAGGTTTAGGGTTAAGGGTTTAGGGTTTAGGATTTAGGGTTTAGGTTTTTTTTTCTAAATTAAAAAAACAAACAAGTTTTGGTTTATTTAGTTAATTTAATTAATTTTATATTTATTTGAGTTTATTTTATTTTTTATTTTTACTTAATTTAGTTTATTTATTTTAGGTTTTTTTTAGTTTATGTTTTTATTTTAGTTTATTTTAGGTTTAGGTTTATTTTATGATTTTATTTTTTATTTTATTTTAGGTTTAGGTGATATTTTATTTTGGGTTTAAGTTTTATTTTATTTTATTTTTTAGGTTTAGGTTTTAGGTTTTATTTTAGGTTTATTTTAGATTTTATTTTTTAGTTTAGGTTTAGGTTTATTTTTAGTTTTTTTATTTAGTTTAGGTTTAGGTTTAGGCTTCATTTATTTTATTTTAGGTTTAGGTTTATTTTATTTTTTTTCTTTTATTTTTATTTTAGGTTTTGGTTTTTCTTAAGTTTAAGGTTTAGGTTTTTTTTGTTTATTTTTAGGTTTATTTTTTAGGTTTAGGTTTTCTTTAATTTTTATTTTTTTTATATTTTAGGTTTATTTTATTTTTTGTTTTTATTTATTTAGGTTTTTTATTTTTTTAATTTAGATTAGGTTTTTATTTATTTTATTTTATTTTATTTTTATTTTTTAATTTTATTTTTAGGTTTAGGTTTTGGTTTTAGTTGAGGTTTTTATTTATTATTTATTTTTTCTATTTTATTTAGGTTTAGATTTTATTTATTTATTTTATTTTTAGGTTTTATATAGTTTAGTTTAGTTTTAGGTTTTTTATTTTACATTTAGTTTTGTTTTAGGGTTTAGGTTTATGGTATGGGGTATAGGGTTTAAGTTTTAGTTTAGGGTTTAGAGTTTAGGGTTTAGGGTTTAGTGTTTAAAGTTTTTTTAATAGAGAACAAATTCAAATTCAATATTTCTTCTTTTCAATTTCATTAACTATGTAGCACCCTAAGTTTTTTAAGACCCAAGTGATGACATAGATAAAAAATGAGCCCCCATAGTGCAAATCAAAAACCCAAGATAAGTAGAGCAATATATACTGTAAAGATAGTTCCATAAGCAGCAGATCGGATCAGCCATTCGTTAGTTTTTCCACTTCCCATTAAACCTCCTCTCAGTAGTAGGATCCACCATCATATCCGATCTCCCTCGCCACCACCATGGTAGCGCCCATCGCCTCCTACCTCCATAACCACCACTGCTCCGGTCACCACCTTCAGATCCCCCACCGCCACTATGATAATTGTCACCTACGCCTTCACTTCCACCGGTAGATCTAAACTGAGCATAGTTGATGGTGATGTATCTACCGTCAAGGTTTTGCCCATTCTTAGGGTTTACGGTTTAGGGTTTCGGGTTAGTTTAGGGTTTAGGATTTAAGGTTTAGGGTTTTAGGTTTTAGTATTTAGGGTTTAGGGTTTAGGGTTTAAGGTTAGGATTAGGGCTTAAGGTTTTGGTTTTATGATTAGTTTAGTGTTTAAGGTTTAGCATTTTTTAGGGTTTAAGGTTTAAGGTAGTTGGTTTAGGGTTATAAGTTTAGGGTCTAGGGTTTAAGGTTAGTTTTATGGTTTAAGGTTTAAGGTATAGTATTTAGGTTTTCGTGTTTTTTTAAAACAAATTAAGTAAACTAGTAGGTTTATTTTATTTAGTTTATTTAGTAAATTTATTTATTTAAGTTTATTTTATTTTATTTATTTATGTTTTATTTTATTTATTTTATTTATATTTTAATTTATTTTTTTTTTATTTTTTTTAGGTTTAGGTTTATTTTAAGTTTAGTTTTATTTTATTTTTTTTGAGTTTAGGTTATTTTTTTTACTAGGTTTAGGTTTATATTTTTTATTTTATTTTAGTTTAGGTTTTAGGTTTTTATTTTAGGTTTATTTTTATTTTATTTGTAGTTTAGTAGTTTATTTTTAGTTTATTTAATTTATTTAGTTTTTTTTTGGTTTATGTTTTAGTTTTAGGTTTTATTTTATTACTATATTTTATTTTATTTTAGGTCTATTTAAGGAAAGTCTATTGAAGACATTTTCTTTACCACCATAAATGTTAGGATTAGGTCATTCTAGATCACTCAGGCATCTATTCAAGTAGGGTTTAGAGTTTAGGGTTAGGGTATGGTTATTTTGGTTTAGTTCAGGGTAGTTAGGTTTAGTTATAGGTTTGTGGGTTTAGGGTTTATGGTAGGATTTTATAGGTTTAGGGTTTAGGGTTTTAATGTTTAGGTTTAGAGGATTTGGGATTAGAGTTTAGGGTTTAGGATTTAGGTGGTTTAGGTTTTTTAGGGTTTAGGTTTAGGTATAGGGTTTTGGTTTTAAGTTTAGGGTTTAATATTTAGTTTAGGGTTTAGGGTTTAGGTTTTAATATTTTTTTAATAGAGAAATTGAGATTCAACATGTCTTCTTTTGATTTCATCAAGAAGCACCCAAGTTTTCCATGATACAAGCGATGACATATGAGCACCTAGAGCAAATCAAAAAATATAGATAAGTAGAACTATCTCTTCTCTAAAGACATAGTTTCAAGATCGATGCCTTTAGTTTCTAGTTTCCATCAAAACCACCCCACCTCTTGAGTAGTGGATCCATCCATATCTCTCTCCTCTCCACCACCACAGTTGTAACCTCGTCGCCTCCTACCTCCATAACCACCACTGCTCGGCCACCTCCTCTATATCTAGAAGACTCTCAGATCCCCCACCACCATCTGATAATCGCCACGCCTTCACTTCCACCTGCAGATCTAAATTTAGCTTAGTTGATGGTGATGTTTCTACCGCCAAGGTTCTGCCCATTCCTATGGTTTAGGGTTTAGGGTTAGTTTAGGGTTTAGGATTTAAGGTTTAGGGTTTTAGGGTTTAGTGTTTAGGGTTTGTTGGGTTGGGTTTAGGGGTTGGGGTTTAGGGTTTTGGTTTTATGATTAGTTTAGTGTTTGGTTTAGTATTTAGGGTTTAGGGTTTAGGGTTTAAGGTTTGGTTTAGGTATTAGTTGTTAGTTTTATGGTTTAGGGTTTAAGGTATAGTATTTAGGTTTCGGGTTTTTAAAAAAAATTAAGTAAACTAGTAGGTTTAGTTTATTTAGTTAATTTTTTTATTTATTTAAGTTTATTTTATTTTTAGTTTTTACTTATGTTTAATTTTATTTTATTTAGTTTATTTTATTTATTTTAGTTTATTTTTATTTTAGGTTTAAGTCTTTATTTATTTTTATTTTATTTTTAGGTTTTATTTTACTTTTAGGTTTAGGTTTATATTTTTATTTTATTTTAAGTTTAGGTAGGTTTTATTTTAGGTTTATTTTTTTAGGTTTTATTTTATAGTTTAGGTTTTATGTTTATTTTAGTTTATTTTATATTTTAGTTTTGGTTTGGTTTATGTTTTTAGGTTTTTTATTTTATTTATTTTATTTAGGTCCAATTATGGGAAAGTCCATTGAAGACATTCTTTAGCCACCATAATTATGTTAGATTAGGTCATTCTTTAGATCTACTCTATCCCATGGGGGGTATAGAGTCAGTTATTCATGGTATTTTAGTTTAGAGGTTTAGGTAGGGTGTGGAAGTTTGGGAGGGTGGGTAGGGTCAGAGGGTAGTGGTTTTTAGTTAGGAGTGGAGAGTTGGGTTTAATGTGGGGGATTTAGATTTAGACAGGAGAGGGTTTAAGTGGTAGGTTTAGTTTAGGGTTTAGTTTAAGGAGGTAAGGGTTTTGTTTTAAGTTTAGGGTTTAATATTTAGGGTTTAGGGTTTAGGGAGTGATAGGTTTAGGGTTTAACATTTTTTAATAGAGAAAAATTGAGATTCAACATGTCTTCTTTTGATTTCATCAACCAAGCACTAAGTTTTCCATGATGACATAAATAAAAATGAGCACCCATAGAGCAAATCAAAAACTGTTGATAAGTAGACCTATCTCTTCTATGAAGATATAGTTTCATAAGTAGTAGATCAGATCAGTCATTCTTTAGTTTCTTTAGTTCCCATCTGAACCTCCCCCACCTCTTGAGTAGCTAGATCCACCATCATATCCTCGATCTCTCTCTTTGTCACCACCACAGTGTAACCTCTATTGATGCTCCTGCTTCCATAACCACTACTGCTCTGACCACCACCTCCATATCCACCAGCATCTCAAAATCACCCACCACCACTACGATAGCCATCACCTCTGCCTTCGCCTCCATCGCAAGATCTACCCTAAGCCTAGTTGACAGTGATGTTCCTTCCATCAAGGTTCTGCACATTTTTAGGATTTAGGGTTTAGGGTTTAAGTTTTGAGTGGGGTGGGTTTAAGTGTAGGTGTTAGGGTTTAGGTTTATTTAGGGTTTAGGGTGAGTTTTATGTAGGATTTAGTTTAGGATTAGGATTAGGGTAGATTTGTGGAGGGTTTAGGGTTTTAGGTTGGGTTTGGTTTATGATTTAGTGTTTAGGGTTTAGGAGTTTAAGGGGTTTAGTTTAAGTGAGGAGTTTAGAAACGAGGTTTAGTTAGTTATATGGTTTAGGTGGATTTAGTGGTTTAGGATTTTTTAAACAAGGTCAAAGTAGTTTATTTATTTTTATTTTGTTGATTATTTTTAATTATATTTTGGTTCATTTTATTTTATTTAGTTTAGTTTATTTATTTTAGTTTTTAATTTTAATTTATTAAGTTTAGTCATGATTTAGTTGAGTATTTTATTTTTTTTTGGATTTGGTTTTTATTTTAGATTTGGTAGGGTAGTTTAGGAAGGTCTAGGTTTAGGGCTCAGGGTTTGGTAGGGTTAGGTGGGGTAGGTTTGATCAGAGAGTGGTTATTTAGGTGAGCTCAGGTGCAGTGGTTATTTTAGGTTATCGTTTGGTAGGGTTTAGGATTTAGGTTAGTAGTAGGGTTGGTAGGATTTAGGATTTAGGGTATTTTATTTTTTGAAAAAGCAAACCAAAGTTTAGTTTATAATTTATGATTTTAGTTATTTTAGTTTATTTATTTTATTTAGGTATATTTTATTTTTTATTTAATTTATTATTTTATTTATTTTTTTAAGTTTTTTATTTTAGTTTATTTTTAGGTTTAGTTTAGTTTATGCTATTTCTTAGTTTATTTTATTTTTATTTTATTTTGGTAGGTTTATTTTATTTTGTGGTTTAGGTTAATCATTCTTTTAGGTTTAGGTTTTAGGTTTTATTTTATGTTTTTAGGTTTTATTTTTACTTTATAGTTGATTTTAGTTTATTTTATTTTATTTATTTTAGGGTTTAGGTTTAGTTTATTTGTTAGGTTTATTTTATTTATTATTTTATTTTATTTGTTTTATTTAGGTTTTATTTTGTTTTTCTTTATTTTATTTTAGGTAATTTTATTTTTATTTTATTATTTAGTTTTTATTTTATTTTTTATTTTAGTTTATAGGGTTTTATTTATTTTATTTTAGTTTTATTTTATTTTATTTTAATTTATAGGTTTTAGGTTTAGTTTGGTTTTATTTTATTTTATTTTATTTTATTTAGTTTTAATTTTATTTATTTTATTTTATGTTTATTTATAGTTTAGTTTTGGTTTATGGTTTATAAGGTTTAGGTTTATTTTGGGTCATTTAGGGTTTAGGGTTTAATGTCAAAGATCTTGGTTAAAGCTTATTAGGGTTTATGGTTTAATATAGTTAGTTTTGGATTTAGGGTTAGGGTTTTTGGTTAAGGTTTAATGTTAGGATCTTAAGTGGATTAAGATTAAGTTGGTGGTTTAGGATTTGGGGTTAGTTTATTAGTTTAGTGTTGGGTTAGGGTTTTTTTGTTTTACTTTTTAAAATTATAAACTGTTTAAGTTTATTTTGTTTATTTATTTATTTATTTAGTTTATTTTATTTATTATTATTATTTTATTTATTTTAGTTTATTTACTTAGGTTTATTTTATTTTTGTTTATTTTTTAGGTTTAGGATTGTATAGATTTATTTTTAGTTTTTTATTTTTTTATTTTACTTTTAGATTTAGATTTTATTTTGATTTTTAGTTTAAGTTTACATTTTATTTTAGGTTTATTTTTTAGTTTATTTTAGTTTATTTTAATTTATTTTTATTAGGTTTAGGTTTAGAGGTTTAGTTTATTTTAGGTTTAGGTTTAGGTTTTATTTTTTAAGTTTAGTTTATTTTTGTTTATGTTTGTTTATTTTAGGTTTAGTTTTAGTTTAGGGTTTTTATTCATTTATTTAGGTCATATTTTTGGATTTTTTGGTTTAGGTTTTCATTAAGTTATTATTTTTATTTTAGGTTTAGTTTTTATTGTTTAGTTTTATATTTATTTAATTTTTATTAGTTTTTTCTTTATTTTAATTTATTTATTTTAATTTAATTTATTTTATTTTAGGTTTAGATTGAGGTTTAGTAGTTTTATCTTTATTTTTATTTTGGTAGGTTTCTTATTTATTTTAATAGCATTTATAGAGTACTAAGAGGGTTTTAGGATCTTTTAGGGTTTTTGGGATAGGGTTTAGGGAGAGGTCATTCATAGGGTTGGAGAGGGTGTAGTTAAAAAGTAAGGTATAGTATGATAGGGTAATCAGTGGTTAGATTGTGGTTATAGTAGGGAGAACCCAGGGTAAAAGTAGGGTTATTTAGGAAGTTTGGTTAGCAAGAGGTTTAGGTCCTGGTTTATGCAAGCCCAGTTGAGGCTAGTGGTTGATTTAGGGTAGCGTGGATAGGGTAGTAGGATTTGGGAGGGATTTTAAAAACAAAACCAAAGGTTTAGATTTAGTTTATTTGTTTAAATTATTATTTTTATTTATTTTAATTTTAAGTTTAGGTTTAAGTTTAGTTTATGTTATTTTAGTTTATTTTATTTATATTTTATTTTCAGGTCACGATTTATTTTTATTAGATTTAATTTTAGTTTTTATTATTTTTTTAGGTTTAGGTTTTGGTTCATTTTATGTATTTTTTAAGTTTAAATTTTAGTTTAGGTTTAGGTTTATTTTAATTTATTTTATTATATTTAGTTTAGGGTAGATTTAGGTTTAGGTTTATTTATTTTAGTTTAGTTTATTTTAGTTTAGTTTATTTTATTTTATGTTTAGGTTTATTTTATTATGTTTATTTTAGGTTTAGTTTTTTTTTTTAGTTTAGGGTTTAGGTTAATTTCTTTTAATTTATTTTAAGTTTATTTAGAGTTTTAAGTTTTATTTTATTTTATTTTATTTTTTATGTTTAGTTTTAATTTTATTTAGGTTCTCTTATTTTAGGTTTATTTTAGATTTAGAATTTATTTTATTTTTTTTCAATTTAGGTTTTACATTTTATTTTAGGTTTATTTTTAGTTTGGTTTTAGATTAGGTTAGGTTTATTTTTTAGTTTATTTTATTTTATTTAGGGATTTGGTTTAGCTTCAGGATTAGTTTATTTTAGTTTAGGTTGACGTTTATTTAATTTTTATTTTAGGTTTAGTTTTTTTTTAAAGTTTAGGTTTTATTTTTTATTTATTTTAGGTTATATTTTAGGTATATTGGTTTAGGTTATTATCATTTTATTTTATTATTTTATTTTAGGTTCATTTATTTTATTTAAGTTCTCATTAAATTTATTTTATTTTTAGTTTAGTTTAGTTTCTTTCTTTATTTAATATTTATTTTTTTTAGTTTTATTTTATTTTATTTTTTAGGTTTAGGTTTTTGTTTAGGTTTTTATTTTATTTTATTTTGGTATTTAGGTTTAGGTTTTTTTATTTATTTTATTTTTATGTTTTATTTAGTTTAAGTTTAGGTTTTTAGGGTTTTTAGGGTTTATTGTTTAGGGTTTAGGGTTTAGTAATAAGGGTTTATCATTTTTAGGGTTTTTTGTTTAGGGTTTAGGGTTAGCTTAGGGTTTAGGTTTAGTTTAGTGTTTAAAGTTTAGGGTTTAGGATTTAGGGTTTAGGGTTTAGCTTTAGGGTTTAGGGTTTTTAGGATTTAGGGTTTAAGATTTAGGTTTATTTTATTTTGTTTATTTTAGATTTAGTTTTTCTTTAGTTTAGGGTTTACATTTTATTTTTTTATTTATTTTTAGGTTTATTTTTTAGGTTTAGATTTTTATTACATTTTTTATTTTATTTTATTTTAGATTTATTTTATTTTTATTTTATTTTAGCTAGTTTGAGTTCATATGGCTTAAGGGGTTGACTTGGTCAAATGACCAAGTTGACTTGGTTTGACCTAATTTGTGACAATTAATCAACCTAGGCTGATCAATAATCATGATGGGAAGTTTTGATGGGCTTAGTTCTATCCAATTTGGGTAGGATTAGAACTTAGCTCAAATAGGCAAATTGGCCACTTTGGGTCAAGTAGACTAATTGGTTTTAGTTGGTTTGGTTTTAGGTTGAGTTTGATTTAGTTGAGTTTATATGTAGATTTAGGATTGACATATAAAATCATTTGCAATTGGCTTGGGTTCAAATGTGTTTGGTTCATTTGAACATTTCAAGTCAAATGGGTTAAGTTGGGTTTAACTTGGGTTGATTTTAGTTTGGCTTGATGATTGTAGATTTCATTTATATTTGTGAATATGATTGAAGGTATGATTAAATCATGAGAAAATCAATTGAATTTGTGTTTTGGAAAGAAGGAATTTGGCTAAGTCCATGGAGTTAGGTCGTGTGACTTAGGTTTGGATTTTGATTTGGTTTGATTTAGTTTTGATGATTTAAATGTATATTTCATTTAAATTTGTGAATATGATTGAAAATATGATTGATTTGTGAGAAAATCAATTGTGTTTGAATTGATTTGGAGTAAGATTTGGCTAAGTCCATGGGATAAGTCATATGGCTTAGGACAGGTTTTGATTTAATTTGATTTAGTTTGAATTAGTTTTGATCATTTGAATGTAGATTTGATTTATATTTAGGAAGATGATTGAAGATATAAATTGATTATGAGAAAACCAATTAATTTTGGATTGATTTGGATTAAGATTTGGCTAAGTCCATGTGATAGGTCATATGGCTTAGAAAACGTTTAAAGTTTGGATTTGATCATGGGCTTCAATCATTTGGTTTTGGAATTTGGATTTGGTTTTGAATTTGATGTTTGAATTGAACTTGAGGTTTGGTTTGAGAAGGTGAACGTAGATTGATTTGAGTTGTAGGTAGGTGGATTATCCTAATCCTTAAGGAATAACCTAATCCTATGGTTAATTTTAAGTCTTTAGGCTTAGGTTAAGTGTTTACTTAATTGTTAGAAGTGTCTTATGACTAGAAAAGTCTTAGTGTCTAGAAGACTCTTAAGTCTAAGATGAGAAGATTGAATCCACACTCCAAAAGTGAGGTCAACAGGCCTTAGGCTCCATAGTGTTGCCCTTGCATATAGATGATTAAAACCAAGCCAAGTTTTGCATTAAAGACTTGGATACATCTTTCAATTTTGCTTGGATACATGAGAACAACATAGTTCCATCCTCTACATCTATGATGTTCGTGAGAGGTGGGATCATCTACTGTGTCAAAGGAGATCTCAAGCCATTTACAGTTCAAGAGGTCGGCATATATGAGGATGCTGCTTACTACCTCCCTCAAAATCAACAAGTCTATTCTCGCAAACTTGGCGAAAGTTTAAAAATAAAAGAAAAAGAAAAAGAAAGAGAAAAGGAAAGAGAAAAAAAAATAAAAATAAAATGGAGCTAAAATAGACTTGGAGGAGGAAGTGGAGGCTGGCATTAAATTCCACCACAATTCATTACTCCATTTGAACATATAGGTAGGACGACTTGACCTCCACAAGGCAGAGAAAGGGGCCAGTTCAGAGGTAGTCTTAGGGGTGGAAAATCTCCTTATTAGCCACCTAATAGAAGATATATCCTAGTTACTAGGAGTACACCTGCTATCCATATAGACTTAGAATCTAGTTCATAGGATGACTCTTATATGGTTTGCACACTACTCAGCTCTTCTCAGTAGTAGATTCTCTTGGAGGTGACACTTAAGCCAGATAGCAATGAAGATTTGGCTCCAAAGAAAAGCCTAAGTGTATCAAAGTCTATATGTGAAACATTTAGGCATCAGTTGGGAACCTTAGCTCTAACCCCACTTTCCTCTCAAAAAGCTGAGGGTTTAGTTGTTAAGGAAGCCCTAAGTCATCCATAGGTTTGAAGGCTTAGAGGTATTTTTTGGGAGCATCATCCTCAAGTCAAGAAGTTGATGTAGAACTTGAGGATGATCCATATAAAGATTTAATAGAATTACCTTATGATTGGTACTTGCCTTGTATTCATAATTTAGCAAAGATAGGGTTAATCCCACATACTTGGTCAAAGCATAGGTCAGGCTACTTCAAAAGAATATGAAAAAACAAATGTAAAAGTTGTCAATCAAGATTGGGACTAGGATTCAGTACAGTGGGTCCAGTCGATGATGATGATTACTACTTCATCATCATCAATCATTTAGAATCTGATAATTTCCTTTCAAATCACATTAACTCATATGAGGAGTTATGCTTAGAAACTTCAGATGATCCAGATGATTTTGAAGTCAAAGTTGCACTGCAAGAGTTCGAAGAAGAGATCAGGTTAACCATGGATGAGCTCAAAGAAATCAACCTAGGAACTGAAGAAGATCCACAATCGACATACATCAGTTCTTTGTTGAATGAAACTGAAACCAATGACTTAGTTAGGCTATTGACTGAGTTTAAGGATCGCTTTGCATGGAGTTATGAAGAGATATTTGGATTGGCTCCTAATGTAGTGGTTCATAAACTAGCAATAGAGCCTACTACTAACCCTATCAAGTAAGCTCCTAGATGCATGTGATTAGACATAGAACAATAGGTCATTTATAAAGTCAAGAAACTGATTGATGTTAGCTTCATTTGGGAAGAAAAATACCCTACCTGGTTAACCAGCGTCATCCTAGTTAAGAAAAAGAATGGCAAAATTCACATATGCTTCAATTTTAGAAATTTAAATTAGGCATATCCAAAAGTTGAATTTCTACTACCAATCCCAGAGCTGATGGTGGACATTGTCTCATATCATCTAGTCTTCTCTTTCATGGATGGCTCATTTGGATATTACCAAATAATAAACACTGCTTTTAGAACTCTCGATCACAATCTATTGCTATAAGGTAATATCTTCCGTGCCTTAAAAAAATGATGCTGCTACATACCAATTATGAATCGAATTTTCAATGAACTCATTCATCATCAAGTTGAGTGCTTTGTTGATGATCTCATGGTCAAAAGTAGAGAAAAGGAAGACCATCTCTTTGACTTGAGAGTAATTTTCAAATAGTTAAGATAATTTAACCTCAAAATGAACCCCCTAAAGTGTGCTTTTAGAGTAGCTTCAGAGAAATTCATTGGGTTTGTTGTCCAACACTAGGGATTCAAAATCGATCCAAATAAGATCAAGGAGTTATTAGAAATGCCACCCCCTAAAACTTTAACTCAACTCAGATCATTCAAAGGGCTGTTGGTGCATATAAGATGCTTTATGTCCAACCTACCAGAAAGATGTCAACCATTCTCAACACTTGTCAAAAAGGATGCCAAGTTCAAGTGGGATGATAAGTGTGAGCATGCATTCGAAGGCACCAAGCATTACCTGATGTCACTGCTAGTTCTAGTAGCCCCTATCCCATGCAAGCTACTCATACTTTACACTGCTGTGTTAGATGACACCCTTGGTGCTTTGTTGGCCCAAGCTAATGATGAAGGAAAGGAAAATGCACTTTATTACCTCGATCATCATCTAAACCCTGCTGAGGCTAATTATCCATAAATTGAGAAGCATTGCCTAGCTTTAATCTTTGCATCCCAAAAGCTACAACACTACATGCTTCCTCATAAGGTGAACTTAATCTCTAGGATCAATCCACTACAATATCTCATGACATGGCCGACACTATCCATATAGTTTGCACGATGGTCCATGATCCTCTCATAGTTTAACATTACCTTCGTACCCCTCTGTGCGGTGAAAGGACAAGCGCTTGCAAATTTATTAGCAGCACACCCACTTCCTGCTAACTCTCCACTTAGTGATGGTCTTCCCGATGAACAAATCATGAACTTAGGGGATATTAGTATTAAGCATTGGAAGATGTGCTTTGATGGTGCAGCTTCCTCTCAAAGAGGAGAAGAACCACAATCAACTATTCTAGGAAAGGTAGGGATAGGAATAGTTCTCTTAACTATGAACCATAATGTGATGAGATTCTTATATCATCTGTCCAATCCTTGCACCAATAATGAAGCCAAATATGAGGCTCTAATTTCCAATCTAGAGTTAGCCGTTACTCTAAGCATCCATAACATCAACATCTTTGGGGATTCTCAACTAATTATCAACCAAATCACTAGTTCCTACAAGGTTATAAACCCTAAGCTCCATCACTACCCCAAGTACACCATGGAGTTGTTGGCCCAAATCCTAGAGGTTACCATTTATAAGATTCCTGAAGGAGAGAAAACCATAGCATATGCTTTAGCCAAGTTTGCCAAGGAGTTGGCATGTCCGGAGGATGAGTCTATATCAATAAAGGTCCAAAATAGACAAGTCTTATCTCTTATTGATATTGAACTCATCAAAAAGTACTCTCTTGAAGGGGAGGTTGCCATCGCCAAGAAGGATGAGGAGTTAGACTGGAGGCAATCATTCATGGATTACCTAAATAAAGGAAAACTACCTCAAGAGAAGACTCAAGACTATCAAATGAAGTAGAGAGCACTTTTTATGCTCTTATGGATGGTGTCTTCTGCTAGTGATCTTTCGATCATATGTGGTCATGTTATTTAGATAAGCACAAACCCCATAAGATCATGACTGAGGTACAGTTAGGATTATTTGGAGCCAACAAATTCGGTCTGAAGATGAAAGCCAAGATCAAGAGAATAGGATACAACTGGCCATCGATGAACAAAGAATTTATCGATACATCTAGTCGATGCCACCAATGTGAAATACACAGTGTGGTCTTACACCAATCACCCAATACTCTACATCCTACATTGGCCTGATGGCCATTCGAGTGTTGGGGTATTGACATAGTTGGTATTATTAATCCTCCTCCTTCCAAGGGTCATCAGTTCATCTTAGCTACTACTGAGTACTTTTCCATATGGGCATAGATGATTTTACTCAGAGAGCTCATAGCTCAGTATGTTCTCCAATTTTTTAGGAATCATATCCTATATAAGTTTGGACTGCCTTAATGAATTATATCTAATAATGGTATTGCATTCAAGAGCACCGAGATCAACAACTTTGCCCGTAGACACAACATTGATTGAAGATATTCTAACATCAACTACCTGAGAGAAAATGGCTTATTAGAAGCCTTCAGCAAAACTCTCATCCAAATACTGAAGAAGACACTCGACAACAACAAGAAATAGTGGCATGAGTAGTTAGTTGAAGCCTTGTGGGCCTACCGCACATATAGAACTCCAACTCACTCCTTTTTCCTTAATGTATGGGTCTGAAGTTATTCTACCATTAGAAATCAAACTCCCATCACTAATGATAGATGTGGGTAGCAAGATCATAATAGAGTAGAAAGATAAGTTACAGTGAGAAGAGCTCGATGGTTTGGAGGAGAGATGCCTATGGGCATGCCAAAACCTTGAGTTATACAAAGATAAAATGATTCAAGCCTAGAAAAAGTTTGTTCATCCTAGAGCTTTTCAAGTAGGAGATCGATTGTTGCCCGTCGTAAGATGGGAGGCAAGTTTGAACCCACTTGAGAAGGCCCTTTTACCATAAAGAAGGCCTACCAAAGAGGATCTTATCATCTTATTAATCATAAGGGAGAGTGCCCAATGCTTCCAATCAATGGGTTCTACATAAATAAATATTATAAATCATGTTTGAAAATAATTATCATCAATGAAAATTCCATTTCAAATTCAATCTTTTTCATGTTGAAAGTATTCTTATTTATGAATGCACCATGATGTGTTTAGGGTAGGTGTAAGGAACCCGAGCAACATCTTATCCTTAATTGACACAACACAAATATAAACTACACACAAACATGAAAAATAAATGCATATCTTTTATCTTGGGCTACTCTGAGTTGAGATAAAGCCTCAATGACACTCACTCAATAGCTGCTCTAGGTTGGGCTAACGTGCTACCCTGCTAGTGTGTCACTCTAGTAGTATTCTTACTTGAGGATGTAAGTGCTACACTTTCCTTCCTTACTTGGCCACGCACACCACGAGCACCTTGTTAGTTTTTTGGCCTTTGCATGGCTAGTAAGCGCCTCATGTTGGCTTCATTTAAGAGGATGTGAGTTTATATGCTTTCTTTTTTAGATTAGAGTCTAGTCCTTCCCCTAAACTACTTCAAGTCTAGTTCCTGTGCTCCTTGCTTTAGTTGCTTTAACTCGATAACATCCCCCCAATCAATATATCTCTCGATGATTAGTTTT
This sequence comes from Cymbidium sinense, assembly GCA_021442155.1. Classification (NCBI taxonomy): domain Eukaryota; kingdom Viridiplantae; phylum Streptophyta; class Magnoliopsida; order Asparagales; family Orchidaceae; genus Cymbidium; species Cymbidium sinense. Next base: position 35,193,198 of record CM038216.1, on the reverse strand, counting down.
TCTTGGAAAGTTGTAAGCCTACATGCTTTCTTTCCAGATTGATCATTGGTCACCGACGGGCACTTCAGGTTGTTTATTTCTCACTATTCTAACGGATACACCACTCATGCTGATAGATAGACCTTAGGATGGTTGGTTCTCGTACCTTAGGATACACCAGTCATGATAGATGTAAGTCTTCTACACTTTCTCTTTGAGTTGGCCACCATACACATATAAGATTCCTTTTTTAGAGCTTAAGATAATGCCCCTAGCAGTACCTCCCCTATGGGCACTATATTTGGATCATAACCTATGCGACCCCATTTAGACACTACCCGAGTTACTATCATATTAGATAGTTTCCCTTTCCTAGTAACCACCCATGTGGTTGGAGAATCCATCTTGTGTATGTGCAGATTCTCCCTTGGTCCCATAAATTTGAGATAGGTCATGGCCGACATATCCCTTCTGTGGTCCTCACACAAATAGGTCCATGCAAACATATAAAGAAAATATATATTCACTTGTGGATTAGGAGGACACCCCTTGCAGTAGCTTTTCTTAAGCACACATCTTATCTTTAGGGTAGTGTCATTAAAACTCCTAATAAAAATTGCCTCACTATTCTTGAGTTGAAATAAGTCTACAACAACATTCACTCAGTAGTCACCCCAAAGTTGGGTTTGATTTGTTGTGTTACCAATAGGTCACCCCAATAGTTATTCCCTATTTTAGAAGATGTAAGTCTACTATGCCTTCTTCCTAGCACAGTAGTTGCACACCTAAGGGTAACCCCTTAGGTTGGCTAGCTCTACCCCCATGGCCAGTAGACTATCCATTTAGATTTATAAATCTGAGTAGGACAAGTCTGATATAGTCCCTTCTCAGTGGCTCCATCACACACCGACATTGTCCATAAATTAAATCTATCATATTTGACCAAGCTTACATCCCTAATAGATATTCCCTAAATTTGAAATCAAACAAAACCAAACAAAACATATTGAAATTAAGATAAAATTAACCCTGACTACTTTTGAGTTAACATAAGTCTCCAGCAACATTCACTCAATAGTCACCCTAAGTCAGGTTCAATTTGTTATGCATCCATTAGGTTAACCCAGTGGTTGTTCCTTACTTTGGAAGATGTGAGTCTGTTATGCCTTCTTTCTAGCACAGCCATTGGACACCGAAAGGCAACCCCTTAGGTTGCTTAGCTCTACCCAGCAAACGGTAGAATATACCTTTGGATTTGTAAACTTGATGTAGGTTAAGGCTAATATAGCTCCTTCTTAGTGGGTCCATCGCACATCGATAGGGTCCATACATTAACTTAGATTAAATGAAACCAAATATAATTCTTCCTGGTGGAGTTAAATTACACCCTTCTCCCTAGTGTAGCCCCAAATCATATATAAATAAGTTAAGCAAACAATTCAAATTCAAAACCAACCTCCCTAGTGGAGCTAAATTAAATTGACTCCCCTAGTAGAATTTAAACCAAAGAAATCCAACCAAACTCTTATTTCTAGCGGATACATCCCCAAACAAATCTATGAAATCAAACTCAAATCCAAATCCCCAACGGATAGCCCGAACCTACTTCCCTAGTGAAAGGTTCATATACCCGATAGACTTGAGCCCATATCTTTAGCAGATATGCCTCCACATCAATTAAAACAAAATAAATTAAAGTCAATTCGATCTTAATCCCTGGTGGATAATAAATTCTTATCCCTAATAGATCTTCTTTCCACAAATCATATAATCAAATCAAATTCAAACCTTATCCCCAACAATTTTTTTTCTTCTATGCCTCGACAGACCCCTCACATGTCATGTCCATTGCATGTGTGATTCCTTAGGGGATCTCCCTCCATGTCCTTGACATGGAATTCTCATCAAATCTTACTTCTTCTCCTATGCAAACCTTTAATACTTCAACCAAAAACTTAACAATGCATTTGTTCAAATTACATCATCTTAACATTGCAATCAACATTTTATGATTTGTGATGGTGCAAGCTCAAACTAACTATACAATATCAAGCTAAACATATTATAGCATGAATTAACACACTATATTATATTATAATATATGATGTTATATTTTAATTTGCTATAATATAATATATTGTCTAACATTACACCTCATTAGAATCACTTAAAAGGAACAAAAAAATAAAACTTTCTCAAAATATGAATAATGTTCATTTCGGATATTAAATTGTTATTTTTCTATTAGAAATGGTACAAAATAGCACAATTTTGGTGTTGCATCTTAGTGTGTGCCGTGAATTTGGCCAAATTCTTCCACCTTAACCTTTAAATTAATATTTTTTTGAGTTTTGACCCAATATATTATTACAAAAGTAAAACATACTAAAATGTATAATAACATTTAGTAACACACCACCACATTCATATATATATATATGAGAAGTTTTATTGTTATGTACATTGTATTCTATTATGCATTCATATAATATATTATCTTACATTACACCTTAAAATGAATCACTTTAAGCAAAAAAATTATAAAATTTGGTTGAAAATGAATATTTTTTGGATGCAAAATTCCATTCTTTTGATTAATGAGACACCATAGCACACCCCAATGATGTTCCCTAAAGCTTACCCTAAATTTGGCCAATCCCATCATCTCACCTATAAATTAGTATTTTTATGAATTATACTAGTACAAACTCTATCATACATCTAATATACTAAAATAAGCTAAACAACAAGTAGTAATACACAATAGTATGCTATAATGCATGATGCTACACTATGTTATGGCATCCTATACTATAATACACTATAGCATATTATATTATATTATATTATATTATATTGCATATCACATCAAAAGGGATTGCTTAAAATAAAAAATCATAAAATCAGTCTAAATAATAAAAAACTATATATTTTAGTCGTATCACTTACATAATTTTAATTGAAATAATATATTATGATGCCATGCTCTACTTATTATCAATTTGGCCAAATTCCACCATTTTAAAGTCTAAATCAACATTTTATAGATAATGCTAGTGTAGGCTTGACTGCCTGATTTTAAAATACTAAAAGAATTTATAATGCACAGAACAATATATTTTGATATATGATGTTATACTATGCTACAACATATATTATTTATTTTGTACATAAAATCTTACTTCTTAGACTACAAGTGGCATAACACACCTTTGGTACTACAACATAATTCCCACTTCAAATTTACCAAATTTCATCATTTGATTTTTTAATTCAATATTTTAATGATTTATATTAATATGGACTATAGGGCACAATACCATAATATACTAAAACATTTCAAAACATTATATAACATCCAAAAAAACATCACTACATGCTCAAATATATGATGCTACATTATACTATAATATGTGATATTATAATATCATTTAGGGTTAGGGTTTAGGGTATTTAAATCTCTAATAGTCAAGGGAAAGTCTATAGAACACATTTTCTTTAGCTACCATAACTATGTTAGGATTACACCATTCTTTAGATCTACTACTAATGACAACTTTATTCAAGGTTTAAGGTTTAGGGTTAGTTTAGAGTTTAGGGTTTAAACTTTAGGGTTTAGGGTTTAGGATTTGGGTTTGGGGTTTAGGGTTTATGGTTTAAGGTTCTAGGTTTTAGGATTTAGGGTTTATGATTTTAGGGTTTAGGGCTTAGGGTTTAGGGTTTAGGGTTTAGGGTTTAGAGGTTTAGTGTTTAGGGTTTAGGGTTTAGGGTTTAGAGTTTTTTTAATTAAGTAAACTGGTAGGTTTAGGTTTATTTAGTTTATTTAGTTTCTTTTTTATTTATTTGAGTTTATTTTATAATTTATTATTATTTATGTTTATTTTTTATTTAATTTAGTTTATTTATTTATTTTAGTTTAGGTTTTTTATTTTAGTTTATTTTTTAGGTTTAGGTTTATTTTTTAGATGAGTTTTATTTTTATTTTATTTTTGGTTCAAGTTTTTCTTTTTAATTTTAGTTTTTAGGTTTAGGTTTTTATTTTATTTTTTTAGGTTTAGGCTTTTGATTTTTTTTAGGTTTATTTTTAGGTTTTATGTTTTAGCTTAGGTTTAGGTTTATTTTTAGTTTATTTTATTTTAATTAGTTTAGGTTTAGGTTTACGTTTACTTTATTTTAGTTTTAGGTTTATGATTTATTTATTTTTGTTTAGTTTATTTTAATTTAGGTTTAAGTTTATTTTATTTTATTTATGTTATTTATATTTTAGGTATAGGTTTTTATTTTAGTTTAGGGTTTAGGTTTTATTTTTTATTTATTTTTTAGTTTATTTTTTAAGTTATGGTTTTTCTTTAGTTTTTATTTTATTTTATTTTAGGGTATATTTTATTATTATTTAAGGTTTAGTTTTTATTTTACTTAGGTTTTTAATTTTTTTAGTTTAGTTTAGGTTTTTATTTATTTTATTTTAGATTATTTTTTATTTTTTTATTTTATTTTTCTTTTAGGTTTAGGTTTAGGTTTAGGTTTGAGCTTTAGTTTATGTTTTTATTTTATTTTTGTTTAGGTTTTTATTTTATTCATTTTATTTTTTTGGCTTTATTTAATTTAGGTTTAGGTTTTTAGCTTTTAAGGGTTTAGGGTTTGGGGTTTCGGGTTTCAGGTTTAGGGTTTAGGGTTTAGGGTTTAAGTTTTAGGTTTAGGGTTTAAATTTTAGTTTAGGGTTTATGGTTTAGGGTTTAAGATTTTTTTTAACAGAGGATAAATTCATATTCAATATTTCTTCTTTTTAATTCCATGAACCAAGTAGCACCCCAAGTTTTCTAAAACACAAGCGGCGACATAGATCGATCAATAAGTAGCATTATTGCTCCTCTCACATCCATAACCTTTCTACCTCCATATCCACCAGCACTTCTAGATCCCCCACCACCACTATAAACACCACCTCCACTTAGATCTACTGAGCCTAATTGACGGTGATGTTCCTGCCATCAAGATCTACCCATTCTTAGGGTTTAGGGTTAGTTTAGGGTTAGTTTAGGGTTTAGGTTTAGGTTTAGGGTTAGGTTTAGGTTTAGAATTTAGGGTTTAGAATTTAGGTTTAGAGTTTGGGGTTTTAGTGTGGGTTTAGTCTTAGGGTATAGGTTTTAGGGTTTAAGGTTGTAGGTTTAGGGTTAATTTTAGGGGTTTAGGGTTTAGGGTTTAGGATTTAGGGTTTATATTTTTAAATTAAAAGTATAGGTATGTTTAGTTTAGTTTATTTTATTTATTTGAGTTTATTTTATTTTTTATTTTTTATATTTATTTAGGTTTATTATTTATTTTTAATTAATTTAGTTTATTTATTTTAGGATTATTTATTTTAGTTTTTAGGTTCAAGTTTATTTTTTAGCTGAGTTTTATTTTTATTTTATATTTTAGGTTTATGTTTTATTTTTTATTTATAGGTTTAGTTTTAAGTTTTTATTTTATTTTATTAGATTTGGGTTTTACGTTTTGGTTTTAGGTTTATTTTTAAGTTTTATGTTAGTTTAGGTTTAGGTTTATTTTTAGTTTATTTTATTTTATTTAGTTTAGGTTTAGTTTATTTTAGGTTTAGATTTAATTTTTATTTATTTTAGTTTAGTTTATTTTAGTTTAGGTTTAGATTTATTTTATTTTGTTTAATTTATTTTTATTTTAGGTTTAGGTTTTTTTTAGTTTAGGGTTTAGGTTTTTTTTAGCTTTTTTTTAGGTTTATTTATTAGGTTTAGGTTTTTTGTTACTTTTATTTTATTTTATTTTATGTTTATTTTATTCTTATTTTAGGTTTAGTTTTTATTTTATTTATGTTTTTTATTCTTAGGTTTATTTTATTTTTTAGTTTAGTTTAGGTTTTTATTTATTTTATTTATTTTTTATTTTTTTTATTTTTAGGTTTATGTTTAGGTCTTAGTTTAGTTTTTATTTTATTTTATTTTAGTTATTGTATTTAGGTTTATTTTTTATTTATATTATTATTAGGTTTTATTTTATTTAGGGTTAGGTTTTTAAGTTTTTAGGATTTAGGATTCAGGGTTTAGGGTTTAGGGTTTAAGGTTTAAGGTTTAGGGCTTTAGGGTTTAGGGTTATAGGGTTTATGGCTTAGTGTTAGGGTTTAGGGTTTAGGGTTTATTATTTAGGGTTTAGTGTTTAGGCTTTAGTGTTTATGGTTTTGAGGGTTTAGGTTTTAGGGTTTAGGGTTTGCTTAGGGTTTAAGGTTAGTTTAAGGTTTAGGGTTTAGGGTTAGCATTTAGGGTTTAGGGTTTAGGGTTTTAGGGTTTAGGGTTTACTAAGGTTTATTGTTAGGGTTAGGGTTTAGGGTTTAGGGTTTAGGGATTACGGTTTTGAGTTTAATGTTTTTTAAGGTTTTAGGTTTAGGGTTGTATGTTTGGGGTTTTATGTTTAGGGTTTAGGGTTTTGGGTTAGTTTTAGGGTTCAGGGTTTTTTTTTAGATTTAGGGATTAGGGTTTAAGGTTTAGGGTTTAGGGATTTTTTTTAAAATTATGTAAACCGATATGTTTTCGTTTATTTATTTTAGTTAGTTTATTTTTTATTTATTGTAGTTTATTTTATTTTTTCTTTTTCTTTAGGTTTATTTCTTTATTTTATTTAGTTTGTTTATTTTAGGTTTATTTATTTTAGTTTAGGTTTTTAATTTTAGTTTACTTTTTATGTTTAGGTTTAGGTTTAGGCTTATTTTTTAGCTTTAGGTTTAGGCTTTTATTTTATTTATTTAGGTTTAGGTTTTAGGTTTTATTTTAGGTTTATTTTTAGGTTTTATTTTTTTAGTTTTCATTTAGGTTTATTTTTAGTATATTTTATTTTATTTAGTTTAGGGTTTAGGATTAGTTTATTTTAGGTTAAGTTTAGGTTTTATTTAGTTCCGTTTAGTTTATTTTAGTTTAGGATTAAGCTTATTTTATTTTGTTTAACTTAAGTTTGGTTTATTTTAGCATAGGGTTTAGGTTTTATTTTATATTTATTTTTAAGATTTATTTTTAGGTTTTCCTTTTAGGTTTAGGATTTTTTTTAGTTTTTATTTTATTTTATTTTAGGTTTATTTAATTTATGTTTTACGGTTATTTTTTTAACTTATTTATGTTTTTTTTAAATTTATTTTATTTTTTAGTTTAGTTTAAGTTTTTATTTACTTTATTTTAGTTTAGTTTTTATTCTTTATTTTATTATATTTTTATGTTTAGGTTTAGGTTTATGTTTAGGTTTTAATATAAGTTTTTATTTTATTTTATTATTTTATTTAGGTTTTTATTTATCTTATTTTTAGTTTTATTTAGTTTAGGTTTAGGTGTTTAGGTTTTTAGGGTTTAGGGTTTAGGCTTTAGGGTCTGGAGTTTAAGGTTTAGGGTTTAGAGTTGTAGGTTTTAAAATTTAGGTTTTAGTGTTTAGGATTTAGGGCTTAGGGCTTAGGCTTTTAAGGTTTAGGGTTTAGGGCTTATGGTTGTAGGTTTAGGGTTCAAGGTTTAGGGTTTAGGGTTTAGGGTTTGGGATTATTTTATTTTAATTTTTTTATTATCTTAATTTTTCTTAAATTAAGTAAATTGATAGGTTTAGCTTTATTTAGTTTATTTAGTATTTATTCATTTGTTTAAATTTATTTTATTTTTTATTTATTTTAGTATATTTTATTTTTTATTTATTTAAATTTATTTATTTTAGGTTTATTTATTTTAGGTTTATTTATTATAGTTTAAGTTTTATTTTATTTTAAGATTAAGTTTTATGCTTAGGTTTATTGTATAGCTTAGTTTCATTTTTATTTTTTTTAGGTTTAGATTTTATTATTTATTTTTTGGTTTAGGTAGGTTTTTATTTTATTTTTTTCAGGTTTAGGTTTGAGATTTTTATTTCAAGTTCATTTTTAGGTTTTATTTTTTATTTTAGGTTTAGGTTTATTTTTAGTTTATTTAATTTTATTTAGGGTTTAGGTTTAGGTTTAGTTTTAGGTTTAAGTTTTATTTATTTTAGTTTAGGTTTAGGTTTAGGTTTATTTTATTTTTATTTAGGTTTAAGTTTTTTTTAGTTTAGAGTTTAGGTTTTATTTTTGGTTTTTTTTTAGGTTTTATTTTTAGGTTTATGTTTTAGGTTTAGGTTTTAATTTAGTTTTATTTTATTATATTTTAGGTTTTTTTTAAGGTTTAGTTTTATTTTATTTAGGTTTTATTTTTTAGTTCAATTTAGGTTTTATTTATTTTATTTTAGTTTAGTTTTATTTTTTATTTTTTTTCTTTAGGTTTAGGTTTAGGTTTAGGTTTAAGTTTAGGTTTTAGTTTAGGTTTCTATTTTATTTAATTTTATTATTTTATTTTGGTTTAGGTTTTTTTCTTTATTTTAATTTTAGGTTTTATTTAGTTTAAGTTTAGGTTTTTAGCATTTTAGGGTTTATGGTTTAGGGTTAGTTTAAGGTTTAGGCATTTGGGTTTAGGATTTAGGGTTTAGGATTTAGGGTTTAGGGTTTAGGTTTTAGGTTTTAGGATTTAGGGGTTTAGGGCTTAGGATTTTAGTGTTTAGGGTTTAGGGTTTAGAGTTTAGTGTTTTTAGAGTATAGGGTTTAGGGTTTAGGGTTTAGGTTTTAGGTCTAGGGTTTAGGTTTTAGTTTAGGGTTTAGGGTTTTTGGTTTTTTTTTTAACAGAGAAAAAATTCATATTCAACATTTCTTCATTTCGATTTCATCAACCAAGTAAACACACCAAGTTTTCTAAGACATAAGCGACAACATAGAGACAAAATGAGCATGCATAGAGCAAATTAAAAACCCAAGATAATTAGAATCGTGTATATAGTAAAGACAAAGTTCCATAAGCAGTAGATCGGATCGACCGTTCTTCAATTTCTCCAGTTCCCATCAGAACTACCTCGGCCTCTCGAGTAGCCTGATCACCATCATATTCTCGATCTCTCCCTCCGCTACCACCACGACTGTGACCTCCATTGCCCCTCCTGCCTCCATAACCACCACTGCTCTAGCCACCACATCCATATTCACCAACACCTCCAGGTCCCCACCACCCTTCGTTGCGTCACCTCTACATGCGATCTAGGCGGGTCTAGTTGATGATGTTCTCAAGGTTACGCCCATTCTTAGGGTTTAGGTTTATTATGTTTTAGGGTTTAGGTTTATTTTTTAATTTATTTAGTTACTTTAGTTATAGGTTTAGGGTTTGGGGTTCAAGGTTAGGATTTAGGGTTAGGGTTTAGGGTTTAGGGTTTTAAGGTTTATGCTTTTAGGGTTTAGGGTTTAGGGTTTAAGGTTTAAGGTTTTAGGGTTTAGGGTTTAGGGTTTTAGGGTTAGGGTTTAGGGTTTAGGGTTTAGTGTTTAGGCTTTAAGGTTTAGGGTTTTGAGGGTTTAGGGTTTAGGGTTAGCTTAGGGTTTAGGGTTAGTTTAGTGTTTAGGGTTTAGGGTGTAGGGTTTAGGTTTTATTTAGGGTTTAGGTTTAGGGTTAGTTTAGCATTTAGGGTTTAGGGTTTAGGGTTTAAGGTTTAGTGTTTAGGATTTAGGGTTAGAGTTGGTTAGGGTTAGCTTGGTTTTATTTTAGGTTTAGAGTTTGTTTAAGGTTTATGGTTCAGTTTTAGGGTTTAGGGTTTTAGGGTTAGTTTAGGGTTTAAGTTTAGGGTTGACTTTTATTTATAAAAAAAAGTAACATAGTATTTAGTTTATTTAGTTTATTTTTTATTTTTATTTATGTTTTTTTTTATTTAGTTTAGTTTATTTATTTTAGGTTTATGTATTTTAGTTTAGGTTTTTTGTCGTAGTTTATTTTTTAGGGTTTAGGTTATGTTTATTTTAGGTTTTGGGTTAAGTTTTATTTATTTATGTTTAGTTTATTATAGTTTAGGTTTAAGTTTATTTTATTTTGTTTATTTTAGGTTAAGGTTTTATTTTTATTTATTTTTAACTTTATTTATTTTAGGTTTATTTATTTTAGTTTATGTTTTTTTTTATTTTAGTTTATTTGTTAGGTTTTGGTTTAGGTTTATGCTTATTTTTTATGCTTAAGTTTTATTTTCTATTTTTGGGTTTAGGTTTAGGTTTATGTTTATTTTTTAGTTGATTTTATTTAAATTTTATTTTTTAGGTTTATGTTTTATTTTTTATTTTTAGGTTTAGGTTTAGGTTTTTATTTTATTTTTTTAGGTTCAAGTTTTAGGTTTTTATTTTAGGTTTTCCTTTTAATTTAGGTTTAAGTTATTTTTTAGTTTTTTTATTTTAATTTAGGATTTAGGTTTTCATTTAGGTTTAGTTTATTTTAGGTTTAAGTTTAGGTTTTATTTATTTTAGTTTAGTTTATTTTAGTTTAGGTTGAGGTTTATTTTATTTTTATTTTAGGTTTAGGTTTTTTTTTTTAGTTTAGGGTTAAGGTTTTTTTATTTATTTTATTTTTAGGTTTTATTTAGTTTAGGTTTAGGTGTTTAACTTTTTAGGGTTTAGGGTTTAGGGCTTAGGGTTTAGGGTTTAGGTTTTAGGTTTTAGGATGTAGGATTTAGGGTTTAAGGTTTTAAGGCTTAGGGTTTAAGGTTTAGGGTTTAGGGTTTTAGCTTTTTTTTAACAGATAACAAATTTAGATTCAATATTTCTTCTTTTAGATTTCATCGGCCAAGTAACACACCAAGTCTCTAAGACACAAGTGACGACATAGATAAAAATGAACACGCATAGAGCAAATCAAAAACCATAGATAATTAGAATCGTCTCTACTATAAAGATGGATTTCCATAAGCAGCAGATCGGATCGGTCATTCTTCAGTTTCTCCAGTTCCCATCAGCCCTGGCATCTTGAGTAGCGTGATCCACCATCATATCCCTGTTCTCTCCCTCCGTCACCACCACAGCTGTAACCTCTGTCGCTCCCCCCGGCTCCATAGCCACCATTGCTCGGACCTCCACCTCCATATTCCCCAGCTCTTCCAGATCCCCCACCACCACTCTGATATACCTCACCTACACCTCCACCAATAGATCTACACTAAGCCTGGTTGGCAGTGATGTTCCTGCCGTCAAGGTTCTGCCCATTCTTCAAATTTAGGTTTAGGTTTAGGTTTATTGGGTTTTATGATTTAGGTTTATTTTTTAATTTATTTAGTTACTTTAGGTTTATGTTTAGGGTTTGGGGTTTAGGGTTTAGGGTTTAGGGTTAGGGTTTATGGTTTAGGATTAGGGTTTAGGGTGTAGGGGTTAAGGTTTAGGATTTAGGGTTTTAGGGTTTATGCTTTTAGGGTTTAGGGTTTACAATTAGGGTTTAGAGTTTAAGGCTTAGGGTTTAGGGTTTTCAATTTTGGGTTTAGGGTTTAAGGTTTAGGGTTTAGGGTTTTTTAGGGTTTATGGTTTAGCATTTAGGGCTTAGGGTTGTAGGTTTAGGGTTTAGGGTTTACGGTTAGCTTTTGGATTTGGGTTTAGGGTTTAGGGTTTAGGATTTAGGGTATAGGGTTTGTTTTTTGAAAATTAAGTAAACTAGTAGGTTTCAATTTATTTAGTTTATTTAGTTTATTTTTTTATTTATTTTATTTTTTATTTTTATTTAGGTTTATGTTTTATTTTTATTTAGTTTGGCTTATTTATTATAGGTTTATTTATTTTAGTTTATTTTTTAGGTTTAGGTTTATGTTTATGTTTATTTTAGTTTAGTTTTATTTTGATTTTATTTTTCCGTTAGGTTTTATTTTTTTATTTTAGGTTTAGGTTTAGGTATTTATTATATCCTTTTAGGTTTATGTTTTAGGTGTTTATTTTAGGATTAATTTTAAGTTTTATTATTTAGTTTAGGTTTAGCTTTATTTTTAGGTTATTTCATTTTATTTAGGGTTTAGGTTTAGTTTATTTTAGGTTTAGGTTAAATTTATTTTAGTTTAGTTTATTATAGTTTAGGTTTAGATTTATTTTATTTTTATTTTAGGTTTAGGTTTTTTTAGTTTAGGGTTTAGGTTTTATTTTTTATTTTTTTATTTTTTAGGTTTAGGTTTTTATTTAGTTTTTATTTTATTATATTTTCTTTTAGGTTTAGTTTTTTATTTTATTTATGTTTTTTATTATTTAGTTTAGTTGAGGTTTTTATTTATTTTATTTTAGTTTAGTTTTTATTTTTTATTTTATTTTATTTTAGGTTTAGGTTTTTTTTAGTATTTTCAAGTTTAGGTTACGGTTTTAGTTTAGGTATTTATTTTATTTTATTATTTTATTATTATTTTTGGTTTAAGTTTTTTATTTATTATTTTATTTTTAGGTTTTATTTATTTTAGGTTTAGGTTTTAAGCTTTTTAGGGTTTAGGGTTAGTTGAGGTTTTAGGGTTTAGGGTTTTGGGTTTTGGGTTTTGGCTTTAGGGTTTTAGGATTTAGGATTTAGGGTTTAAGGTTTTTAGGATTTAGAGTTTAGGTTTAACATTTAGGGTTCAGGTTTTAGCTTAGTGTTTAGAGTTTAGGTTTAAAGTCTAGAGTTCATGTTTTAGTTTAAGGTTTAGGGTTTTTGATTTTTTTTAACAAAAAATAAATTAAGATTCAACATTTCTTCTTTTTGATTTCATCAACCAAGTAACACACCAAGTTTTCGACACGCGACATAGATAAAAAATGAGCAAGCATAGAGCAAATCAAAAAACCCTAGATAACTAGAACCATCTTCTTGTAAAGATAGTTCCATAAGCAGATATCGAATCATTCTTGGTTTCTAGTTCACATCAGAACAACCCCGACCTCTCGAGTAATAGGATCCACCATCATATCCCTGATCTCTACCTCCACCTCCACCACTAATGTAACCTCTGTTGCTCCTCCCTCCTGCATAACCGACACTTTTCACCACCTCACTAGCACCTCTCAGATCCTCCAGCTAGTGTGATAACTATCACCTCCTTGCCTCCACCGCTTGGATCGCTGGTGATGGTGATGCTCCCATTAAAGTTCTTGCCAATTCTGAGGGTTTAGGTTTATTTTTTAATTTATTTTATCACTTTAGGTTTAAGTTTAAGGTTTGGGGTTTTGGGTTTGGGGTTTAGGGTTAGGGTTTAGAGTTTAGGGTTTAGGATTTAGGGTTTAGGGTTTAGGGTTTAGGGTTTAGGGTTTAGGGTTTAAGGTTGTAGGTTTAAGGTTTAGGGGTTAGGGTTAGTTTTTGATTTTAAGGTTTAGGATTTAAGGTTTAGGATTTAAGGTTTAGGGTTTAGGGATTAGGGTTTAGGGTTTTCAGGGTTTAGGGTCAGTTTAAGGTTTAAGGTTTAGTTTTATAGTTTAATTTAGGTTAGGGTTTAGGTTTAGGGTTTATAGGGTTTTAGGTTTTAAGTTTGAGGTTTAGAGTTTAGGGTTAGTTTGGTTAGGTTTAGGGTTTTTTTTTAGGGTTTTATTTTTTGGTTTATTTAGGGTTTTATTTTTTTTATTTAGATATTTGTTTATTTAGTTTATTTTATTTTTTTTTTATTTATTATTATTTTAGGTTTATTTATTTTAGTTTAGGTTTTCTTTATTTTAGTTTACTTTTTAGGTTTAAGTTTAGGTTCATTTTTTAGTTTAGTTTTATTTTTATTTTATTTTTTAGTGAGCATTACAATCTATCCTATGGTTGGGCTTTATAATTTTGAAGTTGAGGAGATTTTTATGTTTTGAGTTGAAATTTAATTAGATTATTATGGCTTATAATCCACCAACGCAAGGTTGTGGGAATGTCTAAGAGGTGAGAATTTATGCTCGTAGCTCGAAGGAAATAGCTACCACGGATCCTAAATCTAGGGAGCTTTAGTACAAGCTAAATGACGACCTAAATCTAAGTGGCAGGTGGACATAAGGGTTTACCACCACAAGAGGGAATAAATTGTCTGACTTCTAGAATTATAACTGCCTAGAGTGGCCACCAGCTAACTCCTCCTATAAATTTAAAACCATGTAGCCCGGTCTTATGAATTGCAAGATAACTAGGGTAGTTATTTAATTAGAAAGGGACTAAAGTCCTAAACACACTCCCTAAGAGACTAGAGCATGAGTGGTATAAGCATATGTCTTAATCTATAGATGCAAAATCTTTTCAAATTTTATTTCATTTTAGACATATTATTTTGATAGAGGCTTTAGGATTTCTTATGCCTAAATGCATGATGAAATAGGTTGTGGGTCAAATTAGCTAGAAGAAGGTGTTCTCCACCACAAGGGATGCCCTCACAGGGCAACCATTCATTTATCGTGCAAGGATAGAGATCTTTCATGTTCAAGAGAGAAAGAATATGCTTGCATGATGTGTAACATACAACCATATAGCTAAGGGGTTGCTAAATCTTTTAATTATCTTATTTATGTCTTAGGCTTTATGATGAGCTTTTGAGCTGTTTAAAATTTAGTTATGAGTGATTAGTTGGGTAGAAAAGTTATTTTTATTATAAGAGCCTAATCGTATCCAAGCCACACAATAAAGAATCAATCATTTAAGAACTATGAAAAGCATGACATCCTAATGCACAATATAAACATAACATCAAACAATTATATAAACTATCGTAAAAGAATAAAAGGCTAATCGTCGGTATGTTACAACCCAAAGAGAGAAAAGATGGGTAGCCGAGCTCTACCCTTATAAAACTTAGAATATGAAAGAATAATTATAATTGTATTAAATGCTATGGTGGTCTTCTTTCTTCATATCTCCATTTTTGATTTGGTTCCTTCTTTGATTTGGATGGTGCTCCCATAGCACTAATCCTAATTCCTATTAAAAAAATTACATTTATGTCGGAAAGGTAGATCTAACTACACCTGCAAAAAAGAGGTTACCTAAATATACATATAATCCCAAGCAGTTGTATTTATAATTTGGACTTAGCACCCTACATATGGGTAACTAAGCCCTCCTATCCTAACTTGGATTATGCTTAAAGATTTAAGCAACCTGCAAGAAGAGCATTCAAATTTTTTTTTATGCATCCTTTAAGTTTAATCCCCTACAAAAAAATATGATTAAGCTAATATTGGCCTATCATCTAGTCTACGAAGCATACACTCTAACATCCAATCTAAAATAATACATCATAAAAAATATACATCACATCGCATACCATCATAACTTAGAGCTAGAAGTGGTGACTTAATTCTAATGTGTGTATTAAGGCTTGTGTGGTATGTCTTGTTAGGCATTAATGTTGTATTTTCTAAGTGTATAAGGATTCAATTTAACGTGAATGGTTGATTTCACTTAAAGTAGTTTAATTGATTTGACACTTTTAATTTGTGATTTCTTTTGTTTCATTTGATTACACTTAGCAACTAAGTGTTATAAAGAGAAGAAAAGAGGATTGCCCTCTTTCATCCCTACCTTAAGTGACTTTCTAAAGTATATTAATTTGATTTAGTTCTCTTTAGTGAATGGCTTATTAAATGATTTAATTAATCCTAAGTTTAGGTTCACTTTAAATAATCCTATTCAAAATGAAAGGCATTTTAAGATTAATTTAATTACTACCACATGACATATATAATCATTTTTTCCATCACATGTAACATGCATATGATTTAATCCTATGTGTATCTATAAATGCAACATATTTTAGCACACTTAAATGATGAATGTATGTGTATGTTTAGAATTTATATTTTATTTGATTGAATTATTTAAACATATTGATTTAAAGCTTTATCCAAATTATATAGAAAGGACATAAGAATGAAATTAAATAAGCATGTGTCATTGTTAAACCAGGGAAGTGTGGTAATCAAATGACCTCTTTGGAGCTAACTAAAGCCTCATATTCTTAGGATGTCTAGACTTTATACCCATTTCATTCAAACATATGTAAATTTGTATACATGAACATAGGAAGTAAGCTCCAAAATATATGGATAATTAATTCAACCACTTAGTCAATTATGAATGCATACAATTTTAATGTAAAATGGGGTTTTCATTCACTAATCACATATACATATATGTACAAATAAATAGGCAAGTATGCGCCGTTGTTAAACTAGTGAAGCCAGATAATCAAATGACCTCCTTGGAGCTAACTAAAGCAGCGTATTCCTGGGATGTCCAGACTATATATTTATTTTCTTGGACACACAAGTATATATACATAAATGAGAGACAGAAAACCATGCAAAGATTGAATATTTTATTTGATTGAATCATATATATATGAATTAAAGCTCTATCCAAAATTTAATGTTGAAATACATAAGACTGAAATGAAATGGGTACATTCCATTATTAAACTCGGGAAGTGAGGTAATCAAATAATCTTACATAAATCAACACATGAATAGAGGAAAGAGAGATAAGCATTCATACACTTAAGATATAAGCACATGAATTTTTTATGTATTTATAACTAGCATCATAACACATATTATTGTTCATTTATAAGCTTTTGAAAAATATATTTGGATTTAATAGTGATAAAATCTGCGCATATATTAAATTAAATCAACACATAAAGGAAATCCATTATCTTTTACTTGATTTTGAAAAGATGGATACATGAATTCAAATGACATACCGAACTTAGCATGATTGGAAAGAGGACAATCAAATATAAGAATGTGATTCATTCAACCAAACTAGTTCTTAGGGACAACCAAATCAAATAAGATTATTGAAAGTAAACCAAAGCTTCCTTATTAATTAAGTTATGGATTTGATTTTAAAGAGGAGAAGAGAAATCATCACTTGATTTTTTAAACCCATTCCCACATTAGTGATTTGATTTAATTTAAGGAAATGTAATTAAGTTGATTTTATGGGTTAATTTAGTTGAACCCTTAATTAGATGAATTAATTACTCTTACTTATGTCACCTTAAAGTAATTAATTAAATAATTATGAGCCAACATGATATGCATGGAAAATAAACTTGCAATGATCCTAAGAAATAAAATGGGCCTAATGCAATTGGCTCATGATTAATAGTTAATTAGATTGAGGGACTTAATTAATTACTCTTATGGTTTTCCAACACATATGGACTAACCATAATTTCATTAAACTCCTTTAGGTTATTAAACACATAAAGATGTACCCCATGATTAAATTAATTAAGGTCTAATGTGATTATGATTTCAATTTGATTAAGTGATTTAATTAATTAGTTAAATTTTAATTAATTTTTTTTAAAAGGGTGAAATGAGCTTAGGGAAAGGGGTCCCAACCCTATTCCTTAGTTCACTTTCTATTAAACAATGATTAATAAACTTAATTAACCAATTTATTACTGTTCATGGGATTAATTAATCATTAATTAACTTAAAAGAGTAGTTAAGGTCTAATTAGTCAAATTTCCTAATTAAGTAAGCAATAAATCCCAAGAAAATCATGAGAGGCAGAGGTCATCTATTAAATTAACCCACAAAATTTAGGATTAATTGCTCGAGTAATTAAGAAATAATTAAATTAATTAATTTTATAATTAAACATTAATTACTATTCAAAATTTTCTAACATCATTTTTTAATTAATTCTCTTATGAAATACCTTTAAAATGAGTATTTATTTGCATTTGTTTGATTTCTCTTTGAATTTTTTATGATTTTTAGAAGTTTCAGCCCTTAAAAATAATTAATTAAGCCTAATTAAAGCCTAATCCTATTGGCCATGTGACAAACATGAATGGAATTTTTTGATCGAGTAATAAGCTTGGGAGCTTAGGGAATGGCTCTAACAGCTCATCTTGGATAGCTAGGGTTCAAAGGAATAATTTTTATGTGTGTTTGAGTAAAAATGAGATTGTGTATACCCCCGTTCATCTTAATCGGATAGTGGGATTGGGTTTGGCTTCTACTGGCAGTCCGACCATTTTAGGGAGTCATGGGTGGCAGGGAGAAGGTGAGTTGGCTCAACTTGGTTGGTTGAAGGTGTGGAGGTGGTTGCCAAGGAGGAATCATGTGTGACCTATGGGTTTCAAATGTTACAATAGGAGGGTGAGGTGATTTCACCTCCCATGGGTCATGGTAGATCCAACCACCCCTTGGATCAGGTTGGGTAGTGTCTTGGTGCCTAGGTGGACCATTGGGAGAGTACCAAGTGGCCAAGGAATGGAAATTAAACACTTACATTGGGTGATTTGTCTCATATGATGCCATTGACCCAAAGAATGATCATTTGGAATTTGGATGATTTGAAATGAGCCAAAAGTTGGGTAGCCCAAATTTCAAGTTAATTGGAGTTGATTTGGTTAGGTTTGGCTCAATTTGACTCATTCAGGTCAAATTGGGTTAGGTTGGGTCAAGTTGACCAATTGGTCAAATTGGGTCAAATCAAGGGATGAGTCAAGTTCATATAATCATTTGTGATGTTTTGGTTCAATTGGTTTGGTTTAGTTTAGCTTAGATTTTATTTTGGCTCATTTGAATTCATTTAGGTCAAATGGGTTAAGTTGACTAAATTGGTCAAATTGGCTTGGCTTGGGTGTTGGTTTAGGTTTAGTTGATCAATTGAAGATCATTGTAAGCTTTATATTCAATTAATTTGGATTTGGTTTTGATTTAGGCCAAGTTGAACTTTTTGGTCAATTCAGGCTAAGTAGGTTGATTGGGTTCAATTGGGTCCAATCAGGACTTTAGTCATGTTCAACAATCAATTTGGAATGAACTTGAGCCATTGGTTGCAATCAATTTGGTTTATATTTTGATTTGACTTAATTTGGTCTTTTAGGTCAATTTGGGTCAACTTGGGTCAAGAGGGTCAATTGGGTTTGGTTTGACTCAATTGAAGGTCAAGTCATATTCAAATAATGATTTTGATTTGGTTTGAAACATTGGTTTCAATAGATTTGACTTAGGTTGCAATTTGGCTAGTTTAGGTTCATATAGGTTAAGGTGGGATTTTGATTTGGTTTGATTTAGTTTTGATGATTTAAATGTATATTTTATTTAAATTTGTGAAGTTGATTGAAAATATGATTGATTTATGAGAAAATAAACTATGTTTGACTTGATTTGGATTTAAATTTGGCTAAGTCCATGGGATAGGTCATAAGACTTAGGAAGGGTTCTGATTTAATTTGACTTAGTTTTGATCATTTGAATGTAGATTTGATTTATATTTAAGAAGATGATTGAAGAAATAAATTGATTATGAGGAAATCAATTGATTTGGATTAATATTTGGCTAAGTCCACGGGATAGGTCATATGGCTTAGGAAGGGTTTCAAGTTCTGATTTTATCATGGGCTTCAATCATTTGGTTTTGGAATTTGGGTTTGGATTTGGATTTGAATTTGATGATTGAATTGAACTTGAGGTTTGGTTTGAGAAGAAGAACATGGATTGGGTTGTAGGGTAGGTGGATTATCCTAATCCCTAAGGCATAACCTAATCCTATGGTTAACCCTTCTAAGTATTTAGGATTAGGTTAAGTGTTTACCTAATTATTAGAAGTGTCTTATGACTAGGGAAATCTTAATATCTATAAGATTCCTAAGTCTAAGATGGGAACATTAAATCTGCACTCCAAATGTGAGTTCAATAGGCCTTAGGCTCCATAGTGTTGCCCTTAGAGATAGATGATTGGAACACTGAAGTTAAGTTTCACATTATAGACTTGGATACATCTTTCAATGCTTTGCTTCGGAGACAATGGATACATGAGAACAACATAGTTTCATCCTCTCTACATCATTGTATAAACTTCATATAAAGAATTAATACAATTATCTTTTGATAGGATCTTGCCTTGTGTTCATAATTTAGCAAAGAAAGGGTTAATCCCACAAATTTGGTTAAAGCATAAGTCAGAATACTTGGAAATAATATGGAAGAATAAATGAAAAAGCTCTCAATCAAGACCAAGACTAGGATTCGATGTACTGGGTCCAATTGATGAGGATAATTCTTAGTCATTACCAATCATTTGGAATCTAATAGGTTCTTTTTAAATCACATTAACTCATATGAGGAGTAGTGCTTAGAAACTTTAGATGATCTAGATGATTTTGAAGTCAAAGATGCACCACCAGAGTTCAAAGAAGAGATCAAGTCAACCATCGACAAATTCAAAGAAATCAACTTAGGAACTGAAGAAGATGCACGCCCGACATACATCAGTTCTTTGTTGAACAAAATTGAAACCAATGACTTAGTTATGCTATTGACTGAGTTTAAGGACTACTTTGCATGGATTAGCTCTTGACGTAGCAGTCCATAAGCTAGTAATAGAGCATACTGCTAACCCTATCAAGCAAGCTCCCAGATGCATGTGATTAGATATAGAACAACATATCATTTATGAAGCCAAGAAATTGATCGATGTTGGCTTCATTCGAGAAGAAACATACCCTACCTGGTTAGCCAGCAGCATCCCAGTTAAGAAAAATCATGGCCAAATTCACATATGCATTAATTTTAGAGATTTAAATAAGACAAGTCCAAAAGAAAAATTTTCACTACCAATCTCAGAGCTGATCTTGAACATTGCCTCATCTCATGCAATCTTCTCTTTCATGAATGGCTCATCTAGATATAACCAAATAAAGATGGACCTTGAAGATGAAATAAATATTACTTTTAGAACCTTGATCTAAATCTATTGTTATAAGGTCATGCCTTTCAGCCTTAAAAGTGACGGTGCCTCATACCAGCAGGCTATGACTCAAATCTTTGATGAACTCATTCATCATCAAGTCGAGTGATATGTCGATGATCTAATGGTCAAAAGTAGAGAAAAGAAAGACCATCTCTTTCACTTGAGAGTAATTTTTGAACAATTAAGACAATTTAACCTCAAAATGAACCCCCTAAAGTGTACATTCAGATTAGCTTCGAGGAAATTCTTTGGGTTTGGTCGAGAGGAATCAAAATCTCCAAAGAAGATCAAGCGATATTAGAAATGCCACCCTAAAGTTTAACTCCTCTCAGATCTTTGCAGAAGAGGTTGGTATATCTAATATGCTTTATATCCAACTTATCGGGAAGATGTCAGCCATTATTAGCACTTGTCAAAAAGGATTTCAAGTTCAAGTGGAATGATAAGTGCTAGCATGCCTTTGAAGACATCAAGCATTACCTGATGATGCCACCAGTTCTAATAGCCTATGCAAGATCTTACTTTATTTGCTTTGTTAGACTCCCTTGGTGCTTTTGTTGGCCAAAAATGATAGGGAAGGAAAATGAATACTACCTCGACATCAAGATTTGGCTAATTATCCACATTGAAATTAGCTTTAATCTTTGCATCCAAAATTTATAGACTACATGCTCATAAGGTGAACTTAAGCTCTAAGATCAATCCAATAGTATCTCATTAGAGCTTTGAAATGGTTGTAGATGGTCCATGATCCTCTCGCTTTGACATTACCTTCATACCCCTCATGGTGATAGGGCAATATAGAGATTTCTTAATACACCCACTTCCTTTGACTCTGAGTGATGATCTCATGATGAAAAATCATGAACTTAGGGATACTAGCATTCATCATGGAGATGTACTTTGATGGTGTCGCTTCTCTCAAAGAGGAGAAGAACCACAATCTCTTATTCGAAAGGCAAAATAGAATAGTTATCTTAACTTTCACACTTGATGATAGATCTTTGTTGTAATCACCAATAATAAGATGAATATGAGGCTTTGATTGTTGGTCAGAGATTACTCTAGCATCGAACATCAATATCTTGAGGATTCTCTTATTGAACCAAATCGCGGGTCTTAGTTATAAAGCCCAAGCTCCATTGTACACCATGGACTTGTTGGCCAAATCTAGAGGTTACCATTTATAAGATTCCTTGAAGAGAATGATCGCATGCTTTTGAAGCTTGCTAAGGAGTTGCATGTGAGGAAGTCCATATCAATAAGGTCCAAAATAGATAAGTCTATCTTTGATATTGAACTCATCAAAAGTACCCTCGATGGGAGGTTGCCATTGCAAAGGATGAGGAGTTAGATTGGAAAACCATTCATGGATTACTAAATAAG
The DNA here is from genome assembly GCA_021442155.1 of Cymbidium sinense. Classification (NCBI taxonomy): domain Eukaryota; kingdom Viridiplantae; phylum Streptophyta; class Magnoliopsida; order Asparagales; family Orchidaceae; genus Cymbidium; species Cymbidium sinense. The sequence goes on along the minus strand of CM038216.1, from coordinate 35,171,314 downwards.
GCAAACTACCTCAAGAGAAGTCCCGCCCATCAAATGAAAATAGAGCACTTTCCTATGATCTTATGGATGGTGTCATATAAAATGTGGTAGTCAGCACACTTAGATTATGTAGACCCAATAATCAGTCAAGATGAAAAGCCAAGATCAGACTAGGATACTACTAACCATGGATGATCAAATATTGCATGGATATGGCTTGATGCCACAATGTCAAATACATGGTGATTACACCAACCACACATCTTACATTGGCCTCATGGCCATCCAAATGTTGGACATAGTGGGTCGATTGATCCTCATTTTCTAAGGGTCATCAATTTATCTTAGGTACTAACTACTTTTCAAATGGGGCATTCATTCAAAAGAGGTCACATGCATGTTCTCTAATTTTTTAGGAACCATATCGTATAAAGGTTCAAAGTACCTCGAAAATTATATCGATGTGCGCATTCAAGCACTAAGATCAATAACTTTGTTGAGACATAGATTGATGAGATATTCTACCATCAACTACCCGGAAATGGCTTGAAGCCTTTAAAAACTCTCATCCAAATATTGAAGAAGACACTCACAATAACAATGATAATGGCATGAGTAGTTAGTTGAAGCCTAAGCCTACACACAGCTCGGTCTACTCCTTTCTCCTTAGTGTATGTGAAAACCATTCTACCATTAGAGTTCAACTCTCATCACTAAGGATAGGCATGGGTAGAAAAGTCATATGAAGCCACCAAGTTGCTTAGAAGAGCTCAGGTTTGGAGATAGATGCTATGGCATGCCAAACATCAGTTATCTAAAGCTAAAATGATTCAAGCTCACAACAAGTTGGTCCATCCTAGAGCTTTTCAAGTAGGAAAGCTTATTATAGTTCTAAGGAGGCGATTGTTTATCTAAGATGGGATGCAAGTTTGAACCCACTTGGGAAGGCCTTTTGCCATAGAGAGAGGCCTACTGGGGAGGATCTTATCGACTTATTAATCATAAGGGATAGCGCTTGCTTCCAATCAACTCTACTTAAATAAATATTATAAATCATGTTTGAAAATAATTATCATCAATGAAAATTTCATTTTGAATTCAATCTCTTACATCTTGAAAGTATTCTTGTTGTGAATCGCCTGATGTGTTTAGGGTAGGTGAAAGGAACTTTGGCATCCTATCCTTCAACATAACACAAACACAAACTACACACAAAAATATAAAAAAATACATATCTTTTATTTCGTGCTACTATAAGTTAAGATAACGCCCCTAGTAACACTCACTCAGTAGCTACGCTAGGTCGGGCCGACGTGCAACCCTACTAGTGTTTCACCCTAGTGGTATTCTTGCTTTGGAGGATGTAAGTCTGCTACACTTTTCTTCCTTTCTTGGTCACTGCAAATCGATGAGCGCCTTGTTAGTTTGGTAGGCTTTACTTCATGGCCGGTAAGCTACCTTATGTTGGATTCATTTAAGAGGATGTGAGTACACTTCTTCATGGATTAGCCTTCATGTGATTGGTTGAGTATATTTGAGGTTTAGGATAAGTCCTCCTGGCTCCTTCCCTCTTGACTGCTTCAAGTTTGGTCCAGTCCTTCCTCAGGGCTCCTTAGTAGTCACTCTAGGTAATAGCATCCATTCATGATGATGATCTTGATGATCCATTCAACTTGGAAAGTTGTAAGCTTACATGCTTTCTTTCAGATTGATCATTGCACCTGCACCTTATGTTGGTTGGTTCTCACTATGTTGATGGATACACCACTCATCTGATGGATACACCTTAGGTTGGTTGGTTCTCGCACCTTAGGATATACACCACTCATGGAATGTAAGTCTAAACTTTTTCTTGAGTTGGCCACTATACACATAAGCTTTCTTTCTAAGGCTTGGGATAACACCCCAGTAGCACCTCCCACATGGTCACTATATTTGGAATTCTTAGACCTCACGGGTTACTATCGATTGGAAATTCCCCTTTCCCATATCCACCCACGAGTGGAGAATCTATCTGTGGATGTGTAGATTCTACCTTGGTTTAGTAAATTTGAGATAGGTCAAATAACAGCCCATTCTTAGTGTGGTCCCTCACACACCAACAGGGTCCACGCAAACATAGAAACAAAATATATATTCAATTGTGGATTAGGAGGACACCTATAGTGGTACATTTTTCCAAGCAAGCATCCTATCTTTAAGGAAATGTTAAAACTCCCAAAGAATTGATTAACTACTCTTGAGTTGATATAAGTCCCTGACATTACTCATCAATCGCCTAAGTGGGGTTCCATTTGTTGTGCTACCTAGGTCACCCTATGGTTGTTCCCTACTTTAGAAGATGTAACATTTTCCTAGCATAACAATCAAAGGCAACCATAGATTGGCTACCACAGCCTAGTAGACTATCCCTTTGGATTTGTAACACAGATAGGATAAGTCCGATATAGCCTTCTTATCACCACCACATGGTCCATTAAATCCATATAAATTAAATCTATCAAATTTGATCAAGCTCACATCCCTAATGGATATGTCCCTAATTTGGCCTAAACCAAACAAACTATCAA